>JAYESD010000006.1:177235455-178450351 GCA_036927565.1 Tuctoria greenei
CGGTGACACCTTGAGGTAAACAAAATCTCCTATTTAAAAGGCTAATTTCCTTCTTCTATTGTGCGCATAGCCTTTTTGCCTTGATTGGGCAGCCCTCAAGTTTTCACGAATTATTTGGACTTGCTTTTCGGCTTCTTGCAACACATCCGGACCAAATACTTGAGTTTCTCCTGCCTCATTCTAGAATAAAAGTGTCCTACACTTCCTCCCATAAAGCGCTTCATATGGTGACATTTTCAAGCTTGCTTGGTAACTATTGTTGTATGAAAATTCTGCGTATGGCAAGCTCTTGTCCCAACTCTTCCCATGCTTTAAAGCACAAGCTCTTAACATGTCCTCCAAAATTTGATTGGTCCTCTTGGTTTGCCCATCCGTTTGAGGATGATATGCTAAACTAAAATTCAACCTCGTTCCCAAGGCTTCATGCAATTTTTGCCAAAATCTGGAGGTAAATTGAGAACCTCTATCCGAGACTATCTTCTTAGGGACTCCATGCCGACACACAATATGCTCCATGTATATTTCGGCCAATTGTGCAGCTGTATATTTGGTATTCATAGGGACAAAATGAGCTGACTTGGTTAAGCGATCCACAATTACCCAAATTGAGTCATACCCGGATTGAGTACGTGGTAACCCAACTATGAAGTCCATACCGTTTTCTTCCCACTTCCATTCCGGGATCTTCAATGGTTGCAATAATCCAGCTGGCCTTTGATGGTTCCGCCTTGACTCGTTGGCACACATCACACAATGCTACGTATTGAGCTATGTCCTTTTTCATGCTATCCCACCAATAGCAAGTCTTCAAGTCTTTGTACATCTTCTAGGGTGAATCGAGTAAGGTGAGTCATGTGCTTCCTTTAATATTGTCTCCCGAATATGCTTCACATCAGGCACGACAATCCTCTTTCCAAGCCATAAGGTACCATGTTCATCCTCGTCAAATCTAAATTCTCTCCCTTCTTTAGTCCTTTCCTTGATTTCCTTGATCTCCTCATCTGTGGTTTGTGCTTCTCGAATTTCTTGTTGCAAGGTCGGATTTAACTCCATGATATCCATCTCATTTACAAACCCAAGGTTCAACCTTTCAAACTCCTTGCATAACTCGGATGGTAACTCTTGAACTGTGAGTTGATGACTTACTCCCTTTCTACTCAAAGCATCGGCCACTACATTGGCCTTTCCTGGATGATAGTTGATCCCCAAATCATAATCTTTGATGAGCTCCAACCATCTCCGTTGCCTCAAGTTCAGATCCATTTGTGTGAAAATATACTTCAAACTCTTATGATCCGTATAAATTTCACACCTATATCCAAGAATATAGTGTCTCCAAATTTTCAATGCATGTACCACGGCTGCAAGTATTTTCAATGCATGTACCACGGCTGCAAGTTCCAAATCATGTGTTGGGTAATTCTGCTCATGTTTCTTCAATTGTCTTGATGCATAGGCGACCACTTTACCTTCTTGCATCAATACACATCCAAGTCCTTGTCTCGATGCGTTGCAATATATGTCAAAATTCTTGCTTACATCCGGCAATACCAAAACTGGGGTTGTTGTTAATCTCTTCTTCAACTCCTCAAAACTATTTTGACAAGCTTGAGTCCATTGGAATGCCTTTCCCTTCATTAGAAACTCTGTCATTGGCTTGGCTATCTTGGAAAAGTCCTTGATGAACCGATGGTAATATCCAGCCATCCCAAGAAAACTTCTTATTTCCTTGACAGTTTGCGGTGGTTCCCACTTCAACACGTCTCTCACTTTCCCGGGGTCAACCGATACTCCTCCTCCTGAGATTATATGACCCAAAAATGGCACCTCTTTCAACCAAAACTGACACTTGTTGAACTTGGCATACAATCAATGCTCCCTCAATTTCTGCAATGTAAGCCTCAAGTGTTCCTCATGTTCTTTCTCATCCTTCGAGTGGATCATAATGTCATCAATAAACACCACAACGAACTTATCCAAGTACTCCATGAAGACCTTATTCATGAGGTACATAAAGTAGCCAGGCGCATTTGTCAATCCAAATGACATCACGGTGTACTCATAAGATCCATACCGTGTTCTAAAAGTTGTCTTGGGTATGTCCGATGGTTTAATCTTCATTTGAAAATATCCCGACCCCAAATCAATCTTAGAGAACACACAAGCACCCTTCATCTGATCAAACAAGTCTTCTATGCGTGGCAAGGTGTACTTGTTCTTGATTGTTACCTCGTTGAGAGCTCGGTAATCCACACACATCCTTTGGGATCCATCCATCTTGTCCACGAACAGCACGGGCGCTCCCCAAGGTAAGAGCTAGGGCGAATAAAACCATTCTCTAATTGCTCTTGAATTTGTTTCTTGAGCTCCGGTAATTCCAAAGGAGGCATCCTATACGGCCTCTTAGCTATAGGTGCAGTTCCAGGTATTAAATCAATACAAACTCATTGTCTCGATCAGGTGGCATACCTGGCAACTCGTCCGGAAAAACATCCAAAAATTCACACACCATCGGAATCTCCTCAATTGCGGCACCGTCCATATGATTCAGCTCCAATTGCTTCAGTGCGGTTTGAGATGCTTCAAATTCTACGGTGATCCCTTCCTCATTGGTCAACTTCACCGTCTTCGTGGCACACTCAATAACTCCATTGTGCTTCCTCAACCAGTCCATACCAAGTATAATGTCCAATCCTTGAGAATCCAAAACAATGAGGTTGGCGGAGAAGTCTACCCCCCTTATTCTAAGGCTTACTATTGGACATACTATATTTGTCCTCATCTCTCCTCCAGGAGACTTAACCAATAGAGTAAACTTCATATGAGAGATAGGCAAACTATACTTGGTGACATACTTCGATGCAATGAATGAATGCGATGCTCCAGAATCAAATAACATAGTCGTGGGGTTGGAGTTGGCGAGAAACATACCAATGACCACGTCATCCGCTTGTTGAACATCCTCCGTAGAGACATGGTTCACGTTGCCACGAGCAAAATTCTGCTATCCCCGGTTCCCTTGTGGCGCTCCTCCATTGGGTCTCGGGTTTTGCCTCGGCGCAATGCTTCCTTGACCAAGGCCTGACTTAGGACATTGATGCGCAAAGTGCCCAGCTTCTCCACAAGTATAGCACTTCTTAACTCCACCAGAATTATTGGGACGGGCTTGGTTTTGAACACTTGCAGCAGGAAAGTTAGCACGAGGTGCAAAAGGCATTGGAGGCCTAGGTGCTTGCATGACAGGGCGCTGTTGCACAAACTGAGTTGGGCGCGGTGCATAACCCGGGCGTTGAGCAGGAATAGAGGAGCTGTAATAGGGCGCATTGGGCGGCGCAAAGCGAGGGCGCACATTACTTCCTTG
Organism: Tuctoria greenei; assembly: GCA_036927565.1. Taxonomy (NCBI): domain Eukaryota; kingdom Viridiplantae; phylum Streptophyta; class Magnoliopsida; order Poales; family Poaceae; genus Tuctoria; species Tuctoria greenei. The sequence continues at coordinate 177,238,817 of JAYESD010000006.1, forward strand.
TTGATGTCCTTGATATGGTGCCTTCCTCTTGTTGTCTTGCTCGTTCTCAACCACAATCGCTTTGTCCACAAGCTTCTGGAAATTTGCATAGTCACAATTGAGCAATTGCACTTGAATTTCATTGTTGAGGCCTCTCATGAACAAGTATTGCTTCCGACTGTCCCGACTAACATCCTTAGGCACATACCTTGAGTTGAGTGAACTTGTTGAGATATTCACTCACGCTTGATTTTCCTTGCCTTAAATTTTCAAATTCTTGCCTCTTCAAGATCATAACACCCTCTGACACATAATGAGAACGAAAATTCTCCTTGAATTCGGCCCAAGTAATTCTCTCTTGGTTCTCATGAGTATTGCAATAAGAATCCCACCAATCCGCAGCTGCTCCAACTAGTTGATGAGAAGCAAACAAGACCTTCTCTCGGTCACTGCATTGGACAATAGCAAGTTTCTTCTCCATGGACTTGAGCCAATCATCCGCATCCATAGGGTCAGCGGCTTGAGCGAAGGTCGGCGGCCTAGTCCTCATAAACTCTCCCAATCGGTTATGAGGTGGTGGGGGTGGCGGTGGAGGCATGTGGGGCTGATTGTTGATATTGCCAGCCTGCAGCTGTCCCATAGTCTGTATCATGTTTGCATGAGCTGGTTTTGCATAGCCAATAGCTGCTCAATGTTGATAGCTCCCTGAGTAGATCCTTGTCCAACGTTGTTCTGAGGCACTCCATTGTTCTCCTCATCATCATTGCCATCCCTCTGGTTGCGAGTCCTCACCATCTGAAAAAAAGCAATAGGTAAGAATTAGAGAATGTCCCCAACTATATGCATCAAGTGATATGAAACTAAACAACTAACTAGCCTATGTGGACATGGCAATGCTAAAGCATCCCAAAATCCTCTATTAAACACACAAGCAAGCAATATATATCCAATAGCACACCAAGCAAAAACACATCATTTCCGGAGTGCTCCTATGTGCTCTAAAGTGTCCATTCTATCTAAGTTGCATCCTATGGTCAACCTGTGGCTCTGATACCAATCTGTGACGCCCGGTTCCGAAAAATGAACAAAGCTAACGCATATGTGTGCCCAGGATGTTCATCACACATACACGAGTGCAATCACAAAAGAGTATACAGAAAATTACCACAGAACAAGATTAATTAACCAAATTTTATTAAACAAACCATATTATCCTTGAAAACAAGCTCTAATAAATATTAATGATGAGTTAAACTAATGTAGCGGAAATAAACTAAGTAAGCAACTAAGCAAACTAAGCATAAGGGATAGCGCAGCTCCAATCAACACCACAGGCAAAGCTGACAGTAGACACGGCCTAGAACTCTGCATTATCGCCATTAAACTCCTGATCCTGACCTGCAACTGTTGGAGGGGATTGCAAGAGTGAGTACATGTCGTACTCAGCAAGTGTGGAAAGTATGACATGTGGCTTATTCAAATGACGACAATAATAACGGCTAAGTGCTGAAAAGTACATTAAAATATTTGAAAAGCAATATACATCATGTATGTGAAATAAACCCTTCATAATCATAAGTAATATCATTATACCAGTTCATAATTCACCATCCTCATCCATAATTCCAAGTTTCACCATTTGCCAATAACCATATTCAATACCTGAAATTAAATTCATAACCATAATACCAACCATAACCATCCCAAATACCATCCCAATACCGAGTACCCTCTAATCATGGAAGTTGTCCAGGTGCTCATAACCGGGAGCACGGCTATCATGATAGTTTTATTTAACTCTGCAGAGTTTGTACCACTTTACCCACGTGTTCGTGATTTCATCACCTTTCGATGACTAGAACCTCTATTATGCTGTCTCACACTTCCATCGGTGTGTGGCCAAGAGATTACAAAATAGCCTTTACAAATGGATTACTAGCCTATTTAGACCCCACTGAGGTTTCACCGGTGGCGATGCCTCCAACTGAGCACATCTTCAACCAAGGGCCCCCTCTTGAGCCATTCGGATCCCAGGGTAGTCCCACCAATCATCAACAAACCCAATCCAACTACCCCTTCCCCGAGCATCCACAATGGTCCAAACAGCGCTAGCAAAGCCCTAATTAATCTGCTACGCCGCACCCATACTTGTCCTCGTGGTGGCACTGTAGTCCTGGCTTATTCTCGCATGAACCGGTCCTTAGATCTAAAGCAAGCAAACCACCATAACATCCAACCCATCCACATACCAGGCTTGCTTAGATCACCAATTACCATATAATATTTAACCAGTTCATGTTAACCATAATCTCATCCATGCATAATTAAATTGAGTGATATAGTTGTTTCCCAACCCAGTTGATTAAGCGAAGCAAAAAGGTAAAAAGCCCATCCCGACTCTCTACCATAATTCCAAGTGACAAGGGTGGTTAAACAAATCTAGTAAACTTCCTACCATAGGATTCCCATCAAATTGACACAGCATGCAATTTTGTAAATAAAACATTTATTTTAAAACAAGATCAATATGCTTTAAGGACACTTGCCTTGCTCTTGCGGTTGATTAGGATCAAAGCCTTCAAACTCTTGGTGCTTTAGATCCTCCGTGGCACTCTCTAGCACAAATCCGTCTAATCCGCACAATAAGCATACAAGATAAGAACACAATCAAAGAGTGCACAAATATGACTCAATATGACATGACATGCATGATTAATGCAAATGCAAGGTAGAACTTGTTAATTGATTGCTTTTAATGATCAATAACTAGTTCTAATAGCTTTTAACAAGTTTATACAGGGTTGGAGTTGATTAGGTCAAATTTTAGAATTCATTCAACACAATTTAACCAGAAAGATCGGACTAGTCCGCTAGGGACCGGACAAGTCCGCACTTTACGAGATCAGTAGATTAGGGTTTTCTAGATCGACGTAAATTCAGAGATTTGGGGTTGAATTCTCGTAAGGAAAAGAGAATAGAAGGTATACCAGGTGTTTAGGACTCCAATGAATCAAGAAACTTGGAGGTAACACTTAGATCTTGGTGATCTAGGGTTGGTGATGAACTTGGAGATGAATTGGTGGTGAAGGACGAAACTTGGTGGAGATCTTGATCCTCTTCCGTTTCCTCCTCTTCTTCTTCTTGCTTGGGATCTTCTCCTCCTTCCTTGTCAGTGGCTCTCAACGAACTAGGGTTTGGGTGGGGTGGAAAAGTGGCAAATAGATGTCAAGCAAAGGGGTGGGGTTGTTTATATAGAGGTGGAGGCTAGGGTTAGATGGATTTCGAGTTTGAGAGGAGTAGAGGCCGGTTTAGAGTCCCACATGGGCTATAAAAAAGTTAGGCACGATGTCCCTAGGCCCACTTAGCGTGAAACCCAAGAAACAAGTCGTAAAACAAAAGATCAACTCGGAGTCACGAATTATCAGACAAGTCTGGAAAGGACCGGACTAGTCTGAAGTCATCCAGAGAGAAAATCGGACAAGTCTGGCCAAAAATCGGACAAGTCTGACTTTAAACAAAGAGGAAATCGGACAAGTCCACTGGAACGCCGGACTAGTCCTGAAAAGTCCAAGGACTTAGCAAATTTTCAAGGATTCATGGAATATTGGACTAGTCCGCACAAAATCGGACAAGTCCGAAAGTTTCCAGAGCCAAAATCGGACTAGTCGCAGCAAAAATGGATAAGTCCGTTTTTAATCAGAGAGAAATCGGACTAGTCCTCAGTAAAATCGTACTAGTCCGCACTTTCCTGCATTTTAAGTGCGGTTTTGTTCCAAATCAATTTTAAACTCGTTCCTCTTGTTGTGGGTTAATGTTAAACATGTATATGAGTGCATGTAGGGCATGATGCATGAAAATGAGGGTGTTACAGTGGAAGCCTTTAGAGAAATTGTCTTTGAAGATGATTCCTCCATCATCCCAAGCACACTCATCTCATGAGCGTGAATCTCTCCAATAAGTTTCAAAACTTCAATGTGATTAAGAGATTCCTTTTGAAGCATGGAGTTGATGATGTTGTACTTTGGCTTAGGTAGGAGCATAAGAATCTTGGGGTTGATGAGTCCCTTGCCAAGAGAAGCAATATCAAGAGCATTAATTTCCTCAATGAGAACATTCAAGCGAGAAAACATTTCATTGACATTTCATGAGGTAGCATTTTGAACTCATCATATTTGGCCTTAAGCATGTGATACTTTAGTTCTTTAACACGAGAAGAACCCTCATGAATTTCAATCAAGCAAGCCCAAATTTCACAAGCCTTTTCTTTGCTAGCAATCCTAGCAAACACATCTTAACTAATGCATTCATAAATAGCATTTCTAGCCTTGACATCCCACTTGACTTGATCACCTATGTAGTTATGCTCACCAAACCCCGCATGGGTCGCTTCCCATACCTCGGGAGCAATAGCCTCTAGATAAGCACACATGCGTGCTTTCCAATAGGCAAAGTTCTTGCCCTCGAAGATGGGAACTGAACCCCCAATCTTGGTCATTTTAGCTCTCTAGCGGTGAAGCTAGAATGATCCAATGAGAAACCTTGCTCTGATACCAATTGTAAGGATCGAATGCCCAAGAGGGGGGGTGAATTGGGCTTTTTTAAAAAAATTAAAGCAATAAAAACTTAACTACTAAAAGCCCAATTCCCTATGCAAACAACCTATGCTTTAAAATGAATATAAGTTTGCGGTATATGAAATGCATAAGTGTAACGGGAAGGGAAGAGTGTGCAAACTCCCGAGGAGACACGACGACACGGTGATTTATCCCGTGGTTCGACAAGATCATGAAGGCCTTCCTACATCCATGTTGTGGCACCCACCAAAGGGTATAGCCACTCCCAAGTCACCGAGACCAGGGATCTTCACTAAAAGTCTTCGTTCGCCATCTCCGGCAAGGTGGAGCTCAAGCCTTGTACAAGTTTGATCTTTCGGGCTTCCACAACCGTCTTGGCAAGCTCCGGAAGGATCTCTCCGATCACCGACTGATACACAATGAATGCAATCACCAAGAGACACTCCCTTACAGCTCTCACTACACTAGAGACTCCAATCACCAAGAATGGAAGCACCCAAGCATCATCTCTAGTAAGTTCTAGCCTATCTCTTAGTGTACAAGTGGTGTAAATGATGTGGAAGTGGTTGCTCAACGTCTTGAATGCTTGGTAATGTGTAGAGTAGCTCTAGGCATCAAGACTTGTCGAAATGACTGGTTGAAGGGGTATAAATAGCCAGCTTCCACAAGATAGTCGTTGGAAAAGTAGGCTGACATCACTGTTCTGCACACACCGGATGATCCGATGTTCTCCCTTCAGTTGTCATCTGTCGAATACAAATTAGCTGATGTCACTGTGTCAGATATGACTGTTGATCGACCGATGTTGTATACACCTGTACATCGGATAATCCGGTGACACTTGATCCAGAATGATTCAGAAATAATGCTTACTGGAATGATCGACTGATGTAACACTTGATTCATCATCGGATGATCCGGTGTATACCAAAGACTGAGGTCTTCTTCTGCTCAGAGCCAACTCGACCGATATAGTTTTTTTGGATACATCGGATGATCCGGTGAGTTGATTTTGTCTGCTTCGAGTTGTTCTAAGTGATTCTTTTGGAATTTGTTCGAGTGACCTCTTAGACATTGGTTTGAAATGTTCTTCTGATGACGACCAAGTCTTGAGTGCAGTCAATTTTGATGGAATAATTTTGACATATGTGCTTTTTCTTTTAGTCTTCATGAAAATCGATTGACCTCGTAAAATAGTTTGTTGAGGGGTCTCCAATTGTATCCAATGAGCAGTAGATGATATAAATATAGAGTCCACTAACTGTGATGAATTATATGAGAGACCTTGCATCCATAAACTTATTAGTGATATCCAACGGTTGTCATTAATCACCGAAACCATACCTTATGGGGGCCTGGATGCTTTCAGGGGTCTATACTCCTGAGTTGAGGATGGCTTCGGTCTTTCCGCAACCAGGACCATACTGACAACCTCTGTAGTTGCCGAAATGTAAAGCAGTAAAGGCTCACCAGGGTTCGGAGCTACCAGAATTGATAGTGTGGTGAGGAGTTGTTTCAGCTCTTGTAACGCATTTTCTGCTTCTTGAGAACAATGAAATGGACCGGACTTCCTCAAGAGTTTGAAGAAGGGTAGCACCCATTCTGCTAGTCTTGAGATAAATCGACTGAGCACAGCTAGACATTCAGTAAATTTTTGGACATCTTTAATGCGTGTTGGGGACCGCATTTCTTCTATAGCCTTGATCTTCACTGGATTTGCTTCGATTCCTCGATGAGTCACCAAGAAACTCAAAAGCTTCCCGGAACTAACCTCGAAGACGCACTTGTCTGGGTTCAGCTTGGTGCGTGTAGTACGCAACTTGTCAAAGACGGCTTGTAAGTTGTCAAGGAGTGATTCCTTGTTTTTGATGTTCACAACGATGTCATCAACATATACCTCCACCAAGTCTCTAATTAGCTCTCCAAACATTTTGTACATGGCTCGCAGAAATGTTGAAGCAGCATTTTTAAGACTGAATGGCATGGCAGTATAACAATACAACCCATCTACTGTTATGAAGGCAGTATGCTCTTCATCTTCCTTAGACATTTGGATTTGATGATATCCAGAATATGCATCTAAGAAACACAGTACTTCACACCCAGAGGTGGAATCCACTATCTAATCTATTCTAGGTAGTGGAAATGGATCTTTTGGACATGCTTTATTTAAGGTGGTGTAGTCGATACACATCCGAAGATTCCCACCGGCCTTGGGTACAACAACTGGGTTTGCCAGCCATTTTGGATGGAAGACTTCCCGGATGAATCCAGCTTCGAGCAACTTCTTGATTTCCTGTCGGATGAAATTTTACCGCTCAATTGATTATTTTCGGGGCTTCTGGTGTACAGGTCGGACGTCTGGGTAAATCTTCAGATTGTGCTCAATCACCTCCCTAGCGATCCCAGGCATTTGTGACGGTTTCCAGGCAAACACGTCGACATTAGCTAAGAGGAAAGTGATGAGCGTGAGTTCCTATTTTTTTTCAGACCTCCCGATATACAGGTAGTCTGAGTAGCATCAGAACCAATTTGGACGACTTTGACGGGAACGTCGGCGTCACCGCTTGGTTGCACACGAGGTGCGGAGGTAGAGCCTTTGTGGCGAATGCTTGGAGGATTCACAGCTGGCTCTTTTCCAGATGCTTCCTCTTGCGTTGTGGTAAGCGCATAGAGTTCTTCCAGAGCAGTGACTCCTGCAGTGCAATCTCCACAGATCCGAAGAACGCCCGTAGCTGTTGGCATCTTCAACACTAAGTAACCATAATGGGGAGCAGCCATAAACTTGTATAAAGTTGGCCTGCCTAAAATGGCATTGAAAGGCAGACTGATCTACGCAACATCGAAGATCAACTTCTCAGTTCTGTAGTTCTCACGGGTCCCAAAGGTCACCGAAAGTGTAATAGAACCAAGAGGAGTGATGGTTCCTGTTGGTACCCTGCGTACCGGATACCCTTTGGGACTACAAAGAGCACGAAGGAACTTCACCTGTCTGAGTTGAAGACCTCCGAAGGCCCCACGAGTCATATGGAACCGGACCTGCCTCCCTTCTATGGTTAGTCCCAATGTCGTCACGTGTATCATTTTACTGGAGCTACATTCCATACATGGGAAAGCTCCGGGCTAGATACATGTGCGGCACCCCCGGACCTAACCCCCGACAGAGGGAAGCTCCGGTACCGACACGTGTACAACAACACCGGACCTACTCAACCAAGACGATAAGCTTTGGAGCTGCCACACGTCCAACCGTTGGACCTTCAGCTTCAACAAGCAGGCTGGTGGACCTCCAACGGCTCGGACCTTCAAGGAACATTAAAGACCTCAAGACCCGATTAAGTGTCATTAATTCTATATTAATGACACATGATAGGAGGGCCCTTAATGCTAGTAACGCCACTGTCAATGTGTGTTACCACACTATTAAGGGTAATTAAGCTCATTAATTGTGTATTAAACACCAGTAACCGCCAGGGCCACATGTCGGGCCAGGCTAACGATGTAACAGCTAGTCCTTGTACTATAAAAGGACTAATCGAGCGATACACAGGGGGACTTCCAGAGAGTCTCACGCCTAAGACGCACGCTAAGGCGAGTGACTCTAGTCTTTCATACTCAAGTGCTCAGACACTCAATACAACAACAACAACACACACCCGTGGAGTAGGGTATTACGCTCAGGCGGCCCGAACCACATAAATCCTCGTGTCAGCTCATCTTCCTATTCTGAATCTCTGCACGCCCACAACCGAACTACAAACTCCGCGGGCTGCTAACGATAGTACCAGGAGAATTGCTGGAATCACACTCCGACAGTTGGCGCGCCAGGTAGGAGGTGCCTGAGATTCCAACATGGTGAATTCTGCTGCTGGATTGTCCAACGGTAACCACGATGTGCAACCTGCTGGAGGCAATCCCTCCAACATGCAGCAGCTAGTAGGTGCCATGGCTCCAGTAGGAGTCATGCCACCACCACCACCATCTGCTCCTGCGAATCAAGCTGGACGTCGAGATGGGGCGTCTGCGTCAGTCACTGCATCGGCGAACAACAACCTTGAACACGCGATTAATGCCGCGCGTGCCCTTCTCCAACGTCCACCACCTCCAGGAGCACTCCAGCGTGTGATGGAGTAGTGGAGAGCTGATGTGGAACATCTAGTTGCAGCAGCAGCTGATGGCATCAGCAATCAAGGTCCTCCCCCCTCGGGGCGAGCCCCATCGCAGCATTGGACCGTGTCGGGTAGACTCGGTCCGCATGCTTCACAGCACAGGAGGCGTGCTGCGTCTCAACAGGCGACGTCGCTGTCTTCCGGGGCGCGACGTACCCACATGGTGACTAGGCTTTTGACTCACGACCTCTGGGCAGAACTCGATCGTCCTTACCGGCAACAAGACGATCGCGTCCACATCGAGCATGATCGCAAGAGGCGAGAGGCTTGGGATAGCCCTGCTCTTGAGGGAGTAGGAGGAGGCTGTTCTTCCTTGGCCATGCACCTACGCATGGTCATATGGTCACAGAAGTTCTGGCCTCACCTGCCAGAGAAATTTAACGGGATTGTCAATCCTGCTGAATTTCTCCAAATTTATTCCACCGCTATCCTTGCGGCTGGAGGAAATGAGGCTGTAATGGCCAATTACTTCCCCGTGGCTTTAACTGGGACCGCCAGGTCTTGGTTCATGAGCCTTCCGCCTGACTCCATCAACAGTTGGGCAGAACTGTGCCAACAGTTCACCGCCGATTTTGGGAGCTCATACACCCGACCAGGCACAGAACTAGACCTTTTTGCTGTCAAGCAAAAAGGGGAGAGTCCTTGCGATCCTTCATCCAGAGGTTCTCCCAGGTACGAAATATCGTTCCTTCTATCTCAAGCGCTTCTGTTATTGTAGCATTCAGACAGGGCGTTCGAGAAAAGAAGATGCTGGAGAAGCTGGCGACCAAGGAAGTCACCAGCATCACGGAACTCTTCAGCTTGGCAGGCAAGTGTGCCAAGGCTGCGAAGGGCCGTGAAATGCACTCCCAACCACCTACGAAGAACAACAAAAAGTCATCCAAGGGCAAAGCCGCTACCTTCGGGAGTGGCAATAAGAAGAAAAAGTCCAACGACCAAAAGAAGCCGTCGGCCGGCACACCCACTTCCACACCCCAAGAAATGACATCGGCCGTCGTCTAAAGACGGTGGCAGCTCCAAGATGTGGTGTCCCATACACAAGTCGAACAGCCACAACCTAGAAGGCTGCCGAGAGGTCCAGAACCTTGCTGAGCGCTACAACAAGCGCCGGGAAGAAGTTCCTTTCCGTCAATGGGAAGGAAAACAAAAAGTCGATGAAGCCCCGGCTGAAGAGGACTTAGGCGTTTAGGACCCTAAAAAGGTCTTGAAGGTTGTTTACACCTCTATTGATGACGATTCCGACGTCTCTGACAACGAGCGCTGGAAGATCGTGAACACCATCTTTGGTGGTTCGTGGGACATCACATCCCGCTGTGTTCTCAAGACAATGCGGCGGGACATGGCCTCAATAGCACCCACCGCCACGGCGGAGCCGCACCAGAAGTGGATGGATACAGCCATCACCTTTGATGCTTCGGACTGCCTGCAGAACATGATTGGAGTTGGTCAACTTCCACTGATGGTATCTCCGACCATCAATAACATCCAGCTCCACCATGAGATGGTGGACGGAGGTTCGGGGCTGAACCTCATTAGCTTTGAAGCCTTCGTCAAGCTTCAGCTCCGACCTTTGGGACCTGGGAGAATTACCACACTGAGAAGTTGATCTTTGACATAGAACAGATCAACTTACCATTCAACGCCATCTTGGGCAGGTCAGCCTTGTACAAATTCATGGCTGCTGCTCATTATGGCTACTTGGTGTTGAAGATGCCAACACCCTCAGGCGTTCTCTGGATCCGTGGAGATCGCACCGTCGGAGTTATTGCTCTAGAAGAACTCCACATGCTTGCTACATCGCAGGAGGAAGAATCTGGAAAGGAACAAGCTCTGAAATCCCCGAGCATTCGTCATCGAGGCTCAACCTCCGCACCTAGTGTGCAACCAAGCGGTGACAGCGACATTCCCATCAAAGTCGTCCAAATTGGTTCCGACGCTGCTCAGACCACTCATATATCGGGAGGTCTGAACGACAAATAGGAACTCGCACTCATCACTTTCCTCCAGGCTAATGTCGACGTGTTTGCCTAGCAACCGTCACAAATGCCTGGGATCCCTAGGGAAGTGATTGAGCACAATCTGAAGATTTATCCCAACGCCCGGCCTGTACATCACAAGCCTCGGAAACAATCAGTAGAGCGACAGAACTTAATACGTCAAGAAGTGAAGAAGTTGCTCGAATCTGGATTCATCCAAGAAGTCTTCCATCCAAAATGGCTGGCAAACCCAGTCGTTGTACCCAAGGCCGGCGGGAAGCTTCGGATGTGTATCGACTACACTACACTGAATAAGGCATGTCCTAAGGATCCATTTCCACTACCTAGAATAGTTCAGATAGTGGATTCCACCTCCGGGTGTGAATTATTGTGTTTCCTAGACGCATATTCTGGGTATCATCAAATCAGGATGTCTAAGGAAGATGAAGAGCATACTTCCTTCATCACAGTAGATGGATTATATTGTTACATTGCCATGCCATTCGGTCTCAAAAACACTTCTTCAATGTTTGTACGTGCTATGTACAAAACTTTTGGAGAGCTCATCAGAGATGTAGTGGAAGTGTACGTCGATGACATCGTCGTCAAGATCAAGAACAAGGAGTCATTCCTTGATACTTTGCAAGTTGTCTTCGACAAGTTGTGAATCACACGCACGAAGCTGAACCCGGACAACTGTGTCTTCGGGGTTAGCTCCAGAAAGCTTCTTGGATTCTTGGTGAACCACCGAGGAATAGAGGCGAATCTGGCGAAGATTAAAGCTATTGAAGACATGCGGCCACCAGCCCGCATCAAGGACGTCCAGAAGCTGACTGGATGTCTAGCTGCCCTCAGCCGCTTCATCTCAAGACTGGCAGAACGGGCGCTACCTTCTTCAAATTATTGAGGAAGTCCGGACCATTCCAATGGTCTGAAGAAGCAGAAAAGGCTTTCCAAGAGCTAAAGCAGCTCCTCACCACTCTACCAACTTTGGTAGCTCTGAATCCTGGTGAGCTACTTCTGCTTTACATTTCGGCAACTAACGAAGTTGTCAGCATGGTCTTGGTTGCGGAAACACCAGAACCATCTCCAGTTCAGGGAGCCAGACCCCTCCGGGAGGGTCCGGAGCTACCTGAAGGCGAGTTTGGGTCCCAGCCCCCAGACCCGGATCCTCAAGGCGAGACGCCAGAGGATCAACCTCCTTCAAGTGGAGGAGTTACTGTTGCCGAGGAAGAAGATTCGGACCCCTCCGGTAGGGTCTGGGTCACTTCAGAAGAAGCTCCGGGTTCTTCTGACAAGAACCCGGAGGTCCCCAAAGAAGGTCCGGACCCCTCCGGGAGGGTCCGGGTTGATGAGGAGGAAGCTTTGGACCCCTCCGGGAGGGTTCGGATAGTCCAACGCCCAGTGTACTTCATCAGCAAAGTACTTCATGATGCCAAGACTCGGTACTTAGAGGTGCATAAGCTGCTCTACACAGTTCTTATTGCCTCTAGGAAGCTTCGCCACTACTTACAAGCTCACAAGATTTCAGTGTTAACCTCCTATCCACTGCGTGCAATCTTGCATAACCCCAACTCTACTGGGAACAGTGCAAAGTGGGCAGCGGAACTGGCCGAGTTCGATCTTGAATTCATCCCAAGATAAGCAATCAAGAGTCAAGCATGGGCGGACTTCGTGGCTGAATGGACCCCATGTCCATCAAATCTTGGGGGCCCCGGTGAGCAGAAGCCGGAACCCAAGATCCCGGTATTCAGTGAGCCTCACTAGACTCTCTACTTCGACGGCTCCATGCAGAAGCAGGGGGCCGGAGCTGGAGTCCTTCTCGCCCCGACCGGGGAGAAGGTCAAACACATGGTTCACCATGACTTCAAGGCGACCAACAACATGGTGGAGTATGAAGCATTAATCTATGGGCTCAAGGTAGTACTATCATACGGTGTCAAGCATCTGTTAGTAAAAGGTGATTCGCAGCTCATTATAAAACAAGTCAAAGGTGAATGTTGCTACAACAACACTCAAGTAGTTGCATATCTACTTGAAGTCCAGAAGCCTCAGAAGGACTTTGAAGTCCTGGATCTTTGCCATATCCAGCGTCTCAACAACGCTGAAGCTGACGAACTCTCGACAAAAGCTTCAACCAGATCTCCAGTTCCCGACGGAACCTTTGTCCGGAGATTGTCAAGACCAACAACTCAGCCTACCAAACTGAGCGAAGGGGGCGAGGCCGGCACCTCGAAGCTGGCGGTCCCGATGGTCCTGTTACCATGGTGTCCATCAAGGGTCGTAGGTGTTGCAAGAAGGTCCGAGCAACCCGGCACGGAAGACTTAAATTCTCAAGTTAGCTCTAATGCATGGATCTCGGAGATCCGGAGCTACTTGAAAGACAACTTCCATCTTGAATATAATGTATCCGCTGATCAGATAGTCAGATTGGCTAAAAGATACACACTGGTAGAAGGGGATCTCTACCGGCGTGGTGCCAACGGCGTCCTAATGCGGTGCATTACAAGGGAAGAAGGTTGCGAGCTCCTCACGGAAATCCATGGAGGCGAGTGTAGGAACCACGCGTCTTCCCGCACGTTGGTCGGTAAAGCCTTTCGGCATGGTTTTTACTGGCCTACAGCACTCCAGGATGCAACCGAGCTAGTGAAGAAATGCAAAGCATGCCAGTTCCATGAAAAGAAAATTCACACACCAGCTCAACCCTTACAAATGATACCTCCTACATGGTCATTCGTTGTGTGGGGGATGGATATCTTGGGACCTTTCCCAAGAGACGTCGGAGGTTACAAGTTCCTGTACGTTGCCATCGACAAGTTCACCAAGTGGCCGGAAGCAACTCCAGTTGTGACAATAAACAAGCAATCAGCTATCAATTTCTTGCAGTCCATCGTATGCAGATTTGGATTCCCAAACAAGATCATAACTGACAATGGGACCCAATTCACAAGCTCTGCATTTCAAGGATATTGCGAAGACCTCGACATTCAGGCCAGCTACGCTTCTGTAGCTCACCCGGCAAGCAATGGACAAGCTGAGAGAGCAAATGCAGAAATCCTAAAAGGACTCAAGACGCGCACATATGAGCGCCTGAAAAAACATGGAACCAACTGGATTGAAGAGCTTCCGCCCACACTGTGGGCCAACAGGACAACTCCAAACTGGTCAACTGGAGAGACACCCTTCTTCTTGGTGTACGGAGCTGAAGAAGTCCTTCCTCCGGAAATCACCTTGGGGTCGCTCCGGGTCCAGACCTTCGACGATGCCACGCAGGACCAGCTCCGGTTTGAAGACCTTGACCTCGTTGAAGAGGGAAGGTGCCGAGCAGCTGTTCAAAACGCACGATATCGCCAAGCACTCTGGCACTATCACCAAAGGCATGTGCATAACCGACACCTCGAGGAAGGCGATCAAGTGCTACGGAGAATACAAACTCGAGAAGGGTTAAACAAACTCTCCCCCAGCTGGGAAGGACCCTTCCGAGTGATCAAAGTATCCCGTCCCGGATGCGTTCGCTTGGCAACTGGGGATGGGAGACCGCTCCCTAATTTATGGAACATTGAGCACCTCCGTAAGTTCTACGCTTAATATCACGGAGGTGAGTCTGTAGTTACATGTGATGTATGTTATAGCGTCATTGTATAGAGTCGGGTAGCTCCTCCGGGAGGACAGCCGGACCTTTCCCGAAAGGTCCGCAAAGTTCAAGCAACACCTGTCACAGCCTCAGAGCTAAAGGTGTAGCTAGCTACCTTGGGTCAAACGAGAAACACAACACACTTAGCCTGGTTCTGTACCCTAAGAGTGTCTTGTTTCCCCTGTACCCCGGACCTATAATAAAAGACATCATTATGTGAAAACAGACTCCATGTGCATTATTTTGTACAGGCTTAATATTTTTTATTTTACTCTTTCTTGTCTATAACAAAGTTGTGCAATCCTCAAGAAACTTTAGCTCGACCAATTCATGTATAATACAAGTTGCATTGGTAATTCTTTCAGGTCTTAACATTGTTGAATGGCCTACTCGCCTGAATGTTGCCAAGCCAATCTAGGTCCAGAGTGTGCTATCGACTTAGCCTGGTCCTGCACCCTAAGTACGCCACTCTACCTACACCCCGGCAGGCCGAAGTAAGGCAAGTCCAGAAATGATTGGACCTGAAGAAAACAAACAAATGCGCTTGATTGTATATAGAATTGTTGTCGATCTAAAATTTCTTTCGAGAATAGTAAGCCGCAATTGAGTTATAGATAGGAAATGAATTTAACTGAATTTCTTGACTACAGTGTGCAGGAAAAATAAAAATCTCATGATGATGGTGGATGACGCCGGAGCTATCAAAGCTTCGATAGCCCCTCAGAAGACCCGCTGTCAATGTTTTAAACATTGATAGTAGGCGTTGCCGGAGCTACCAAGTTCCGGAAAATCTAGGGGGTCAGCCGTCAACGTGAAGAAAATATTGTGGGAAGACTCCCCAGTGGGTTCTGTTGTCGATGCACCGCGTGTTGACAGTGGTCGCTGTCAGAGCTACCAAGCTCCGACAACCCCAGAGGACTAACTGTTGACGCTCTACGTGTTGACAAGGGTCACTGCCGGAGCTACTAAGCTCCGACAACCTCAGGGGGCCCCTACTATTGACAACTTCGGACCTACAAACTACAAGTTCAAAGCACGCAAGTCTTCAACAAAATGCTACATCCTCCTGGTACATGTTCACAATCAAATTGTGTACATCTACCAGGGGGCCAAGTGAGGCAAAGGTTGAAGACAAGAAATGAAATTCATAAATTCTTGGATTTCATTCATCTGAGGACAAGAGATTACAAAACTGGGGAAAAGAGGAGAAGATACAAGCGGGAGATACAAAGAGAAAGTCCTAAGTCCTATGGAAGAATGAGGCGACCGTCTGGGCAACCTCCGGCACGCTGGCCTTGGCAACATCTCCCTCTTCGTCGATGGGACCTTCGAGCACCCGGTCTAGTCGGAAATGAGGATCCCGGCTTGTGTAGCACGTCAGCATGTACTCTGCGACGTTCTTCGCGAGGGATTGTCCTTCAGTTTCCAACTGTTCCACGATGACATCGCCCATCTTGTTGAGTTTGTTGCCCACCGAGCTCAACGCCTGCAACGCTTGGTCCATCTCCGGCTTTGGATCATCTGGACGTATGGGACTAAAACCCAGCAGCGGCAGCGCGTCATTGGCTTTGCCCAAGAAGTCCCACTTGTTGGTACTCCGCAGCCCTTGAGCCTCGCACCTCTTCGAAGGACCTCTTGGTTGCCGCAAGCTTCGAATCCTCCTGGGCAAGGCGCTCGACCTCTTTGGCGTTCTGCTGAATCTTTTCAGCAACTTGCCTTTCGAGTTTAGCAAGTTCCTCCTCCCGTACGTGGATCTTGTTCCGGCGGTCGACCAGGTCTCTCTCCCAGCCCCGCACTTTCTTCTCCCTGGCAGTAACCTCATTCTCCCTCTTGGTGAGGTCCTATCCCCGCTGCCAGACCTTCTTCTCCTCTTTCTCGCAGAGCTCCTCCAACTTCTTGGTGCGCTCCGCGAGGCTCTTGTCACCCAGAGTCAGCCTCTGAGTAAGCTCCTCCTCCCTCTTCACGAGGTCATCCCGCAGCTCCAGGAGCTTTTGCTCTTCATCTTCGAGCTTTTTCTCCTGCTCCTCAAGAGCCTCCCGGCGCTTGACGAGGCTGTTGTGGATGGCGCTGAGCTTCTCTTGGCGGTCATTCGCTGCTTCATTAGTAGCCACGGCCTATTCATGGATGGACCGGGACTGGTTGTCGAGGGATCGCACCATGTTTTCCCTCTCATCCAACAGCTGACCCCAGTACTCCAATCGGACCTTCTCCCATTTCACCCACTCCTTGTCATCGGCTAGCCTCGTCTGCGCCAGCTTGGTCTCGAATTGGAGCCAGTTGCGCCACCTCCTAAGGGTTTGGCGCTCCTCCTCGAGAGCCTTACTGTCATGGTAAAAGGCCAGCTGAACTTGACAAAGGCTGGAGCAGGCATTGTTGATGGATAACGACAAAGGGATTGGCTCCGGACCTGCCGAGGTCCTCTCCGCTGGCTCCAGTGGGTTCTCCATAACAAAAAGCGGGTCCGACTCTACAAGAGCGGTCCCCTGAGCTTCCGCGGCACTAGGGCCGCCCTTCGGGATAGCCTCGGTCGCCGCCGAGGAAGGTCCTGCAACAGAAGTTTCCACCTCTGGAGTCAGCTCCGAAGATACTGCCACCAGGTCATCAGCAACTGGTCCCTCAGGTGGAGGACTGGCAACTTCGTCTTGGCACCCTCGCTCGGGAACGGGTACCTCCAGAACCACCACCTCCGGAGCAGGCGTTGAAGATTCGGCCGGAGCTGAGGCCACTTCTGGCTCCGGTGCTGGTGCCTCCTCCGCCGTCGGTTCAGGCGCCGGCACTTCGACCTCTACCGGTTCGGGGGCCGGCACCTCCATGACCACCGGCTCAAGCACCAAAACTTCATCAACCACCAGCTCCACCGCTGGGGCTTCAACAATGTCCGGCTCTAGGGCTAGAACTACAGCTACCTCCGGCTCTGAGGCCGGAGCATCCATCATCACATCATCCAAAACCGGAGCTTCAACCTCCGGAGCTGGTGCCGCTGGTACATCTTCATCCCCATGGTCTGGTGCTACCACGAGAGCTTCAGGGGATGACTCGAGGTCAAGGACCACGACAGCTGGCATTAGAGCTGCCGTGACCTCAGCCACCACCTTGGGCGGCGCTGGAACTGGAGTCGGAGCGTCCGCCTGCGCAGCATCAGCTGCTGTCGCAGGAGCCAGAGCTTCAGCCCCTTTCTTGGATACCCTGTGGATAAAGGACGAAGAAACTCAAAATATGGTTACAACAAAAACAATCAACTGAGGTAAAAATCAAATTTACCTTGGAAGGCTTCCGTTCCAGCTAGCGCGAAACCTCTTCACTGGATGCTTAGGACCGGACCCTGTCGCCACTGGGGTAGTAGCTCCGGAAGGCTCCCCGGAGCTTGCTGCCGCTATCAGCGGCGTCTTGGTTGAGGCCCTCCTCGACTCAGAAGGACCCTCGGACCTAGATCCCTTAGAAGGCCCTGGTACCGGAGTCACATGGCTGGAGCTTGCATCCCGAGGAAACGCCAATGCTGGAGTAGGTGTCGCCGTTGAAGACCTCCCCCACCGGGGAGAAGGAGCTGTTGCGGAAGGAGCAGGTCTGACGGACCTCCCGTTAGAGTGCTTCAACTTCCTCTTGCGGGTCGAGGGCTCGGCCAACTCCTTGCCCTTGCCTATGACTTCAACTCTTGGCTTCGGGGCGGGAGCGGAGCCCCCTTCTGATACTCCGGGGATCGCCACCCCGAAGGTTGATCGCCTCTCCATCAGGCCCAAGTTGTCCAACAGCGACATCTTCCTCCAGAGCTCTCTGCACTCCTCTGGTATCATATTCAGAGGAGGGAAGGCCGCCGGTGGAGACACGTCGCCAGGGCCAATGTTCCCAGGCAAGAACTTCTTGATATGGGTTTTCAAGGCTTCATCGTTCAAGTTGGTGCCCAAACCAACCTCAATGCGGTTGGTATCCATCTCACTGTTGAAGGCCCAGGCAAGCCGCCCCCTAGCCCTTAGTGGGGCCCACCTGTTTGTCAAGAAGTTGTCGAAGACCGTCTGGGGGATCACCCCACCTTCGACACACTCCTGGATTCTGTCCAGAATGGGCCTGTACTCCCTCGATAGCTCTGGCACGTCACTCCAAGTGTCGGTGTCGACGCAGGGGAGACCTTCAGATAGTTCCAGCCTCTCGTGTCCCTCGACGGTGATGACCACCCAGTATTTCTTCCAATCGTCCCACTTGCCGGAAGGAAAGGACCTCAAGTACTTGAGGGGGAGTTTTTCCGCTTCACGAAGTAGTAGAAGCCGATGAACTCATCACTCTTCCTGTTGGGGTGGACAGTGAAGAAAGTATGGAACAACTCCACGCAAGGAGGGACACCCACCCACATCTCGCAAAAGTGGACGAAATTCGCCACCAACAAGATTGAGTGGGGGCCAAGATGGTGGAGCTGCAGACCATAGAAATCTAGCAGCATCAGAAAGAAAGTGGAGAAAGGCGGGATCAAACCCGCCATGGCGTACCCAAGGAAGTACACCATATCTCTGACTCGCTCCTTCTCGAAGGGAAGCTTGCCGCAATGAATGTCGTTGTCGAAGGAGTCATTGGACCAACCCATGTAGGTCCGGACCCTAGACAACTCCTTCTTGCTCCCAATGCGGCTCTTGGGGAGTCCCAACTTCATCGCAGCACAACGTGGCAAAAGAAGAAGAGCAAGCGAAAATTTGGAGGATTCGAGCACAAGTTCAAATGAAGGCATAAGGAATCCCCAAACAGTGCGTGATTTCCTTCTTAAGTAAGCCCCCGCAACGCTTGGATGGAAACCACAGAGGGGCCAATGATACAGTTCAAAAACTTCACCCTGTCAATGACAAGGGGGCCCGGGGCCACTCCGACGATCAAGTCGAGGTCCTTACCCAGATGAACAGTTGTCATGATGAAAGGCGGGAAACCCAAGGGCGGCGGCCTGACAGGGCGCGCGGAACTGATACGGTTTTCGTATTGGGAACCGGCGACCTTCAATTGCGTGAGATCCGCACGTGCAGATCTCACCTGCCGCATCCTGAAGGCACCATGCGGTAGTGGTTTAACTACGAACCACCACCTCAACGGCACATCCAAAGACCCTTGAAAACACAGCGCAAAAATCAAAGAATGGACCCACCTCCGGTAGAATGACTTAATCCAAAAAGTCTCTCCCAGAGGTGGGCCCAGGGGGCCACTGTCGGTACCCTGCGTACCGGATACACTTTGGGACTGCAAAGAGCACAAAGGAACTTCACTTGTCTGAGTTGAAGACCTTCGAAGGCCCCATGTGTCATATGGAACCGGATCTGCCTCCCTTTTATGGTTAGTCCCAATGCCGCCACGTGTATTGTTAAATCGGAGCTACATTCCATACATGGGAAAGCTTCGGGCTAGATACCTGTGCGGCACCCCCGGACCTAACCCCCGACAAAGGGAAGCTCTGGTACCAACACGTGTACAACAACACCGGACCTAATCGTCCAAGACGATAAGCTCCGGAGCTGCCACGCATCCAACCGCCGGACCTTCAACTTCAACAAGCAGACTGGTGGACCTCCAACGGCTCAGACCTTCAAGGAACATTAAAGACCTCAAGACCCAATTAAGTGTCATTAATGCTATCTCAATGACACATGATCGGAGGGCCCTTAATACCAGTAACACCACTGTCAAGGCGCGTTACCACACTATTAAGGGTAATTAAGCTCATTAATTGTGTATTAAGCATCAGTAACCACCAGGGCCACATGTCGGGTCAGGCTAATGATGTAACGGCCGGTCCTTGTACTATAAAAGGACTGACCGAGCGATACACAGGGGGACTTTTGGAGAGTCTCACGCCTAAGACGCACGCTGAGGCGAGTGACTCTAGTCTCTCATAGTCAAGCACTCAGACGCTCAATACAACAACAACACACACCCGTGGAGTAGTGTATTACGCTCAGGCGGCCTGAACCACGTAAATCCTCGTGTCAACTCATCATCCTGTTTTGAATCTCTGCATGCCCACAATCGAACTACAAACTCTGCGGGCTGCTAACAGTAGTACTGGGAGAATTCTCGGAATCACACTCTGACAGTTCGCGGACCTACTCCGGAGAAAGGCCGGGATGGACGAAGGTCCGAAGGCCAAAGCTGAAGCTTAACGAAAGCTTTGAAGCTTATGAGGTTAAGCCCGGAACCTCCATCCACCTACACATGGTGAATTTGGATATTGTTAATGGTGGGTGACACCATCAAGGGGAGTTGACCAGCCCCGATCATGTTTCAGGGACAGTCCGAAGCATCAAAAATGATGGGTGTGTCCATCCACTTCCTATGTGGTTCTGCCTTAGCAGCAGGAGCTACCATGGCCATGTCCTGGTGCATTGTCTTGAGGATGCGATGAGAGGTGATGTCCCAAGAACTACCATATATGGTGTTCAGGGTTTTCTGACGTTCGTTGTTGGAGGCGTCGAAATCGTCGTCGACAGTATTGTAGACGGCTTTCAAGACCTTTTTAGGGTCCTAGAAACCTAGCTCTTCATCAGCTGGAGCTTCATCAACTTTTTGTTTTCCTTCCCTTTAACGGAAAGGAGCTTCTTCCCGGTGCTTGTTGTAGCGCTCGGCAAGGTTCTGGACCTCTCGACACTCTTCCAAGCTGTGTCGATTCGTCTTGTGAATCGGACACCATGCTTTGGAACTATTGCCATCTTCTGATGAAGGATGAGGTCGCTTCTCGGGGCATGGCCCCCAGCTTCCAGGAGCTGCAGCAGCAGCCGGAGCGCAGGCCGGCAGTTTCTTTTTGCTGTTGGACTTCTTCTTCTTCTTGCCACTATCAGAGGTAGTGGATTCAGTTTTGGAGGACTTCTGGTTGACCTCCGGAGCTGGCTTGGAGTGCATTTCACGGCCCTCCGCAGCCCTAGCGCATTTTTCGGCTAGGATGAAGAGCTCTGTGATGCCAGCTTCTCTAACATCTTCTTATCTCGAACACCTTGTCTGAATGCAACGATAACAAAAGAGCTTGAGATAGATGGAATGGTATTTTGTACCTAAGAGAATCGCTGGATGAAGGACCGTAGTGATTCCCCTGATGTTTGCTTCACAACAAACAGGTCCAATTCAGTGCCAGGTCGGGTGTAGGAGCTCTCGAAGTTGGCAGTGAATTGCTGGCATAGTTCCGCCCAACTATTAATGGAGTCGGGTGTAAGACTCATGAACCAGGACCTTGCAGTCACAGTTAAGGCCACCGGGAAGTAATTGGCCATTACAGCCTCATCACCCACCGCTGCCAGTATGGCAGTAGAGTAGATTTGTAAAAATTCAGCGGGGTTGACTGTCCCGTCAAATTTTTCTAGCGAGTGAGGCTGGAACTTCTTTGGCCACCTGACCATACGTAGGTGCATAGCCAGGGCAGAACAACCTCCTCCAACTCCTTGAGGAGCAGAGTTATCTCGAGCCTCTCGCCTTTCGCGAGCACGATCAATGTGGACTTGGTCGTCCTGTTGCCGGTAACAACGATCCAGTTCCAATCGCAGGTCATGGGTCGGAATCCTGGTGATGGTATGGGTGCGTCGTGCCCCGGGGGGCAACGAAGTCACTTGTTGGGAGGCAGCATGCCTCCTTTGTTGAGAGGCTTGTGGACCAAGTCGACTAGAGATGGTCTGTCGTTTTGAAGGTGCTCGCCCCAACAGAGGAGGACCATGGTTGTTGATGCCTGCAGCCGCAGCTGCGACCAAATGATCAACATCAGCCCTCAACTACTCCATAGCACCCTGGGGTGCGCCTGGAGGTGGTGGATGTTGTAGAAGAGCTCGCACAACAATGAGTGCGTGCTCGGGATTGTTGTTTGCCGATGCAGTGATCGATGCAGATGCCCCATCTCGTTGATTGGCATTGTTTGCTGGGACAGATGGTGCTGCAGTGCCTGCTGGAGCGTTGGCACCTGCTGGTTGCTGAGCATTGGAGGGGTTGCCTCTAGCAAGTTGTTCAGCATGATTGTCGTTGGATGATTCAACAGCTGAATTCACCATCTTGTGATCTTGGAACAAATGTTGCACCCCTATCTGGCGCGCCAAATGTCGAAGTGTGGAATACGACACTTCCCCCGGACCCGCTGAAAAGCAGCCCGTGGAGGTTCTTATGTGGCTAGGGGACACAAGATCAATATCAAGATGATGACCTGAGAGATTTACGTGGTTCGAGCCGCCTGAGCGTAACACCCTACTCCGCGGGGTTTGAGTGATTGTATTAAGCGAATGAGTCGCTAAGGTCAGGTTGTGATAGCTTGGATCAGTCTCTCCCTATACTCGCGCGGTGCAACCCTTTTATAGTTCTAGGGACTGACCGTTACAAAGCTGGCCTGACCCAACATGTGGCCCTGGCGTGCTTAATGACCTAATACACTGTCTAAAGAGTATTAAGTATAGTTAATGGTGTGGTAACGTGCCTTCATGGCAGCATTACCACTATTAATAGTACATTGATCATGTGTCAATAATAATAGTATTAATGACACATTATTAAACCTTGTAACTGCCACCTTAACCATCCTTGAATGTCTGTAATGGTCATGATCGGCTTGTATTTCCGTTGGTGACGAAGGTCCGGAGGCTCCACACGTGGGGAATCCGGAGCTTTCCCTTACGGGAAAGTAGGCCCGGGGTCGTTGTACATGTGTAGTCGTCGGAGCTTCCCTTGGTTGGGAGTTTTGTTCCGGGCTTATTTTGCACGTGTTAACCCGGGAGCCAGCCATGTGAGCGAAGCGGGTTCAGTGCAACGTGACATGTGGGACTAGCAAGGGCCTTCGACTCTGACGGGTGGAACTTTCTTGCTCTTGTTGCGGTATCGTGGGGTACCCGGTATATGGGGTACCGACAGGGGCCTTTGGTTGAAGATGTGCTCAGTGGGAGGCATCGCCACAGGTGAAACCTCAGTGGGGTCTAAATAGGCTATTAATCCCTTTGTAAAAGCTATTTTGTGATCTCTTGGCCACACACCAACAGAAGTGTGTAATGTGACCGACGGGTCATGGGCATAAGGGAGGTTCTTAGTCGCCGAAAGGTGATGAAATCACAAATATGTGGGTAAAGTGGTACAAACTTTGCGGAGTCTAATAAAACTATCATGATAGTCGTGCTCCCGGTTATGAGCATGTGGACAACTTTCATGATTAGAGTGAACTTGGTATTGGGATGGTTTTTGGGATGATTATGGTTTGGTAATGGATATGGCTGGTTATGGATTAATTCTGGTATTGAATATGGTTATTGGTAATAGTGAAATCTGGTATAATGGTGATGGATATGGATTATGGACTTATACTATAATAATCATTGTGGTATATGATGAGTTTACTTTACATACGTATAATATATTGCTTTTCAAATGTTTTAATGTACTTTTCAACACTTAGCCTTTATCATTGTCGTCATTTGTATCAGCTACATGTCATACTTTCTACACTTGCTGAGTACGACGTGTACTCACCCTTGCAACCCCCCAACAGTTGCAGGTCAGGATTGAGAGTATTATGTTAATAATGCAGAGTTCTAGGCTGTGTCTACCGTCAGCTTTGTCTGTGGTGTTGCATGGAGCTGCGCTATACCTTTTGCTTAGCTGCATAGTTTTATAATTAGATTATTTCCACTACAGTTATAGTTCAATAACGATAGTTAGAGTTGCAATATGCAAATTATTTAGATATTGTAATAAAAGTACTTATTTAATAATTTGAGTTGTGGTAATTATCTATTTATCATTTGTGAATCACTTGTATATGTGTGTTAAACATCCAGGCACATATATACTAAATTTGGTTCATTTTTCGGAACCGGGTGTAACAGTTTTTCTTTTCAACTAACTAATATTTAGACCAGATTTGGTACAGTTCCAGATCCACATAGAATTAGAAACAGTTCTATTTCAACTCGGAATCGGTTTCAGACAATATAACATAATTACTTTAGAACCGTTTGGTTAACATTTCGGTTTCAGCAACTATAAAAATAAAAAAATGCTGCATTGACCCATTAATCTCTGGCTGTTTTGTGGTTTTTTTTTCATTTGTGTTTATATAATCATCTTGACTATTAAAAATTTGCGCTATGGTTGTCCCGTTTTATTTTTTCTTTTTTTTCCTTCCATTTTTTCGAACTATTTTTTTTCTCTTCCAATCTCTCTTTCCAGAACCTTCCCGAGGAAGGTAACGAAGGTTCTCGGTCATTCTCTAGTGCCGCTCCCACTGCCGGTCATTCTCCAGAACCTTTCCAGAGAATTTGTTTTCTCCTCCTCGCCTGCTCCTCCGCTCATCTTCTCCTTCGTTCGGCCTCATCGGCTACGACATCCGGTACCTATTCTTAGACAGAGCAGGGTTCTAGTATTAGAACATGTTTATTCTCACCCCCTGGACGTGAATAACATCTTCTGGATCAACACCGTCTGCTACCTCCTCTGCATCTGGAACTTTGGCTCCAGCAGTCGCGTCGCATCACGACGAGCTACCTCTCCATCACGCTCGCCAATGGCGTCTGCGCTGTCGTTGGCAGCATAGGCTCCATCTCTAATGGTGGCAGCCGGTGGTGACATGGCGGAGGTCGTCAGGATTCGATGGAGTCGAACGCTGGGATGCAATTTGGCAGCAGCTGCAAGGAGACGACTAGGTGCCGACCGTTGCGAGCAACTTGGCGGCGATTCGAGGCAACTGGCTCACTACCAGGATTCTGGTTTATTGCGACGAAAAAAATCGTTGTAATAGGTCGAAATTCGTCGCGATAGGTTGTTGTCGCAACGAAATAGAACGTTGCGATAGTTTTTCTGACTCGTGGCGATAACAGCCGTGGCAATAGGTTATTGCGACGACTTGACATCCGTGGCAAATAGTATGGTATTGCGACGACTCCACGTTGGTGGCAAATAGTATGGTATTGCAACGGATTAATGTATTGCGACTATTTAACATATTGCAACGACAATAACAGTATTGCAACGATGCCACGTTCGTGGGAAAAAGTATAGTATTGCAACGACTCCACGTTCATGGCAAATAGTATGGTATTGCAACGGTTTAATATATTACAACGATTTAACGTATTGCAACGAAAATAATGGTGTTGCAACGATGCCACATTCATGGCAAAAAGTATGGTATTGCGACGCCTCCACGTTCGTGACAAATAGTATGGTATTGCAACGGTTTAACGTATTGCGACGATTTAACGTATTGCAATGAAAATAATGGTGTTGCAACGATGCCACATTCGTGGCAAAAAGTATGGTATTGCGACGACTCCACGTTCGTGGCAAATAGTATGGTATTGCAACAGTTTAACGTATTGCGACGATTTAACGTATTGCAACGAAAATAGCGGTGTTGCAATGATGCCACATTCGTGGCAAAAAGTATGGTATTGCAATGACTCCACATTCGTGGCAAATAGTATGGTATTGCAATGGTTTAATATATTGCGACGATTTAACGTATTGCAATGAATAGTACGTTATTTGCGACGATTTCACATCTGTGGCGATAAATACGGTATTGCGACGATTTCATACTCGTGGCGAATAGTATGGTATCGCGACGTTTTCACATTCGCGGCGAATAGTACGGTGTTGCAAGGATTTCACATCCATAGCGAATAGTACGGTATGGCAACGTTTTTACATTCGTGGCGAATAGTATGGTGTTGCAGCGATTTCACATCCGTGGCGAATAGTACGGTATTGCGACGATTTCACACTCGTGGCGAATAATATGGTATCACGACGTTTTCACATCCGCGGCGAATAGTACGATATCGCGATGATTTCACACTCGTGGCGAATAATATCATATCGCGACGTTTTCACATTCGTGGCGAATACTACGGTGTTGCAACGATTTCACTTCCGTGGCGAATAGTACGGTATCGCGACGATTTCACACTCGTGGCGAATCATATGGTATCGCAACGATTTCACAGTCGTGGCCAATAATACGGTAATGCAATGATTTCACGTTCATGGCGAATAGTACGGTATTGCAACGATTTCAAAATCGTGACAACAGTATTGTATTGCAATGATTTCTGATGTGTGGCAATAGGTTCGTAATGCAACATATTCAAATCTGTTGCAACAGGGTCGTAATGCAACGTTCTCTGGGTGGTGGCAATAGCAGTCTAGTGCAATGCTTTTTTGGTCGTAGTCAAATGTTTGTAGTGCAACGTTTTATAATGTGTGGCAATAGCTAGCTTCCTATTGCAATAGTTTATTTTCGTCGCAATAATCTGTTAATGCCACGTTTTATAATTAGCAGCACTAGAATCCTAATGCACCAGGTTTGAAAATTAGTGGCACCAGAATCAATTTATTCGCACACGATACGTCTGTCGACTTAACAACAAACATCCAGCAATTGATGCAACGCTCAAGGACCCTTGCGTCGTTTATTTACAGTTTTTTCAGGTTGCAACATTGTACCCATTAAAATAGCACCGCGATGAGTTGTAGTATTAGGAATAGTTTCTTGAACATCCAGGTTTGACTTGGTGCGAGCAGAAGCCTTTTGTGGAGTTGCTGCTAGCCGTTGTTGATTTTGCAAGCTCTCCATCATTATGCGCATGTCTGCTAGCTCCTTTTCTTGTCGTGCAGCATTGGCTGCCATCTGATCATGTAAAGCCTGGACTTCCTGGTTGAGTTGTTCATTTGCCTGGACGAAGCCATCCATCTAGGAGGTCATATAATCATTTCTTCCTTCCAACTCTTGCACCTGAGAGTTGAGGTCTTCATTTCTATTTTGCAAGGATCGAACTTGCTGGCCGAGCTGGTCAGACATCTGGATATGCAGTCTTTCAGGAACATTAGGTTTAGCTATATAACCACGCCCCCAAAACTGTGATCCTCCAAAACCGGTTGCGGATATATAAGTAAGCTGGATGATGTTGTTTCTTTCCTCATCTGGGATTGGAACTCCCAGCTCAGCTTCCTTGACGTTGATTTGGGCACGTGCCTGGGTCTATATACAAAAAGAAAAGTCACATGTACATTGCAAATATTTATTTAAATGGGGACTGTTTGAAGTGTTTCTCACATGTACAGCTTCTACCTGCTCGTATGCCCATTGACCGTTCTTCACATGGCTTGCCTCCCACAGTTCTATGTTATCGGGTTCTTTTCCGCTCTCTGGGTCTCGCTACATCAAATACAAGTAAAATTTGATTGAATGATTGCAGTGCAAAGTAAAAGCATGATTTAGTTTTCATACCTTCTCGTAACTAAGTTGGGCATAGGATTTCGAGCCAAGCAAGTGTTTTGTCTTTTGAGTACTTCGATTTCGTGAATTGGTTCTGCTTATTGACTGCAATTTTAAGAATTAATTTCACGAATGGGTGTTATCAAATAGTTTTTGTAGGATATGAAGGTATTAGAAAGCTAGTTGACCTTGAATCGCTCGGACCCAAAATAGTCCATAAGCGCCAACCAATCGAAATCTGCTACGTCAGCAGGCTTGTTTTGTATACATTCCTCATCGGTCGAATACTTCTTATAGGTGGCATGCAATGTTGATCGCCACCCCTTGTAGCGCTCACCAGCAATCTTCAATATTTTTCTTCTGGTATCATCTGTGTCCTCCAAGTCCCAGGCATTCTGTACATTGTATATCACACTGTTATAAACGTACAAGATGGAGGTCGCTAGAAAAAAATACTTATGTGGGGTGTCACAACACTAACCAGAATGTCTCTCACTATATCGCTCTTCGAAGTATCGCCAACCTCTGCCCACTTCCTTACACCAGCGAGGGGTGCATTTTTTTGTTGTAATAACCACATCATCGACAAAGTGCCGCTGATTAGGACCAACTGCAGCACCCAACCTATCGGACCACTAAATTTGTAGCTTCCGATTCTAATCATTCGTTCTATTTGCAGATGCTAGATAGCGCAATTTAGCAACCTTAAGTCCTTTAGCAACCCCTCTTCCAAACTTCTTTCCTTCTGTTAGTGTCATTTAAACGGTAAACGTTTAAAGCAAATTAGCAACTGACCAGGCCTAGTATCATGTACAAATAGTGTGAAAGAAGAAGAAGTCTGATGTTTTACCATCTTCAGGACGAGTGCGGCAAATACGAGCGTGGGAACACCGCGTCGCAACAGCATTTTGCTCCATATTGGGCGATGCATCGACTTGTTGACTTCTTTGTTGTTGTTCATACCCTACAATCAGGCATCAGGCAGTAGTCAGTGGCGCTACAGTACCCGTAGTACTGCAGGGGATTTTCAGTCTAGCTGCGAAGCAGGCAAGACAGTAGCTGGCGATGCTAGAGAAAGAGAGGATTCGCCGGGTGCTCATCCTCTGCAGTACTGCCGGTTCGGTCTGATCGACATTAGCAGGAGCGCGTCTCGAGGCGAATTGGTGGCAGGGCGAGTCACGGACGTCAGCGGTATTAGCAGGTAGAGGATGCAAGACAGATGAGGCGGGCAACTTGCGACGTTTAACAAAGCTAGGATTCGGTCTGGCAGTGCAGTGACCACATTTAAGTCAGAGGATCGACGTCCAGATCACACCGGTGATCTCACGTGACTTACCTTTTTACTGCAGACGATGCAGTAAAAATCCAATG
This sequence comes from Tuctoria greenei, assembly GCA_036927565.1. NCBI lineage: Eukaryota > Viridiplantae > Streptophyta > Magnoliopsida > Poales > Poaceae > Tuctoria > Tuctoria greenei. Next base: position 177,267,715 of record JAYESD010000006.1, read on the forward strand.
GTGTGATTCCATTGGATCTTTACTGCATCGCGTGCAGTAAAAACGTATAAGTCAGGTGATTTGCGTCCATTGATATCACCCCGGAGCAAGTCTCGAGGCTAGGAGGACAGTGTGGCGGATCTAGGAATTAAATTTAGGTGGATTGCATACTGATATTTTGCTCTACATGTTAGCATCTCGCCCTAAAGTGCTACTAGAACGGATACATGAATATAATCTTGCGTTAATTACCAGACATCAGCAACGCATTTGGCAGTGTAAAAAACGGAATTGAGATCATATAAGCAGCAATGAACCCTCATGTACATGCATCTCTAAACTATATGATGCTAACATTTCTTAGTGGATAGGGGCTAATGATATTGGACTATTTTTTCCAGGGTATGCCATGTCATATGGGGCATAGCATGTTGGTACGCCATAATGGCCAGGGGTTTGCGGGCGGCGGGGTCATCATGGCACGCGAACGATGGGACGTGGAGATGTAGGGAGACGCGTCGGGTAGGACAGTGAACTGACCACCAGCAGGGCGTGGGCGCCGGCCGGTGCCGGAGTGACCGGCGGCGACATGGGTTTGCGGGCGGTGGGGTCATCATGACATGCGAAGGATGGGATGTGGCGATGGTCGAGGGAGACACATTTCTGAGGACACTGAAGTGAGCAACAGCAGGGCGTGGTCGCCGATGCCGGAGTGGCGGCGGCGAGAGAGCCTAGCGTGCGCGTGTAGGCATCAATAAATCACGCCATCACATATACTCACCAGCAGGGCGTGGGCGTCGGCCGGTGCCGGAGTGACGGGCGGCGACAGGGGTTTGCGGGCGGCGGGGTCATCATGACACACGAAGGATGGGACGTGGCGATGGTGGAGGGAGACGCGTCGGGGAGGACACTGAAGTGAGCAGCAGCAGGGTGTGGTCGCCGGTGTCGGAGTGGCTGGCGGCGAGAGAGCCCATCGTGCGTGTGTAGGCATCAATAAATCACGCCATCACATATACTGATTAACTGTTAACTGGGACTAGGAAACTACAATTGCAATGCTAAAATATTTAGTAGAGCCCGGTACATATTTATACTCGTAGTACCAGCATGGGATGCTGAATCTTGGGGTTCCTGAGCATCAGCTGCTGCAATATTCTCTGCATACGATGCAAAGGAATTAACGTGTTATAAATATGTGTATTTTGATAGTAAACACATTTATAGTTATACCAGGTGCTTGTTTCCCATCACGATTACTTGTAGACGACATGACGGTTTGGTGTCTTGTTCCTAAAGTAAAGAGTATATATAGTAAGTAACAGTGATAACGTCAGATTACATGAGAATGTGTATTTTAGATCGGGCGGTGTGGTTGCTATGAACTGAAAATGTTTGTTTTGAACGGAGGAATTAGAAATGAAGGAGTAGGAAAAAAACCGTACAATCCGAGAAAGAAAAACAACAAAAACGTGTGTAAACCGTGGGAACTGAAAATCTTAGGAATACAAGTTTGGAACACAGGAATGAGAGTACAACATTGGGAGTGGTTGATAAGATAACCCTGGCGTCATTTACTTCTAAATCAAGAAATTACATAGTACATGCGGTTTTTAATAGTTATCTTTCCTGAAATGGAAATGTACTAGAAATACACTACCATAAACTGTCGGAGCGACATTTATTTCGGGGCAGAGCTGTAGTGTATTTTATATATGGAAAAAAGTAGAATGCAATCAGATGCTAGAGTAAAATAAAAAGATGAATCGACTGTAGGATGCAGATCTAACGATTGAGGATGGTTGATTGCACGATTGCACCATTAATCAGATTTTATACTAGACATTCATGAAACATAAGAGCATATAAGGAGTTGAGACGACAACTAGGAATGAACTGGCTGTAGCTGTTGGGACGACAACTAAAGCGATAAGGAGGGAGTCGCTCTATAAAAAGACGGCATGGATCGTGTAGAACTTACGTAGCACAAAACTGGAGTCCGGGATGTCGCAGGGCGGGGTCGGCGACGAAGAGGTTCGGTAGAGCCCGTCAAACTTGGTCGCTCGACGTTGTACCCACAGTCACCACCACCACTCACACGGGAATTTCTTAGGAATGCAAGTTTGGAACACAGCACTAAGAGGAGAACATGTGTGCTGGGAACGGAAGCCACTGCAGGATTAGAGGGAGACACACATTTATATTCGTCGTGGCTAGCTAAAAATGGGCGGGACTGGAATTTTGGGCGCACGGAGTGAAGTTTCAATTGTGAAAATCTCAATTGTGCGCGCCAAGAAGAACGAAACTTTTTTCGAGGGACCGCTACCTGCCGTTCATCTTTGTTTTCATGGAGATGTAAAAGCAGTCATGTGATAGTGGGACATTCCAAAAAAAAATACGAACAAAAATATGAATCACCAAATGTATCATTGTGCTAATGCAAACGACATGAAAATACAGAGAACACCCTAGTCCACGAAAGGAGGACAGCAAATCCATGGTCTAATAAAAGGTAAACAATCAGTATTTTATATATAACATTTGTCGTAATGAAATGATAACATATACAGAGTATATACTACTACAAAAAACATTTTCCCCTGTGATGTCTAATCTTCAGGTCGTTGATCCAAAGTTGCCTGTGATACGAGTATCACAGGTACATACGATATATATATCAACAATTTCATCGGATATTAGTTACAACGGATAAAGTACTTTTCATGCACCTATTGCATCAGGTGATGGACTAGTTAGCAATTTAGATGATGTAATTTCCTAATCAAGTTAATTATGCATCATGTCTGTTGTTAGTTCTATTACTTGTAAGGATAATGTTTACCAGATTTCATTCATTCAGCCACAAGAAATATAGATGGTCCCAAGTTACAAACATATAGGAGATGTTTTCGATAACAGAAGTTTTTCGATACTGCATGTATAGAACACATTATTCATGAACATAAAGACATATTTCATTAACAAACAAGTAATAGGAAAACACGTATGACAGCGAGAACAAGATAATCTACACCTAATACTACTCTACTCAGAGATCACGAAATAGATAAACTACTCCTAATACTACTCTACTGGGAGAAAACCACGTCCTCCTCCTCCGCCGCTACCGCCTCCTCCGCCTCCGCCGCCGGTGCTGCCTTCGCCGCCTCCTCCTCCGCCGCTGCCGCCACTGTTGCCGCCTCTGCCTCCGCCGCCGCTGCCGCCTCCTCCTGCTCCTCCTCCGCCGCTGCCGCCACTGCTGCCGCCTCCTCCTCCGCCGCCGCTGCCTCCTCCTCCTGCTCCTCCTCCGCCGCTGCCGCCGCCTCCATAGCCGTGTCCACCTCCGCCTCAAGAGACGCCTCCTGCTCCGCCTCCTCCGCTGCCGCCGCTGCCCAAGCAGCCTCATACTACTCAACCTCCATCACAGTACGAAGCTTCCCGGCGACGCAGTGCTTAATCTTCAGGAGGCCCTCTACCCCAGCAACCTCCGCGATCGTCTCGTGGAGGGCGTCGAGACAACCGGCCACAGTCATCAACCCGTAGCAGTAGTGGCCCGCGGTGTCCATGCTCGTGTGGAGGGGAAGGGTCCCAAGACCCAGACGGCGACACGAGTGATCTGTGTCAAAAAAGACCTTCCGCGCCACTGCGTTGAGCGCTAGTGTGCTATGAGCGGCGGCGGATTTGGCGTCGGTGGCCACCTTAAGGCGCCGATCGAGTTCGTCGATGCGGTCGGTGAGGAGTCTGAGAGTCTGCTCAACCCAACTGGGATGAGGAAGTGCAGGCGCCGCAGCCGGAGATGTGGGCGCCGCCATCAGTTCCACCAGCATTGCCGGCGGAGATGGAAACGGAGAAGGAGGCTCGAAGGACGTCGATGGCCTAGAGCGCTTCGGCGGGGGGCTACCCATTTGTGTGGCGACGGAGGTGCAGAGAAAGAGCGAGAGGTGGTCGACGGTGGCGGGGGGAGAAGTTTAGAGGCTAGGATCTAAGGAGTGGTGCGGCGGAGAAGCAAGAGGATGGTGAGCCTTTATAGCGGGTCGTCGTCTAAGCGGGTGTGTCGAGATGATCGGACGCTAGAGGAAACCGCGCTTAATTATGAATCGGTCGGTGGCCCCGGTTTCCTCGAAACTGCGGTTTGCATCCTCTCGGTCCCAACGGCTCGACGCGTCCCATTAGGAGTAAATTTACACGCGGGGAAAAACAATTTTTTCGTTATATAAAAAAAATCCGTCCGTACACGCCTAAGCCAACTTCGTGACCGCACGTCCGTGCCAGGGGACGCCTTGCAGTGAACATGGGCCTAGTCCTGCATGCATTACCAAGGTTTGAGGTATATATATATGCATGCATGTTAGTGTTGTTAAACATGACCGAGGTGTTTTAATTCTAGCTATGTCTAACATGCACGGACCGCAAACATGATCAACCAATTACACTACGTAAGAAACCCAAATAGGAGACAACGATGGGCGACAGATCGGATCTCCATCGATCACAAAGTGATGCGAGACACGCTTAAAGTCATTGTTTGTCTCCTTTAGCTTTGCAATTACAAATCGAGACGAGCTTCAAACCCTAAGATCTTTTGTTTTTGTCCAATTTGCTCGGTTCACTTGTGACAGATTAACACATCACTAAACTTAGAGCACATTCAATTGATTGAAATCCCGAAATTCTAACACACCAGTATTCATTGACACGAATGAACACATATATATTACAAAACACAAGAAATATGTACAAGAACAGAATTGAAGCTAAACATGTACAAGAACTCCTAAAACTACAAAAGAAATATGTACAAGAACTCCTAAAACTACTATGTCGGCCCCGCCTCCTCCGCCCTCTCCCCCAGCTTCTCAAACCGCGACAAGCGGTCCTCCTCATCCTCGTCATCATCGTCGTCGTCGTGGTGGTGGTGGTGGTCGCCGTCGTCGTCGCCGTCGTCATCATCGTCATCGTCGTCATCATCATCGTTGTCATTGTCATCATCATCATCGTCATCGTCGTCGTTGTCCTCGTCCTCCTCCTCCTCCTCCTCCTCCTCCTCCTCCTCTGGCGACGATGCAGCAGGAGAGTGGGCCGGCTGCTCCGGTTGAGCCGATTGCTCCGGCTGCACCGGTGGCTCCGGCTGCACCAGCGGTGGAACCCCGCCGCGACGAAAGTTCCTCTCCGTTGCCGCCACCAAGGCACTACAGCCCTCAGCGCCGAGCTCCTGGGCCATCGTCCCAGACAAGATGTCCAGGCGATCGACCACACCCGTTTGGGCGTAGAGGTAGCGGTCGGTGGTATCCATTCCCGGAAACTCGGGAAGGGTACCAAGACCCAAGGCGTCCAAGGCTCGAGACGTACTGTTGTATGCCTCTCGCGCCGTAATGAGGCGTTGGTCGTCGTTCACCCTCTCGGGGGAGCTGCAGCATATCCGCTTGCAGGGTGGTTGCCTCGGCGGGCTAGGAGGCGGAAGGTTGGCCATGGCTGTGGTGGTTCGTCGGCACCGGGCTGGGAGGTGGAACGATGGAAGAAGAAGAAAGGAGTGCAAAAGTTATGTGCTTGTACATAATCGACGACGTGCCTTAGACCATCCGTAGTGGTTCACTGAAAAGCTTACTGGACTATAAATATAGAGTAAATTACTGGAAGTATAGAGTAAGTGTCTAGAGACAAATGCTGGAAGTATAGAGGATATACTAAAAGTTTAGAGAGATAGAGTAAGTTTTAGAGGAAACCGCTGCGGATGGTCTTATATATGGTCTGTGCGGAGTAGACGAGGGAGCGGTTCGTTTCCCGCGCATTGAACTCTTTGCAGACCTCGTGCGGCGCAATTAAACCATTGTGGAAGACGATCTTCAGAGATCCTTTCGTCTCTCTTGTGGAACCGAATCCCCTGCGGTACTACAGGTGCATTAGAGGTCACTAACATGTGGGCCCTGTGCTCTGTGGGACCCACATGTCAGTGACTTCTAATGCACCTGCAGTACTGCAGGGGATTTCAGTATCCATGTGGAATGTCGCGCACGCGTCCCTGCACCACGGCTTCTTAACTTCTTCGCAGACCTCGTGCGGCACGTCAGTTACTTGGCGCACTAGAAAGGCCAGCGGTGAGATCTCCGGGCCTAGCGAGCCCCGCCACGGCGGCGCCGCGCGCGCGCCCTCAGCGCGAGGAAGAAAGGGTCTGTGATATTAGTTTTCTTGTTTCATGATGTTGTTTTTCTTGTTTTGTAGTAGTATTGTTTTATGTTAATGAACTCAATGTCATTGTTCCTCTGTGAAGACCTTTTACCGTAGTCGGTTTCTACCATAACAGTAACCGCCTGAGATAATTAGGTTATCACAGATGGTTCTTTACTTGTTTCTAGCTGTATTTGATAATTGTTTTTCACAGACATGCCTAGCTGTTGGTTAATAACCGCCTATAATAAGGTATAACCTATGCAGTACTACTGCTGTTATTTCTAATTTCCAGGTCAATTCAATATAATAATAGAACAAAAATCAATAATATCATCACAGAACAAAAGTCAACAATATTATCATCACAGAAGTCAATTTCACTAAAACAATATACATATGTACAAGTTACAGATACAATTCATCTCAAAGTTTACAAGTTTTCACTCAAAACTGTTTCTATTGGCATAGTCGCAAAGTTCTGGCAAATCAGATGCTGCACCATCCTCATCAAAGAACTCCCCTCTTTTGTGCAAAATTTCGTGACGAATGAATTGACAGAGTTCAGCAGCAATCCTGTCGGCTCCTCCACTATGAATACTTCTACAAACCGGCCATTCTTTGTTCAGATCCTTCGTGTGCTGCAATATAAGACATAACAAGGTTTAGAATGTATTGGTTTGAACAATCTCAAAGTATAGATCAAAGTGAGAGTATACAGGAATTTATTTGGTATTTTTGGAGCAGTTGTACTATGAGCAATTGAATTTTGAAGTTGGAATCAAAATATTAAAATAATGTTTCTGGTAATATTGAACAGCAGAGAATATAAGTATTAAACTATGCTAGTTACAATAAAAATGAAACACAAAAGTAAGAAAATAAGGTATCGACATTAAGGATAACTTACATCCTCACGATTCACTCTATATATGTCGGTGGTCCGAAGATGCTCGCATACATAATACCCGCATAAGACACTCCCAACAGGCTGCTTCGGACAAGCATAATACATTTTAATGTCCAATGCATTTGTATTGGAAGGTCTCTTACCGCCAAGCCGTTCCGCGTAAAACCACCAAGCGCTGTAATACAAGAAATGTCATATAAAACTTGTCAACACATTCTAAATGTGCGTAAATTAAAATTATTGAATAAACGTACAATTTCAAAATGGAAAGGAAATCTTTGTAACGATCTGGTGAGAAATCGGCCGAGTCCAAGACTGTTGCCATTCCCTGCGTTGGCTTGATGAAGATCATTATGTAGTGATTACTGCAAACATACAAATACACGTGTTAATAATTACCAATAATTGCTATTTCAATGTCATGTGTCGAACTTACTCGAAGTGGTACGGAGCCTTTACGAGGTCCTTGCCGTCTCTGACAAAGTTAAACATCGCATGTCCTATGTAAGCTGCAACTTCTGTCCTTTTATCCTTCTTAAGTTTTGCGATTTCTTTTTCAAAATCTTTTTTTTTTCATGTTTTGAAATGTGTTGAGTCTTGATCTGCCTGGACATCGAATAACACCTTTGCAATCCTAGTAGGGTCAAGGATACATGTCTTGCGCTCCAACTTTTCATTATCCATGTATTGCATCCTATTGAAGAAGTCCATAATTGTTATAGTCTCATGAAATGCATATGCGTGTAGTAATAAAAGCAAATACAAAATATTAGAGCACTTACAAGCACCAGACGAGCAGCAGGTTGATTTCGAGCATGCTCTGATGGAAAAGGGCATGCAGCTCTTCAAATAAAATGACTCGTCTATCCACTCTAGTGCTCTAGAATGCTTCTTTTAGAATATGAAATGTGACGCAATTAAGACCATATTTTGTGTTGGCAAGGATATACCACTCATGTATTCTTCTGAGCTGGACGGGTTGTTTGCTAAGTTGTACGAATTTCATGAATGACTTCCCATTCTTAAATTCAGGAGGAACATCCTCAAACTTGTATATTGGAACTCCTGGTTTAACTAAAGTCGTCCGCCGATTATACATGACACCGTCTTCTTCCCACTCCTCGATATCTCCTAATGATGGCTCATGAGAAGAACGAGATGCACTCGATTTTATAATACTTTCCTTCATAGTTTCCAAATATTTTGACACTTCTGATGAAGGTTTCTTATTTTCATATGAGGTAACTTTGATAGGCACTAATGATCGAGGAGTAGTCATCGGAAGTTGGACACTGGCTTGTTGTTGAACCTTTGTTCAACTGATTGCTCTTTACTCCCAGCAGTTTGCTCTAGTACTACTTCAAGCTGTTGCTCAACTAGTTGATCTTTACTAGCAACAGCTTGCTCTGGTACTGCTTGAAGTTGTTGTCCAACTTGTTGCTCTTGGATATCATCCTTGCTGAGACATAGGGGGGGTGGATCTTCCTGGACTGGGAGTGGATCTTCATGCACTTTCACCTTAGAAGATGGGGTTGCAGTATTTGGAGATGCGACAGAGCTAGAAATTGGCTCATCGTCCAACACGATATCGCGTCGGTGCCAAAGGATTAATTGGTTGACAGCCTGCCCCAGAGTCGCGATCCCCTCAGGTGTGACGTGGTCTATTTCATAATCTTCATAATCATTATCAATGATCTGAAGAACTTGCACCACATCATAATACAACGGAAGTGGATTCCCGTTGAAGTCACGATCAGGCTTTGCCATAGCAGTGGCAACCTCTTTGGTTTTGTTCCCTGCTCTACCTATCGGGACAAGAAGATGACAAGATTTGTCGTTAGTAATATCATCGACAGGGAACTTATGGGTTGACCCTGAGCCTAGCACGGAAACAATGCTGCTAGGGTAGGCATTTGGAGATACTAATTGCTCCTTTTGCACCGGAACCATCACTGTACTCGGTGCCACTAATTGTCCCGATTGTCTAAGTTGTTCCATTATTTCTTGCATATTTTCTTCGACCTTTTGAGCAATTGTTTCATCAAGTGTTTTCTTAAACTTCTCACGTCTTCTATATGTGTCTTTATCTTTAGGGAAACCATCTAGCCAAGACATTTGAGAAGAGACCGCTCGAACCCGTCCGCTGTGTTCAGGGTTTCCTAAGATAGCGGTAAGTTGGTCATTCTCCCTCTTCGGCTTAAAGAGACCCTTCTGTTGCTTTTCAAATACTTATTTCATTTTATCTTCTACTTCATTCAGAGAGTCGGTCTTTTCAAGTTTGCCCTCGCTGGTCAAACCTGACCGAGCAAAGACCCAACGTTGAGTTCGCTCATCGCACCCTTCTAATGGGTGAGGATTGCCCTTACTGGTAATTTCGTCTAATATCTTATTCCATTTCTGGACTTTGGGGGCATATCCGGCAGACCCCAAGCGATGATGATATTTGTTCTTTTTCGCAAGCTCTGACTTAGTTGCACTTAGAGCTTTAGCATCAGGTGCGCTCTTTTGACGAACAAACTCTTGCCACTGAGCTTGTGTGATTTTTCCCATCTTCCTCGGGCTAGGGACCTTATCAGCCTTAACATAAGCATTCATTTCACTCTTCCAGCATCGAAACTTCTTGCTGCAAGAGACCAATGTTGCTTTCTTTACAGCTTCTTTTGTGCCTTTCGGGAACTTGAATTGTTTCTTTATCCTTTCCCACAACTCATTCTTGGTCTGCTCGGGTAATTTCCTCCAATTCTCGGTTGTGATCGGCACAACCTCCCTAACAAGAAAACCGCATGCATTATGGTACTTGGTAACTGAATCCAGTGGTTCTTGGGGAAGCCCACCTGGACCGACCCTTGTTATGTACATGATGTGGTCCAATGGACCCTTATTGGGACCTCGTTGCCCTCGTTTCCGCTTGAGTGAAGTTGAGGATTCATCCATTGGAGAACCTTCTGCGGTTTTAGGAGTCGATGTCACCTCATTGTCCTCGCGATTAATCTAGGTAGAAAAAAATTATAAGACTTCGTATACTTGACAACCAACATTAACTTGAACTCCTGAAGTTAAGATTCGTGATCCATACATCGTCGGCAGGATCATATTCCGGGTCTAGATCCACTGAAGTCTTTTTAATTTTTATATTCAGAAAAGGATCCAATGGACCGTGATAGGAGCCTGAACTGCTAGAGTCAGTAAACTCCATATTGTCTTCTTTATTGTTACTACCAGGACCAGTCTTCTTAGGGATTTCTATGCTAGAACTAATAAGACAAAAAATCTAATAAATGGCATATTAACTCTACATGAAGTGTTGCATGAAGAAAAAGATGGAAGCATTCTAGGATTTGATAAGGCATTCTAGGGTTTAAGGCGACTGGCCAAAAGGTTCCTATACATTGCGAGGGTGACAAGCATGTTAAAGTTGCTCACCAGCAATGGCAATTTTATCTTCTTATTCTAAATAGGCTAGCTTCGTTCAGAGTGGTGACCACATTCTTGAGGTTTACTAGGCGGCGCCTAGCTCCGGACCTATAACTGATCAAGCAAGGGACAAAAAGCAAATCCTCCAGCCTTTTTCTAGTATCAAGAATCGCAAAGTGTGGCACTTGGATTTGGATGGTGAGTTGAGGCGAGGCGAGGTTGCTGCAGGTGAGAAGAGACACGCTTTTTCAGTGATGAGGGCGTATCTGGAAGTGACTAGGGTGAAGCTCGGCGGCGACGGCGAAGCTCGGCGGCCTACCTGGAAGTGACGAGGGCGAACACTTGGCTGTCAAGGGTATATATAAACTCTAATTTTCTCAGTCGGATTTTAAGTACCGACCGTCTGAGAAGATGGTTACCTCAGGCGAGTTTTACTCACGGACAAGATAAAATTATCTTAGGCGGCTGGTTAGTACATCCGAGATAAACATCTTCTCAGACGGTTATTAAGTACCAACCATCTATGAAGATATTTACTTCTTCTTAATTAATATTCTTGATTAAATGTGGGTCCTTTAAAAAGGCAAAATTCCACTTTCTTGTAATATTATTGATATGTAAAGGTTACCATTAAATTTCACTTCATAAATCATTTGAAATTGGTCAGAACATAAAAAACATACAACAAATGCTATTTTCCATTTTTCTACCTTGATGAATATAATGCTTTTTTTCATTTATTTTTTCAGTGGACATTTTTACTCATCATACCAACCTCTATGAATTTTTTCAATTTTTTTTTAAATTTTTTTGAATCAATGTGTGTTCATAATTTGATGAACGCCTACATAAAGACCCCTCACCAACCTCCTGTGAAGACGTGTCGACGACCGTGTGCGACCTTTCTTTTCCCCAAGGCGCGACCTTTAAATGCGCGGTAAACCAACTACTCCATCTTCCACTCCGCGCGGCCTTAAAGACGCGCTATCACCCGTTAGTTCTCCACAAGCGCGTCGCTCACTTTGAATCCTCTTCTTTTCTTCGTCTTCCTCCGCTCCGACGACCCAACACCACTATGGCCGACCTTCTGCCGCCAAGCCCTCCGAAGGAGCCACCTTGCAAGAAACTATGTTGCAGCTCCCCCGAGAGGTTCAACACCCAGCAGCGCCTCCTCATGACGCGAGAGGCGTACAACAATACGTCTCGCGCCATGAGTGCCTTGGGGTTGGGTACCCTTCCAGAGTATACTAGAATAGGTACCATCGGCCACTACCTCTATGCCCTCACGGGGGTGGCTGATCGTCTCGACATTCTGTTCGCGATGATGGCCCAGGTTCTTGGCCCCGAGGGCCGCAGAACGCTGGTGGAGGCGACGGCTAGCAACCTCGGGGTTGCACCGCCGGTGCAGCCGGTGCAACCGGCCCCTATTGCACCGGCACCAGAGGACGAGGAAGAGGAAGAGGAGTAGGAGTAGGAGTAGGTAATTAGTTTTTCTTTGTTGTTTTTAGTTGCTTCTGTTTTGTAAATATTGTTAATGAATGAAATCTATCTTTGTTCATCTATGTGACTGAATATTACTTGTGTATCTTGTGTTCTTTTGTGAGATGCGTGAATGAATATTGTTAATGAATGAGTATCTTGTGTGTTCTTCAACTGTGTGAATGAATGAATGTGTAGTGTGTTCATCGTGTTCCTCAGACTCGGGTATCATAAGGTAATTATCTTAGGCGATTGGTAATTCAAACTCGTCTGAGAAGAAGATTATCTCAAGCGGTTAGTAAGTAATACCCGACTGAGATAAACATCTCAGAAGGTTATTAAGTACCAATCGCCTGTGAAGATATTTACTTCTTCTTAATTAATATTCTTGATTAAATGTGGGTCCTTTAAAAAGGCAAAATTCCACTTTTTTGTAATATTATTGATAAGTAAAGGTTACCATTAAATTTCACTTCATAAATCTTTTGAAATCGGTCAGAACATAAAAAACATACAACAAATGGTATTTTTCATTTTTCTATCTTGATGAATATAATGCCTTTTTCATTTATTTTTTCAGTTGACATTTTTACTCATCATACCAACCTCTATGAATTTTTTCAGATTTTTTTAAATTTTTTTGAATCAATGTGTGTTCATAATTTGATGAATGCCTCATATTTATATGAGCATTTAGTTAGAATGATGGATAATTTGAAGTTTGACATGTTGGAATACTTTTAACAAAATTCATACATGTATAAATGATACAAATATGTTCATACAGACAAATTTGAGTAAAGGATCTTTTTTTTTACGAGATACACAAATGTGAATAATATGTGAGTAGAAATTAATTTGATATTTACCAAAACATTACAATGTCAGCTATACAAGTTTTAAATTTTTTTGTTCAGGTGGTAGATGTTAATTTTATACAAATGTAGAAGAAAGAATCATATAATTTGGACACAATTTGCAGAATCTAAACATGTTTGAGTATTTATATTGGAATCTAAATAAAAAGAAGCAAGGGATAAGGAAACTGAAGAACAGTATCGGACATTATCTTAGACGGTTGGTAAGTAATACCCGACTGAGATAAACATCTTCTCAGAAGGTTATTAAGTACCAACCGCCTGTGAAGATATTTACTTCTTAATTAATATTCTTGATTAAATGTGGGTCCTTTAAAAAGGCAAAATTCCACTTTCTTGTAATATTATTGATAAGTAAAGGTTACCATTAAATTTCACTTCATAAATCTTTTGAAATCGGTCAGAACATAAAAAAACATACAACAAATGATATTTTTCATTTTTCTATCTTGATGAATATAATGCCTTTTTCATTTATTTTTTCAGTGGACATTTTTACTCATCGTACCAACCTCTATGAATTTTTTAGATTTTTTAAAATTTTTTTGAATCAATGTGTGTTCATAATTTGATGAATGCCTCATATGTATATGAGCATTTAATTAGAATGATGGATAATTTGAAGTTTGACATGTTGGAATGCTTTTAACAAAAATTAACAAAATTCATACATGTATAAATGATACAAATATGTTCATACAAACAAATTTGAGTGAAGGATCTATTTTTTTACGAGATACACAAATGTGAATAATATGTGAGTAGAAATTAATTTGATATTTACCAAAACATTACAATGTCAGCTATACAAGTTTTAAATTTTTTTGTTTAGGTGGTAGATGTTAATTTTATACAAATGTAGAAGAAAGAATCATATAATTTGGACACAATTTGCAGAATCTAAACATGTTTGTGTATTTATATTGGAATCTAAATAAAAAAGAAGCAAGGGATAAGAAAACTGAAGAACAATATCGGGCATTATCTTAGACGGTTGGTAAGTAATACCCGATTGAGATAAACATCTTCTCAGAAGATTATTAAGTACCAACCGCCTGTGAAGATATTTACTTCTTCTTAATTAATATTCTTGATTAAATATGGGTCCTTTAAAAAGGCAAAATTCCACTTTCTTGTAATATTATTGATAAGTAAAGGTTACCATTAAATTTCACTTCATAAATCTTTTGAAATCGGTCAGAACATAAAAAACATACAACAAATGATATTTTTCATTTTTCTATCTTGATGAATATAATGCCTTTTTCATTTATTTTTTCAGTGGACAATTTTACTCATCGTACCAACCTCTATGAATTTTTTCAGATTTTTTTAAATTTTTTTGAATCAATGTGTGTTCATAATTTGATGAATGCCTCATATGTATATGAGCATTTAGTTAGAATGATGAATAATTTGAAGTTTGACATGTTGGAATGCTTTTAAAAAAATTAACAAAACTCATACATGTATAAATGATACAATTATGTTCATACAAACAAATTTGAGTGGAGGATCTTTTTTTTACGAGATACACAAATGTGAATAATATGTGAGTAGAAATTAATTTGATATTTACCAAAACATTACAATGTCAGCTATACAAGTTTTAAAATTTTTTATTCAGGTGGTAGATGTTAATTTTATACAAATGTAGAAGAAAGAATCATATAATTTGGACACAATTTGCAGAATCTAAACATGTTTGAGTATTTATATTGGAATCTAAATAAAAAAGAAGCAAGGGATAAGGAAATTGGAAAACAGTATTGGGCATTATCTCAGGCGGTTGGTAAGTAATACCCGTCTGAGATAAAAATATTCTCAGAAGGTTATTAAGTATCAACCGCCTGTGAAGATATTTGCTTGGGACGGAGGGAGTATAAGATGGTCACCCGCGCCATCGTCTTTTCCGCACAATCGTTCCAACATACTCTCTTCTCTCCACAAAACCTAGCCGCGGCTAGTATACAGCAAATGCTTTCGAGCTCGAGCAACCCTCCGCCACCGAGCCTGCCGAGGGACCCGGCCACCGGTAAGCGGCCACGGCTGGACCCCCCCTCGCCGCCGCGCGTGAAGGATACCCTCCTGTTCAACATGGCCCGAGATGTATTTACGGATACATATCACTCCATGGAATGCCTTGGGCTCGGTACCCTTCCACAAAGTACTGGAATGGACACCACAGGCCACTACGTCTTCGACCTCTCGCACGTGGCCTATCGTCTCGACTCCCTCTTGGAGACGATGGCGACCGAGCTTGGCGTCGCGGGTCGTTGCAACCTCGTCGTGGCGGCGGCCTTGAGACTGGGTCACCTTCCGTCGCCGGAGCCCGAGGCGCTAGAGGAGGGTCAGGAGCCCGAGGACCCACCCGAGGAGGAGGAGGTGGAGGCTGAGTAGAGTAGTATTTAGGTGTTTTCTTTTCATGTTTTTAGTTGTAGTTTTTCGTTTCATGTTTTTAGTTGTAGTTTTTCGTTTCATGGTTTCAGTTGTAGTTTATCTTTTCTTGTGTTTGTAATATACTCCCTCCATCCAAAGCGACAAGTATTTTGGGACGGAGATACTCCCTCCATCGAAAGGGACAAGTAGTATTTTGAGATGGAGGGAGTAATGTTTTTAAGTTAAATGTACTTGGTGTTCTTGTTCACGGATGTACTATCTGTACAAAATTAGTTCGAATTTTCCGATCGCCAAACCCTCCTTGTCCCCAAACCGGTGGAGTTGCCAGGAGATCGCCCGCAGCAGGGCCTGCAAAGCGGTCTGTAAAGTAGTAGTAATAGGAAAATGCAACAGGCCGGTAGCTAGGACTGGAAAGAAAAAAGTGAAGACAATATGAGGAAGAAAATGTAACACATGAGCTAGGACACTTTGGTAGACATACTAAAAGAGCTGCTTATCCGTCTCATCCACTTCCCCACGCCACCAGTAGAATCTCTTCGACCGCGGGAAGGTGTCCCCCGAAGAGTTCGAGGACACCAAGGAGTGTCCGTCAGAAGAGTCGCCTGATGACGAGGAGGCTGGGGAGTTGGGGTGGACCGGCGACGTATAGTCGAGGTAGTGATCCAGGTGGATGATGAGCTCTGTCGTGAGGCCGCCAGGCCGGACCACTGCGGCATGGTTGAAAGGTCTTCTGGTTGAAATATGGACGAAAGCATTGTTACATGGGTCATCGTCGTTTCCTACCTCAGGATCACAGATGGCGTCGAAAAAAAGGTTCTTTCAACAACAAGGCAGCGAATAGAGAGGCTCCAACATCACTCTCTGGTGACGAAGTACTCCAACAATACGAGTGTTTTGATCAAGTGAGTTTTGGACCGACGAATAATAAGAGAAAGCACACCGAGGAAAATAGATGGCATAATTGGAAGAAGAAAAGTATATTTTTCGACCTCCCTTATTGGAAAACATTGCTAATAAGGCATAACTTGGATGTCATTCACATTGAGAAAAACATTTGTGATAGCATGTTGGGGACAACGTCAGGTGATCGGTTTGAGGTAGATGGAGTTGCATCAGAAAATGAAGAAGACGACGACGATGATACATATACCAATGACGGTCATGTAGCTCCATTGTGGGGGGACGACAGCGAAGATGATGATTTTTAGTATAATTAAGTACGTGACATGTAGCTCCACAATGAATTCATCCGTCCGAACCCGACATTTATTTTTTAGTTATTTATATTTGCTACCCTAAAAGTACCCGATACCCGATATTTCGGTCTTTTCATTTCCGATCTTGGTTTTATCGGTTTCGGTTTTTCGGTCTCGGTTTATTTGCCCACCCCTAATTTACGTAGTAGTAGCATATATATGGGATATATGTATTTCTCCTGCATGTTTTTTTTGCAAAACTATTTAGTGATATATCTTATGTGCATATTACATATGTAAAACTAATGTAAAGTATAAAACTTTTTCAAAGGGAAGTCTTAGGTTTCATCAAATCTATCTTTCAGATTTACGCAATTTTGATCTGTTTTAACAATACAAGAATTGTACTTTTAGATTCACCATGAAAATATTTCCATAATATACAATCTAGTACTACATGTTATTGAAGTTAATAAATTCCATATAAATCATTTATCAAAGGTAATTAGTTCGACCAAAACAGAAATAGAGTTGAGTTGGGGCGGAGGAAGTATTATACGTTGCTGTTTGCCGCATAAAAGGTTTCATCATTCGTTCAAGACGTAGCCATTTGTACAGGCGGCTGATGCGACCGGGCGCACCGAGCTTACATGCGCGCGAGTCACTGAGGCGCCTCAGACGCGCGCAGCGCATGCGTTGAAATCACCTGCGGTACTGCAGGTGCAGTAACAATCACTAACATGTGGGTCCGGCTATCCGTGGGGCCCACATGTCAGTGACTGTTACTGCACCTGCAATACTGTAGAGGTTATGCATCCCGCATGCGCATCTTTGAATTCAATTGGAACCACTCCGCGTCCCATCACCGCTTTACCGTGAACCAGTGCGGATGGTCTTAAAGGCAGGCCCGACTCTAGGCCTAGGCGGGCGGAAATAAAATTTCTGCGGCCCTACCGCACAACGTCGCCTGTCGCGGCCCCGCCGCCGCGCCCCCGGCTCCGCCACCGGCCCGCCACTCGATAACAGATCTAGGAGAAGGCTCATCGCCCATAGCGGTCGTGTAGCTTCCGTTCCCTCGATCCGTTGGCTATGAGCCTTCTCCTCATCCGTTCTCGAGTTCGCGGCGGCCACGGCGCCACTTCTACCCTGCTTCTGGACTGAGGACGCTGATGATCTGCAACATACTTTTAAATCTGCTTGCTGCTAGCCGTTGTTGATGCGTTAATACCTGATTGATACTTAATCAAGCTCTGGTCTTTTACTGATTGATACTTAACCTCGTTTGTTGCATTTGCCAAGGTCCGAGGCCAACAAGGGCTACTGCTTTGTCAACGTCACATTGCCAGATGCGGCATTCTAGCTATGGACGAAGCACCTGCATGGCTTCCGTTGGAAGGTGAACGACTCGCGGAAGATGTGCAAGGTCGACTACGCCAACATCCAGGTACATCGCCGTCCGCTGCCACCATTTTCCATTGCGCCGCCGCTGCATGGTGTTCACCTGTCGCTGCTTGTCATCCTTTTGCAGGGTCGGGATGCGTTGGTGGCCCATTTCTCCAAGTCATGCTTCGACTGCGAAACCGAGGAGTTCCTGCCAATGTGGTTCAGCTCGCCGCGGAAGGTGAACCACTCGCGGAAGATGTGCGAGGTCGACTACGCCAACATCCAGGTACATCACCGTCTGCTGCCACCATTTTCCATTGCGTCGCCGCTGCAACGTGTACACCTGTCGCTGCTCGTCATCCTTCCGCAGGGTCGGGATGCATTGCTCTTGCAGGTGTATGGTAATTACGTGAGTGTTTGGTCGGGTCATGTGGTTAGTCCACGATGCACCCTAAACCCGGTGTTGAGGCCGTGTATTTGTCATTTGTGCGTACACTCTAGTGACATGTGACAAAGTGCTCAATCATCAATTGCATTTGGTTTGACGTCGAAGTTTGATTGGAGATAGATCATCCATTTCTTTATGTCTTGGATCATCCAAATTAACGTTTGGTTGGATGGACTGGACGATCCAATTTTTCATTGGTAAATTGGATGAAACTTGATTGAGATTATTGAATCATCAAAGTTGATAATTTCATAATATTATTCGTGCGCATGACGATCGATCGTGGACGCCGAGCGTCGAGTTATTCGAATCGCTGAGCAAAGTTTGGACGTGGAGTTCGTGTGTGCCCGTGCGCCCTGCAAGTTTCGTGCGCTCGCGTACGTGGCAATCATCAGGGCAGGGTGGTACAGTCGCGGGAACCGTGCAGTGCGCCCTTGGCTGTAAGATTTGGAGCGTGAACGTACGTGGCAACCATCTGGGGATGCAACTTCGGTGCTCTCGTTAGTGCTTCCATGCGTACTCCGCGCTTATGTGTCATCATCTAATTGGTTGAAGTTAAATCAGACATTATGTTAGATAAATGAAAGGGGTCCTGACGCCACGAAAAAGTGAATCGTGGCCACACATCCTAATTGCTACGATTGGGGTCCGTGGCCATTGATACTAATGCCACGAACCAGAGTATCGTGGCAACACATCATAATGCAATGATTGTGTTCCGTGGCGATAGATTATGTAACGCCACGAACCAGTAATTCGTGGCAACAGATCCTAATGCAACGATTGTGGTCCCGTGGCAATAGATCCTAACGCCACGAACCAGTGAATCGTGGCAAGACATCCTAATGCAACGATTGTGTTTCGTTGCATTAGTATCCTGACGCCACGAAAAAGTGAATCGTGGCCACACATCCTAATTGCTACGATTGGGGTCCATGGCCATTGATACTAACGCCACGAACCAGAGTATCGTGGCAACACATCCTAATGCAACGATTGTCTTCTGTGGCGATAGATCCTGTAACGCCACGAACCAGTAATTCGTGACAACAAATCCTAATGCAACGATTGTGGTCTGTTGCATTAGCATCCTGATGCCACGAACCAGTGAATCGTGGCAAGACATCCTAATGCAACGATTGTATTTCGTTGCATTAGCATCCCGACGCCACGAAAAAGTGAATCGTGGCCACACATCCTAATTGCTACAATTGGGGTTCGTGGCTGTTGATACTAACACCACGAACCAGAGTATCGTGGCAACACATCCTAATGCAACGATTCTGTTTCGTTGCATTACGGTCCAAATGCAACTGTTTGCTGATTCGTGGCAACATATCCTAATGCAACGACTGTGTTTCGTGGCAATAAAGTTGTAACGCCACGGACCAGTAATTTGTGGCAACAGATCCTAATGTAACGATTGTGTTTTGTGGCAATAAAGCTGTAACGCCACGAACCAGAGTATCGTGGCAACACATCCTAATGCAATGATTCTGTTTTGTTGCATTACGATCCAAATGCAACGATTATGGTCCGTGGCGATAGATCCTGTAACGCCACGAACCAGTAATTCGTGGCAACAGATCCTAATGCAACGATTGTGGTCCGTTGCATTAGCATCCTGACGCCATGAACTAGTGATTCGTGGCAATAGATCCTAATACAACGATTGTGTTTTGTTGCATTAACATCCTGACGCCACAGAAAAGTAAATCGTGGCCACACATCCTAATTGCTACGATTTGGGTCTGTGTCCATTGATACTAACGTCATGAACTAGAGTATCGTGGCAACACATCCTAATGCAATGATTCTGTTTCATTGCATTACGGTCCAAATGCAACCGTTTGCTGATACGTGGCAACAGATCCTAATACAACGACTGTGTTCCGTGATAATAAAGCTATAACGCCACGAACCAGTAATTCGTGGCAACAGATCCTAATGCAATGATTGTGTTCTGTAGCAATAAAGATGTATCGCCACGAACCAGTAATTCGTGGCAACAGATCCTAATGCAACGATTGTGGTCCGTGGCGATAGATCCTGTAACACCACGAACCAGTAATTCGTGGCAATAGATCCTAATGCAACGATTATGGTCCATGGCGATAGATCATGTAACGCTAGGAACCAGTAACTCGTGGCAATAGATCCTAATGCAACGACTGTGTTCCATAGCATTAGCATTCTGACGCCACGAACTAGTGATTCGTGGCAACATATCCTAATGCAACGATTGTGGTCCGTTGCATTAGCATCCTGACGCCACGAACTAGTGATTCGTGGCAACAAACCCTAATGCAATGATTGTGTTCCGTGGCCATGGATCCTAGTGCCACGAACTAGTGAATCGTGGCAAAAAGCCAAGCTTACTGCAACGATTTAGTATTCGTTGCAGTACAATCGTTGCAACAGGTCGGAATCCTTGTAGTGGCTGCTGCATTCGGTGAGTAGATGGCGACGTCCGGAGGCGACCTGGTTGGGCCTTCGGCGAGATCGATAATGGCACAACTTTTTGTGACACTAGATCAGGCGCCATGAAAACGGATTGCGGTGGCAGATCCCCGTAATATTCACATAGTTGGAGGCCATGGCTGATATATGGCTCCGTTCCAGGGTGCATAACACCTTTTTTGCCGTTTCAGTTCCGTAGTTGTTTTTGCGGAATCGATTTATGATGATTCGTTCCGTACTTTTTAGCGTTCGGCTGCGCACTGATAGATTCACGCTCGAAACGGCGCCATTTCGTATAGCCAAATGGGGCCTTATTATCATAGTGTGTGTTTCTTCAAACTACCTTCAAACAAAAGTGACTTGATTGTGATTATCTCTGCTTGCTTTCCACTAGGCATAGGTGCTGCTATACATCACACAACTTGGATCAATTGTTGAAATCTCCTTCCTGCATATATCTCAACAAGTCCTTTTCATACATTGCTTATAGTAGCGGACTGCAGCATCTAATGTTACTATCCGTCATGACTGCTGTTGTACATGCAATCGTCTTCTTCCTAATATGCACCATTACTTCTTAACCAAATCTAATTACTTATATAAATAAGATATTCTTCCGTTTTGAAATATTTAATGCTGGTTAATTCAAAATTGAACTAACAAGCGTTAAATAACCGAGGAGTAATACCTTTAGCATAAAAATAAAATAAAATTAGAGAAGGATCCAAATACATGGCCCACAGGGCCAGGAGCTTAACCGAAAAATAACACGCATCACCTACTGTGTAGCTTACCGAGAGGAAGCGTAGACAGCAAGCCTCCCGAACTTCACCAAACCATGAAAGGCTCCAAAGCCGTCAGCCGTAGCTGGGCCCCGGTGGCTGGACGAGAGAGGGACGGAGGCGGACAAACAGCGCCATTGCTGCCGTCGCATTCACAGCGCGACCGTCCGCGTCGCTTTCCCTTCCCCCCACCTCGCCGTAGTACCCTCCTCCATACCACCTTCGCCTCCGCCCCCATCCCTCCCTCCCCACGGGCTACCGCCCAAAACCCAAACCCTAACCGCTGCCTCGCAGCGGCGCGCCAGATCGGCGGCGCGGCAGATCCAAATGCAGCGGCTGCCGTAGCGAGAGGGACAGCTCGGACGCGGCCGATCTGAGGCGGCGAAGGCGCGGAAGGGATGTCGTCGGCCCCTGTGGTGGGGGCGGCGTTCGAGCGCTACCAGCGAGGAGGTGGCACAGGCGCAGCGGCGACGGGTGGCGTCAACACGGTGCGTCGCGTATTCTCGCGCTGCCTGGTTCCTTGCGTGCGTGGGTGGTGGGCGGGGTGCTGGTGGGTTTGTTTCGATTTTCGTATCCGATGCTGACGGGCATCTACGCCGTTTCGTGTATAGGTGGGTAGCAGGTAGCTTGCTTGTGGAGTTCGCAATCAACATGCCTCGAGCTGTCAGGCCAACGCTGCTCTACCGTGGCGTTGGCTGCTCACTGTTGCCCTTCTTCTATTAATAGGCTGGCTTGAAGCTCGGTTGGTTTGCGTTGGAGGTGGCAGCTTGTAGAGCTTTATTCCGCCCCTAGTAGCTACCCTTGTCCACCCTGATGATATTACCGGTGGGATACCGACAATGCAGCCCAGGTTTGGACCGGATGTAGCTGAATTTGCCATTGAGGTGTGCCACAAATGCACCATACAATTGCATCTGCAGAGGTTTTGTTTGTTTCTTGTGCAATGGTGAGAAGGAGCTTCGTGAGGGTGACCCTTGACTTAGACGGACTGTTGCTTCGTCTAAATGGTCTGGCTGTGATTGTGATGTGAGTTACTGGGATAAGCGATGTCAGTTACATAACGTGGGCTGAAAAAGGCCACCAGGGGTGACGAGATTAGCTGTGTGTTAGTGTGGACAAAAAAAGAAGAGCTTATAGTAAGTAGATTGGATTTGGAGGAGTGAGGGATACTGCACTTTAAAAAAAAAAAGTCAAGGAGGAAGCAGGATGTATCAGGCAGATACGCACATACATTGTTGGAAATCTGCGCTCAATTAGACACGAATTTTCAATTTTCTTCAGTTACAATAGAGGGGTTGTAGACATTATATAGCCCGATTACAAGCACTTTTTGACTCCTAGGACTCAAACTCAACTCCTATTAGAATTAGGACTCCTAGCTCTAATCTAGTAAGGCCTCTACTAATCCAGTTATCTTGTAGAAACATGATTAAATCAACAATCACCCTATTAATCGTGTTTGTTTTAGGACCACTCATACTAATTTAGGATGTAGACACACTACACCCTCAAGTTGAACATATCACCTTGGCCAACCATGGGATGAACATACCACCCTCTGTGACGAACACATCATCCTATATGACTTTGGGAGTTGGGACGAACACATCACCCCTTCGGAACAAACACATCATCCCGAGCACAAATTTGAGTAGGATGAACACATCATCCCGAGCACTCTACTTTGCATGAACACTTCTGTTGCCGCGAACCACCTCTGCCACTTCCATAGCACATCTTCCGCTTTGTTTCATCCACCATGTTCGGAGCATAGGAGGGGAATTCTTTAGTCTAAACCACTGCAGCCCGCCGCACAGCAAGTCACTTGTCTTGGGACTCGTCACAGGCAAGCACATATTCAAACCTGCAGTTGACAACACCGAGCACCAACAGACCTGCACTCACCATGCAGGGTGACTGCCCGGTCTCAATCTACGAACCTCAGACAGCGTTCTGCCTTGGACATGTCCGGTCACCTGGCTCCACACGCAACACTCTCCCACGCATGCCCGCGGGCTCCCTGTCCTGGTCCCTGCACGCCGCCTCTGCATGTGCAACGTGCGCAGCGTCGAATTGGAGCCTCCCGCGTGCAGTGTTGTCCAGGCGTCGCCTAGGCGACGCCTAGGCGGCGCCTAGGCGTCCAGTCGGTCCCCTGCCGACGCCATGAGGCCTCGCCTCGCCTGGACCAACCAAGTCGCCCGCCTGGAACGGCCAGGCGTCGCCATTGACGCCTAGGCGTCGTGTCTGGCGGACGCGCAGGACGCCAAGCGGGCCTGTGCAAGGGAGGAGAGGGAGGGAGGGAGGAGGGGGAGCGGAGGCGCTGGCTGTTGGAGATCGGAGACAGCGTCGGAGAAGAAGTCGGCTGCGAGGAGCAGAGCCATCGGGGAAGAAGATGGCTGCCAACTGCCATCGGGGAGGAGCGGAGCCATCAGGAGGATTGGAGCAGCGGTTGGATGGAAGCAGACTAGGATCGAACGGTTGGACAGAGAGGACACAAGAATATCTTAGGGTTACGTTTACTGGGCCTATTGGGCTTAAAAATATACCCACGCTCTCACAACAGCGCCGCCACCCTCAAAGAACCGATCCCCTTCCCTGCCTCGCTCGGGTGCTCGCCTCTTCCTCCGCTTCCCTTCCCTGCCCGACTGCCTCCGCCTGGGTGCTCGCCTCCGCTCCCCTTCCCTGCTGGACTGCCTCCGCCTCCGCTCCCCTTCCTTGCCTCCGCTCGGGTGCTCCTCTTCTGCTCCTGGCCTGCGCCTGCTCCTGGCCCTCGCCTGGTGCTCGCCTAGGCGCCCGCCTAGGCGCCTAGGCGTCCAGACGGTCGGCGGGCGCCTAGGCGTCCAGGCGGGGATTTACAACCTTGCCCGCGTGCCCTCACGTGGATCCCAGCCCGAGCGTGCTTGGGTCCCGCGGAAGGTGGAAACTGCCCCTGGTCCAGCGACTCCTGCGCCGAAGCCTGGGTCTTCTTCGGACTGGATCGAGCCTTGCACCTCCCATGCAGCCGGATCGAGCCTTCTACCACCGAGCTTTCCCGCTGATTTCCAGTCGAAATCGCCCGCGCCCGAAGCCTTCTGTCGGTTCCAGAGCGCCGAGCCCGCCCGTTAGCTCCCGCCGCCTACGACTTCAGATCTCCCGCGCGTCCACTGTCGAAGCAGCCGAGATCCAAGAGCGTCCTGCGTCGTTTCAGTCCGCTGCATCGCTGGCCACCCCCGGGAGCACCTTCTTCTGGGGTCAGAAGTCGATTTAGAATCTAAGCTTTGAATGCCAATTGTTGAAAATCCGTGCTCAATTAGACACAATTTTTCACTAATTTTATTCAATTACAATAGATGGGTTGTGGGCATTTATAGCCCGATTACAAGCACTCTTGGCTCCTCCTAGGACTCTAACTCAAATCGTATTAGAACTAAGACTCCTAACTCTAATCTAACAAGGACTCTACTAATCCAATTATCTTTTAGAAACATGATTAACTCAACATACATTTGTTGTTCCAGACCCCACTGTCAAATTTATGTGCATTCTGTATGGATCAATAGGTTTTTGACTGTGGAACATATTGGGTGAACTTCATGGAAGTTTGAAAACTGTTTGGCATTGGCGAACCAACTAAGATGGTTACATCATAACATTACTAAATTATCGTATGCCAACAATCGGTTGATTTGAGCAACTTTAATTAATCGTAACCCTAAACACCTGCTCGTACTTACCACATTTAGTATGAAGTCAGATACTTTCTTATTACTAGAACTGAAGTCAAAAGAATTATCATGACATTTTTTGGATGATACTGAGAAATGAGTATTTTCATGCCATTTTTTGCTCTTGAGCCTCAAGCTATACCGGTGGTGCTGGATCAGCCTGTGGTTCTAGTCCATTGAAATGCAGGGTTTCGGGTGGGATACATATTGCAGCCACTTTACATTCTCGAATCAAAATTGTAGAGAAAGACCCCCCCCCCCCCCCCCTCCCCTACTACTGTGCAGTGTGTGTTACAATTTGTCTGATGGTACAAGTGTTCCAACCAGGTTTTCAAGAGTGGGCCTCTCTTCATATCATCCAAAGGTACCCACCCTCCCCTACCCATCTCTTTCATACACAGTGTTTAGGCTTTCTCTGTGCTTCATAAATGTTTCTTCACTCAGTGTATGTGTATGCGATAAAAATATACGAAATGAGAAGTTTGTATTCCTTTTTAATCCTTTTCATTTCTGCCGTTCCTAAGGCTGTTTTGGAAGAATCTTTTTCCTTTTCTGATGGTAACCAGAGAAACCATCATTGTCAGAGATGCAATGCAAGTATGTTTTTTCTTTTGGGGCTGAATATTTCCTTGTTCATTGACTAACTACCATTTTATTTAAATTTACTACAGTTGAATTTTGTAACTAGATAGGTTGACCAGATTATTTTTGATAGAATGAATTGCTCAATTAATCATAGGTCTAGGTACATATTTATAGATACATAGATGGGCCGGTATACAGGCTATGCCCAAACACAGTCCAACACCCCCCCGCAGTCCCAACATCTAGCCACAACAGATGTTGAGACTGGACCGAAACTCAGAAAACAAAGTCGACGGGAGTCCCTTCGTGAAGATGTCGGCAAACTGTGACGTCGTCGGCACGTGGAGAACTCGAACCTCACCGCGTGCAACCCGCTCACGAACAAAATGAAGATCAATCTCCACATGTTTCGTGCGCTGGTGCTGGACGGGGTTGGTGGAGAGGTAGACGACACTGACATTATCACAGTAGACCAGCGTGTTCCGGGCGACAGGGGAGTGGAGCTCCTGAAGTAGCTGCTGGAGCCAGGACGCCTCTGCTACGCCGTTAGCCACGGCGCGGTACTCCGCCTCAGCGCTGGAGCAAGAAACCACAGGCTGCCGCTTCGAGGACCAGGAGACAAGATTTCCCCCCAGGAAGACGGCGTAGCCAGAGGTGGAACGGCGGGTATCAGGGCACCCCGCCCAGTCAGCGTCGGTGTAGACCACCAACTCCGAAGCCGAGTCACGTCGAAGGAGAAGCCCGTAGTCGAGGGAGCCGCGCAGGTACCGAAGAATCCGCTTCATCGCCGTGAGGTGCGTCTCCCGCGGATCATGCATGTGGAGACACACCTGCTGAACCGCGTATGAGATGTCCGGCCTGGTGAAGGTGAGGTACTGCAGGGCACCTGCAAGACTCCTGTAAGAGGTGGGGTCGGCGACCGAGGCGCTGTCAGCCGAAGCCAGCTTCGCTTGAGTGTCCACGGGAGTGGAGCACGGCTTGCAATCAGCCATGCCCGCTCGCTCGAGGATATCCAGGCAGTACTGGCGCTGGTGGAGGAACAGAGCGTCCGGACGGTGCTCGACCGCAACGCCCAGGAAGTGGTGGAGCTGGCCGAGGTCCTTCATCGCGAACTCCCGCTGCAGTGCGGAGATCGTGTGCTGAAGAAGAGCCGAGCTGGACGCCGTGAGGACAATATCGTCCACGTACAGGAGGAGGAGGAGGTAGACAGTGTCACCCTCATGCCTGTAAACGAAGAGCGAGGTGTCCGACTTGGCCTCGACGAAGCCAAGCGAGGCCAGGAAGGAGGCGAACCGGCTGTACCAAGCCCGAGGCGCCTGCTTCAGCCCGTATAGAGACTTGTTCAGCCGGCAGACCAAGTCTGGACGGGCTGAATCAACGAACCCTGTCGGCTGACTGCAGTACACCGTCTCTGTCAGCGTCCCGTGAAGGAAGGTGTTCTTGACGTCCAGCTGGTGGACAGGCCAAGAACGCGAGAGAGCCAACGACAGAACAGTCCGTACTGTCGCTGGCTTAACCACCAGACTGAAGGTCTCGTCGTAGTCCACTCCAGGGCGCTGAGTGAAGCCCCGAAGTACCCAACGAGCCTTATATCTCTCCAGGGAGCCATCCGCCTTCCTCTTATGCGTGAAAACCCACTTGCCTGTGACAACGTTGCCACGAGAAGGACGGGGAACAAGGTCCCATGTCCGGTTGGCAAGTAGGGCCGCATACTCCTCCTCCATAGCGCGGCGCTAGTGAGGGTCAGCGAGGGCGCTACGGACGGAGGTCGGTATAGGTGATACCGAAGAGGAAGTGGATGGTGTCGGTGTCGTCGAAGAGAGTACCACTCCGGAGAACCTCTCAAGAGGTCGGAGAACCCCAGCGACACGTCTAGTCACCATCGAGTGAACGTGTCCTGGGTCTCGGTGAAGCAACGGTGGGTGGTACACCGAGGGCTCTGGACGCGCAGGCGTAGAGGCACCAACCCGCTCTCGTCGCTGGTAGACAAGAGCAGGATCGGCGAAACGTGGAACAGGGGCCGCGCGTGGCGCAGCGGGGGACGTGGGAGCCGGAGTAGTCGTCGGGTCCCCGCACGGCGCAGGAGTCGAGGCCGGAGACGCCGAGGCCGCGCGTGGCGCAGCTGTAGGGGTCGCCGGGGCCGCGCGTGGCACGGGAGTCGAGGCCGGAGACGCCGGGGCCGCGCGTGGCGCAGCCGTAGGGGACGTCGGGACCTCGTGTGCCGCAGGAGTCGAGGCCGGAGACTCCGAGGCCGCGCGTGGCGTAGCTGTAGGAGGCGCCGGGGCCTCGTGTGGTGCAGGAGACGAGGTCGGAGACGCCGGGGCCGCGCGTGGCGCAGCAGGAGACGTCGGTGCCACGCAAGGTGCGGCACTCGTCCCCAGGGTCGACGGAGCCTGGGCACCAACCCGCACTCGTCGCTGGTAGACGAGAGCAGGGTTAGTGAACCGCCGAGTCGTGGCTGTAGGAAGCACAGCCGGAGTCACCACAGGTGTCGGTGCTGCATGAGGTGCAGCTGGCGACGTCGTGGGAGCCACCTGAGAACTGGTGGGTGATGTACCTGCAAAAAAAGGCCAAGGCAGCTGTGGTGGAGCAGCCTCGGTGTCAGTAGAAAAAAGAGAATCCAGCTCTGCAGCTGAACCAGAGGTGGAGGAAGAAAAGGGGAAGGATGACTCGTCGAAGACGACGTGCCGAGAGATCAAAATGCGGTGGGTAGAGAGGTCGAGGCACCGGTATCCCTTATGCTCAAGGGAGTACCCAAGAAAGACACACCTAGTAGAGCGGGGCGCAAGCTTATGTGGAGCAGTGGTGGAAAGATTAGGGTAGCAGGCGCACCCGAAGACACGGAGGTGGTCGTAGAGAGGGGTAGTGCCATACAGGGCAAAGAAAGGAGTCGGTGCTCAAATCGCCTTGGTAGGAAGGCGATTAAGGAGGAAGGTGGCAGTGTGAAGTGCCTCTACCCAGTAACGAGCGGGGATAGATGCCTGAAACATCAAGGAACACATGACATCATTAGTGGTGCGAAGCATGCGCTCAGCCTTGCCATTCTGAGGGGATGTGTATGGGCAAGACATGCGTAGCTGTGTGCCATGTGTAAGGAGAAAGTCACGGAGTCGCGAGTTGTCAAACTCTCGTCCGTTGTCACACTGAAGAGCACGAACAGTACGCCCGAACTGTGTGGAAACCCAAGTGAAGAAGTGAGAGAGAGTATCAAATGTCTCAGATTTCATACGTAAGGGAAAAGTCCAAGAGAAATGTGAGAAATCATCAAGTACCACCAAATAATATTTGAAACCCGAGACACTGATAACAGGAGATGTCCACAAATCACAATGGATAAGATCAAAAATATGTTGCACATGAGACACAGAAGTGGGAAAAGGAAGCCGAACATGGCGACCAAGCTGACAAGCGTGACACAATGACTCATGTGTGCCCCTAGTACACGAGATAACAGAACTACTAGACAACTTCGACATAGCATCAGCGCTAGGGTGACCAAGCCGACGGTGCCAAGTAGCGGACGAAGCTGTCGTAGCCAGAGCAAAGGACGAAGACGCAGCGGAAGAAGGAAGTCGAAGAGTGTACAGGGGCCCCGGACTATCACATCGAAGAAGAAGACGCCGGGTGGAAAGATCCTTCACAGACAAACCAAAAGGATCAAACTCAACAGAAATATTATTATCAGTGGTGAAACGACGAATGGAAAGCAAATTTTGAATAATGTCTGGAGCAACAAGGACATTATTAAGATGGAATGAACCCGGAGAAACTGAGTCACCTACTGAGGTGACTGGAAGAACGGATCCATTTCCAACAACGATCGATGAAGGAAACGACGGATGAGGTGTGTGAGTAGAAGAGAGAATACCAGCATCTGGGGTAGTGTGGTAGGAGGCGCCAGAATCAGCCACCCAATCAGTAGACGGCGGTGTAAGGTGCATGGTGCTGAAGGAAGACGCCAAGTCCTGACGGTCCCACCCCATGTGCGGCTCCTGGAGAGGTGCTGGTGGCTCCGAGTACCCAGCGGGGTAGGAAACACCGCCGTAAGCTGGAGTTGGCGATCCAGCTGCAGGGCGACCAGGTCCACCATAGCCCGGATGGGCTACGTACGCCGCCTGAGGACGTGGCTGGCGCGGAGTGGAGGAAGTCGGTGGCGCCCCAAGAAGACCCGGAGACGGTCCAGGCCACATAGAGATCTGGCCAGTCCACGGGTTGTACGGTGTAGGCCAGGGCGCACCTCCCTGGCCAGTGTCACCAGTACCACTACCAGTAGGAGCAGTGGACGTAGGAGTGCCGCCAGCACCTCGTCCTGTGCGCCTGCCGCCGCGACGTCGACGAGTACCACCCCCAGAGCCAGCAGAGGCGCCCGGGGCGGTAGGTGGAGTAGGTGGTCGCGGTAGTGGTCCCCCAGAAGACGGTGGGCGTGAGGGCTGCCCAGAGCCATAGAAGGCCGTTGCAGTCCCAGAGGTAGCAGATCCACCAGTCGTGATCTCCTCAAGCTCGAGATCAGACCAGACCTTCTCGAAGGTCGGTGGCGGGTCCATACGGAGAAGCCAGAAGCGAAGATGGTTGAAGCGCTCGTTCAGGCCGTGAAGGACCCGAAGTACTAGAGTGCTGTCAGCGACCGGCTCGCCAAGGTCGCGCAAGGAGTCAGCCATGCCCTTCATCTCTCCACAGTAGGCCGAGATGGAGCGGTCTCCCTGCACTGTATTCTGGAACCGTGCGTTAATGTGAAGAGCCCGAGTCGCACAGTTCCCCAAGAAGTGGTGCTCCAGTATCTGCCAAGCCTGGCGTGCGGTCCCCCCACCGCGCTGTCCGACAAGCTTGTACAGATCATCGGCGAGAGTGCCAAAGATCCAAGCAAGGACCAGACTGTCCATGCTGATCCAAGAGTCATCCCACGGGGCGTCGTCCTGCTGGACGTGGTCCGCAAGCTGGTACCGCCGTAACGTGAGGAGGAACTCGTTACGCCAGCGGGCGTAGGTGGTAGAGGTACAACTCAGAACAGTCGGCACTAGTGTCCGAATGTTCTGAACTCCAGCCGCCTGGGCGTGTAGGGCGGCGGTGAGCGACGCCGAGTATGCGGAGTGCACACCGGTGTCCGAGGTGGGCTCGTACGTCGCGCCCGGCGGTCGGTGAGCGCTCTCCTGGATCTGGTGCGAGAGAGCAGCCGCCGAGGCGCGCTCCTGCTCTAAGGCAAGAGCAAGTGCCCGCTCGCGATCGCGAGAGGTAGCTAGAGCCGCGAAGACACTGGAGGTGTCCGCGGCTGTCGTGGTGGTGCTGGCGACGCCGTAGAAAGGATCAGTGGCCGCACGAGGAGCAGTAGCAGTGCCAACAGCAGGTCCGGAACCCGTCATGAAGGCGACGGCAGTGGGGCCGGCAAGTGGTCCGCCTGCGGAGGGACCAGTCGCAGCGCCGTACGCAGGCCGGGTCATGTCGATGAGGGGCGCGCCTGCTGCAGGACCAGTGGCAGGCGCACCGGCGTAGGGGAGGGCGCCGGCCAGGGAGGGGACGGCGCCGGCCAGGGGCGCGCCGGCCCAGGGAGGGGAGGCGGCCAGCGGCGGCAAGGGCGCGGCGGCGCCAGGGTAGGGGGCAGCCGGCGGCGGCTGGACCAGGGGCGCGCCAGGGAGGGAGGCGGCCGGGTCAGGGCCGCGCCGGCCGCCAGGAGGGGGATGCCGGCGGCCAGGGGAGGTGCGGCCCCGGTGGCGGCCAGGGGGGCCGGCCGGGGGGGGGGGGGGGGGGGCGCCGGCACCGGCGGCCAGGGGAGGGATGGCCCCGGCGGCGGCGGCGTGGGGGGCGCCGGCCATGGGGGGGAGGGGGGCCGCCAGCGGGGGGGTGCCTGCGCCGGCGGCCAGGGGAGGGACGGCCCCGCCGGCGGCGGCGGCGACGATGGCGGCGGCGGCGTGGGGGGCGCCGGCCAGGGAGGGTAGGGGGGCGGCTGCGGCGGCCAGGGGGGGCGGCGGCAAGGGGGGCTCCGGCAGCGGTGGCGGCCAGGGAGGGGCCGGCGGCGGTCAGAGAAGGGGGCGCCAGGGAGGGGCTGGCGGTGGGAGCAGGGGCGCCGCCGGCGCCGGCCAGGGCGCCGGCCATGGGGGAGGGGGGGGGCGGCGGCTGGCTGGGTGGTGGGGATTAGGGTTAGGGTTTGGCTAATGATACCATGATAGAATGAATTGCTCAATTAATCATAGGTCTAGGTACATATTTATAGATACATAGATGGGCCGGTATACAGGCTAGGCCCAAACACAGTCCAACAATTTTGTACTCTCCTTAGTGGAGCAGTCAAATTTAGTACTGTCAATAACACGGCAGAAGCTTAAAAACAGTCTGTAAATAAATTTACAAGACTTTCTAAAAGATCACTCTGAAGGTACTATTCCATGCATCAAAAAATTAGTGCTTGTACTCCCTCCTTTCTCAAAAGATTGTCACCTTCTAGTTCATTTTTGTACTAAAAGGTGACAATATTTTGAGAAAGGAGGGAGTAGAAGGTTTTCACAGTGTCGCTTAGGCGACGCCTAGGCGGTGACTAGGCATTCAGGCGGCCCGGCATGGACACTAGGGCAGGTCACCTCGCCTGGATTGTCCCAGGCCGCCGCGCTGCCTGTTCCAGATCTCCTAGGACCATAGTTATTAAGGCGTTCTCCTAAGGTAAGGCGTCCTGTCGCCTTAAGATTTATGGGTAAGGTGTACTTGTCGCCGCAGATCCCGGGGGGGGGGGGGGGTGCCGCGCAGATGCAGCCGGCAGCGCAGATCCGGGCCGGTGGGAGGCGTCGCACACATCCGGGGTCGCGGCGCACAGATCCGCTGCCACAGAAAGGAGTGCGGCGACGCCTGGACTGCAGAGGAGGGCGGCCGGCGGCGCCTGGACTGGAACAGAGGAGGGCGGCCGGCGGTGCCTGGACTGGAACAGAGGAGGGCGGCGGCGTTGGAACGAAGCAATGCGGGGGCGGGGGCGGGGCAAAGTGCCGCGGTGCGGCGGCGGCTGAAGACCAGCGCGACTGAGTCGGGTGATGGGGGTGGGGCGCTGAGGAGATGTGCACTAGGGTTGAGTTATTGGGCTGGTGCTGCTAGGTTATTGGGCTGGGCCTGTTGTTACATAAGTAGAGAGAAGTGGCCAGGGAAATCAGCCCAGAACTGTATAAATATATAGTTATATACAAATAATTCTAAATTTCTTTATTTTATTTTCCTATTTTTACATACTACTAAGTATTTTCATACATTACTAAGGCGTCGCCTCGCCTTACGCCTTATCGCTTAAAAGGTAAAAAGGGCGTCCATCGCCTTAAGTCGCCTTACCGCCTTAATAACTATGCCTAGGACGCTGCTGCGGCCTCCTCCCTCCCTCTCTCCCTCCCTCCCAGGCTGCCGCTGCTCCCTCTGATGGGAGCTTGCCCTGGCTCCACCGCTTGCCCTGTGCACCCAGCCCTGACAGCTGTTTTCATGTCCGCCCTGCTGCTCGGGCATGCCTAGCTGCGCCGACCTGGGCTAGGAGGCGCGATGAGCCAGGCGGCAGCAAATCGGGGAGGTGGTGGCAATTCGGGACGAGAGATCTGGAAGTGGATAGGAAGAGTGAGTCGGGCAAAGTTGGCCCAAAATGTAAAGAAGAATGAGCTGTACTGGGAAGAGAGTCAGGCCAAGTTGGGCCACAATATAAAGAAGAATGGGCTATACTGTGTTCTCTTGGGCTAAATTGCTGACCTGGTGGTCACCTAATTGCGCCTAGGCGTCCAGGTGCCCGGCTGGCGCCTAGGTTCCCTGGGGCGCGGTGAAAACCTTGCTTGTATCAAGAACATTTTCCTTTCTTTCTTTGAATTCTCCCGATTTCAGTATGTAATCAGGGCGACTTCTGTACATTATTCATTTAGCAACTTAAGCGAGAAAGAAAGATGGAAATATTTTGTTATGGACAGTGCATATTAAATACTAATATTCCATAGCATATGTTTCAACCAACCAATAAACTTCCCATCTTGCTGAATCACTATTTGCTCAAGCAAATTGATTTCATGAAATTATTATATTCTGAAAAATTAAGTGAGCAAAGCAAACTTTTGCAAAATGCAAGTTTATGCTCATCCATCAATGTTTATTTCAATTCCTCATGTTTATTGTGGAAGAGAACTTATGGATCTGCACTTTTCAGGAATTGGATGGAAATCATGGAAAAAACGATGGTTCATCCTCACACGGACATCATTAGTTTTCTTCAAGAGTGATCCTGTTAGTATTTCTCGTCTGTAACTATTCTCTATTTGCACAATGCAATAATTGGCTTAGTTAGAGCGCCTGTATAATTCGTTTTTGTAAGAGATGACTCATAACTCCTGAGGATTGAATTGGTTCTTTAAAAGGTACAATCTGAACATAATGTTAGTGTAAAATGCTGTAGACTTCTGAATGATGCAGTTGCAGTTTATGGACCTGATAGGTTAGAACTTGGGTATTTCGATCCCCATTGCATCCTTGATCAATGAGAAGTCCTACTTAATCCAATTTTTGTTGCATTTTTGCATGTGATGGACTAACTTCGTGCATGAGTATTCAGTGCGCAAATTATGCTCTGAGCAGCAAATTGATTATTAATTTCACCATTTGTTCTCTTCTATCTTCCATGCAACAGAATAATGCTATCATGTGTCACGGTTTCTTTTTATGTGTATTGTGCTCCTTCCTTTCTTTGGATGTATAAGAATTCTCTTATCATCAATATGATAGATCTATATATTCAATACATCAAATATTCAGTCATTTGGGAATGTAAGTCGTACGTTATTGTACCGCAGCATCCTACAATGTGGATTTGTTTATTGGGTTGCCAATTAAGTTAACTAATTAGATAAAGAAGTTAGAGATTAGATTCTTTACATGGATTTGGATTCCATCGATTTGTTTCAGATTGATAGACAACCTCTATATTTGATGACATGATGATCATTGATAGATGAAAAACAACAATTAAATGTATATCTCATTCTTGCCTCTCTGCTGGATGCACCACTACCCTCAACATGGTCAGCTGGCGCTGAGGCATGTTGTCTGCTATAGCCCAGTTCTGTAGTTTATCCTGCCTCTGGTTCAGTTCTGGTGCGGCCAGAACAGAGTCACACAGGGCTGGCCGAATCCTAGTAGGATTCAAGTGGTGCACGCCTCGTCCCTGAGGAGTCCAAGTATGGACTAAGGAGCAGTGTGGCGCATTATATGGAGTCTTTTCTTATAGCAATGTTACACTAAACGGTAGACAGTTAGCGGAGGTCTGTTTATTGTTTGTACTGTAGCTACACTGTTGCAGTAAGTAAAACATTTTTTACATGCAAATGAACGAATGGATCAACTTATGAAATAAAAGGAAACAAGAACTGGGTGATAAAAGCAAAAGCTAGTGCTATGTTCTAGTGCAAATCAACGTTGCAGTGTTGAGTGTGCGGGGCAGGGGCTCGGGCACGCTGGGTCTGCGCGTGGTGGTGGGGGGGGGGGGGGCTCAGGCGGATTTGGTCGTGGGGAATGACGGTGCGAGGCGGGAGCCGATGCGGAGCACATGAAGCCCGGGGGGGGTGTCCCCGTGCCAGGCGGATCGGCTAGCCGGAGGGAGATTGAGGATCGCAAGACATATCTGGCCTGGTGGCGAAGGAGATCGGACCCGCCTCTCCTCGATCGCCAAACGAAGCGAGGCTGTTGGTCGAAGTGAACGTAAGAGCGTCAGGTTAATGGGCCGTACATGCATTGCTCCTTCACCTAAACGGGTGAAAGGAAATTTAAACCCATGTAAAATCCGTTTCTTTTAGCCCCTTTTGCCCGTTTAAACGGGCGTTGACCCATTTAAACGGGTCAACCGTTTTAATTGACCGTTTAGAGCCTAAACTACACAGCAGTGTTGTGAATCCATGTCGGGACGCCTAGGCGGGCGCCTAGGTGAGGGCCAGGCGAGGAGGCACATGGAGATTTCGGCCGGGAATCCAGAGCGGCGCAGAAGGGGAGGTGAAGAGGAGCGTGCCTGGGGGAAGGGGCAGGAGGCGTCTGGCGGTTGCGGGCAGGGCGGATTCGCCGCCGGACCTTGGCGGAGGTGGGGAGTCGGGCACGGACACGAGAGGAACAGGCGGAGTTGGGGAGCGGCGCTCGGCTGCGGGGAGAAGAAAGGGAGGGTGTGGGCCTGCAGCTAGGGTTGGGATACAATTAAGGCCCAATCGGCCCAAAAAATTTACAACCGGTCATTTTTAATCCAACGGTTCTTATTCGGTTTTTCCCTGCGCCGCCCAACCCTAATCGTCACTTGCCCAGTTTGCCCTGCCGCCTCTGATGTTTCTTCTTCTCCCTGTTGCCCGTCTTTCTTCCTCCCTCTGCCCGATCTCTCCTTCCCTGCTCCGGCCGCCGTGGCCCTGCTCGATCCAGCCAGCTGCCGTCCTGTCCCGGACTCGCCCGACGAGCCTGCCGCCCTGGACGTCCGCCTAGGCACGACGCCAAGGCGCCACGGCGACTCCTAGCTGTCCCAGGCGAGCGCCATGCCCTGTCCAGGCGAGGCGAGGGCTCGCGGCGTCCACGGTTCACCGACTGGACGCCTAGGCGCCGCCTTAAAAACACGGCTACACAGTGAAGCTCTGGTTAGCATTTAAACATGTTTAAACAGCCCTAAATGGCCGTTTAAGTTAACACTGTCTTATAGATATGGTAGAGTCCTGGTCTGGTCTGTTTTAGTTAATAGTCTGTTACAAGTTTATGACGCATGTAATAGAAGTAGGATTCTTCCCTATACAGGTCTATAAACCAGGTCGGGAGTAGCCCCTCCGGCCAGATCAATAAAGAATAGTTTCCCCACCGGAAAATACATGTCTCAGAATTGATCTTGCCTAATACTTCTGACCAAATCACCTAGTTCAGGGAACTCCCTGTGC
This sequence comes from Tuctoria greenei, assembly GCA_036927565.1. NCBI lineage: Eukaryota > Viridiplantae > Streptophyta > Magnoliopsida > Poales > Poaceae > Tuctoria > Tuctoria greenei. Next base: position 177,304,384 of record JAYESD010000006.1, read on the forward strand.
CAGACTTCTGTCTCTCTGATTCTGTTCTGTCCAGCGCAGAACCAAGGCCCCAAACCGATCTCTCCCCTCTGCTGCATCACAGAAGCCTTCTGCAGGGTGCAGCATACCTGTGCAGATCTGTCCGCGCAAGAATAGACCTGATCAAGGTGTCCAGGGACACCGGATTTTCAACAAGTTCCAATCTAGTCCGTGATATGAGATTCTTAGCTGTATCAAGCAGCTGGTTCTTACCTGTCCTTATTCTAAGTAGAAATTGCTTAATCGTGATTTCTTCGCCTCCTTCCCCCTCTTGTTTATTCACTTGGCCGATATATACCCTGTGTGATTACACCTTATTTCACTTGACAAGTAATCTTATGCTGAAATTGTAGAGTACCTTGCCCCAGAGGGGTGGTGAAGGGAATGTTACTCTAGGAGGGATTGACTTGAATAATTCGGGAAGGTATTTATCTTGTCCTTATGCTCCTTTTTTATCTTTTTTTTTTGGGGATGATATGCATCATTAAAGAGCACTTCTCGTCTGTAGTGTGGTAGTCAGAGAGGACAAGAAGCTGCTGACCGTCCTTTTCCCAGATGGCCGTGATGGTCGCGCCTTCACACTTAAGGTATTTGGCCCCTCTTTTCTGCTTAATAATTATGTTTCTCTGAGAAAATGAGTTTATAACAATACATATGCTCATGCCTTATTTTGTTTATGGAAATTATCTTTTGCTTAACACAGGCAGAAACCTCGGAAGATTTGTTTGAGTGGAAATCTGCATTAGAAGAAGCTCTTGCTCAGGCTCCGAATGCAGCTCTTGTGATGGGACATAATGGGATATTTCGAAATGACACGGCTGACACATATGAAGGGGCTGTTCCAAATTGTAGGTCTCCTTATACCGCTTCACATTGCTTTTCTTAACTTTCATTATTTTAACGTCACCTTTCCTCATTATCTGCAGGGAGAGAGAAAAGGCCAATGAAGTCATTGGTAACAGGCAGGCCAATTCTGCTTGCACTTGAGGATATTGATGGCAGTCCTTCTTTCTTAGAGAAAGCTCTGAGCTTTCTTGAGAAGCATGGTGGGGGCAAAAACACAGTTTTCTTGAGCCTGAATCCTTTAGTGTTCCTAGGTTGATTACCTTAACATGGATTTTAATTGGTCATGTAAATCTTCTGTTGCAGGAATAAAAGTGGAAGGAATTTTACGCCAGGCTGCAGATGTGGAAGAAGTTGATCGGAGGCTGCAGGAATATGAGCAAGGTAGACTCATTTCCTTTGAATAGTATTATTAAGTCTTTGATGATGGTGTTATGTCCTTGTATTGAACAACATGTATATAATTTCGATTTCATACCAGGAAGGATTGAGTTTGCAGCAGATGAGGATGCTCATGTTATTGGTGATTGTGTAAAGGTACCTTTGTCATTGTGGTTTAATTCTCTTTGGAGCACCATGGAATGTGGGTCACTAAAAGTTGTTTCTTCCGCAATCATTATCGATTTGGGACACTCCTGCAGCATGTTCTTCGAGAGCTTCCATCATCACCGGTTCCTGTTTCATGCTGTACAGCATTGTTGGAATCATTTCGTAAGCATTGCATTTAGTTTAAGCCATATGTTCTTGATGGTTTATTTGTGAACTTAAAGTCCTTAGCTCTATGTTATTGTGTAGCCAAGACTTAACTTTTTGCTTATATTTTCTGTGGATAATTGTTCTTACTCTGCTCTACTTGCATAGGGCTGGAGACCAAGGAAGCCAGGATAAATGCATTGCGTTCAGCTATATCTGAGACATTTCCCGAGCCCAATCGCCGGTTGCTACAAAGGTTAGTTTTACATTTTCTCATATCAATAACTCACAATATTTCTTCATTGAGTCTGCTGGCTGTGTTTTTTATCCCCTTCCATTAATGTGTTCAACATGTGGTTATTAAAACACATTCCTCAAAGTTGTAATGATTCCTTTGTTGCAGAATTTTGAAAATGATGAACACTGTTGCATCCCACACTTCTGAAAATCGAATGACCGCGTCAGCAGTTGCTGCCTGTATGGCACCTCTTCTGCTGCGTCCACTTCTGGCTGGTGAATGTGAGATGGATGAGGTATTTGATATGGATGGTGATGATTCTGCTCAGCTTCTTGCTGCTGCAACTGCTGCTAACAGCGCTCAAGGCATCGTCACAACTCTCCTAGAGGAATATGAGAGTATATTTAATGTAAGATTCTTTCATCAGCAGTAGCTTTGCTTTTTCAGATTCATTATTTTTCCCTTTATCTTTGAATTTGGCCCTGCAGAGTTGTCTTTATTTCATTCAAGCATATATTTTTTCAGTATGCCCTCACTATTCAATCGGTTACTTGCCAAATGTCCATGCATTGCCACATTTTTTCCCAAATAAGTTAATTTCACGTTTTAAATCACTTTACACAAGCTAGAGGATATTTTGAGTATGTAGACACCATTACAACCCCCCCTCTATAAGAGAAGGGCCAATAAAACAGCCGACTGTTGGCTCTATAGGAATGCTACATTGTTTTAAGCCATCACCTAGTAACATCGGTATAATAGGCTTTGGCTATTAGCCCGCCTCAATTGAATATTTAATTACTTAATGTTTGCCGTTGCATTCGGACATTGGCTAGAAGCAAACACTATTCTTGGGCGGGTTAGCCATGTTATCTCCCTTTCCTTCTCATCCTCCAACTAAGATATTTATGATGTGGATAACCCTTCAACTTGTTGAGTAGGACTCATAGCATCTCCACTATCGGCACTGCCATAATGAATGGCACATGCGGAGGGGCTTGGGATGGCTGGGTGCACAGTGGTGACAGTGAGTGTGAAGGGACATGGGTTGGTGGGGCTCACGATGGTGTCGGATAACGTGGAGGTGGGGCATGGGGTGGGGCTCAGGTGTCGGATCATGTGGAGGTGGGGCATGGGGTGGCGGAGCACACAACGATGTGTCACGCGCGGAGGCTAGGAGCACGGCAACAACGACACGTAAGGAGGTGACAAGATGGTGACACAGGTAGACGATACTCATATGGTGGCAGAGAACAGCTTAGGGCCGATGGCCAAGACCATTGGAGAAGAGGCACACAACGTCGGTGGCACTTGGTCAACCTGCCCTCGTAACTCTTCCGAGTTACTATGGGTGAGCTTTGTGGAGTGCCGCTACCGGTGTTTTATGTCGGTACTTGACACTAGGACTGGCACCGAAGAGGGGAGGCTGCGATGGAGGACTGAGGAAGCAAAGGTGAGGAGGCGTCATTGACGCGGGTGAGTTTTTCGTGCCGGATACGGGTGGTGGAGGGCAGAGTAGTTAGGTACTCGTTGGGTTTAGTGCGGGCCCATCTGTGCGTAATGTTTTGTGGGAGATCGAAGACGGACAACAGCGACAGAAACCGGACACCACTAACACATGTCCACTAACACATGTTTTTATGTGTAGTAAAGGTACTCATGATTATCTACTTTTACAGGATGAGCACCTCAGATGTTCTTTCTCACCCGAGTCTCAAATTGAAGATAGTGGTACTGAAGCATCAACTGATGATGGGAATTCGGATGCTAAAGTCAATGGATTTCATGATGCTGAAAATGATGTAGATCAAGAAATGGAAGTTGACAATGGTGCAGAACGTATACTTAGTGGAAAATTGAGTGAGAGCAGTGGATATGCTGGCAGTGATCTCTATGATTATAAGGTTTTGTTTCATGTGCTTCATTCTTTTGATTTTTTTTTAACCTTGATGTTTACTGGTGTTACTATTAGTTTTACTTTAGTGGTTGAGTCTTTGGCAATTTCATTGGCGTGCACATGATACAACCTTGAGGTCTATTACATGTCCTATTAGTGTAGAGAAAGTTGTTAACTTTCGTTATGGTCCAGTAGCATCTAGGAGGTTGTATGCGATCAATGGATCATATTGTTAGTCTGAAGCCACAATTTTCCTGTATATATAGCATGGAAGAACTGTGTTTAAAGGTTTAAAATTGGATCCCTGGTTTATTATAGAGTTTTCATTTGTTATATCTTTTACAGTTTCAAAATTTTCTTAATTTTACTATTGAGATTTCTAAGTTTTGTTGTAGGGAGTTCTCATACGTTCCAATATTTGATGTTTTATTTGTCAATGTCAATGTCCTAGTTTTCATGCTGTATTTTTATTTTCTCTATTGCTTACTGTACTTCTCATTGAATCACAGGCTGTAAATGTTGACGAGTCAGATGATGAACGCACAGTAGAAGTGTTGAATGGAACTGTGGATCTGAGCAAAGTACAAAATTGTTGTTCAACTGAAGATGGTTCAGCAAATATGGATATATTACTTTGTGAAAACAATCCTTCTAATCCAACATCTGGTCATGAAACCCCACTGTCTATGGGAGAGATCCTTTCTTCTTTTGATCCTGGAATTTCTGTACTGAGTCAAGGTTCTGAAAATTCTGTAGAGAGACAGTCGAACAAAGTTAATGTACCTCAACCTCATGTGAAGCGCAATAATTTTTGGGGCCGGAATAATGTAAGCATGGAATTTACATGTTTGTCTGCCTTACATGGTGCTATTTTGTAGTATGAGTAACGTCTTGCTGGGCCCCTTTCTGGCTCACAGAAATCCTTGTTATTCATGAAGCTGTTTGTAATTATCTGCAGTGGCATTCAATGTATTAATTCATATGCATGATTCATGCAGGCAAGAAGGAGCCAACATTCAGAATCTGTTGATTCATCTGGTGAAGAAGAGTAAGTTTTTTTTGCTGCTGAAGCACTAAACATACGTATTTGCACTAATCTGTTTACATGTAAAGTTGTAAACATTTCATACAACCATGCCAGTTCTCATCTTGTAGCATTTATAGTCCCTGTTTACTAGATTGTTTAACCACGAAACCGGTCTCAACTCTCAAACCAGCCGCCTCCCCTTTGTACTAAGGGTGATCAGTTTTATGCTGTTGGTTAAGAATGGCTTCAGTTTCAATCTGAAACCACTGTGAACCTACTGCTTACTACTTGTGTTAAAAATATGGTCGCACCCTTTGCATCTGAAGGTCATAATCTATTTAGCTTTGTGATCATGTTGCCATATGCCCCAGAAATTTCTAACAGAATGCACTTTCCTTTTAGTAGTTAGTAATTGTTCTTTTCTCAAATGCACATTATCCCTCCTGAAGCAAATTCTTGATATTAGGACAGAAAAACTAGTTCGCTTTTGAGGTAGCTTCTTTGTCCTGCATCAAGAATTTTCATCTGGTGGGAGTGCTAGAAATAAGCTTATTTACTTTAATTCAAACATTTCAGGGTTGCTATTCAAAGGCTTGAAATTGCAAAGAATGACCTTCAAAACAGAATTGCCAAAGAGGTAGGGGAGGAAAATGCACATGCATGAATTTACATTGATCTTTGGCTCCATGTAATATAATAAAATGTGCCTCTCAGGCTAGGGGCAATGCAATTCTACAGGCGAGCTTGGAAAGAAGAAAACAAGCACTACATGAACGTCGTTTGGCCCTGGAACAAGATGTATGCTGCTTTTCCTTGCCTTGTCAATGTTGGAAATCCGGCCTGTTCGGCCCTGTTTCTAGCTCTGCAGCTGTGCTGATCAGGTCTGTTCGGCCAGAACGGATCTGTTCTGCGATGCAGTTTAGTACAGAGTGATTCCTGTGTGCAGAACAGAGAGGACAGAGAGAGTAGAAGGCACCCCTGGTGCTGATCAGATCAGAGAAGAAGAAAACAGAGAAGAACTCGCCGTGTTCCTGCTAGAACAGATGCAAAACCCTGATCTAGGCGTGTTAGGGAACTCGGCTAGATCAGGTTCTGCCGTGGGGAGGCCTGGTCTGGTGGAAAACTTGTATTATTTTCTAATGAGGTGCAGGTACAGGGGGGGCGCAGCCCTGTTTATATATGGGGGGGTTTGGGAGAGTCCCAACTCCTTACAACTCTTATTGTATCTCTAACTGAATAGGACTCTAAACAGAATTTCTAATTTTTTTGGACTCTATCTTGACTGATCGCACCAGGGAGGTGGGCCCCGCCTAGGCACGCGGTCCCCTGGTGGGCTCAGCCGCCCCAGGCCCAGGGTCAGCCGACATTCTCCTCCTGACCCTGGACCTGCAGTATGTCCAGAACGCCTATTCTTCTTCTCATCTCGATGAACTTCTGTCTTCCAAGTGCCTTGGTCAAGATGTCCGCCATCTGGTCCTTCGTAGAGATTTGCTCAAGCACTATAACACCATTGTCTACACACTCCCGTATGTAGTGATATTTGGTGTCGATGTGCTTGCTCCTGTCATGGTGTACCGGATTTTTGCTCAAGTCTATGGCAGACTTGTTGTCAACCCGTAGCACTGGCGTCTTCACCTTTTCAGCCAAGTCTTCCATCAGCCGTGCCATCCATACACCTTGACATGCCCCTTGAGCTGCTGCAATATATTCTGCCTCACAGAAGGACAAGGCCACCACCTTCTGCTTGCTGGACTGCCACGAAACGGGGTTGTTTCCTAGACAAAACAGCACCCCACTTGTGCTCTTGCGGTCCTCCACGTCTCCCGCATAGTTGCTATCCGAGTAGCCAATCAACTCCAAGTTGCCTCCCTTTGGATAGAAGACTCCGAAGTGGATCGTACCCGCTATATAGCGTACGATGCGCTTGACTGCAGCGTAGTGTTCTTCCCTTGGCTCCTCCAAAAACCGACTCACGTACCCAACCGAGTAGGCGAGGTCGGGGCGTGTGTTCACCAAATATCGCAGCCCTCCCACCAAACTCCTGTAATCCGTTGCGTGCACCAACGAACTGTCACTTGTCTTGTAAAGCTTCATGCCTTGCTCCATGGGGAATGCACAAGGGTTGCACTCCTCCTGGCCAGCTTTTGAGACAAGCTTGGAAGCGTAGGCCGCCTGCCCAACACTTATCCCTGCTTCAGACTGCCGCACCTCCAGGCCAAGATAATACGACAGGAGGCCCAAGTCGCTCATCTTGAACCGCTTCATCATCTCCTCCTTGAACTTCTTGATGTCGCCCCCTCCTGTGATTACGAGATCGTCGACGTACACGCCGACGATGAGCTTATCCTCTCCAGCTCCACGGAAGTAAATCCCGTGCTCACTCGTACTCTTCTGGAAACCAAGCGATAGCAAGCTATCGTTGAGCTTGGCATTCCAGGCCCTGAGCGCTTGACGAAGTCCGTACAAAGCCTTCTTGAGCCGGTACACCTTGTGTTCGGCTCCGTCGACGATGAAGCCAGCGGGCTGAGAGACGTACACCTCCTCCATCAGATCGCCGTTCAGGAAGGCGCTCTTCACATCCATGTGGTGTACCTCCCATCCCTTGTGCGCAGCTACTGCAAGGAGTAAGCGAACAGACTCGAGACGGGCTACAGGAGCGAATACCTCGTCAAAGTCTATTCCTTGCCGCTGGACATAGCCTTTAGCCACTAATCGAGCCTTGTGCTTCACCACCTCTCCATGCTCGTCCCTCTTTACCTTGAACACCCACTTGAGACCAATGGGCTTGTGTCCTGCAGGAAGATCAACAAGTTGCCACGTCTTGTTCTCTTCTATGGACTCCATCTCCTCGAGAATGGCCCATCTCCAGCACGGGTGTTCCTCGGCATCGGTGAAGGACGTGGGCTCCTCCGCGGTGGTAAACATGAGCTCCCCCTCCTCCAGGCTCGGTGGGCGTGGCGCGCGCCCAAGAGGGGTGAGGGTTCCCAGCACGTTGCGCATCGTGCGGAACCGAAGTGCAACGTTGTCGTTGTGGTAGGCGTCGACATTGCTGCCGACATCCGTCGGCGGCGTAGCGAAGCGGATGGGTCGTGGAGGCTGCTGGGGTGTGACGAAGGTGCTGGAATCTTCAAAATTGGACCCTCCAGCCGCTGCTGACTCCTGTAGCGGGCTATCCCAGGTCTGTTCTGGACTGGACAGCCCCTGTAGAAGCCTGCGGGGTGTTGCGGGGGGTGCTGGTCGCCTACCAGCAGCCTTGGTGTGCCCCACCGGGGCCCCTGGGGTCTGGACAGACCCTGCTGCACCCCTCCTGGGTGCTGCAGGGGTGCTGTTTGGCCCATCCGAGTCCAGTAACACCTTGCTAGGTGCTGGAACAGCAGGTTCAGCATGTGCTAAACCCATGGAGTCGACGTAGAACGCGTCGTAGTCCTCTTCTTCAGCTCCTTCACCCCAGTCCCACTTGGCCGCCTCGTCGAATATCACGTCACGTGATATGTGTGTGCGCCCATCGGCCGGATTGTACATCCGGTAGCCCTTCGTCCCTGCAACATAGCCAAGAAACACCATCGGCTTACTTCGGTCTTCCAACTTTCTCAGGTGGGGGCTTGTATTTTTGACATGTCCCACGCACCCAAAAGTTCGAAAGTAGTTGACGGCCGGTCGCTCCCCGTGCCAAGCTTCATATGGCGTCTTCCCGTCGAGGCCGCGGGTGGGGGATATATTCAAGATGTAGACGGCTGTCAGGACCGCCTCACCCCAAAAGAACCCGGGCATACCCTTCGCCTTCAACATGCTTCTCGCCATCCCGACCACCGTCTGGTTGCGCCGCTCCACAACCCCGTTTTGTTGCGGCGTGTATGGGGCTGTGAGCTGACGCTGTACGCCGTGCTGAGCGCAGTACTCGCCGAACTCCTGTGATGTGAACTCCCCTCCGCGATCAGTACGAAGTAGCTTCAGCCTCCTCCCGGACTCTAATTCAGCTGTTGCCTGGAATTGCTGAATTAAGTCGGGCGCCTTGTCCTTGCTTGCTAGGAGATAGAGCCACATATAGCGGCTCATGTCATCCACCAGCAACAGGAACATCTTGTTGCCGCCTGGAGTCGTCGGCGTGATCTGCCCGCAGATGTCGCCGTGGACGAGGTCGAGTGCGCCCTCCGCGCGCCGACGAGCTTGCGTGGGGAAGCTGGAGCGTCTCTGCTTCCCGGCCAAGCAAGCCTCGCACAATTGATCGACATGATCAATTTGCGGAAGCCCGAGCACCATCTCCTCCTTTGCCAGCTTCCGAAGCGCCTGGAAGCCGACGTGTCCGTAACGTTCATGCCAACGCCACGCGACGTCATCACGTCGTGCGGTCAGGCAAACTGGACGCGTGATGTTGAGCCTGATGGGGTACAACTTGCTGTCGTCGCGCCGCACTCGTGTGATGAGACGATTTTGCTCGTCTCGAATGTGCATCACCCCTGCATGCATGGTGACGCTGTAGCCATCCTCATCCAGCTGCTCGAGGCTGATGTGGTTGGTGGTGAGACGCGGGATGAGGTAGATGTTAGGAGCTGAATTTTTACTCTCATTGAAGAGAGGATGACACTAGAGGGTTGGGGCAATTTTCTTGTCTATTCCTCACACAATGCCATGCCAACCCAAGGGGTTGAGGCTACATATTTATAGCAGCCCAAGGGCAGCCAACCAGCCAAGCATATGCCTTCTTGCTAGTCCAAGATGCCATGCAAGGTGCTGTCCTAAAGATGCTAACAACCGTCCTAAAAGCAGTCAAGATGCTGCTGTCCTAACTGCTGTCCTAAAAGCAGTCAAGATGTTGTCCTCTAGTCTAAGATGAGTACAACAAGGACCAAAGACCAAAGGACTAAGGTACAACAAACTAAGGACAAGGGTACAAGGGACTAGGGGACCAAAGACCAAAGGACTACAAGACTTATTCCATCATTCTCCCCCTAAGTCTTGTACGTCGTCTTCTGGGAGGGTTGGACCATCCCGATCCTGGAGCAAAGTTCAATGAACTTTAGCCTCCCAAGGGGCTTGGTGAGCAGATCCGCAAGCTGGTCCTTGGTGTTGATGTAGATCGCCTTGATGCTACCTTCCTCCAAGCAGCCTCGGATGAAGTGGTACCTCACCCGGATGTGCTTGCTCCGTTCATGAAAAACGGGGTTCTTTGCCAGGGCCAGAGCAGACACGTTGTCCACCCTGAGCTCCACCGCTCTAGTGTCTCTGCCGAGTAGATCACCAAGCAGTCGAACAAGCCAGAGCGCCTGAGTCGAAGCAGTGGAGGCCGCTATGTACTCGGCCTCACAGCTGGACATGGCCACCACCTGCTGCTTGACCGACTGCCAGCTAACGAGGCACTTGCCGAAGAAGAAGAGGATCCCGCTCGTGCTTTTGCTGGTGTCGATGTCGCCGGCGTGGTCGTTGTCGCTGTACCCGACAAGGTGTGCCTCTCCAGGACACCTCGAGTAGTGGAGGCCGTGATCAAGAGTCCCCGCAACGTAGCGGATGATCCTCTTCACAGCCTGCTGGTGCTCCATCGTCGGTCGCTGCAGGAACCGACTAACGTAGCCGACGGAGAATGCCAAGTCCGGCCGTGTGTGGGCGAGGTAGCGAAGGCTCCCCACAAGACGCCGGTACTGTGTAGCGTCCACCTCCTCCGCCGTGCTGTCGCGGCTCAGCTTCAGCCTCTCCTCCATCGGAGTGAGGGCTGGGTTGCAGTTTGTGAGCCCAGCTAGCTCAACAATGCGCCTGGCGTAGGCGGTCTGTCGAAGTGTGATCCCGGAGTCGGCCTGGTGCACCTCAATTCCTAGGTAGAAGGAGAGGGATCCCAGGTCACTCATCTGGAAAGTGGCTTTCATCTCTTCCTTGAACGCTGCCACCTCCGCCTCCTTGGTGCCGATGATCACCAAGTCGTCGACGTAGACACCCACCAGTAGGGTGTTTCCTCCATTGCCCCGCCGGTAGATGGCCGCCTCGTGTGGGCATTGCCCGAAGCCCATCCTCTTGAGCGTGGAATCCAACTTGGCATTCCACGCCCGTGGTGCCTGCCGCAAGCCATAGAGGGCCTTGCGCAGGCGCAACACCTTGCCCTCCTTGCCAGGGAGCGCAAACCCTGGCGGCTGGTGTACGTAGACCTCCTCCTTCAAGTCGCCGTTGAGGAACGCCGACTTGACGTCCATGTGCTGGACACGCCAGCCTTCTTGAGCAGCCAGCGCAAGAAGGAGTCGCACGGATTCCATCCGTGCCACGGGGGCAAAGGCATTGTCGAAGTCGATCCCCTCCTGCTGCACGAAGCCGCGTGCCACCAAGCGAGCCTTGTGCTTGACGATGGCGCCGGCTTCATCCCTCTTCAGCTTGAACACCCACTTAAGGGTGATCGCACGATGACAGCGAGGGAGGTCAGCAAGCTCCCAAGTGCGGTTCGTCTCAACCGCATCCATCTCCGACTGCATCGCGGCACGCCATGCCGCGTGTTTCTCGGCCTCCGCGAAAGACCGAGGCTCGCCGTCGTCGCACGCAAGGTGCAACTGCGCCTCCGAGTCTTGATCATCCAGATCGTGAGGGGCCAGTCCCGGCACCGGCTGGTCGCCGAGAATGTTCTCCATCTTGCGATACCACAACTGCTCGCCGTCGTAGCACCCGTCGAGGCGCTCCTCGTCGTGGGAGAGCGGAGTGACAAACTCCACTGGGTCGTGCTCGACACGAGCTGGTGACGGAGTGGACGTGCCCGGAGGGGTGGCTGTCGGTGCTGGAGTGCGTGGGGTCGCCGACTGAGGTGGAGGTGAACGCTCTGGTGCTGGGGTAGACACGCTCGGTGAAGAGGAGTTGCCTACTCCCCCAGCTCCCTTGAAGTAGACGTAGTCGACGACGAAGTCGTCGTTCGTCGAGGTCGAACCATCGTCCACCGCCTTGTCCCATGCCCATCCTCGCCCTTCGTTGAACACAACGTCGCGCGTCGTGCGCACACGCTGTGTCTCTGGGTCGAGAATGCGGTAGGCCTTCGAGCCCTCCGCGTAGCCGATGAACACCCCGGGGGTGCTCCTGTCGTCGAGCTTGCCGATCTGGCCAAGCTCCTTGGCGAACGCGACGCAGCCGAAGACTCGTAGGTGAGAGACCGCCGGCTTGCGCCCATACCAAGCCTCGTACGGCGTCCTGCCGTGGAGGGCCTTGGTGGACGAACGGTTGAGGATGTAGACGGCGGTCACCACCGCCTCTCCCCAAAAGATAGCCGGCATTCCCCTCTGCTTGAGGAGGGCCCGAGTCATCCCCACAACCGTCTGGTTGCGCCGCTCGACGACGCCGTTCTGCTGCGGGCTGTAGGGTGCGGAGTAGTGGCGCTGAACACCCTCATCCGTGCAATACGACGCGAATTCAGCCGCCGTGAATTCGCCGCCGTTGTCGGTGCGCAACACGCGCAGCTTGCGGCCACACTCCGCCTCCGTAGTGGCCTGCGCACGCCTGATGGCGTTCGCAGCCTCTCCCTTGCTGCCAAGGACCACCACCCACATGTAGCGGGAGAGGTAGTCGACGAGCAACAGGAAGTAGCGTCGTCCTCCTGGTGTAGCCGGTGTCACCGGGCCACACAAGTCCCCGTGAACGAGCTCGAGCCGCTCCTTGGCTCGAAAGCTCGACTGTTGGGGAAAAGGAAGCTGCCTCTGCTTCGTCACCATGCAGACGTCACAGAGCTGCTCCACGTGGTCAAGGCATGTCATGCCTCGCACCATCTCCTTGGCACTGAGCTGCTTCAGGGCCTCGAAGTGAAGGTGCCCAAAGCGCTCGTGCCACTGCCATGCCTCGTCCTCCCGACGAGTGGCAAGACAGACAGGCTGTGCTACCTGCACGTGAAGGACATAGAGTCGATTGGTGCCTCTAGTTACCTTGGCAAGAAGGCGACAATGGCGATCCCAAATCCTCATGACTCCGTCCTTGATCTCCACGCGCGAACCACTCTCATCCAGCTGTCCCAAGCTGATGATGGAGTTTCGCAACGCGGGGATGTAGTAGACTCCGACGAGCAGCTTGTGCTCACCGGACTTAGCGCTGAGGAGGACGGAGCCAACACCCTTGATCTCCACACCGGAGGCGTCACCAAACTTGACGGAGCCTCGGACATTGGGATCAAGCTCGGCGAAGAACTCCCGTCGACCGGTCATGTGATGGGTGGCGCCGGTGTCGAGGCACCACCCGTCAGTCTTGTCGTTGCTGGAGCCGTCGCCGAGGAGAGCGTGTGCTCTCGGCTCATCAAGATGAAATAGAGCCGCTGCGGTCGATGCCGCTAGAGGTGGCTTGATGCTTCCATGTGCCATGAGCAAAGCTGGCTCCTCCTCCACCTGTGCGACGTGGGCCTCCTCCTCCACTTGTGCGACGTGGGCCTGACCACGCCGTGGCTGTCGACACTCCCTGGCCCAATGACCAAGCTTGCCACAGTTGTGGCAGGTGTCGTCTCGTGCCGGCTTGTGGTTGCCGGCGGCACCGCCCTGGGCACCTCCGCGTGCACTTCCTTGCGCCCCGGCCTGGGCGCCTCCGCGCCCCTTGCGCGGCTTGCCGCGCTTGCGGCCGCCTGTCGAGGAAGAGGACTCCCCCTTCTTCCGGTTACCCTGACTAGCCTCCCACTGCTCGCGAGTGAGATGAAGCTTCCCGCCAATGGTGATAGGCCCCGAGAGAGGTTGTGGTTCGTCGCTGTCGACGACCTTGAGGCGACCTATCGCCTCTTCGATCGACATCGTGGAGAGGTCCAGCAGAGACTCGATCGAGCGAGCGATCTGCTTGTACTTCTCGGGGATGCAACGGAAGAGCTTCTCGACAGCTCTCTCCTCGTCGTAGGTGTCGTCGCCGAACTGCTCCAACTTCTGCAACAAAGTGTTGAGATGGAGAGCAAAGTCATCGACGTCCTCACCTGGCTTAAAGGCCAGGTTCTCCCACTCCTTGCGAAGCGCCTGCAGCGTGGTCTTGCGGGCGCGGTCGCTGCCGATGCGTGCCGCAACAATGGCGTCCCAAGCCTCCTTAGCAGTCCGCTTCTTGGAAAGCGAGAACTGCATCTCGGGCGGGACTGCAGCAATGAGGGCATCCAGCGCCCGTCGATCCTCGTAGTAGTCGACGTCGCCGTACCGAACTGCTTCCCACATGTGTCGCACCTGAAGCCGCACCCTCATCACCGCGGCCCACTCCACGTAGTTGGTCTTGGTGAGGGTAGGCCACCCACCGCCGGGACCGACATCCCTGACAATGGCCTGGACCCCATGGTGTCCATGGTACCGATCTGGGGAGGGAGAACCGCGCTGCCTGTAACGGCCGCGTTCTCCGTCGACTGCGCCGCCGCCGCCGGGAGCGCCACCGGCACGTCCGCGTCGGCCTGGGCTGCGGCTATCGCGCCCATGGGGACGCGCGGCTACTCGATGCATCTCCTGTGCTCGCGCCACTTCCCTTGCCAACCTGAGCTCATCGTCGACGCCGCCGTCGACAGAGCCGCTGGAGCTACTGCCGCGCAGAGCCTCCAGCTCTGCTGCCGCTGCACGCGCTACAGCCGCCGCCGCCGCTGCTTCCACTTCTGCCCTCGTTGCTGCCAATTCCGCCGCCGCCAACTTTGCCGCTAGTGCCGCCGTCGCTGCAGCCTCTGCCGCCGCTCGCTCGCGCTCCTCCGCCGCGGCGACCTCCGTCTGCCGCGCGCTCGAGGCGATCGAACGCTGAGACTGTCCGTCGGACATCGCGCACTAGTGGGGAGCTGGTGTGTGGGGAAGAGGGATGAGCTGGGGCAGCCGGTGTTCCTGGTACCGGTTGCGAACAGGGAGAGGCGCGGGAGGGAGATGAGCAAGAGATGTTTAGGCTACAGGATAGAACGGCTCTGATACCAAGTGTTAGGAGCTGAATTTTTACTCTCATTGAAGAGAGGATGACACTAGAGGGTTGGGGCAATTTTCTTGTCTATTCCTCACACAATGCCATGCCAACCCAAGGGGTTGAGGCTACATATTTATAGCAGCCCAAGGGCAGCCAACCAGCCAAGCATATGCCTTCTTGCTAGTCCAAGATGCCATGCAAGGTGCTGTCCTAAAGATGCTAACAACCGTCCTAAAAGCAGTCAAGATGCTGCTGTCCTAACTGCTGTCCTAAAAGCAGTCAAGATGGTGTCCTCTAGTCTAAGATGAGTACAACCAGGACCAAAGACCAAAGGACTAAGGTACAACAAACTAAGGACAAGGGTACAAGGGACTAGGGGACCAAAGACCAAAGGACTACAAGACTTATTCCATCAGTAGACACCAGTGAGCCGCCGATGCTCACCCGTGTCACAGGCGAACAGGACCGTGCCCTTCCCCTCGATCCGCACGATCGAGTTGTCGCCGAACTTGATGGTTCCGACGACGTTCTCGTCGAGCTCGGAGAAGACGACGCGCGAACCAGTCATGTGGTTGGTCGCGCCCGTGTCGAGGTACCAAAGGGTGTCGTCGGAGTCGTCGTCGTCGTCGTGGCCACGATGTGCGAAGACGCGTCCCTCCACTATCTCCAGTGGACGCGTGGAACGCTCGCGTACAGGCTCCTCCTGTACTGAGGCCGCCCTTGTCATGAACAAGGCGCCCTCCTCCTCTGCCTTCGCCACGTGCGCCTGCTGCTGCGGCTCCTGCCGCTGCTGCTTCTTTGAACGACACTCCTTGGCCCAATGGCCCTTCTTGCCGCACTTCCTGCACTGGTCCCGCGGAATGTCTTTCGCGGAACCCTTCTTCTTCTTGGGTGCCCCCTTGCGGCCACCCCTTTTCGAAGAGCCCTCATCTCCTCGCGCCTCCTTCCGCCGTGCCTCCCACTCCTCCTGAGTGAGGTACAGCTGGCTGTCGTGCACTCCTCCCTTGCGCCGCGTCGTGTCGAAGGCATTTTCGGCAGCCCTCAGCTGCCCCGTCACATCCGACAATGTGAGGGTCGACACGTCCAACAGGGTCGAGATCGCCACCACGATCTGCTCGAAGCGTTCTGGAACGCTCCGAAGGAGCTTCTCCACCGCCACATCTTCGTCGATGTGCTCCCCTAGCGTCTCGAGACGGGCTATGATGCCGCTCAGACGAAGGGAGAAGTCCTCCACGCTCTCGCCGTCCTTGAACGTGGCGGCGTCAAACTCCCGCCTGAGTTGACGCGTCGTGGTCTTCTTCACGCGATCGGCCCCCACCCGCATGAGGGCGATCGTTTCCCGAGCCTCCTTCGCCGTCTTCTTCTTCCCGATCGTCGTGATCATCTCCGACGGGATGGCGCTGACTAGGATGTCGAGCGCCAACATGTCCTCCTGCTGCGTCACGTTGCCTTCTTCCACCGCCTTCCAAAGTAGCCGCGCCTTCAGCTTGATCTCCATCATGACGGCCCACTCCGCATAGTTGGTCTTGGTGAGCAGCGGAAACCCGGTTCCCGTGTTCACCTCACGAACTACCGGAGAGGTCGTCGTCGTGATCTTGCCGCCGTTGCCGGTGACGCTGCCGCTGCTTGGGGGAGAGGTCGACATGGCTCTGATGCCACGAATGTTGGAAATCCGGCCTGTTCGGCCCTGTTTCTAGCTCTGCAGCTGTGCTGATCAGGTCTGTTCGGCCAGAACAGATCTGTTCTGCGATGCAGTTTAGTACAGGGTGATTCCTGTGTGAACAGAGAGGACAGAGAGAGTAGAAGGCACCCCTGGTGCTGATCAGATCAGAGAAGAAGAAAACAGAGAAGAACTCGCTGTGTTCCTGCTAGAACAGATGCGAAACCCTGATCTAGGCATGTTAGGGAACTCGGCTAGATCAGGTTCTGCCGTGGGGAGGCCTGGTCTGGTGGAAAACTTATATTATTTTCTAATGAGGTGCAGGTATAGGGGGGCGCAGCCCTGTTTATATAGGGGGTTTTTTGGGAGAGTCTCAACCCCTTACAACTCTTATTCTATCTCTAACTGAATAGGACTCTAAACAGAATTTCTAATTTTCTGGACTCTATCTTGACTGACCGCACCAGGGAGGTGGGCCCCGCCTAGGCACGCGCTCCCCTGGTGGGCTCAGCCGCACCAGGCCGCTCCAGGCCCAGGCCCAGGGTCACCCGACAGTCAAATTTGTATAGCCATGCTTCACTACGCTTTTAGGTTGAATGAATATTTTGTTCCCTCAATCCCGTTGTTAGGTAGGCCCTGTTTAGTTCACCGCTTTTAGGAGCACAGGTCTCTTAGTCACTTGTCTCTGGGAGCAGGTTACCATTGTTTTGTTGGGAGATTAGATGACTTTGTCCTTTTATTTCCCTTGGCTTTATTTCTTTCATTTTTTTCAACTTTGATTCGATACCTATTGTACCATAATTAATATCTATGTTTCCTCGGAGCATGTGAACACCCTGCTGCCCTCTGATTTTAAGAAGTCTCAATCCTATCCATGGTTTCTGGCAACCAGCTTCATGCTGGGTTCCATGCCCTCCATGCTCCTGCATACATATGGAAACGTTAAACTAATCTTGTTTCTTGGAATAGGAGTCGTATTATGATAGCTGGATAGGATTTCATAAATTAGGCAGGAAATCCATAGATATAGAAGGAAATGTTGCTGCTATTTAGATTAGAAAAAATAGAGTCCTAGTAGATTAGGAAAGGAGAGTCCTAGATGGAAACAAACTCAAAGTGTAACCGGCAATATAAGGCTAGCATGTTATTGGAATAAATCGGACCCCTCATTGCTAATTTCTCTTGTTGGATTTCTGACATTTGATATCAGAGTCTTAGGTTTAGGATTCAATTCCGCTGCCCCCGGTAGGACGTGCTTTTGGGGGCAGCCAATCCAAGGGGCGGTGTGAATGCCCGATGGCCACCGTGGTCGCGAGTTGTAATTGTAAACAGTGCGTCAACGCCATCCTCAACTTGGCGTTATGGCACCACCTCACCAAGCGTGACCGCTTCACAACATCCGCGGTGTGAGTCGTGACACAACAATAATCGATGACTTTTTATCGACAATCAAGGTGTTGGAAATCCGGTGTCTAAAACACCACTGATCAGATCTGTTCTTGGGCGAACAGGCGTGAACAGGTGATTCAACACCTTAATCTTCCTCTGTTCTTGGTGCAGAACAATTCCCAGGTTCTGATCTGATGATTAGCAGCCTTGCAAAAACCTTCTGGGTTTGGAACAGAGACAAGGGAGAAGGTTTGCCGTATAGCAGAGGTTTGGATGTTGATCTCCTGATCCAGGGGTGATCAGGACAGGGATTAGAGTGGAGCTTGGGGTCCCTGGACAGAAGCAACTCGGCGAGTTCTTCTGTAGGGATTAGGCGACTTGGGCTATGGGGCACTAGAAGACGAATTCTTGCCGATGGATATAATATTTTTATTGCTCTGGACAGACAGGTCTGCGGAAGCAGCCTTATATAACCTGTGTACAGGAGAGTTCTAATGCCACACGTCTTGTAATATTAAACTATTATGAGTCTGTCTGGAACAACCAGACAGGACTATTAAACTATAATATCTCTATTGTAGCAACCGTATCAGGCCAGCCAGGAGTCCTGATCAGTGACTTCATCTAGAACAACCGATTAGACTCTAGGACTCCAGTTCGGTTTCCACTAGGACTCCTCCCCTGCACCTAGCTTCTGGACGTGTGGGCCTTATGTCCAGCCGCAGTTGGGCCCAGGGGCAGGATCACCTGACATTCTCCTCCTGATCCTGACGGTGGCCTACGTCCAGGATCCCAATCCTTCCCATCCCGACAAACTTCTATCTTCCAACTTGGTTGGTCAAGATGTCCGTCTCCATCTTGTTGATAGCCTTTGCCCTTTGACACCAACCGCTCTTTGTGCTTCATCACCTCACCGTGCCACACCCCTTCCTCTTTACTGGATTTGATCTCCATGAAAGACTTAGGCTCCTCCGTAGTGATGAACTTGAGCTCACCCTCCTCCAGATTTCGTAAATCGTGTTCTGGAGAGATGACGGATGCATCCCCGTCGTAGTAGGTGTCGACGTAGTTGTCGATGTTCGTTGGCGGTTTGACCAACTGCATGGGTCTTGGAGAATGCTCAGAAGTCTTGTGGGAGCTCCAGTCTTCAACCTCGTGCTCCCCCGTAGGGACAGCAGCACGTTCAGGGCCTCCGACGCCCTGTGCTGCCCCTGCTGGGTGCTGTCCAACACCCCTAGGGTGTTGTTTAGGACTCCCAGTACCTTCAACGCTCCTCCCAGCTGCTGCAACGCGTCTCCCAACAACTCCGGCGCCCTGTACAGGGCCCCCTGCTCCCTGCAGAGCCGTTCCAGCACCCTCGGAGTCCTGTGTAGGGCCTATTGGCCCTTGTAGGTCCGGTCCAGGGCCAGTAATAGTTGGTCCAGCGGCTGCTAGACCCGTGGCGTCGATGTAGAATGTGCTGAAGTCTTCTTTTGTTTGCGTGGTTAGGCAAACCGGGCGCATGATGTTGAGCTTGACGAAGTACAACTTGTTGTCGTCGCGTTGCACTCGTGTGAGAAGACGATTCTCCTCGTCCCATATCTGCATCACTCCTCCATATATTGTGATGCGGTAGCCATCCTTATCCAGTTGACTGATGCTGATGACGTTGGCGGTGAGGCGCGGGATGTAGTAGACACCGGTGAGCCTCCTGTGCTCACCCGTCTTGGCGGCGAAGTTGATCGTACCCTTCCCCTGGATCCGCACGATCGAGTTGTCGCCAAACTTGATCGTCCCGACGACGTTCTCATCGAGCTCGGAGAAGACGACGCGCGAGCCCGTCATGTGGTTGGTCGCGCCTGTGTCGAGGTACCATGTGTCGCCGTCGGAGTCGTCGTCATTGTCGTGATGCGCGAAGACACGTCCCTCCACTATCTCAAGTGGGCACATGGGACGCTCCTGTACAGGCTCTACCTGTACTGAGGCCGTCCTTGTCATGAACAAGACGCCCTCCTCTTCTGCCTCAGCCATGAGAGCTTGCTGTTGCGGCTCCTCCTGCTCCGACTTCGACCGACACTCCTTGGCCCAATGACCCTTCTTCCCGCACTTCCTGCATTGATCCCGCGGAATGTTCTTCCCGGAACCCTTCTTGTTCTTCTTTGGCGCGCTGTTCCGACCGCCCTTCTTTGAAGACTCGGCAACCCGCTCCTCCTCCACCTGCTTCTCCCACTCCTCCCGAGTGAGGTACAGCTGGCCGTCATGAACTCCTCCACTTCGCTGTGTCGTGTCGAAGGCGTTTTCGGCAGCCCTGAGTCGCCCCGTCACATCCGACAATGTGAGGGTCGACACATCCAGCAAAGTCGTGATCGCCACCACGATCTGTTGGAAGCGTTCTGGAACGCTTCGCAGGAGCTTCTGCACGACCACCGACTCCTCCAGCGGCTCCCCGAGCGAGGCAAGGCGCGCCGCCATGCCGCTCAGCCGGAGGGAGAAGTCCTCGATCCCCTCGCCATGCTTGAAGGTGGTGGCCTCGAACTCACGCCGGAGTTGCTGCGCCGTCGTCTTCTTCACGCGGTCGGCCCCGACCCGCATGAGGGCGATCGTGTCCCATGCCTCCTTCGCCGTCTTCTTCTCCCCGATCGTTGTGATCATCTCCGGCGGGACAGCGCTGACGAGGATGTCCAGCGCCATCATGTCCTCCTGCTCGGTTGCATTGCCTTTCTCCACCGCCTCCCAAAGCAGCCGCGCCCGCAGCTTGATCTTCATCATGACAGCCCACTCCGCGTAGTTGGTCTTGGTGAGTATTGGGAACCCGGTTCCCGTGTTCACCTCACGAACCGCCGGATGGGTTGTCGTAATGATCTTGCCGCCGGTGACGCTGCCGCTGCTTGGAGGGGTCTTCGGATCTGTCGACATGTTGCTGAATTTAACCCAAGGTCAAATCCGGCTCTGATGCCACGATTGTTGGAAATCCGGTGTCTAAAACACCACTGATCAGATCTGTTCTTGGGCGAACAGGCGTGAACAGGTGATTCAACACCTTAATCTTCCTCTGTTCTTGGTGCAGAACAATTCCCAGGTTCTGATCTGATGATTAGCAGCCTTGCAAAAACCTTCTGGGTTTGGAACAGAGACAAGGGAGAAGGTTTGCCGTATAGCAGAGGTTTGGATGTTGATCTCCTGATCCAGGGGTGATCAGGACAGGGATTAGAGTGGAGCTTGGGGTCCCTGGACAGAAGCAACTCGGCGAGTTCTTCTGTAGGGATTAGGCGACTTGGGCTATGGGGCACTAGAAGACGAATTCTTGCCGATGGATATAATATTTTTATTGCTCTGGACAGACAGGTCTGCGGAAGCAGCCTTATATAACCTGTGTACAGGAGAGTTCTAATGCCACACGTCTTGTAATATTAAACTATTATGAGTCTGTCTGGAACAACCAGACAGGACTATTAAACTATAATATCTCTATTGTAGCAACCGTATCAGGCCAGCCAGGAGTCCTGATCAGTGACTTCATCTAGAACAACCGATTAGACTCTAGGACTCCAGTTCGGTTTCCACTAGGACTCCTCCCCTGCACCTAGCTTCTGGACGTGTGGGCCTTATGTCCAGCCGCAGTTGGGCCCAGGGGCAGGATCACCTGACATTCTCCTCCTGATCCTGACGGTGGCCTACGTCCAGGATCCCAATCCTTCCCATCCCGACAAACTTCTATCTTCCAACTTGGTTGGTCAAGATGTCCGTCTCCATCTTGTTGATAGCCTTTGCCCTTTGACACCAACCGCTCTTTGTGCTTCATCACCTCACCGTGCCACACCCCTTCCTCTTTACTGGATTTGATCTCCATGAAAGACTTAGGCTCCTCCGTAGTGATGAACTTGAGCTCACCCTCCTCCAGATTTCGTAAATCGTGTTCTGGAGAGATGACGGATGCATCCCCGTCGTAGTAGGTGTCGACGTAGTTGTCGATGTTCGTTGGCGGTTTGACCAACTGCATGGGTCTTGGAGAATGCTCAGAAGTCTTGTGGGAGCTCCAGTCTTCAACCTCGTGCTCCCCCGTAGGGACAGCAGCACGTTCAGGGCCTCCGACGCCCTGTGCTGCCCCTGCTGGGTGCTGTCCAACACCCCTAGGGTGTTGTTTAGGACTCCCAGTACCTTCAACGCTCCTCCCAGCTGCTGCAACGCGTCTCCCAACAACTCCGGCGCCCTGTACAGGGCCCCCTGCTCCCTGCAGAGCCGTTCCAGCACCCTCGGAGTCCTGTGTAGGGCCTATTGGCCCTTGTAGGTCCGGTCCAGGGCCAGTAATAGTTGGTCCAGCGGCTGCTAGACCCGTGGCGTCGATGTAGAATGTGCTGAAGTCTTCTTTTGTTTGCGTGGTTAGGCAAACCGGGCGCATGATGTTGAGCTTGACGAAGTACAACTTGTTGTCGTCGCGTTGCACTCGTGTGAGAAGACGATTCTCCTCGTCCCATATCTGCATCACTCCTCCATATATTGTGATGCGGTAGCCATCCTTATCCAGTTGACTGATGCTGATGACGTTGGCGGTGAGGCGCGGGATGTAGTAGACACCGGTGAGCCTCCTGTGCTCACCCGTCTTGGCGGCGAAGTTGATCGTACCCTTCCCCTGGATCCGCACGATCGAGTTGTCGCCAAACTTGATCGTCCCGACGACGTTCTCATCGAGCTCGGAGAAGACGACGCGCGAGCCCGTCATGTGGTTGGTCGCGCCTGTGTCGAGGTACCATGTGTCGCCGTCGGAGTCGTCGTCATTGTCGTGATGCGCGAAGACACGTCCCTCCACTATCTCAAGTGGGCACATGGGACGCTCCTGTACAGGCTCTACCTGTACTGAGGCCGTCCTTGTCATGAACAAGACGCCCTCCTCTTCTGCCTCAGCCATGAGAGCTTGCTGTTGCGGCTCCTCCTGCTCCGACTTCGACCGACACTCCTTGGCCCAATGACCCTTCTTCCCGCACTTCCTGCATTGATCCCGCGGAATGTTCTTCCCGGAA
The DNA here is from genome assembly GCA_036927565.1 of Tuctoria greenei. Taxonomy (NCBI): domain Eukaryota; kingdom Viridiplantae; phylum Streptophyta; class Magnoliopsida; order Poales; family Poaceae; genus Tuctoria; species Tuctoria greenei. The sequence goes on from JAYESD010000006.1 coordinate 177,326,983, forward strand.
CCCTTCTTGTTCTTCTTTGGCGCGCTGTTCCGACCGCCCTTCTTTGAAGACTCGGCAACCCGCTCCTCCTCCACCTGCTTCTCCCACTCCTCCCGAGTGAGGTACAGCTGGCCGTCATGAACTCCTCCACTTCGCTGTGTCGTGTCGAAGGCGTTTTCGGCAGCCCTGAGTCGCCCCGTCACATCCGACAATGTGAGGGTCGACACATCCAGCAAAGTCGTGATCGCCACCACGATCTGTTGGAAGCGTTCTGGAACGCTTCGCAGGAGCTTCTGCACGACCACCGACTCCTCCAGCGGCTCCCCGAGCGAGGCAAGGCGCGCCGCCATGCCGCTCAGCCGGAGGGAGAAGTCCTCGATCCCCTCGCCATGCTTGAAGGTGGTGGCCTCGAACTCACGCCGGAGTTGCTGCGCCGTCGTCTTCTTCACGCGGTCGGCCCCGACCCGCATGAGGGCGATCGTGTCCCATGCCTCCTTCGCCGTCTTCTTCTCCCCGATCGTTGTGATCATCTCCGGCGGGACAGCGCTGACGAGGATGTCCAGCGCCATCATGTCCTCCTGCTCGGTTGCATTGCCTTTCTCCACCGCCTCCCAAAGCAGCCGCGCCCGCAGCTTGATCTTCATCATGACAGCCCACTCCGCGTAGTTGGTCTTGGTGAGTATTGGGAACCCGGTTCCCGTGTTCACCTCACGAACCGCCGGATGGGTTGTCGTAATGATCTTGCCGCCGGTGACGCTGCCGCTGCTTGGAGGGGTCTTCGGATCTGTCGACATGTTGCTGAATTTAACCCAAGGTCAAATCCGGCTCTGATGCCACGATTGTTGGAAATCCGGTGTCTAAAACACCACTGATCAGATCTGTTCTTGGGCGAACAGGCGTGAACAGGTGATTCAACACCTTAATCTTCCTCTGTTCTTGGTGCAGAACAATTCCCAGGTTCTGATCTGATGATTAGCAGCCTTGCAAAAACCTTCTGGGTTTGGAACAGAGACAAGGGAGAAGGTTTGCCGTATAGCAGAGGTTTGGATGTTGATCTCCTGATCCAGGGGTGATCAGGACAGGGATTAGAGTGGAGCTTGGGGTCCCTGGACAGAAGCAACTCGGCGAGTTCTTCTGTAGGGATTAGGCGACTTGGGCTATGGGGCACTAGAAGACGAATTCTTGCCGATGGATATAATATTTTTATTGCTCTGGACAGACAGGTCTGCGGAAGCAGCCTTATATAACCTGTGTACAGGAGAGTTCTAATGCCACACGTCTTGTAATATTAAACTATTATGAGTCTGTCTGGAACAACCAGACAGGACTATTAAACTATAATATCTCTATTGTAGCAACCGTATCAGGCCAGCCAGGAGTCCTGATCAGTGACTTCATCTAGAACAACCGATTAGACTCTAGGACTCCAGTTCGGTTTCCACTAGGACTCCTCCCCTGCACCTAGCTTCTGGACGTGTGGGCCTTATGTCCAGCCGCAGTTGGGCCCAGGGGCAGGATCACCTGACACAAGGGAGGTGGTTGTGTCCCATATCTCGCGCGTGACAGCGAGAGATGATGGTGGGTGGCTTCCTTCCCCACGGTGGTCGATCCGACCATAAAGTGCACGAATCCATTCGGGGATCAAATGGATTTAGCGCGGGTGGTGGCTGGGCTTGACGCAGTCCCGAGGTTCCAAGCAGGCCTAGGGCGATGAGGGGGGCGTTGGACAGCATGAGCTGCTCGGGCGTGTGGCCTTGCCACGTGCCACATTGTGCTTGGCGGCTGTGCACGGTGACTCACGTGGAGCTCAAGATGGTGATGCGGCTGTTGCCCATCTTGGCGAGCGAGATCATGTTCACGACAGTGTACGAGCAGATGAGCACTAGACGGAGAAGAGAAAGAGATCCTTCTTCAAGTGGTTCTACTTCTTTATCAACATTGGCGCGTTGGTGTCATCGTCGATGCTGGTGTACGTCCAGACACACGTTCTTGGGGTAAAGCGAGCACGGGCTGTCTTGCGCGGGTCTGCAATGGCTCATCGACAAACGGTTGTCTGTTTCATGTAGAGTTTGGCGTGACAGGGGCGATGTAGCCAGATGTGTACCCTCCATTCACAACAACAGGGGTGGCCATGAGCATCTCACATCGAGGTGTGCTTGTGATAAAGATGTGCCTATTTTGAGTTTGAGTTCAGGGTGGAAAAGTTGTGCTGCCATTCAGGGGATGAAGATGTGCTCATCCCAAATTCGAGTGCAAGGTGGAAAAGTTGTGATGCCATCCTGAGGATGAAGATGTGTCCACCCCGAACTTGTGCAGTGTCGAAAGTTGTGCTACCATCTTGGGATGATATGCCTGTCCTGAAATTTAGTCTAGGGTGGAATAGTTGTGTTGCCATCCTAAAATAAGTGTAAGTGTGTGGCACGGTGAATGATTGTTCATCATCCTAATTAATGTTTGTCAAGATTAGAGTTCGTGAAGAAAAACAAGATGAAGGGAGTGATTGTTGAAAAATGATCTTGTTTTTTGGAATAGTAAGAGTCATATTAGGGTGTGAATTCATAAATTAGGTGGGAAATCCATAGATATGGGAGGTCATATAGAAGGAAATGTTGTTGCTATTTAGATTAGGAAAGTAGATCCCTAGTAGATTAGGAAAGGAGAGTCCCAGATGGAAACAAAATCAAGGCGTAGCCGGCTATGACTATATAAGGCCAGCATGTTATTGGAATAAATGGAACCCCTCATTATTGTTGATTTCTCTCGTCGGATTTCCAACAGAAACTTGTAGATGAGCTTTATTCCTGGAGTGTTGGTATTTTACAATCGAGCTATGAATTGTTTGCTATATGGAAGGCTTGGTTGGACACACCTCGAAAGTTTAGGGGTAAACATATTTACATGTATAAAAATCAAACTTAAACTAAACAGTCCAAAAGTTGAGGGTCCAAATTTGTGCTTTCTCCTTTGTTTTCTGGTGCTTTTACTGTTGAAAGATATGTAGTGTTGGAAATCCGACCACAAAATTCCTGGTCTTGCTCTGATCAAGGTTCTGATCTGTTCAGATTGGACAGAAAACAGCAACCAGTTGCAGAACAGAGAAGAGCAGAGGTTCCTGCGCGGGGGGGGGGGGGGGGGGGGGGGGGGGGGGGGGAATAGTAGGAGGAATAGGGCTTCCTGGTGCTGTACTGTACAAGAACAGCAGAGAATAGGGTCTTCCTGTTCTGGAACAGGAAGAACTGAGGTGCCCTGCGCAGGAATAGAGATTGATCTATTAGGCTGCCGTGAGGGCTATTTCTGGTGGAATATTTTATTGATCTGATTTGATAGATACAGGGAGGGGCACACCCCTCTTTATTTATAGGGGGGTTAGGAGGAGTCCTAAGCCCTTACTGCTTGATCTCTACCTAAAAAGGACTCTAAAACAGAATAGGATTCCCTGGACTCTATTTAATTTCCTCTATCTATAGTTGACTGCCGCAACACCATGCAGAGTTCAATTTGGACTCTATAGGCTTCTGTACGTTTGGTTCTTCTAGGTGCAGAGTCCTGATCGGACTCATCCCTGCACCATGGCACCGTACAGAGCTCTGTTACAGGGTCATGTAACATATAGATGGTGGCACAATTGTTCTAATAGTAGTTTCTACAACTGTTTATCGAAAGGTGTCCAGGTTGCAAGAACAGCTACAAGCTGAGAGGGATCTTCGAGCTGCATTAGAGGTTGGTTTGAGCATGTGTTCCGGACAATTCTCAAGTGCACGTTCTATGGACTTTAAGGTACCTTCCTACGTTCAACCATCGTCACATTTGCTGTATTTATTTATGTAGTCTGAGTCTCGTCTCTGTTTTACCTTAGACAAGGGCAGAACTGGAGGAGATTGCTCTTGCTGAAGCTGATGTTGCAAGGTTAAAACAGAAGGTTGCGGAACTTCACCTCCAACTCAATCAACAACGGCAACACCAGTATGGATCTGCAATAGTTGCAGATGATCGTCATCGCCGTCTTCCTGGCCACTTCTCGCAGCAGTAAGATACACTTTCTGGATGAGGCTGGATTTATTAGCGGCATGGCTTGTTTAGGTTTGTTTCGAATAGGCTTGCCTAGATAATAAGTGTAATATATCGAAGTTGGAGCTTGAATATTGTACTTATTGAGCCTAACGAGTTATTGAGCACCTCACGAGCTAGCGCTAAGAAAACAAGCTAAAAGGAAGTTTGGCTTGGTTTGTCTAAAATTTGAGCTGAGCCAAACAGCTCTGAACCTGTGAATGAGCTGAGATAGCTTGCGAGTCTCGAATTGTTTTGCCACCCCTGTTTCTGGATCTCCCAATGTTAGTGGTTTTGACAAATCCAGTGGGGATCTGTCAATAGTTCTGTACTCCTATGCCATCAAGAAAAGCTCTTTAGGTGATCTGGTCAGAGGTTGTAACATATATTTTAATTTAGACACGTCACTGGAATGAATTACTTTTGCATTCATAATTAAAAGTTCAATGATTCTTGAATCTGTTTTGATGTGTAGTATTCTATTTGACACTATAGTTTCTTCCTACCAGGAACTCTGTTCAACAAGGATTTGACATGAACCTTGCTTTCTGCAATCAAGAGAAACAGAGAAACGAGGTGTGCTAGTACATCTACATCCTCTCTTTATACACTATTCTTAGTGAGAGTGCTGAACCTGTTGAAATTTCAGTACCTACAACATGGTTTGTCCCCATGCATGATTCAAACGCAATGTTGAAATACTATGTAGATTGCAAACCTACAGTTTTGGATTTAAACTCTACTGTGATACATAGTTGGTATGGGCAAGCAAAAATTAAGTGATGGAAAATGATACCTTTATATCGCGTTGCTTGAGGAGCTATTAATGCCCAATTTTGAGTAAGCAACAATGGGAGCTATTAATGCCCAGTTTTGGATTTAAACTCTACTGTGATACATAGTTGGTATGGGCAAGCAAAAATTAAGTGATGGAAAATGATACCTTTATATCGCGTTGCTTGAGGAGCTATTAATGCCCAATTTTGAGTAAGCAACAATGGGAGCTTCATGCTTGTAATATTTATAATTTAACTTCTAACCATTTGCTATGCCTTGGTCAAAGCGGTCTACCATCTAGTTTGGGTTGTTTTTCATAATTATCGGTTGTTTCCATGTTACGGTTGAATTTGTCCTGGTAATTTTACAAATCAAATATAAGAGTAGTAAAAGATGATCGCTAACCATGAGTGCCATGCTATTTTATCAGCTTTATTATGGTGTCAGAACATGTTACACTGTTAGTTTGTCGTATCTATCCATTATTCACTACTTTGATTTGGTTTGTGATTTTCTTGTTCCAACTTTTGTATGATAAAATTATCAATAGTTGACATGACAAACTGTGGCATTCCCATTTGAAACTGATGAAAAGTTGATAGATGTTGCATCCATTTACATGGGATCATGTTAGCAGGAGAGTCCGGTGGGTTCATCACAATGCAGAAACATCAAGCAGCACATGCTACCTTATGGTTCTTCAAGGCCACTCACCCATAAGCTCTCGTTTGACGTCTCTTCCAGTGAATCAAGAGGCATAGAAGCCTCAACAAGCATGTCAACAAATAACACTTCTGTAACCATCAATGTCCCAAAGTTAACTGAGGTTAGTGAAATGACAGCTTTTATTAAGTATACTGCTAAAAGTTGCAAAATTGATCATTTTTTTCTTGTATGACAGGGCATGGAGTACGGGAGGCAACCAATGGTGGCATCAACCACTTTGGTAGAACTAACAACTAGACTAGATTTCTTTAAAGAACGGAGGTCACAGCTAATGGAACAGCTCCATAGTCTTGAATTGGGATCTGCTCCCCAGGGTTTTCCGTGTAAGCCACCCTCTCCTTGGAACAACCCAAGGTAGGATTCATTCAATTCCGTGATTGTATATTCTTGGTAGTAGTAGTGTAAATGTATTTTTGGTCTTCAATATGATCGGGGCCATCTGGCTGTTTTGTTGATGCACCAGACTAGTTTCTCGAGTGTGGTTCTTCTGTATGTAATGTTCCACGGAGGTGCTATTTAGACGAGTTTTCCCAGTGTTATTGCAGTGTATATGTTTTCTGATAGAAACTTGATAGGTTGACTCCTATGGCCGGTTGATTCATACTACGGAAAAGGATGAGGAAACCAGGGATAAAGTCGGAACCGTATGAGTTTTAAATATTTCCTCCTTTCTTAAAAGATTGTCACCTTTAGTTTATTTTCTCCTTTCTTTCTCAAAAGATTGTCACCTTTAATTCAAAAAATGAACTAAATGTGACAATCTTTTGAGAAAGGAGGGAGGAAGCATCTGAAGGCTTCAAGCAGTCTTTTATCCTGCAGTTGATTTCCAGCATGTGTAACATGATCTTGTCACTTTTATCCTCGGTAGCTATGAGATGGTCCAGGCTTGGATACTCTCCATGCTCAAAAGTTTGTTACTTTTTAGTTTATTTTTGAATTAAAGGTGTCAAAACTTTTGGAGACCAAAGGAGTATTACAGAAGGATCTGTCTGAATTATCCATTTAGGAGTTGAGCATGAATATTTTTGCAACTGGCAGCAATATAGGGCGACACTAGCCTGTTCAGGGATGTTGTATGGTTGGTATTTCAAAAGACTAACAACGGCATAGTGTACTTCTGACATGAGAAGCATTTTGAATTGCATGGCATCTACTATCTGAACTTATGTTGCGGGCAAAATCCCCCAGTTCGGTATTTATACAAGTAATCTGATTAAAATTCACCCCGTGGGAAAATACATTCCATGTACATGTTCACCGGTAATTCCGAAACATACAAACGATGACCTGTCGCCTGATGTAAAAGATTTACATTTCTCAGCTGTCTTCACAGATTTTCTCAGTAGGCTGGTTGGTTCTTCAAGTCAGCATCTACATTGCTATCACTGATTTCTATATGCGTGTATTTAGGCATTGCTGCGCTACGCTACACTGTGCAATATAATATAGCAGCTGTAGAAAAGCAGCTGCGTGAAAGCAGTTTGCCAAAGAACTATTTGATGAAAGAATATTGTTGAACCTGCTTATTAAAATGCACCGATATCTCAAATGGACAACATGAGAGCCAGTTCAATTCCTTAGTCTTCAAGGCTTGATCATCCTGATGGCTTCTACCGAAGATGCTTTCACGCATTGCAATCTGGTCTGCACAAATGAATGCGCAAGTGGCAAGCTGAGCCAGCAAAGGCTGTGCGCAGCACCATGTTTCGACAGTTCAACCTGATATCCATGTCAGTGGCAACGGTAGCTCTAATGCGTTTTCAGAAGTCTAGCTTGTCTTCTTGGAAGGCTTTGAACACAAAGTCTCTGAAGCGTCTTGAATACTGTTTCGGGTCTACTGCTGAGATAGATGTTGGATCGTACTGAAAAGACTTATATGCATGCTCAAGCTTTTTGCTGATATCGTAATCTTGAAGTATGTCTATAATCCCGAAGTACAATATAACATCATAGAACTCCCCAGTAGGTTCTCCCATAATCTGCAATTCACACTCACCCTTTCGTACTGTCAGTTCAGCTCTTGTTGGCATGTTCGACCCAAGTTTTATCTTGGCTAACCTGTGCAAAAAAAAAAACATTTGTTAGTGTTACAAGGTATTAATGTAGCAAAAACTACCTCCATCTGACGAAAACAAGAGGTGAGGGAGGTATTGATATTGGAACAAATGAATGGTAGGATTCTTGACAGCCATTTTCATGTTTCAGTTGTCTTCATATGAGTTGTTACCTAGTACCAACTGTTGTTCAGTAATCAATAATTTACACACCAAGACAGCAATCAATAATTTACACACTAATACCTAACTCAGCCAGCAAACATAAAAGGAATGCCGAAATATGTTGGTTAATAAAGATATGACCTCCATATTTTATCATGGGTGGTCGTGGTGGATCTACCAAGCAGACATACCCACTTAAGAAGAAGAATTAGGCACCAATGAATAAAAGGCTACCAATGATGCTGCATTTGTTCGAATCTGTATCTTCTTTTATTTAAGTGAAAAGAATCATCTAATGCTTTACTATTATACCTGTTTGGGTCAGTATCTCCTCTAGACAGGCAAGGTGATGATCCTCTGCTGCAGTCACTGTCAAATGAACCTTCAATCGAAGTAAGTTGTAAGGTATACAGTTATGGTGTAAAAGTTCATTAAAATGGTGTGTGTTCAACAAACCTCCAGTCAATAGTCTATCTCTCCTATCCCTAAAATGTACACCGACCAAGAGACTGTAATCCATGATATTTTCCTGTTCGAGAAACTCACAGTCCCTGTCAACTTGTCTGCTTCAGCAAAATCAAAATCCACATTAGTACACATATAATGTGATGATTTCTTATCACATTGTCCCTCTCACCTTTGAAACTCTTGATACCATGGTTTTTGCAATCGGAATATAAAGTTAAGATCGAGATCCTTCAAAGTAGTGTACTCATCAATCTCCGTCTGCTGCTTGTCAGTTGTGCGTCCAAGGGATGAACCTTTTAGGTCAAATCGCCTATGAATGGAGTAATCAGAGCAGAACAGATTTCCCATTATGACAAAACGAACCTGGGTGATGTGGTACAACAGCAAACAGATAATCAGGCATGACGAAACAGCTTGGAACGAGTATATTAATAGTTATACCATGATACAAAAATAAATGCTAATTGCTGACCTTCTTTTGGTTGGCTCCAGCTAATTTGACGCAGTGAAGACCAAAAAACTTGGTGACTAGAGTATTCTCGAATGACCGGACATGATTATAGTAAGCACGAAGCATCTTCAGAAATATCTATATGACAGCAAGTATTTAGTTATTAGTTAATAACAGAACCATTGGTGACTTTTGAAGTTGATAAGGAATTTGGGGCAAAAGACAACGTACAAACCTTTACTTCAGCTTTCTTCATTGTCTTTATCATGTACTGATCATTGCTTGTGAGATAAAAGAAGCTTCCACTCTTGCCAGGAGATGAGAGCTCCCGGAGAGCCTGATCTCCACAAAGGGATAACATATAGTCTGCTGCATCAACCTTGAACAGCTTTCGCAGTGTCCTGTGAATCATTTTGAGAATAAATTGTATGTTGAACTTTTGATAAAAATGCATGCTACCATAATGAAGTTGCTACGTCTATATGAATGATGAGTGTGGTGGCCAACCGGAATACTTGAGGGCAGTAATCCTTCCACTTGAAATCACAAGAACTGTGTGGAGGGGTATATTTTGAGCCTTCTGGAGGGAATCTTGTCCATACTTTCTCCTTCGGATCAAAAGCTGATGATTTAAGATCAAGTGTAATTGGACCTTGCTTTCCTACAGCATGCCTGTCATCGAGGCAAAATAGTTAGACCCAAAAGTATTTATTGCTTTCTAGTGTTGATAAGGCATACAGAAGCTAAGGTCTAAACTCACTAAAATAAGTGATTGCTAATTTAAGAAGTTAGAAAATAGACTACATAAGGGCTGACTCAATGTACTATCTCAATCCACTAGTAACTGCTATTAGCTGAAAAGCCAAGTTAAACAACATGACTTTCCCAGTGTGGTAGATGAAAAGCCAAGTTAAACAGCATGACTTTTCCGGTGTGCTTTCATCCTGATCATACGAGAGATCTTACAGAAGTCTCTATTACGTTGTGCTAAAGTTTCATGTTAACTGTTTATACAAAAACAACAACAACCAAGCTTTTGTCCCAAACAAGTTGGGGTCAGCTAGAAATGAAAGCCAACAATTTTTACCATGTTAACTGTTTATACAAATGCAAAATGAGCCATCCACATCCCCAATGTTGACGAAAAATAGCTCTCCAAGCGTGAGTGTGCAACCAAATCCATATGGCAAGCTGCACCTGAATGTATCCATTCCCCTTTTCCCATATGTTGATTTTTCAGGAAAGAAAAAGGTGTGTTATGCATTCGCTATATGGTTCATGTCCTTTGAGAGAATGGCACAGTCAGGCACCAAAATCCTGGCACCATAACAGTAGCTCTGAATCTTGTAATAAATTGCATTAGCTATTAGACGTCCATATTGAAATCTTGTATGAATGGCAGTGAGGGAAACAAATCATTCATCAACTAGCAATTGTCCAGGGACCCAATTTGTTCCGCTCAACAATCACAAATTCTCATGCAAAAAAAAAGCATTAGATAACCATGGAGCCAGGATGATCTGATCTATTATAATTAAGTACCTAACCAAATCTATATCCTGCTTACGGAAATGTCATTACAGGAGATGAAATGCCCAATGAATTAGCATGCATAGCACGAACAGATCCCCATCAATTGAATTATTCAGAAGTAAGACAATTCACAATGCCACGTCAATCAATGATGGGTGCCTGGGTGGGGACAGATGAGATCGCCACGCGACATCATCTCAATTTCTCAAGAGAACAATGTCGGCGAGATGGGGCGGAGAAGAGACGAGATGCGTGGGTGGAGTGGTTCACCTGATGCCGAGCTGCAGGTTGAGCATGAGCTCATAGTTCTTGTGGCCCTTGGCGATGGTCTCGCCCTGCCGCCGCGCCCCGCGCGACCTGCCGGTTGCGTGCGGCCCCGTCGCCGGCGACGGCGGCGGCAGCCCCCTCCCATCGCCGGCGTCCTCCACCCTCACCGTCTTGGCGCGCCTCCCCGTTGCCCGGCTCCAGCAACCTCTCCACCGCGGCCCTCGCACCTCCGCCTGCTCGTCCCCTCCCCCGCAATGCCGCACGTGTTGCCCCCATCCAGACCTCCGCACCCCGCAAAGTCGGATCTTTTCAAAGTTTCTCTCTCCTCTCCCGCCCCGGAAGTTTTGCTCCGCCACGACGTCGAGCTCGCGCGCCCGTTCGCTGCCGCCCCGCCGAGCTGTGTGCTCTCCCGGGTTCGTCTCCACCACGTGCCGCCTCTGCAGCTGCGCACGTCATCCACTTCCTGGTTAGTGCATTTGTTTCCTATTTATAATATTAATTCTTTGCGGTAATTTATAATATATATATATAATTAAAGACTCTGCACAGATTATATGTTGTATGTACATATCTTGTTTAGACCATCCGTAGTGGTGTATTGAACTCTAAAACATAGAGTAGAATACTGGAAATATAGAGTATATGTGCAGAGTGAAATGTTGGAAGAATAAAAAAAATATGCTAAAAGTATAGAAGAAACATAGATGATAGAATATGATTTAGAGAAAACAAGTGCAGATAGCTTGACCTCAACCTCACTATTCTAATTCCTAGGCCGCAAACAAGACACTGGCAATACTTCTCACATCACATATGTGTGTTTGGATGTCTGCTGTTGCATTGTGTACTTAAAGGATCGGATGAAATTGGTCGAAAAATCAGAAATATAATAATACTATTTATATATTTTTGTTGGACAAAAATAAAAACATAAAATTTATGGTTGGGATGTGAGGTCCGATTATCGGTACTCAAAAATGAAAAACCTAAAAGGAAACATATCAATAAATGGTCGAAAAATGATAATTCAAATTGGTAAGAGAATAATAGAATCATAGATACACACATATATTAATATTATCATAGCGCCATTAAACAACTAATTTAGTTTAAATGAAACTAAATATCTTTATAACATCATATATTTCAGGAGTACCATTGTAGTTTCCGGTCTAGGCTAACCATTTTCACGGTAGTTTATTGCCTATCCTTTAAACAATACTTTGTACTCTAAACTTCTAGTATGTTTTCTATATTTCCAGTATGTTCACTTTAAAAACTCACCGCAAACCACTACTGGTCTAAACTCCACATAAAAAGATAGAAGGGCATTTGCTAGTGGGCTTTTGTATTGTACACAGCTAATCAGCTCTGCCATCTTCTTCCCCAAACGACAAAGCCACCAGACAGGGTCTTTCAGTTTCAGCCTGAGTCGCCATATTGGTTGGTCCGCCTATGCTCGAGCTCCACCATTGCAAGCCACAAGCTGGTGCAGAAGAAGATAGGCCAGGAATGGTGACGACAATTGAAGAAGAAGAAGCTAGCAGCTGGGCGACGGCTGGGATGCACTGATTTGTTTTACAATCTCTAAACTCTCGACTGATGCCCTTCTCATGCCGTTCTGTATATTATACTTACTCTTTGACTGAAAATGTTTCCCTCCAATTTATTCATCTTTTAATATTATTTATTTCCTGTTACATTAATCGGTGATATATGTTATCTTGGTAAATATGAGTAAAAGACTTAGACATATTGTCTTTGTATTTATTATCGTTTAGATCCATTGAAGTAAGAGTTAGCACTTCTTGAATTTTAAGATATATATAATCACCTCTCTGAATTTTTTTTCTCCACTTCACTCCAGCACTAAGTATTCTTATAATTAATATCTTGTTTGTTTATGTTTTTATAACTCAAATGAAATTATCTGAGTGCACCTCTCTTGTGGGACCTTATTTGAGTTTTCTGTCGGCTTTCTGCACCCAAATAATTACGCCTATTCTCTCCATTCGCTGTCATCCAATCTGAATTAGGGCCCATCTAATATAGAGCTAAATTTTGCCTTCCCTTTCGTAAGATTCATCAAGACAACTTCTCTATATAATATATGTTGAGCAACCAGTTTCAGCTCAGTCCCTTGTCTTTTCACTTTCCTTTTTTATTGTTTGTTAGTAATCTATCGCTTATTTAAGACAGTTTATAGTATTGTCAAATTGCGGCAATGAGCAATCATATTGTTCTTGAGAATTCCTTTGAAAAATAAACACATATTAGGTCACTGAACTTATTTACTTAAAATTGGGACAAACTTTGTTCACGAAGTCAAATCCGACCAGATTGCAAAAATAACCTGCTTGTTAAAGCCTTGGACATTAGCCTTTTCAGCTCATTAGGACATTTGCGGTGTCAATTTGACCCATAAATATCTATAAATTTATTATTTAAATGAAAAGAGTTACATATTGCGAAAGCAAATTTTACAATGAATCTGACATCAAACTATGCTCAGTCTACATGTTATTTTCGGCTATTTATTAGGATAACACAAAAGATGACTTAAAACAAACCTAAATACACTTATATTTTGTATTGTAAGCAGTGTCATGCTCATTGTTGTCAACACTTACAAAATTGGCAACATTTCTCTGTTTCCCTCCTTTGTATTCCCCAGCCGAGAAATCTTGAGAATGTTGTCATCCTTACAAGCTGACCTGAAAATAGACCAAATACTGATGTGGTGATGCCTAGCGGCCATTGAGTGGCCACCTCAGTATTGCATTATACTATCATCAGCAGTTTATATTCCACCTTGAAATTAACTGGTACAATGAATCATTCTCTTCTCACTCTTAGATTCAGAAACGCCATCATCACACCTTGTTCTTCGAAAGATTCAGAAAAAAAAACATTCAGATTGATGGATGACAGAAATAGAGTTAAGATGTCACATAGTATGGATTTTTGGAGCGATATTAGCCTAATTGTTAGAAGAAAACTGAGGGCTTGATTTGATTTTTCGTTCAATCTATTGAAAGGCTTCAGGATAATAGACCAAAGTTGTGCCTATGCTAACTTTATCCTCAGGATAATAGCATTTACAATCCCTGAATGGCTTGTCATTTCAGTTACATGTTTCTATATATAGTTTCATTCTGTCAGTTACATTTTCTAGCTTTTGTGAGTGTTACTGAACTCCATATCCATGCACATCACGTATATTTACATGACAGCCACACTGATTTCTGTAAACCGACGGACCACCAGGACCAGGTGCTCCAGCAACTAAGTCAATCTGATGACTTCTACAGGAGCAGCTGAGTTCCTGTATAAACCGACCATGTACAAACCTGTCACCTAAATGCACTTCCATGTGCTTGGTTTGAGCTTTCACCTTTCAGACAATATCAGCCGCCGAGTCACAGTATGATTCAGCTGTCTAATTTATCTTCTTGGAATGCTTTGTATATGAAATCTTTGAAGCGCCTGGAATACTGTTTTGGATCTACTGCTGAAATAGATGTTGAGTCATATTGGAAAGATTTGTACGCATGTTCAAGCTTTTTGCCGATATCATAGTCTTGAAGTATGTCTATAATCCCAAAGTACAATATAACATCACAATATTCCCCGGTTGGTTCTCCAATAACATCGCTATCATTCTTTCGAGTTGTCAGTTCAGCTCTTGCTAGCATGTTTGCTCCAAGTTTAATTGTTGACCACCTGTTAGCCAAACAAAATTAATTATTGTACAGTTGGAAGGTGTGAACAAGAACCTTTATCAGATGTAATTTGCAAGAAAATTTATAGTACATCAAGTGAATTCCGACCACCTTTTATAAATAAACCTGATTATGTTATTCTTTCAAGGTGGACAATTGTTTAGCATACATGTATGAGTATATCAATGAACAATAAAGCTGTCAAATGTATGGAATGTACAATAAATGCTATAGTAGGTCGCTCATTAGACATGACGTCACTGTTTAGTGGGGAGATATAAAGAGGGATTACCCTTCAGGGTGGACAATGCATACCAATTAGTACATTTGAAGGATGAAAAATTAATTAACCCAATGGTGGGTTGGGTTCTGATACCTGTTACAGATTTTTGGTACCTCTATAGACTGACTAAATGATTTAGGTAAAACATTTGCAGCTAGGATGCAATGTGTTCACAGCGTCGCCTAGCATCAATGCGGCCTGGCATAGACGCCAGGGTCGGTCGCTTTGCCTGGATTGCCTCAGGACGTCGCCTCCTCCTCCCTCGCTCCCAGGATGCAGGAACTGCTTCCTTCAATGGGAGCTTTGCCTTGGCTCCACCGCTCATCCCGCGCGCCCAGCCCCGACTGCTGTTCCCACGCCCGCCCCGGCATTCATGCCTAGCCGCACAGGGACCTGGACTGTGATGCCACGACGGGCCAGGTGATAGCGAATCGGAACTCGAGGCGATGGTGAATCGGGACAGGAGGTGACGATGGCAAATCGGGATGGGAGGCGGCAGCGATGAATCAGGACGGGAGCCGGTTGCGAGAATCGAGACGGGAGGCGACGACGGCGAATCAGGACGGGAGGCGATGCCAACGAATCGGGACGGGAGGCGGAGACAAATCGGGATGGGAGATCGAAAAGTAGATAGGAAGAGAGTCGGTCCAAGTTGGGTCAAGAAATAGGAAATAGGAACCGTTCTACAGGAAATAGGAAATAGTTAGCCTGAAATAGAAAATACGAACCATGATCACAGGAAATAGGAAATAATAAGCCTGAAATAGGAGATAGGAAATAACAATTGTCGCCACAAGAAATGGGAAATAGCAACCATTGTCACAGGAAATAGGAAATAGGAACCACCCTTTAATGTTGGCTGGCTGCTCATTTGGTAGGCGCCTAAATTGTCGCCTAAGCGTCGAGACGCTCGGCTAGCACCTAGGTTCGCCGGAGTGCCGTGAAAACCTTGCTAGGATGTTATTATTACCTTAAAAAAAATTCAACATCATTACCTGTTTGGATCTGAACGAAAGTGATCCCTGTCCCGTCCTGAAAGGTGAGGTGTTGTAGGTTTGTCACCATCAATGTCAATGGCACCTTCAATCAAATGAGATAACAAAGTTAGCATTTGAGTTTCAATCAACCGTGAGAAGCAGGTATGCCTCCCTTACCTCTAAAATGTACACCCACCAAAAGACTGTAATCCATAATCTTTTCCTGCTCAAGGAACTCACAGTCCTTATCGACTTGCCTGCTCCAAGATTTTAACATTTATGTTAGCACAAAGGATTAAATAGCATGGTACTGGCTGGTGATTAGTAGTAATTATAGAAGAATTAGGTGTCAAATGTCACACCTTTGGAATTCTTGGAACCATTGTTTCCGCAAATGGAAGATAAAGTTAAGATCAAGGTCTTTCAAAGTTGTATACTCATCAATCTCTGCCTGTGGCTTGTCAGTTATACGGCCAAGAGATGATCCTTTCAGATCAAATCGCCTATGAATAGTATGATCAGAGCAGAAGAGATTTCCCATTATGACAAAACGAACCTGAGCAGTAAGTAAAAAACATAACAAAGGCAAATATATTATGCTACAAAAATAGCATATTGCGAAATCGGGTTAAAAAATGGCATATTGCGAAATCAGGTTCAAAAAAATGGCATTTTGCGTATTCATATCAAATCAATGCTAAATAGTATATCATAACAGAAAAATTCCCATGATAATAAAGTTAGCCTGGGTAGTAAGCAGGAAATATAATAACAAGGCAAAGATATTATGCTTCAAAATAGCATGTTAAGAAATAGGAAAAACTCATTCATTATGACATAATGGACAATATAATTTTTTGAACCTTCTTTTGGTGTACTCCAGCCTTCACACAATGTAGACCAAAGAACTTTGTCACTAAGGTATCCTCGAATGCACGGACATGTTTATAGTAAGCTGGAAGCATCTTCAGAAGCATCTGTATGGAAATGGATAGTCAATATACTTACAAAAAAAAAAAAACTCTGCCCATCTAACACAAGCATTTGGATAAGGAAATAGAAATGGCCATACCTTCACTTCAGATTTCTTCATAGTCTTTATCATGTAGCGATCATCATTTGTCAAGTAAAAGAAGCTTCCACTCTTGCCAGGGGATGAGAGCTCACGAAGAGCATCATCTCCACAGAGAGATAACATATAGTCAGCTGGGTCAACCTTGAAAAGCTTTCGCAGTGTCCTGCAAGCAAGGTCAGAACAGATGTGTGTATGGTTGAGTATAACACATTGAAATGGCTACAACATACATTATGCATCTTTATTGTGGAAGTGATGACCAACCGGAACACCTTTGGGCAGTAATCCTTCCATTTGAAAACACTAGAATTGTGTGGAGGGGTATATTTTGAGCCCTCTGGAGGGAATTTTGTCCACACTTTTTCCTTTGGGTCAAACGCTGATGATTTCAGGTCCAATAAAGGTTGGCCTTGCCTTCCTACTGCATGCCTATTCCAGATAGCATATTCAGGAAATAGAAATGTTGTGATGCTAAGGAATAACATAGTTAACATGAGAAATAATTCTCTTTTCTCCATGATATATGAATACAATTAGGAAAGCACCTAGACAGCGCATCAGACTTAAAAGTTTGCTCAAGTAGATAATGCCACATAGGAGTATAGTGCACGGTCTCTCTTGATCTACTTAACTCACTTCAGGATTTCAAGGAATAGTGACAACTATGGAGGGAGTGCTATGCTGATGAACGTACATCTTAAAACAGCTAAAATCTGTTCACAGATCATATAGGACTATGCTCTGACGTTACAGCTTGAACCGACTACCCTAAACACAAGACCTTTAAATGCCTGTTTGGCTGTTTGATAATATTAATGCATGACCTAACAAATTGTTAGGCTTAAGAATTATGATTGAAATTCGTAAGAGAAATGTGCTTCATGCTTCCTCCTAAATTGAATATACAATAAGTGACTCGGTGCTCATTGTCTACCAGTGAGGCAAAGGCATAATTATTGAAAAAATTGCCGTGCATTGTGTAAGATTTGTAATGGAGAAGTATGCAACTCCAAAACCAGATCAATAAGAAAGGCAGATCAATCGTAGTATGGTTAAGAAACAGACCTGATTCCAAGTTGCAGGTTGAGCATCAGCTCGTAGTTCTTGTGACCCTTTGCAATGGTCAAACCCTGCTGCTTTGATACCTGCGGCAGCGTTTCCTTAGCTAAATGTGGCACCGGAGACGGAAGGGGCAGCCCCCTCCCCTCCCGCAAGCTCCGTCGTCTCCAGTCATCCCCAATGTCGCACTTGACATCCCCGTCCGACCCCCAGAACTGCACCAGGCTGCCACCCGAGCCAGTGCTCCTGCTGGACGACGAGCTCCCACGCCCGCTGACTGACCGCGCTAACCATTTCAGCGATCTCAGTGACGTCAGCGCCGACTGGCCCTCGGTACCGGTGTGCACGCACTCCGGCAGCTCCCGGGCAAACACTTCCCTCGGGTCGCGCGCCCGAGGAGACCCGCCCGACGCCGCCGGTGACGGGTAGTACACACCCTTCTGGTGGATGGCGCCGCCGGGCGCCTCGCGGCCCCAGAATCCGACGTAGAGGCTGCCGTCCGCCCACCGGAACGTGCCCTGCCCGCGCGGACGGCCCCCCTCCCACCCGCCGTCGTAGCGGTTGCCATTGGCCCAGACGAGCGCGCCGCGGCCGTGGATGAGGCCCGCGCGCCAGCCGCCTGAGTATTCGGTGCCGTCGCACCAGGCATAGCGGCCGCACCCGTCAGGGAGCCCCGCGCGCCACTCGCCGTCGTATAGGTCGCCGTTGGCGTACCGCTTCTCGCCGGCGCCATGCTCAAGGTTCTTGGCCCAGGCGCCGCGGTACGTGTCCCCCGCGGCGCCGACATAGGTTCCGGCGCCGTGCATGAAGCCGTCGATGAACTCGCCTTCGTAGGTGGCGCCCGAGGGCCAGGAGAACCGGCCGCGTCCGGTGGCCTTGCCGCGGCGCCACTCGCCTTCGTACATGCAGCCGTCCACCCACAGGTACTTGCCCACGCCGTGGGGCACGGCGCCGCGCCACTGCCCCCTGTAGAGATCGCCATTGGGGAGCACCCGTTCCCGCTCCTGCCCGTCTTCAGCGCCGCCGCTGCTGCAGGAGGGCGCCGCGTCAGGGTCCTCCCCCGCTGGCGGCGGCGGCATCGGTGACACGCGGCGGCTCGCGTGCCGGGCGAGCTCGCACATTGGTCGCCCTCGCCCCCCTGGTGGTCGGCCGCGGCGTGGATCGCACGCGAGGAAGCTAGCAGCGCCGGCGGCCGCGCGCCCGCGCGCGCCGCGGCGGTAATGTCGGTGGGGGGAGATCGAGGAGGAGCGGCCCAGGAAGAAAAAAGTTTGGACCGTCGAAGGAGTGGAGGAGGCGAGGGAGGCGGAACGTGCAAGGAGGTGGTGCCTTCTTGTTTTTCACATGATTTCTTGGGTTTTCTATTCTGGAATGTTATTAGATTGCCGGGTCATATTGTAACTGTAGAAATTATATACTGCCATCTTTTACACATTTGCCAAACTTGTCCCATGATTTATTTGGTCTTCTATTCTCGAATAGTATCACAGAAATTATTTACTGCCCTCTATTGCACCATTTGCTAAAACCTTTATTTCCTGGATAGGAAAAGGTTTGCGGCACTTGGTTAATCAATTGATCCTCAACTCTATTAACACTGCGTGCAATACAGAGGACACAAGTGAGCGGAAGCATGCGCGCGTCACACGTCGTGTGTACTATTCGCGCGGACGCGAACAGCGGCATGCAGAACATGCACAACAGTGCGTTGTGAAGATTCGGAGGTGGTCAACGGATGGAGGATCAGATCCAGACGCAATCATGCGCGTGACGAGCTCGAATACTGAGGTGCAGCTCGATGTGGATCGACGAAGCCGTTATGATGCGGATCGTGGAAGGCATGTGCTGCTAACACCACCAACCCCTCCCTCTCTCCCCCTCCCTCTCTCCCCCTCCCCCCTCCCCGCCATGGAAGCGGCGGGTGGCCCGTCACAGAGGCTGTTCCAGAATCCATCAACCACGGTTGTGGAGGGCGTCATGATGTCTGCATACTACTGGTCTATTGGAACGTGAACCCATAACTCACCAAGAGCAACCTTTTTCTCGGACGATGTGTATATCAATTTCGATGTGCTTTGTGCGATGATAATTAGTGGGATTGTGAGCCATATAAGTTGCTGATACATTGTTGCAGAAAATGATGGTGCCTTTGTTGGTCGGGCAGCATAATTCAGTGAGCAACTGTCGAAGCGAGACACACTTAGTAGCTGCATTAGCCCCAACTCGATATTCAGCCTCCACACTCCAGCAGGAGACCGTGGACTGCCTCTTACTTGACCATGAGACTATAGAATCTCTGAGGTGGATGCAATAGCCAGAGGTAGACCATCTCGTGTCTGGACACCCGACCCAGTCGACGTTCATATAAGCTGTGATCTGCAAAGATGAAGACCAAGGGAAGTCATCCCTCGAATATATCGTAGGATGCGCTTAAGAAGAGCCCACTGACAATCGTGCCGATCATGCATATGAAGGCATATTTGCTGAACATCATAAGAAATATCTAGCCGCATTATAGTTAGATAGTGTAGAGCCCCAACAAGCTGTCGATATTATGAGTGATTAGTGATCGGAGAGCCGCTTGTTGATTGAGGCATAGATCTTGTGTCAACCGATGTGGATACCAGTTTGCAATTGATCATTCCAGCATGCTTGAAAGTGCATCTAGACATTCTCTTGTGAGTTTTTGATGATTGATGACAAACAAGTAGGATCCTAATGAATTCATTGAGATGAATGCAGGTCAACAAAGATTAGATATTATGGTACAACCAGAAAGGTGAAAAATGAGAAGTGAGAAAGGAAGAAGCCCAAATTATCAATGGAAGCGCAAAGTAGACATAATTCACTGAGCACCGGACAAGTTCGGACACTAACCGGAGAAGTCTGTTAAACTTTCTGATGTTTCTGTGTGGGCTTCCTCAACGAGGAGTAGATCTCTATGGTGAGATCGAACCTCGGTAGAAATCCTTGTCTCGTGTGTTCCATTATTTTACTTTTGCAATTACCATCATCTAGGGTATAAAGTTGATCAATCTTGTAATTCGTGTCAACTTCGTATTCCATGTGCAATTCTTCTATCCTAATTGCTCACTCAAGTTGTTAGGATAGTTGATTACATTCTGCTGCTGTAACGCTTATGATATCTGCATAAATATTTAATATTTTCGTAGCACATCAATCACACCGGACTAGTCCGTATACACACCGAACAAGTCCGGTCCCTCCTATATTTGACGAATTTGTTAAGTGCTGCAGGAGAAGTTTTTTAACACCTATTCATCCTCCCTCTAGGACACTTTCAATGTTGCATGATTTCTTCATCATATTTGTCGGTACCCTTCGTACCGGATACCCCTTGGGATTGCAAAGATCACAAGGAAACTCCATCCACCAGATTTGAAGACCTTTGAAGGCCCCACATGTTAGGTGTAACCGGACCTGCTTCTCCGACATGGTTAGTCCCAAGGCCGCCACGTGTACCATAAGATTGGAGCTATCACCCACACATGGGGAAGCTCCGGACTAGATACCGGTATGGCATCCCAAGACCCGATTAAGTGTCATTAATACCACATTAATGACACACGATCGGATGGCCCTTAATACTGGTAACGACACTGTTAAGGCCCGTTACTAGGCTATTAAGGGTAATTAACCTCATTAATTGTGTATCAAGCATGTGTAACTGCCGGGGCCACATGTCGGGCCAGGCTAACGGTGTAACGACCAATCCTTGTACTATAAAAGGACTGGTCGACGATACACAAGGGACGGTTCCAGACCACGACTGAACTCCCTGAGCTAGACGAGCTTCTTCTTCTGGAGCTTCTTCTAGACTCACATGCTTAATACAACACCAACACACCCTGTGGAGTAGGTATTATGCTCAGGCGGCCCGAACTACATAAATCTCTATGTACACTTGTCTTTCACCTTCTTGAATCTCAAGTATGGTGAACTCAGCTGCTGGATCATCCAACGACAACCCTACTGTTCAACCCGCTGGGGGCAATCCCTCCAACATGCAGCAACCAGCAGGTGCCATGGCTCCAGCAGGAGTCATGCCTCCACCGCCACCGCCTTCACCAGCACGTCAAGCTGAGCAGCGTGATGGTGCATCGGCGTCGGTCACCGCATCAGCGAATAACAACAACCCTGAACACGCGCTTCATGCAGCGCGTGCTCTCCTCCAACGTCCACCACCTCCAGGTGCATCCCAGGGTGCAATGTAGCAGTGGAGGGCTGATGTGGAACATCTGGTTGTAGCAGCAGTCGACCGCATCAGCAACCAAGGTCCTCGTCCTTCGGGGCGGGCCCCATCGCAGCGTCGGACCGTGTCTGGCAGACTTGGTCCGCATGCTTCCCAAAATAGGAGGCGTGCTGCGTCACAACAAGTTACGTCGCTACCTTATGGGGCGCGACATACTCATACAGTAACCAGGCTTTCAACTCATGACCTCCGGGGGGAGCTTGATCGCCATTACCGTCAACAGGACGACCGCGTCCATATCGAGCGTGCTCGCGAAAGGCGAGAGGCTCAAGACAGTCCTGCTCCCGAGGGAGTAGGAGGAGGGTGTTCTGCTCTGGCCATGCACCTACGCATGGTCAGATGGCCACAAAAGTTCTGGCCTCATCTGCTAGAGAAATTTGACGGGACAGTTAATCCCGCTGAGTTTCTCCAGATTTACTCCACCGCAACCCTTCCGGCTGGAGGTAATGAGGCCGTAATGGCCAATTACTTCCCAATGGCCTTGACTGGGACCGCCAGGTCCTGGTTCGTGAGCCTTCCTCACAACTCCATCAATAGTTGGGAGGAATTGTGCCAACAGCTCACCGCCAATTTCAGGAGTTCATACACCCGACCAGGCACCGAACTGGACCTTTTTGCAGTCGTGCAGAAGGGGGGAGAATCCCTGCGCTCATTCATCCAGAGGTTCTCCCAGGTACGAAACACTATTCCTTCTATCTCCAGTGCCTCTGTTATCGTAGCATTTAGACAGGGCGTACAAGATAAGAAGATGCTAGAGAAGCTGGCGATCAAGGAGGTCACCAGCGTCACAAAGCTCTTTAGCTTGGCAGACAAGTGTGCCAAAGCTGCGGAGGGCCGTGAAATGCACTCCAAACCGCCTCCAGAGGATGGCAAAAAATCCCCCAAAGGCGAAGCCACTACCTCCGAGAGTGGCAAAAAGAAGAAAAAGTCCAACGGCAAGAAGAAGCCGTCAGCCGGCACATCTACTGCTGCGGCTGCAGCAGCTCTGGGTGGTCGGGGGCCACGCCCTGACAAACGACCTCGACCGTCCTCTGAAGACGGTGTCAACTCCAAAGTGTGGTGTCCCATCCACAAGTTGAACAACCACAACTTGGAGGACTGTCGGGAGGTCCAAAACCTTGCCGAGCACTACAACAAGTGCCGGGAAGAAGTTCCTTTCCGCCAGAGGGAAGGAAAACAGAAGGTCGATGAAGCTCGGCTGAGGAGGAGTTAGGCTTCCAGGACCCTAAAAAGGTCCTGAAGGTTGTTTACACCTCCATCGATGACGACTCCGACGTCTCTGACAATGAGCGTCAGAAGACCATGAACGCCATCTTTGGTGGTTCGTGGGACATTGCCTCCCGCCGTGTCCTCAAGACCATGCGACGGGACATGGCCTCAACAGCTTCTACAACCAGGGCGGAGCCTCATCGAAAGTGGATGGACACCACCATCGCTTTTGATGCTTCAGACTGCCCTCGGAACATGATCGGAGCTGGTAAACTACCATTGATGGTATCTTTGACCATCAATAACATTCAACTCCACCATGTAATTGTGGACGGAGGTTCGGGGCTGAACCTCATAAGCTTCGAAGCTTTTTTCAAGCTCCAGCTCCGACCTTCGGACCTTCGCCCCTCCCGACCTTTCTACGGAGTAGGTCCGGAAGCCATAACACCATTCGATGCCATTACTCTCCCCGTGACCTTCGGGACTCGGGAGAATTATCGCACTGAGAAGTTGATCTTTGACGTTGCTCAGATCAGCTTGCCTTTCAACGCCATTCTAGGCAGGCCCGCCTTGTACAAGTTCATGGGTGTTGCTCATTATGGCTACCTGGTGTTGAAGATGCCAACACCAGCTGACGTTCTTGGATCCGTAGAGACCATACTGCCGGAGTGACTGCTCTGGAAGAACTTCACGCTTGCTACAGCGCAGGAGGAATAATCCAGGCAGGAACAAGCTCCGAAACCCCCGAGCATTCATCAACGAGGCTCAACCTCCGCACCTCGCGTGCAACCAAGCGGCGACACCGACATCCCCGTCAAAGTCGTCCAAATCAGTTCCGATGCCGCTCACACCACCCGTATATCGGGAGGTCTGAATGACAAATAGGAACTCGCGCTCATCACTTTCCTCCAGGCTAATGTCGACGTGTTTGCCTGGCAACCGTCACAAATGTGTGGGATCCCTAGGGAAGTGATCGAGCATAATCTGAAGATCTATCCTGACGCTCGGCCCGTACATCAGAAGCCTCGGAAGCAATCTGTAGAGCGACAGAACTTCATACGACAAGAAGTGAAGAAGTTGCTCGAAGCTGGATTCATCCGAGAAGTCTTCCATCCAAAATGGCTGGCAAACCCAGTCGTTGTACCCAAGGCCGACGGGAAGCTTCGGATGTGTATCGACTACACAACACTGAATAAGGCATGGCCAAAAGATCCATTCCCACTACATAGAATAGATCATATAGTGGATTCCACCTTCGGGTTTGAATTAATGTGTTTCCTAGACGCATATTCTAGGTACCATCAAATCAGAATGTCTAGGGAAGATGAAGAACATACTTCTTTTATCACAGTAGATGGATTGTATTGTTATACTACCATGCCATTTGGTCTCAAGAATGAAGCTTCAACATTTGTACGAGCTATGTACAAAACCTTTGGAGAGCTCATCAGAGACGTAGTGGAAGTGTATGTTGATGACATCGTTGTCAAGATCAAAGACAAGGAGTCACTCCTTGACACCTTGCAAGCTGTCTTCGACAAGCTGCGCGTCACCCGCACGAAGCTGAACCCAAACAAGTGCGTCTTCGGGGTTAGCTCCAAAAAGCTTCTTGGTTTCCTGATAAACCACCAGGGCATAGAGGCAAATCCGGCGAAGATTAAAGCCATTGAGGAGATGCGGCCACCAGCCCACATCAAGGACGTCCAGAAACTGACTGGATGTCTAGCCGCCCTCAGCCGGTTCATCTCAAGACTGGCGGAACGGGCGCTACCCTTCTTCAAGCTATTGAGGAAGTCCAGACCATTTCAATGGTCTAAAGAAGCAGAAAAGGCGTTCCAGGAGCTAAAGCAGCTCCTCACCACTCTACCAACCTTGGTAGCTCCGAACTCTGGTGAGCCCTTACTGCTTTACATTTCAACAACCGACGAGGTTGTCAGCATGGTCCTGGTTGCGGAGAGACCAGAACCATCCCAAGCTCAGGAATCCAGACCCACCCGGGAGGGTCCAGAGGTTCCTTAAGGTGAGTCTGGGTCCCAGCCCCCAGACTTGGATCTACAGGGAGTTATTCCAGAAGATCTGGACCCCTCCGGGAGGGTTCGGGTCGCTCCAATAGAAGCTCCGGGTTCCTCCAGCAAGGACCCGGAGGTCCCCGAAGCAGGTTCGTACCCCTCCGGGAGGGTCTGGGTCGATGTGGAGGAAGCTCCGGGCCCCTCCGAGAGGGTCCGGACAGTCCAACGCCCAGTGTACTTCATCAGCAAAGTACTACATGATGCCAAGACTCGATACCTAGAGGTGCACAAGCTGCTTTATGCATTTCTCATCGCCTCCAGGAAGCTTCGCTATTACTTCCAAGCTCACAAGATCTCAGTGGTGACTTCTTATCCACTGTGTGCGATCTTGCATAATCCTAACTAAACTGGGAATATTGCAAAGTGGGCAGCGGAGCTGAGTTCGATCTTGAATTCGTCCCATGACAAGCTACCAAGAGTCAAGCACTGGCGGACTTTGTGGAGGAATGGACCCCCTCTCCATCAAACCCTGGGGGCCCTAGTGAGCAGAAGCCAGAACTCAAGGCTCCAGTCTTCACTGAGCCTCACTGGACCCTCTACTTCGACGGCTCCATGCAAAAGCAGGGGGCCGAAGCTGGAGTCCTTCTCCTCGCTCCAACCGGGGAGAAGGTAAAATACATGGTCCACCTTGACTTCAAGGCGACCAACAACATGGCGGAGTATGAAGCACTCATTTATGGGCTAAAGGTGGCACTATCATACGGTGTCAAGCAGCTGTTGGTCAAGGGAGATTCGCAGCTCATCATTAAACAGGTGAAGGGTGAATGCTCCTATAACAATTCTCAACTAGCTGCTTATCTCCTTGAAGTCCAGAGGCTTCAGAAGGACTTCGAAGTCCTGGATCTCCACCATGTTCAGCGTGTCTATAACGCTGAAGCTGACGAACTCTCGACGAAAGCGTCAACCGGAGCTCCGGCTCCTGATGGAACCTTCGTCCAGAGGTTGTCAAAACCCACAGCCCAGCCTACCGAACTGAGCGAAGGGGGTGAGACTAGCATCCCGAAGCTGGCGGTCCCGATGGCCCTATTACCATGGCAGCCATCAAGGGTTGTAGGTGCTGCCGGAAGCTCCGAGCAACCCAGCACGCAAGACACAAATGCTCAAGCAAGCTCCGATGCATGGATCTTGGAGATCCGGAGCTACTTGAAAGACAATATCCTTCCTGACGATGATGTATCCGCTGACCGGTAGTCATATTGGCTAAAAGATACACGTTGGTAGAAGGGGATCTCTACCGGCACGGTGCCAATGACGTCCTAATGCGGTGCATCACAAGGGAAGAAGGCTGCGAGCTCCTTGCAGAAATCCATGGAGGCGACTGTGGGAACCACGCGTCTTCTCGCATGCTGGTCGATAAAGCCTTCCGGCATGGCTTCTATTGGCCTACAGCACTCCAGGATGCAACTGAGCTGGTGAAGAAATGTGAAGCATGCCAGTTCCATGCAAAGAAAATTCACACACCGGCTCAACCTCTACAAATGATACCTCCTCCATGGCATTTCACTGTGTGGGGGATGGACATCTTGAGACCTTTCCCAAGAGCCGTCGGAGGTTACAAGTTCCTATATGTTGCCATTGACAAGTTCACCAAATGGCCGGAAGCAACTCCAGTTGTGACAATAAACATGCAATCAACCATCAACTTCTTGCATTCCATCGTATGCAGATTTAGAGTCCCAAACAAAATCATAACAGATAATGGGACCCAATTCACAAGCTCTGCTTTCCAAGGATACTGCGAAGACCTCGACATACAAGTCAGCTACGCCTCCGTAGCTCACCCGACAAGCAATGACCAAGCCGAGAGAGCAAATGCAGAAATCCTGAAAGGACTCAAGACGCGCACATATGAGCTCTTGAAAAAACATGGAGCCAACTGGATCGAAGAGCTTTTGCCCACTCTATGGGCCAACAGGACAACCACAAACCGGTCAACTGGAGAGACACCCTTCTTCCTGGTGTACGGAGCTGAAGCAGTCCTTCCTCCAGAAATCACCTTGGGGTTGCTCCGGGTTCAGACCTCCGACGAAGCCACGCAGGACCAACTTCGGCGTGAAGACCTTGACCTCCTTGAAGAGGGAAGGTGCCGAGCAGCTGTTCAGAATGCCCGATACCGCCAAGCTCTCCGGCGATATCACCAATGGCATGTTCACAGCCGTGAGCTCGAGGAAGGCGATCTGGTGCTACGGAGAATACAATCCAGAGAAGGGTTAAACAAACTCCCCCCCCAGCTGGGAGGGACCCTTCCGAGTGATCAAAGTATCCTGTCCCGGATGCGTTCGCTTGACAACCGAGGATGGGACACCTCTCCCAAATCCTTGGAACATTGATCACCTTCGTAAGTTCTACGCTTAATATCACGGAGGTGAGTCTGTAACTACATGTGATGTATGTTATAGAGTCATTGTACAGAGTCGGGTAGCTCCTCCGGGAGGGCAGTCGGACCTACCCCGTTAGGTCCGCAACGTCCATGCAACACTTGTCACAGTCTCAGAACTAAAAGTGTAGCTAGCTACCTTGGGTCAAACGAGAAATGAAACACACTTAGCCTGATTTCGTACCCTAAGAGTGTACTTGTTTCCCCTGTACCCCGGACCTATAATGAAAGACATCATTGTGTGAAAACAGACTCCACGTGCATTTACTTTGTGCAGGCTCAATATTTTTTATTTTTCTCTTTCTTGTCTATAACAAAGTTGTGCAGTTCTTAAGAAACTTTAGCTCGACCAGTTCATGTACAATTCGGGTTGCATTGTCTATCCTCCCGAGTTCAAACATTGTTGATGGCCTACTCGTCTGAATGCCGCCAAACCAATCTAGGGCCGGAGTGTGCTATCGACTTAGCCTGGTCATGCACCCTAAGTACGCCACTCTACCTATACCACGACAGGCTGAAGTAAGGTGAGTCCAGAAACGATCGGACCTAAAGGAAACAAGACGACACTCTTGATTGTATTTGGAATTGTGTTCGACTTAAAACTTTCTCGAGAATAGTAAGCCACAATGAAGTTATAGATAGGAAACAGATGTTACTGTTTTTCTTGACTTCAGTGTGCAAGAAAAATAAATATTACATGATGATGGTGAATGAAGCCGGAGCTGCCGAAGCTCCGACATCCTCCAGGTGGCTTTTGGTCGATGTTCAAACATTGACATCGAGCATCACTGGAGCTACTCAGCTCCGGTAAAGCTAGGGGGCATGCCGTCAACTTGAAGATGGTGGAAAGACTCTAAAGTGGAGTCTGCCATTGACACACCATGTGTTGACAGAGGTCACTACCGGAGCTACCAAGCACCGACACCCCAGAGGGCTAACTATCGATGCTTTACACGTTGATGGAGACTACTGCCAGAGCTACTAAGCTCCGACGATGGTCAATGTCGGAGCCACTAAGCTCCGACAACCTCAGGGGCCTACACTATCGAAGACTTTGGACCTACATTCTACAAGTTTGAAACACGCAAGTCTTCAACAACTGTTATATCCTCTTGGTACATGTTCACAATCAAATTGTGTACATCTACCAGGGGGCCAAGTGAGATAAAGGTGGTGTTGAAGACAAAAAATGAAATTCAAATTCACAAAAATTTGGATTTCATTCATCTGGAGACAAGATATTACAAAATTAGAGAAGAAGAAGAGAGAATACAAGCAGGAGCTACAGAGAGATGGTCCTAGACCCTATGAAAGAACTGGGCGACCTTCTGGGCCACTTCCGACATGCTGGCTCGGGCGGCTTCACCCTATCCTTCGATGGGGCCTTCAAGCACCGGGTCCAGAGGGAATTGAGGGTCCCGGCTAGTGTAGCACGTCAGCACAAACTCTGCGACGTTCTTCGCCAGGGACTGATCCTCTGTTTCCAATTGGTCCACGATGACATCACCCATCTTGGTGAGCTTGTTGCCTGCCGAACCTAGCGCCTCCAATGCCTGGTCCAGCTCTGGCTTTGGATCATCCGGACGCACAGGACTGAAGCCCATTGGCGTTAGCACGTCGTTGGCCTTGCCCAAGAAGTCCCAAACTTGTTAGAACTCTACAACCCTTGCGCTACGCATCTCTGCTAAGGATCTTTTGGCCGCCGCAAGCTCCGAGCTCTCCTGAGCAAGACGCTCCACCTCTTTGGCATTCTGCTGAATCTTTTCAGCAACGTGTCTTTCGAGTTTGCTGAGCTCTTCCTCCTGGAGGTGGATCTCATTCTGGCGGTTGACCAGATCTTTCTCCCGGCCCCACACTTTCTTCTCTTTGGCGGCGATGGCATTCTCTTGCTTGTAGAGATCTTGCCCTTGCTCCCAGGCCTTCTTCTCCTCCTCCTCGCAATGCTCCTCCAATTTCTTGGTGCGTTCTTCGAGGCTCTTGTCAGCCAGAGCTGTCTTTTGGACAAGCTCTTCGTCCCTCTGCACAAGGTTGTCCCGCAGCTCTAGGAATTTCTGCTCTTCATCTTTGAGAGGTCTCTCCCGCGCTTCAAGAGCCTCCCGGTGCTTGACGAGACTATCGTGGATGGCAGCGAGCCTTTCCTGGCGATCATCTGCTGCACTATTTGCAGCCTTGGCCTGCTCATAGATGGCCCGGGACTGGTTGTCTAGAGATTGCGTCATGCTTTCCCTCTCATCAATAGCTTACCCCAGTACTACAAGCGGACCTTTTCCCTTTGCACCCACTCCTTGTCGTCAGCCAGCCTCGACTGCGCCAGCTTGGTCTCGAAATGGAGTCGGTTGCGCCACCTCCTAAGGGTTTGGCACTCCTCCTCGAGGGCCTTGCTGTGGTAGTAGAAAGCCAGCTGGACCTGGCGAAGACTGGAGCAGGCGTTGTCAATAGACAACGATAGAGGATCGGGTCCAAACCTATTGGGGTCCTCTCCGTTGGCTCTAGCGGATCTTCAGTGACAAAAATTGGGTCCAACTCTACAAGAGCAGTCCCCTGAGCTTCCACGGCACTAGGGCCGTCCTCCGGGATAGCCTCGGCCGCCGCCGAGGAGGTACTTGCAGCAGAAGTTCCGACCTCCGGAATTGACTCTGAGGGCCCAGCCGCCAGGTCATCAACAATTGGCCCCTCAGGCGAGGGGCCAACAGCTTCATCTTGGCACCCTGGCTCAGCAGCGGGCACCTCCGGGATCACCGCTTCCGGAGCGGGTGTTGAAGGTTCGGTTGGAGCAGAAGCTACTTCTGGCTCGAGCGTAGGTGCCTCATCCGTTGTTGGCTCAGGTGCTGGCGCTTCAACCATCATGGGCTCGGGCGCTGGCTCTTCGACCACCATAGGCTCAGGTGCCGACACCTCTGCAACAACTAGCTCGGATGCCAGAACCTCTTCAGTGTCCGGCTCCACAATCGGAACTTTTGCAGCAACCGGCTCTGCCGCCGGAGCTTCCTCGACAACTGGCTCAAGTGCTGGAGCTTCATCAACACCCAGCTCTACTGTCGGGACCTCATCAACCACCGGCTCGACTGCCGGGGCTTCAACAACATCCGGCTCTAGGGACAGAATCGCAGCTACCTCCGGCTCTGCGGCCGGAGCGTCCAACATCTCAGCATCGAAGCCCGGAGCTTCAACCTCCAGGGCTGGTGCTGCTGGTACATCTTCATTCCCGTGGTCCGGCGCTACCACGGGAGCTTTTGGGGATGAGTCGAGGTCCAAGACCACGACAGCCAACACCGGAGCTGCCGTAGCCTCAGCCACTTCTTGGGGCGGCGCTGGAATTGAAGCCGGAGCTTCAGCCTGCACAGCCTCAACCGCTGCTATAGGGACCGGAGCTTCAACCCATTTCTTAGGCACGCTGTGGATGAAGGACGAAGAAACTCAAAATACAGTTAACAATAAAACAACTGACTGAGGTAAAAAATCAAAAATTACCTCGAAAGGCTTCCGCACCAGTTAGCACGAAACCTCTTTTCTGGACACTTCGGACTGGCCCCAGCCGCCACTGGCGTGGTAGTCCCGGAGGGTCCCCTGGAGCTGGTTTCTGCTATCGGCGTTGCCCTGGTCGAGGCCCCCCTCGACCGGGAAGGACCTCCAGACCCAGACCCTCAGCTAGCCCTAGTACTGGAGTCACATGGCCGGAGCCAGCACCCCGGGAAGATGCCGCTGTTGGAGTAGATGCCGCCATTATAGACCTCCCCCTCCAGGGAGAAGGAGCCGCCGCGGAAGAAGTGGGCCTGACAGACCTTCTGTCGGCATGCTTCCTCTTACGGCTCGAGGGCTCAGCCAATTCCTTGCCCTTACCGACGACTTCGGTTCTTGGCTTAGGGGCGGGAGCGGATCCGCTTTCAAGAGCTTTGGAGATCGCCAACCCGGTGGTCGAGCGCATCTCAACGACACCAAGGTCGTCAAGCACCGGCATCATCTGCCGAAGCTCCCTGCTGAACTCAGCCTCCATGTTCAGAGGGAGGAAAGCTGCCGGTGGAGCCAAGTCGTCACCCTCGACGTCGATGTCGTGCTGGAACTTCTTGAGGTGGAACTCCAAAGTTGCACCCTCCATGTTGGACTTCAAACCGTTCTCGATCTGGTCGTCGTCGAGCATACTGTTGAGGGCCCAAGCAAGCTTCTCTCTCCTCTTCAGCGGAGCCCACCTGTTGGTGAGGAAGTTGCAAAACACCGCCTGAGGAGTCACCCCTCCTTCCACGCACAGGCGGATCCTGGTCAGAGCAGGGTTGAAGGCGTCCGACAACACTAGAGCTTCACTCCAAACTGCAGCGTCGATGTTGGGGAGGCCTTCCGGTAGCTCCAGCTTCTCGTGCTCCTCCACCCTGATGACAATCCAATCCTTCTTCCAGTCGTCCCACTTCCCAGAGGGGAACAACCGCAAGTACTTGTACGGGCACTTCTTGCGCTTCACAGAATAGTAGAAGCCAAGGTACTCGTCACTCCTGCCTGTAGTTTGGACAGTGAAGAAGGTGCGAAAGAGCTCAATGCAGGGGGGAATGCCCACCCACATCTCGCAGAAGTGTACAAAGATTGACACCAGTAGAATGGAGTGGGAGCCAAGGTGGTATAGATGCAGACCATAGAAGTCTAGCATCATCAAGAAGAAAGAGGAGAAAGGTGGGATCAGCCCCACCATGGCGTACGCGGAGAAGTGCACCATGTCGCTGGCGTGTTCCTTCTTGAACAGAAGCTTGCCGGCGCAGACCAAGTGGTTGAAGAAGTCAGGTGACCATCCCATGAGGGCCCGGACCTTCTTCAAATCATCATTAGACTTTAGTCGGCTCTGGCGGAGACCCAACTCCATCGCGGCACAACGAGGCAAGAGAGGAAAGGCAAGCGAAAGTTTGGAAGGTTTGAGCGCAAGTTCGAATGAAAGGCGTAAAGAACCCCAAACGGTGCGTACTTTCCTTCTTAAGTAAGCCCCCACAATGCTTGGATGGAAACCGCAGAGGAACTGACGATACCAGTCAAAAACTTCACCCCGCCAGTGACAAGGGGGACCGGGGCCACCCCGACGATCAAGTCGAGGTTCTTACCCCAGGTGAACGGTTGTCATCATGAAAGGCGGGAAACCCGAAGGCGGCGACCTGACAGGGCGCACGGAACCGATACGATTTTCGTATCGGGAACCGGCGACCTTCAATTGCGTGAGATCCGCACGCTAAGATCTCACCTGCCGCCTCCTGGATATGCCACGCGGCGGAGGTTTAACTGCGAGCTATCGCCAATGGCACGTTCGAAGACCCTTGAAGACACGACTCAAAAACCGAAGAATGGACCCACCTTCGGCGGAATGACTTCATCCAAAAGGTCTCTCCCGAAGGTGGGCCCAGGGGGCCACTGTCAGTACCCTACGTACCGGATACCCCTTGGGATTGCAAAGATCATAAGGAAACTCCATCTACCAGATTTGAAGACCTTTGAAGGCCCCAGGTGTCAGGTGTAACTGGACCTGCTTCCCCGACATGGTTAGTCCCAGGGCCGCCACGTGTACCATAAGACCGGAGCTATCACCCACACATGGGGAAGCTTCAGACTAGATACCAGTATGGCATCCCCGGACCTAACCCTAGACAGAGGGAAGCTCCAGTACTGACACGTGTCCACCAGCACCGGACCTACTCGTCCACAACGGTAAGCTCCAAAGCTGCCACGTGGCTGAACCGCCGGACCTTCAACTTCAACAATCAGGCTGGTGGACCCCCCAACGGCTCCAGACCTTCAAGGAGCAATCAAAGACTTCAAGACCTGATTAAGTGTCATTAATACCACATTAATGACACACGATTGGATGACCCTTAATACTGGTAACAGCACTGTTAAGGCCCGTTACCAGGCTATTAAAGGTAATTAACCTCATTAATTGTGTATCAAGCATGTGTAACCGCCGGGGCCACATGTCGGGTCAGGCTAACGGTGTAACGACCAATCCGTGTACTATAAAGGACTGGTCAACGGTACACAAGGGATGATTCCAGGCCACGACTGAACTCCCTGAGCTAGATGAGCTTCTTCTTCTGAAGCTTCTTCTAGACTCACACGCTTAATACAACACCAACACACCCCCGTGGAGTAGGGTATTATGCTCAGGCGGCCCGAACCATGTAAATCTCTGTGTACACTTGTCTTTCACCTTCTTGAATCTCTGCGTGCCCATTACCGAACTACAACTCCTCGATCTACCAAAGGTAGTGTCGGGAGATCCGCCGTATCCAAACACCAACAATATTGTTCTCGAGATAAAAAGAAGTCCGAACAGGACCGCTAAATATCAACCCCTATAAATTATTTTATGTTACCCATGACCTTTTGCTGCAAACTCCGTTTGAAGTAGATGTATCAACTTGGATAACAAAGATGATGAGGAGGCACTAAGAATCACGTCATGAACATATAAGAGTAAGAAAGCAGTGTCTTTCCCATATCGATGTACGAATAGAGACGAGTCAGATCTGGCCTGAATGAAACCAAATTTTCTTAGCAAACTAGGCAAACTGCATGAATCAAGCTCTAGGAGCTTGTTTGAGTCCGTATAGTGACTTGGAGAGAAGACACACCACATCAGGCACGTTAGGATCAACAAACCGGTTGGATGGATGCAATACACTTGTTGAAATTGACCATGTAGAAAGGCATTGGAGACATCCAATTGACTCACTGGCCAGTGTTGTCTTGCTGTAATAGTTAGCACAGTACGAATAGTAGCAGGTTTGATAACTGGGGCAAATGTCTCATCAAAATCGACGTCGGGCCATTGATGAAATCCCTGCACGACCTAGCGAGCCTTGTACTTATCAAATGTGCCATCTGGTCTAAACTTGTGCGTGAAAACTCATTTTCCAGTTACAAAGTTGGCGTCGGGTGGTGGAGACACAAGGCACCATGCGTGATTAGCCTGAAGAGCATCAAACTCTTGTTGCATAGCAGCGTGCCAGTGCTGGTCCTTGAGTGCCAAACGTAAGGATTTGGGAATGGGAGAGAGATGTGAATTTGCTAGAGTGGTTGTGGCAGCAGGTGCGTATTTGGGTTGGGTTTGAAGATTCCTGCTTTGGAGCGTGTAAGCATGGTGTGTAGAGGTGGTTTGGTTTGACGGGAGCGTGACGTTAATGTGTTATCGTAGTGTGGGTGATCGTGCATGGGATTGTTGTGTATGGCCAGAGGCGATGGGGTAGGTGCTAGTGATTGGACATTATCATGTAGAGGTGAACGTGGAGGGCTCAACATGGATGATAGGGTGGATGAATGCAATGCAAGAGTGCTGGAGTCGTGTGGTGGGGTTACATGATTGGAGCCAGTCGTGGGGCATGATGGGACATTGATGGACGTGGCGGTTGTAGGGGCGAAGCGTCATTAGAGTGTGCTGGAGATTGAGGCACCTGATCCGAGGAACCAAGAGGACCCACGCGACGTGGTGTGCCAGAATCTGCAGGAGGTTGCAGCACTCGATCCGAGGAATCAGGCAGACCCGGGCGACGTGAAACCACCAGATTTGTGCGGCACACTGTTGTGGAGCAGGCTGAATATATGCATGTATGTCACTGCCACCAGAGGAGAAAACCGACGTTGATGCTGAGGACGTATTAACGAATGGAAAGTGATCTTCATCAAATACCACATGTCTTGAAGTTATGACCTGTTGTGTAGACAGGTTGAGACAGCGATAGCCCTTATAGTTTGCAGGATATCCAAGAAAGACACATGGTGTAGATCTTGGACAAAGTTTGTTCTTCGCTATGGCCGCCAAGTTTGGAAGACACAGGCAACCGAAGCCCCGCAGATGCTCATATCATGGAGGTGAACCAAGAAGTAACTCATGTGGCGTGATTGTACCTGTAGCTCGACAAGGACGACAATTAATAAGATAAGTGGTAGTATTTGGTGCCTCAACCCAATATGATGGTGGAGCATAGGAGTGCATGAGCATAGTGCACACAGAATCATAGATGGTTCGAAGAATTCGTTCTGCTTTTCCATTCTGAGGGGAGGTGTAGGGACATGAAAAGTGAAAGTGAATGCCATGAATAGAGAAGGAGCGCAATGCGGCATTTTCAAACTCAGTGTCGTTGTCTGTTTGAAGAGCTAGTATAGACAGATGAAATTGTGTATGGGCATAAGAATAAAATGATAAAATCATGGGAAGCACCTCGTTATTGTGGTGTAATGGAAATATCCAAATATAATGAGATAAATCATCAAGAAGAACGAGATAGAATTTCAAATCAGAGAGACTTAACACTGGCGAGGTTCACACATCAACGTGTATTAATTGAAAAGGAAAATAGCTAGAAGAGTCAGAGGCTGAGAAAGGAAGACGCACATGCTTGCCCAATTGGCATGCACTACAACTGCGTGTGGAAATTTATTATATGTAAAAGGGAAATGATGCAAAGATTGCATGAGGCTATCACGTCCTGGGTGTCCGAGACGTGCATGCCACAGGTCGACGGAGTGCGAGATTGCTTGGAGAGCTTAGGGAGGTTGTAGACGAACTGGATAGATATCACCATCACTGTCACATCGGAGCATCTCATGTTTGGTGTGAAAATCCTTAATAGCGAAACCAAACGAGTCAAATTCAACAGATACGAGATTGTCACGTGTCAACTTGCAAACAAAAATGATATTTTGGACCAAATGTGGTGAAAGAAGAATGTTGTTTAAACGAAGAGCATTGTGTGATGTGGAGATGGTGGATGATGCAGTGTGTGTAGCTGGCAACTTGGTGCCATTCCTGACTGTTATGGTGGTATTGTATGGAGCAGTTTGAGAGGCGGGGAGAGTAGAAAAGTTACCAAACATGTGCGAAGAGGCTCCAAAATCGATGAACTAGTCTGAATTTGAGTGTGATGCGACGGGCAGAAATATTAGCGCTGAGATGAGCGTTTGTATGTCCTGTGGGTTTCTGCATCAGAGGAGGATGTTGCACATAATCTTGAGCGCATGGTGGTGCAAACATGGTGTGGTGAGGAGAGGAACCATGCTTGTCCATGGTTTGTAGTCTGGATGCCAAGGTCCAAAACCCTGTGGTCGTGGGGGGCGACCGGAGGATGACCCATTGGAGCCAGGAGAGTACGTGTTGAAACCATGAACTTTGTACGCCCACCGCCACGACCAATACCGCGGCCACACCCTCCTCGTCCCGAAGATGAGGAGTTTGTCTGCGCATTTGGAGGAGAGGACTCAGACTTTGTTGTAGCAGCAAGAGCCTGATTGGCGATAGAGCTTTCGCGCTGAACATCAAACAGTTCTTCCATGAGCAAGTGAGATCTTGTGCTAAGAAATGTGTGAGGCGGTTGTCTTGAAATGATGGCTGAAAGAGTGTGCTGGTATTTCAGATTCAAGCCCCGTAAGTGATTAGGGACTTGGCTTTGTTCTGAAACGGGTTGGCCGACATCATGGAGATTGTCTTGCCAAAGTCTTGAGCTTTGCAAAATATGCAGAGATGCTCATGTTGCCATGAAACCTGTTGTGGAATTCAATTTCAAAGAAAACAGCGCGTTGCATTTGATTGTTGTGGAAGAGCCGATCTATGGTGTTCCAAAGAGTGAATGCGTCGGTCTTCTTCTGTAGCACAATCTTTTATACTTCCAGTGCACAAGTTGTATAGAGCTAATTGACGATGCATTGATCAACATGACATCACTCGGTGTCTTGATCAATGACAGGAATCAGGTGGGAAATGTGTTGATGAAAACCAAATTTTCCGATGGCTGAATCAAAGAACGTGCACCAGTCCGCATGATTAGGATTGGTGAGCTCGAGAGTAACTAGAACATGAGAACGGATGTTCACAGTTTGTAGGATGTCAGCACTGGTGGAGGAGGAAGACCGAAGTCTGTCGCCGGAGCCATGATCAGTAGCAGTGGATGAATCAGAGGAAGAGTGTGTGGTTGGGAAGAATATTGGGTTGAATTTCGTACCAGAGTGATTGGGATGCGTGGGAGGAAGGAGTCTGGCTTACTGATACCATGGAGGAAGTAATCAATTGATCCTCAACTCTATTAATCAGTGATGCAAGTACATATATAGGCGTGCAATACAGAGGATGCATAAGAGCAGAGGCGAGTGCGCGTCTTGCATCGTGTGTGCTATTCGTGTGGACGTGAACAGCGGCATGCAGAACATGCGAAACAGTGTGTTACTGGAGATTCGAACTTGGCCAACCGATGGAGGATCAGATCCAGACACAGTCATGCGCTTGACGAGCTGGAATACCGGGCGCAAGCCAATGTGGATCGACGAAGACGTTATGATGTGGACCGTGGAAGGCATGTGGTGCTATCATATACAAGTCAAAGACATGGCTACACAAAAGCTTGAATCCTCCTTCACACTAGATCCATCAATCTGTATGCAACATCTGAGTAAAACGATGGTGTTAATATTTTTAAGAATACCAGAAATGACAATGTACACCATGGCATCTCAGAGCATCTTTAATGGTTATGTAAAAAAACTTGCAAAAAATGTTTTAGTTAGTTTCTAAAAAGCTTTTGGGAGTAAAAATACCATGTTAATGTCAATATATGTTTTTTGAATATTGTGCAGAAGATGGATAGGTGTAGACCTCACCATATGAAAAGATTTTAAGAATGGGACTCCTCACTTAAGGCAAGCGGGATGGCTATTTTAGGGACTGGATAGATTTAGCAAGTGGATATTAGGAACTACTAAAGGGATAATATTATAATGTATTTCCAAATTTTGATTTTTGGGAGCGTGGATTAGAATTTATTAGAGATGCTTTAAAAGAGCCATTGTTGGTGTTAATTCAATAATTCATATGTAAAAAACCATCTATCCTCTCGTTGTTTTTGTCAACTAAAATGAACATTTTAGGTGTGGCATGAGTGTGGTTTATTGTAATTTATGTAATTATAGGGGGTTAACTAAATTAAAATTATTTCTAATAGATTCATTGTTGATTGCACATTTTTTGCTAGAGAGTATGATGGAAGATGCGAGCAAGCATATCTTGTTATATGTAGCAAAGGGGATTGGAAATTAACTATTCACAACCCCACCAGCGTCCTTAACCCCAACTCCACAATCTAATCTGTTCGTTGCAATAATGCTAACTAGATTTGTTGGGCCCATCCCCTTGACGCCCCGACCCCCCCCCCACATCTGTAGCAACATTTTCCACAGTTGCGGTCGCTCGTCCCCCAATGCCCCCTCTACAAGATCCACCCACTGCCCTGCAAGCTTCCCGCGGCTTCGACAATGTCCCAACACATCGCCTCACTCTCACCTCAAGCCCTTCTTCTAAACCCAACGAGCTACAATGGTCTCTAACAACCCTGAAAATCCTAAGACCCTAACCCTAACCTCAATATTGGTAAGCTGGTTGCAAGGTTGAAGGTGACGGGGTAGTCTAACCATGTGATTCCAATCACAGGACAACATATATTGTAACACTGTCAGATCTTTTGAAATTTGAAAGTTGTGTCGTATGCAAAGATGAATATTGTTGACGGTTGTTATACACCAATTTCACCGTCAATATAACTCAATTATGTGAAGGAATTATCATTTCTTGCACGCATCACCTTTCTATTTAACCTAATTCTACTTGTCCTTGGAGAAAGTAGTGCATGCAGGGATTCTATGTAGAAATGAAGTGAAACAAGGGGATGGATCCTATAAAATATCATTCCAGCCAATCAAGCGTTGAAACGTAGCACCACATGGATCAAATGGCCCACAAACAGAAGTATTTGAGGCCATCCAACGGTGTAGCACCAATATCAGTCAATGGGACCCACCTGTCAGTCACCTGGAGGAAGAACACCGCAAAAGGGGCCAGGACCAGGTAGGTTGACCCCCTAGTCGCCCGACAAGGTCCTGACACCATTCTCCGTCAAACTCCATGTGGTGGCTTCTCTCAGCTTGAAGTGGTCATGAGTGACTGATTCGCCCGCTTTTGGTGACGGGAACTGACCCTTCTCCAAGCTATAAATAGAACCCCTCACCCCTCACTTCAACACACCACTTGAGTCATCCTTTGTATTCACTACTCTCCATAGGTTTAGAGGAGTATAGGATGTAGAGAGGAGAGTCTCTAGTCCATAGTCCAAGTAGGAGAAGAGTAGAAGGAGTCTCTTCCTAATTGGGAAAGGTATGCCTTCCATATTCCTATTTGTATTTGGATATTATTCATAATAAAGATGTTATCTTTAGTCTTCATATGTTCATATACTTGGATGAAGCGTTCTTATTTGATTGTGGATTCCATATATGTGGTAGGAGTAGTATTTATGATTGTGCTACACCATGTTCATTACATTATCATAAACACTATAAACCTCCACTATAGTTTAATTAGCTATGTCATGGTTATGTTAACATGAATCACTTATGCTATGAATTAACATTGGTTCAACGATGATTTAGTTCATTGTCGTAGGATGGATTGTGCCTAGGCTCTTAAGGTAATCACTTAATATGCTAGCATGGTGCTAGGATAGAGAGTAGCACTAAATGTCTCGTAGACCCACATATTGAAGAGGTAGGCAGTAGGTGGTGACAACCCTATGTGTCCTTTGTAATCCTCCATGTTTAGCTATGCCACATGCTCTTGGCGGGAGTCGCCTAGTGTTGCTAGGGGTAAACCCGTGCTCGATGTGTTAATCCACTTATCATGAGAATTCATAATTAACATGATCATTAGTAACTAACTTATGCTATGTATATGTACATTAGAAGTATAGGAGGAGTCTCTACCTAACTCTTAGCCTAATTCCTCTATTACCTCATTTATTCCCCTTAGAATAGAATGCTCTTGTGTGTGTCACACTACCTCAACTTATCATTTAACCCATCCTTGCTAGAACCCTACCTAGATCAAACTAAGCCTTTCCACTTGATGATTGTTTTTACTTCCATCTAGCCTTCCTTTGGGAAAATATAAATGACACCCTTTGGGAATACTCTTTAAAGGGGAAATGCTATATCGATAATTTCCATGTGCTTGCGGACGTTCACTTGAGAATTAAAACCTACCAACGAGCATTTCTGGCATCCCTACTAGGAATGAATTGTTAGTAGTGCATAGAAAATATCAACAAGCATTTCTAGCACCGTTGCCTGGGAAGGCAACCAAAGTATTACATGATTGAGTGAATAGGATAGGACCCTGGTAGGTTTTAGTAGGATGCCCCCTCTTTTGTTTTCGCATTTTATGTGAAAACAGGATAGTGTATGTCTGGTTTTCTCTTGCTAGGAAACTTTGTTGAAGATCTCGAGTCCCTTCTGAGAGATTGACCTCGTGTTGTGATCCCTCAGAAGCTTAGAGCAGCAAAGCAAGCCAGCACAACCACACCAACAACCGAAACACCATTGGCCCAGAAGATCCTTCGTGAGTTTTCGGCTCCCTCGGCTAAAAATGTGCCTATTGGGCCCACTGTTAACACGAGAGACATAAACTTTGAAATAAAGATTGGCCTACCACTATGGTGCAAGCCAACTCATTTTGTGGGAAGGATAACGAGGATGCAAGTGCTAACCTGCAATAGTTCCTTGAGATCTGTAGCACTTTTAAGATAAAGGACGTATCTCCTGATCCTGTCTGTCTTAGGATGTTCCCATTCTCTCTTCTTTGGAGAGCAAAACAGTGGTTCTACGCGAACCGAAGTGCTATCGACACTTGGGAGAAATGTTCTATGGCATTCCTTGCCAAGTTTTTCCCGTTAGGCAAGACCAATGCCCTACGTGGAAGAATTTCCAGCTTCTAGCAAGATGCTAAGAAATCTATTCCTAAGGCTTGGGAAAGGCTTCAGGAGTACATCCTATCCTGTCTCCACCATGGGATGGATGACTGGCTCATAATCCAAAACTTCTACAATGGGCTGATCCCTTCCGCCCGTGACCATGTTGATGCTGCTGCTGGAGGTGCCTTCTTCTTATTAACAGTGCCCAAAGCCAAAGATTTGATTGAGAAGATGGTGTCAAACATGGGTTGGAGCGATGAGCGTCTCCATATCCACCAGCGAGGCATGCACACCTTGAAGGAGGTGGACATGATCGGTACTAAATTGGACCTCCTTATGAAGAAAATCGATGGACAAGGCAATGGTGAAGTATGCAGCAATGCCAATGCCTTAGACTCTCACATCACTTGTGATGTTTGTGGAAACATAGGCCATTTGGGCAATGACTGCCCAGAAACCCGTGAGGATGCCCTATACCTAGCCAACAATGGAAACAACAATGGTTATCGTCCAGGAGGTCAAGGGTGGGGCCAACCACGCCCATTCTTTCAATAAGGGTACAACAACAATGGCAACAATGGAAATCAACCCAACTTGAGAGAACTTGCCATTAGCCAGCTGAAGATCAATGATGCTCTATCCAAGAAGCTGTCGGCTAATGACAAGACCCTAGAAAGCATCAATGCCAAGATTGAGGGACTATCCTCAGCCTTCAATAATCAATTGAGTTTAAACAAGATGTGGGAGACTCAGTTGGCTCAACTGGCACCTACTGTTCTTCCAATGAAGAATGGCAAGATGCCAGGACAGCCCAAACCTTCCATGGAAAGTGTCAATATGATTTCTCTACAAGGAGGCAACTGGCTGAAGGACTCATGCTCGATTGGGGCACACCACTTTGACAAGGCCCTTTGCGACCTTTGAGCAAGTGTGAGTGTGATTCCCAAGGTGGTTTTCGACCAGCTGAACTTCACGGAGCTTACTCCAACACCAATGCAACTCCAACTGGCTGATTCCTTAGTCCAATATCTGGCGGGTATTGCCGAAGATGTCCTGGTGAAAATCCAGAACTGCTTCATACCCATGGATTTTGTGGTGCTCGACATGGAGGTCGAGAAGGATATGCCGCTCATTCTTGGATGCCCGTTCCTAAACACCGCGAAAGCTCGCATAGATATGGGAGCTGGAGAAATCCACTTCCATATCAATGGCAAGGAGGAGAAGTGTAACTTTCGCCCAAAGTTGGAGCAATGATCCATGATCCGTATCAAGTATGGACCAAATGTTAACACATTCAAGATGTCGAAATAACACCCCCAAAGGTGCACCCGCTCATTGCATTCATGATGAATTTGATCTATGCAGAAAACTCATCTTATCATCCACGCTGACACCCCAAGAAGACGGAGAAGTCCGGGCCTCCTCAAAGGCCCAAGTCCACCAAGCCGCCAAAGAAGGAATGGCGGAAGAAGCAAGACAAGCCGTTCGAGCCCATCCCTCCGGGCCCGGATGTCAATAAATGAAGAAGGAGGAATGTCCATCTCATCGAACGGTGGTGAGACCTAGCCAATAGGTTAAATTGGTAGTTATCCTTTATTTGTTTTTTCTTTTCTTTTCTCTTCATTAGATTTTCCCCATTTAGTTTGATTTTCCCCACTTCATATTTGATTTTCTTAGCAAAGTTGAGAATCTTATATTCTCAACTATCATTTTTTATTTATTTTTCACAAAAAGAAAATTGTTGTATTTTGAAAAGGGGATTTTTATTTGGAAAACAATTTTTTTGAGTTGTAAAAGTGGTATTTCACCAATGGGCTTATTCGATAGCCATTGGGGAGCCACCTGGCAAAAGGGAGAACAGGGGGGCCCACCTGTCAGGTCACCCGACCCCCCTGATCGGCCGACATGGGGAATGAGCCAATTTGACTCTCTCTCCTCCAATTACAACATTTGGTGTCCTAGTGATCGTTGGGGACTGCACACTATAAATAGTGGCCGTGAGGAGCTCTTCTCTTCACACTTCACCTCATTTCTTACATCCCCAAAGTCACTCTTGCTCAAGTTGTTTTTCTTGCTCTTCATTGAAGCACTCTTGCTCAAAATCCAACTCAAAAAGATTTGCTTTTGATTGCATTTGCAATTTGCTCTCAAGTTCTTCAAGGGAAAATTCGTCGGGGTTTTGTTTTCACTAACATCACCTTTTTTGAGTTTTTGCCTTGTTGTGTTCTTGTTTGTTGTGGCTATGAAAGGAATGAAAAAATTGTTTGGAAAGAGGAATAAGGTTGCAAGCTCAAGCCATGGCGGAGACTCAAGTGCACGCCCCTCTTCCATTGCTACACTATAATACCCTCATTTTCATCCATCATGCATTGCATACATTCTAAAACATGTTTAATATTAAGCAACACAAAAAGGAACAAGTTTAAAATGAATTAGAAGCAAAACAACAATTAAAAGTCTGTAGATGTACGAAGTTGTCCGGGTTGTACCCCGGACTAGTCCGGTTTTCCCCTCTGAAGCCCCTCCGGATTTTTCTGTTTTTGCTGCGGACTAGTCCGATTAAGTCTCTGTTCCATTCTGGACTTCTCTGTGGTTGAGTGCGGACTAGTCCGATTTTTTGTCCGATTTTTGAATAAGTTTTCAAATCCTCGGACTTGTCCGATCTATGTCAGATTTGTCCATTTTCCTCTCTGGACAAGCCCGAACTTGTCCGGGCCTCCTACCGAACTTATTCGTTTTTGTCTGTGTCCATATCAGACTAGTCCGGACCCCCTAGCAGACTTGTTCGGTGTGTCCGACTTGGATTCAATCTTTTTCTCCATGACGTGTTATTGGGTATTTACCTTAATTGGGCCAAAGGACGTAGCGTCTAACCTCTTTGGAGCCCATGTGGGACCCCTATACAACATCCAACACCTTGAACTCGAAATCCATCAAACCCTCCTCCACCTCTATATAAGCAACCCAACACCCCATCTTTCCACCTCTTTGCCACAATTGGAAGCCCTCCCAAACCCTAGTTCGTGGGAGCCACTA
Organism: Tuctoria greenei; assembly: GCA_036927565.1. NCBI lineage: Eukaryota > Viridiplantae > Streptophyta > Magnoliopsida > Poales > Poaceae > Tuctoria > Tuctoria greenei. The sequence continues at coordinate 177,371,278 of JAYESD010000006.1, forward strand.
CCAAAGAGGAGATGGAGATCTAGAACAAGAAGAAGAAGAGGAGGAAATGAAATGGGATCAAGTGATCAAGATCTCCATCAATATTTCGTTCTTCATCGCCAACTCTCCATCAACTCTTCATCATCAACCCTAGATCATCAAGATTCAAGTTTTATCTTCAATTCTTGATCCTTGGAGTTCTAGACACGTGGTATATCTTCTACTTTCTCTTTCCCACGTGAATTCAATCCCAATTCTCCAAATTCTCGTAGATCGAAAAAACCCTAACTCGCTGGTTCTGCATTATGCTGAATTAATTCCAAATTGAGTCGAATCGATCCAAACCTGTCCAAACTTGTTAAAAACCATTAGAACCAGTTAGTAAACATTAATAGCAACTCATTAACAAGTTTACCACATAATTACATTAATCATGCATGTCATGGCATATTGAGTACTATATGAGCATTATTTGATTTAATTGTGTGTTTTTGCATAGTTGTCGTTCAGAATAGAACGTTCTACGTTAGAGGGTGCTGTCAAGGACCTCCAGTATCAGAATTTTGAAGTGTTTGACCCTAACCAAGCTCAGGAGCAAGGCAAGTGTCCTTGATCATTTTGATCCTGTTTTTAAACGTTTTGTTTGAAAAATTGCATGCTTGTGTCAATTTATGGGAAACCCATTGATAGGTTTTTACTAGACTTGTGTGACCATACTTGTTGCTTGGGACATGTTGTAGAGTCTCGGGAAGGATTTTTTACCTTTTTTGCTTCGCTCTAACAAATCGGGATGGGAAAACAACCAAATGACCTAATTATGAATTAATGGATCATGTGAATTGATGAATATGGTTAATTGGTAACATGGGACTTGGGAGATCTAAGCAAGCATGATTTGTGGATTGGGTTGGATGTTATGGTGGTTTGCTTGACTTGGATCTAAGGACCAGTACATGCGAGAATGGGTCAGTACTACAGTGCCACCACGGGGCCAAGTATGGGTGTGACATAGTTGATTAATTAGGGTATTGCTAGTACTGCGTGGACCAATTGGAAGAGCGGGGAAGGGGAGTCGGATTTTGGTTTGTATGATTGGTGGGACTCCTTGGGATCCGAACAGCACAAGAGGGGGCCCTTAGTTTAGGATGTGCTCAGTTGGAGGCATCACCACTGGTGAACCTCAGTGGATCTGTACATGCTGGTAGTCCCTTTGTAAAGGCTATTTTGTGATCTCTTGGCCATACACCTAAGGAAGTGTAATTGGCATAAGGGAGGTTTCTTTAGTCGTCGATGGGTGACAAAATCACAAACTCGTGGGTAAAGTGGTACAACCTCTGCAGAGTGTTAAAAACTATCATGATAGTCGTGCTCCCGGTCACGAGCACCTGGATGACCTACATGATTAGAGGGGTTTGGTATTGGGATGGTTTGGTACTGGTTATGGTTGGTAATATGATTATGGCTGGTTATGGGTTGAATTATGGTAATGGATTTGGTTTATAGAAATTGTGAAATATGGTATAATGGTGATGGATATGGAGTATGGACTTATACTATGATAATCATTGTGGAATATGAGGGATTACTTCACATAGACATAGTATAATGCTTTTTACATGTTTTAATGTACTTTTCAGCACTTAGCTTTTATTATTGTTGTCATTTGTATCAGCTACATGTCATACTTTCCACACTTGCTGAGTACGGCATGTACTCACCCTTGCAATTCCCCCACCAACAGTTGCAGATTAAGATTGGGAGTATTATGATGTTAATAAGGAGTTCTAGGATGTGTGCTGCCGTCAGCTTGCCTGTGGTGTTGCTTAGAGCCACACTATCCTTAAATTTGAGGATTACTTGAATATTGTAATAAAATTACTTATTTAATAATTTGAGCTGTGATAATTATCTGTTTATCATTTGTGAATCACTTGTGTATGTGTGTTAAACATCCTGGACACACATATAGTGAACTTGGTTCATTTTTTCGGAACCGGGTGTCACAAATTGGTATCAAAGTCACAGGCTGACCGTAGGATGCAACTTAGATAGAATGGACACTTTAGAGCACATAGGAGCACTCAGGAATCGATGATTTTTTGCTTGGTGTGCTGAATTCTATGTATTTCTGCTTGTGTGCTTAGTAGAGGATTGTGGGATGCTTTAGCATTGCCATGTCCACATAGGCTAGTATAGGTAGTTGCTTAGTTTTATATCCCTTGATGGATATAGTTGGGGACATCTTCTAAATTCTTCTCTCTTCTTTTTCTTCAAATGGTGAGGACTCGCAACCAGAGGGATGTCAATGATGAGAAGGAGAACAATGGAGCACCTCAGAACAACAATGGACAAGAACCTGCCCAGGGAGCTTCAATCTTGAGCAGCTATTGGCCATGCAAAACCAGCTCATGCAGACTATGATACAAACTATGGGACAACTGCAGGCTGGCAACAACAACAATCAACCCCACATGCCTCCACCGCCACCCCCACCACCTCCTAACCGATTGGGAGAGTTTATGAGGACCAGGCCACTCACCTTTGCTCAAACTATTGATCCTATGGAGGCGGATGATTGGTGGAAGTCCGTGGAGAAGAAGCTTGCTATTGTCCAATGCAGTGATTGGGAGAAGGTCCTATTTGCTTCTCATCAACTAATTGGAGCAGCTGCGGATTGGTGGAATTCTTTATGCAACACCCATGAGAACCATGAGAGGATTACTTGGGATGAATTCAAGGAGAGCTTCCGTTCTCATTATGTGTCGGAAGGTCTTATGATCCTAAGGAGACAAGAATTTGAGAACTTGAGGCAAATAAGGTCAAGTGTGAGTAAATATCTCAATAAGTTCACTCAACTTTCAAGGTACGCCCCTGAAGATGTCAGCTAGGACAGCTGGAAGCAATACTTGTTCATGAGAGGCTTGAACAATGAGATCCAAGTACAATTGTTCAACTATGATTATGCAAACTTCCAGAAGCTAGTGGGCAAGGCAATTGTGGTTGAGAACAAGGTTCGTGAGATGGAACAAGATAACAAGAGGATGGCACCATATCAAGAACATCAACAAGGAAGCAATGTGCGCTCTCGCTTTGCACGGCCCAATGTGCCATATTTCATCACCCCATGCACATGCTCAACGCCCTAGTTATCAACCTCGTCCAGCTCAACCTCAGTTTGTGCAACAGCACCCGTCATGCAAGCACCTAGGCCTCCAATGCCGTATGCACCTCGTGCCAATCTTCCTGGTGCAAATGTGTAGAATCATGTTTGTCTAAATTCTGGTGAAGCTAAGAAGTGTTGTACATGTGGAGAAGTAGGACATATTGCATCTCAATGTCCTAAGTTAGGCCTTGGTCAAGGAAGCAATGCGCCAAGACAGAACTCAAGACTCAATGGAGGACAACCACAACGGAACCGTGGACAGCAAAGCCTGGTACGTGGCAACGTGAATCATGTCTCTACGGAGGAAGCGCAACAAGGAGATGACGCGGTTATTGGTATGTTTCTCGCAAACTCCAACCCGACGACTAAATTATTTGATTCTGGAGCATCACATTCATTCATTGCATCAAAGTATGTTGCCAAGTATAGTTTGTCCATCTCTCATATGAAGTATACTTTGTTGGTCAAATCTCCTGGAGGAGAGATGAGGACAAATATAGTATGTATAAAAGTAAGCCTTATAATAAGGTGGGTTGTCGGTACCCGGCATACTGGGTACCCTTGCGCATAGGCTAGAGCCACCTAGGTACCCCGCCTCCCAGCAGAGGCGGGGTCCTAGGGCGCCACATGTTCAAGAGACCCGGACCCATTAGTCTCAGATGGGAGGTCCAGGATATCCGCGAGAAACCCGAAGGAGAAGCTCAACACCCCCTTTGGAGACGAGCCTTCATGTAACCACGTGTCCAGCAGGTAAGGACCCCTCCTCCCCGTGAGATAGGGCTCCAGAGCTGCCACATGAAAAAAGACATCAGACGGGCCACCTCCCATATGGGTGGGCTCCAGCGCTGCCACGTGTCCCGCATAGCGAGACCTAACCTCTACCGCGGAGGTGAGCTCCCGACACTGACACGTGTCCAAAGGACAGGGCCTAGCCATCCCCGCAGAGATGAGCTCCCAAGCCGCCACGTGGTCTGCAAGGCGGGACCTGACCTCCACCGCAAAGGTGAGCTCCTGAGCTGCCACGTGGTCCACAAGGCAGGACCTGACCTCCTCTGCAGAGGTGAGCACCCGAGCTGTCACATAGTACAACCACTTGCCTTGGATGGAGGGACGCATGAGTTAAGAGGACAGTGCACCTTGTCCCTGTCAAGGATTGAAGATATGCGACTTCCCACGACGCATGGCGCGACGCACGCCTAATGTCAGGTACCGCTGCGTCCAATCGCATCACAGTTAAGACGCCGCAGGACTATCACGCTCTGCCAAATGGGTAGCTTACGGCGACAGAGACAGTTGGACGGGACATCCCTACCAATGTCAGCAACATCGCATGGGCTACTGACGACGTAGGCGACGAGACGGCGAGTCTTAAAGTCCATGGTCAGAGCAAGCTTACGGAAGAAGCCTTAGATCTTTAGGATAAGATTGCTTCAGGACCACCAGTTGGGCCCCGAGGCCCCACTTGTAAGGCGTTTGACCTTGTCTATAAAAGGCCCAGACCGCCACCGTTACAAAGGACTAGACCGAAACATCACACACGCATACACACATACTAGCAATACCATCTACCGTGGAGTAGGGTGTTACGCTCCTCGTGGCCCGAACCACGTAAAAACCATTGTCTCATACTTCCATCCGCTAGAACACTTGATTGAGGCCTAAGACCCGTCGAAAAAGAACCTCCGCGGGCTGCTCCTTAGCAGATCCGCGGGAAGTGTCGCTCTAACACTATGACATCTGGTGCGCCAGGTAGGGACTTTTTCCCTCATAAAAGTGGTAGAATTTTCACCACCATGCTGTTCATCAGGACCGTGGAAGGCAGTTTCTGTGGCCATCGCCCGGTGACCAGCTCGGTCGCACGAGTGGTGCTCTCTGGTCCATCACGCCCCAGTGCAGGTACAGCTAGCAAGGACGACACGTCGGGACACATCCTAGCTCAGTCAGCTCTGCCAGCACCACCAACAGAAAGCCCGGAGAGTGCTCTAGCAGCGGCCAGAGATCTTCTCCACCACCCACCGATGCTGAACGCTTCTGAGGGAGCGGCTTAGCAGTGGTTCCAAGACATCGACCATTTCATCATCGCAACCATCAAATCCCCCAACAGGGGAAGGCGCCTCGTGTCGCTGTCACGAACGCCGTCCATCGACCGCCACACCTCCAACTCCCGCTCCTCCAGGACTACGAGCATTGGCCGACTCCCCACAAAGGAGCTCAGGGTTGAGCTTGACCAGCGTCAAGCTCACCTGGACGGCCAAGTAATCATCGAGTGGTAGCGAGAGAGGCGGCGCAACCTCAACGCCGAATATGGCCCTCAATGCCCTGTTCACGGGGCGTCCTCCGTCCAAGGTGCACAATAGGTAAACCCTCCGCCACTTGACCAGGAGTATGTCGGCTCGACAGCCCGCCTACAGTACTCAGTGCAGCAGGACATGCATCAATAGTATTTGGTGCAGCCAGTACCATTGTAGCAACGCATGGCACAACCAGTGCCACAACCGTAGGTTCCACAGGCGCTGCACGTCGTGCAGCAGACCCCCTTGGGGTATGCTACCCCATATGCCTCTCCAACGAAACCCATTGGAGGCTGCGCAGCATTGGCTCCGCACCTCCACATCTTGATGTGGCTACGCAAGTTCCAGCCACACATGCCCGAGAGGTTCAACGGAAGCATCAACCTGGCTGAGTTTTTACAGATCTACACCACGACGCTCCTTGCTGTAGGAGCGGATGAGACTATCCTGGTGAACTACTTCCCAGTCGCCCTGACTGGATCGACCCGCTCGTGGCTGATGAACCTACCTGAGGGTCTATAACCTCTTGGGATGAGTTGTGCTGACAGTTCAAAGCGAACTTCGGCAGCTCCTACACTTGCCCCAGCACCGAGCTCGACCTCCACGCCACACGGCAACAACCCAAGGAGACGCTGAGGTCATTCATCCAGCGTTTCTCCTAGGTACGCAACTCCATCCCCAACATCCCGAATGCCTCTGTCATAGTGGCATTACGATAGGGGTGCGTGATCGCAAGATACTCTAGAAGTTAGCCACGCACAGCATGCAAGATGTCTCCGAGCTCTTCTCCATCGCCGACCGGTGTGCTAGGGTGGTAGAAGACTGCGACTGGCACGCTCAACCTGCCCCCAGGGCGGGCGGGGCCAACTAGACCGGAGAAGGAGCCGCTACCCCTAGTAGCGGCAAGAAGAAGAACAAGAACCGGGGTGGCGGCCAGAACAAGATGCTGCATGGGTCCCCCATCACGGTAGCAGCCGCGACCGGAGGTGGCAAATCCCCGTGCCCAGAGAAGCGCCCACGTCAGCCACCTGCCGCTGATGAAGGTGTTGAGCCCTGCTCGGTGCACAAAACTCGTGACCACACCACGAGCGAGTGTAGGGAGATAAAGAGATGCGTCGTACGCTATCAAGAGCGAGCGCAGCAGCGCCCAGATGGTGCCCCCTTCCGCCAGCGGAAGGGCAAGCAGAAGGTCAACCCTAAGGTCGACGATGACGAGGAGATCGAGTACCAGAAGCAAAAGCAGGCCGTCAAAAGTGGTCCACCAAGATGAGGACTCCGACGCCAGCAGCGACCACGAGCGTCGCAAGACCCTCCACATCATCTTCGAAGGGTCTTGGGATCCCGCGTCCCGGAACGCGGTCAAGACCCTTCGTCGTGCAGTGGCTTCGATAGCCCCTATACCCACTCCGGCGCGGCACCACCGCTGGAAGGAGACGCCGATCAGCTTTGACGCCTCTGACTGCCCCAAGAACATGGTTGGGGCAGGGGTTCTACCCCTTCTAGTGGCCCCCATCATAGCCAATGTCAAGCTCCACTACGTCTCGATAGATGGCAGGACCGACCTCAACTTCCTCAGTCGTGAAGCCTTCGAGCAGCTGCAGATCTCGGTGTCCAAACTCACCCCCTCGAGCCCATTCTCGGGGGTGGGACCAGGGAGCATCATCACATACGACAACATCCATCTCCGGGTGACCTTCGGGACACCCGACAACTACAGGACAAAGAGCATCCTATTCGACGTCGCCAAAGTCAGCCTCCCCTTCAATGCCATGATCAACAGGTCGGCCCTGTACCAATTTATGGTCGTAGCCCACTACGGCTACCTCGTACTAAAGATGCCAACCCCCTTCGGCATCCTCAGGATCCACGGAGACCGCACCGTTGTGGTGTTAGCCTTGGAGCGGCTCCAAGCCCCCTCAGCAGACCCGACACCCACCCCAGGCAGCGCTAGCTCAAGTCAGCCTCCGCCGGGCTCACATTAGCGCAGAGCATCCACTGCACCCCGAGTGCAGCCCTCTCGTGGCACCGACGTCCCTGTCAAAGCTTCTGAGCTTAGTCCCAACACTGCTCATACCACGCGCAAGACGGACGGCAGGGGCGGGAAGTAGGGACGCTCGCTCATCGCCCCTCTAGGAGTTGTCGACAGCAAGGTTGCACCACAACCATCACAGTTGCCTTGGAGCCTTGGGCACCCCTATTTTAAATAGTAAGTTTAAGTAGGACAGTGTAAAGGTTTTCATAGGACCTAGGACTAACACTAAGGACAACCGAGCACCGGGAGGGTCAGGTCCAGAGTGTGCAGTTAGCTTAGCTTGGTTCCGAACCCTAAGCCTGTACACCCTACCTCCCTCATCATTCGGAAGCAAGTTGTTCATTTAGGGTTCAGCTGAGTGTTGCACCCGATCCCACGACAAGTCCCTCTCCCGAAGCTCGCTCAAGATCTTCAAGGCGGGACTGCAGCCTGTCCCGATCAGCCTCAGCCCGAGCCATCATTGCCTGGGCCGTCACCTCCTGCTCGGCGACAGCAGCCTCCCTCTCGGAAACAGCGGCTTCTTGGCACCTCAAGGTCTCTCGACCTTCTTCAAGGGCGCGCAGTTGGCATCATCCGTGTCGTTGGCTACCTTGGCGTCAACCAGAATCTTTTGGGACAGGGCATCTGTGGCCTTCACTGGGCAGTGCCTCAGCTCCAGCTCCTTGCTCTCCTTTTGGTACGTCGCCTTCGCCTCAGCGATCCTGGACTTCAGAAGGTCCTCCCAGCCTCGGAGGTGCTCGCCTTTGACATGCAACTTCTCCTACTCCGCGGCGAGAGCCTCCTGCGCCCAGTGGAGATTGGATTGCACCTGAAGGATGTTGGACTGCGTCAAGTCCATGACATCGTATAGGCGCTCCGGTTGCACCGAAGTCAAGGAAGGTCGTCCGGTGATCATCTCGGGGACCTCTTCCTCCCGTAGCGGTGAAGGAAAGGACACCAGTACCGGGGACCTTGCCCCCAGAGGTTGAGCAAGAGTTGCGGCGCCACCCGAAGCAGTAGTGCCATCATCGCTCAAGGAGCCGCCTGCCAGATCAGCAGAAGTGGAGTCCAGGCCTTCAGCCCCCAGAGTCGACTCCGACATTGCCTTTGCCACGACGGTCGGAGGTGCCTCTGGCGCGACGGCTGGAGGTACCTCTAGCGTGATAGCTGGAGGTGCCTCTGGCACGACAGCTGGAGATGCAGCCGAGATGCTTCACTACTCGCGTCGGGCACAGACGCCGGAGCAGTGCTCCCCTGAACAAGTTGGGCAGGCTGCCACGCCGGCGCAGTCGTAGCCTCCTCGACCGCGTTTGAAGCGCTTCTGGGCACTATCCCCGGTGGTAAGGGCCTCACAACAGCTGACCTAGCCCTGTAAATCAAGATCAAGCCCTGACCAATAAACAAAGGCAGGCGAGATAATAGAGCAAGCATTGACAAGAATGCCTTACCGACGTCCCTATAAGCTCCAGCAAGCCTCCACTTTCGGCGACCCTGAAGCCATAGGCCATGACGATGGCGTAACAGGTGAGGTCATCCCAGCCGGGCCTCCACCAAAACCACCAGCAACACCACCACCCTGCGCCAGTGTGCCTCCACCAACTCTGACGGAGCCACTCCCAGAGCCTCCTTCCGAGCTGCTAACGACGTCGGCTCGAGACCTTTTTGCCTGAGGCTCCGTAGGTGTGACGCTGTCGGAGCCCCCTGTGGCACCCTACACCACGCTGGCGAAGGGGATGCTGGATGATGTGCCGACCGCTAACATCGGTGGAGCCGCCGCTTGACGGACCGAGCCTCCCCCAAAGAACTGCTGATGCCCAATACTGAAGAGGGGCGCACGGGGGGATGTTAACTTGGAGCGAAGGCCACCTGCGGCGGCACCCTCGGTGGCAACCGAGGGCGTTTCTCCTTCACGACCTTGACCACCAGGGCCTTCCCCTTGCTTGTGTCAAGGACCGGTGCCTTCCCCTTACCTGCATCAGGGACCAACACCTTGCCTTTCCCTCCGACAGCGGGTGCCTCCTCTGCCCTGGAAGCTTCGGAGCCTGAAGAAGGTGTGGACTCCTCGGAAGAGTCGACGATGGCCAGACCCTGACTCTCATCACCAACCTTCGTCTGAAGGTCCCGATCCGTGCAAAGCGGTGGCAAGGTCGCGGGAAGTTGAAGACGTCATCCAACAGCAGGTCGTCGCACGCCTTGGACATTGCGTCGAGCACCTCTTTCGGGGTCGTCTCTGTGTCGCGACCCCACACCATCCGGGTGCCATCCTGTAGCCCGAAGTAGAGCCATGCAGGATAGCAACGGTGCTGAAGAGGAGCCAAGCGTTGATGGACGAAGTCCGCCATCACCTTCAACTCCGACAGACCATGATCCGCCAGGAATTGGATCCTCTCCATCACCGGGATATAGGCCTCCTCCAACTACGGCCGCTTCTCCCAGGTCTCCTTCCTGATCGTCGCTCATCTGGTGGGCATAACCAGACAGTTGTGGGCGTCGACTTGTACAATCACCCAGTCCTTCCTCCAATCAGCCCACTTCGCCGAAGAGAGTGGTGTGATGTACTTGAAGGGGTTGTTGGCTCAATGTTGGAAGCAGTAGCCACCGAGGAAGTTGGATTTGTTCTTCTTCCCGGTCTGCCTCAGCACGAAGAACTGTCGAAACACCGGTACGCCTGGATGCACCCCGACGAACATCTCGCATAATGCGAGAACACCCCCGCCACCACCAGAGATTTCGGCGACAGCTGATGAAGAGGAAGCTCAAGGACTTCCAGGAGTGTCACCAGGAAGGAGGAAACAGGAGGGACAAACCCGAAGTATGCGTACGCTTGGAAGAAGACAATCTCCCCCCCCCCCCCCAACTCCAGTGGCAAGGAGCCAGGACAGATTAGGTCCCGTCACTCCTCGTCCCCCCAGTCGAAAAGCCGCCTCACGGGTGAGAAATCCTCCATATGGTAAGGAGGCAGGGCTCAGTCCATTGGAGCAGGGGTTGAGAACCTCAAGGGTGGGTAGGCGCTCAAGGAGGAATACAAAGGCTTTAATGCTTAGGGCGTGTGGAAGGAAGGAACCTCCATTGTGCACAAAGGTACCCCTTTTAAGCACCTTAGTGGCGTTTGGTGCACCATGCAAATTTGAGCGGGATCTGAATCAACGGCTCGTACCACGATGTCCATGACAAATGGGCCCAGGTCCCCCGTGAGAAAAATCGGCCCGGGCAGTTCTCCGCCTAATAAGGCAACCCGACGGTTCTCATAAAGACGAAAGTGAAAGCAGTAGGAGTGCAGCAGGCGCCTTGGGAACCATCGAGATAATGTCGCAGCAAGCAAAGATCCCGTCGCCATGACCCCTCAACCAGATAGGGACAAATGGCCACAGCAGTAGAAGCGCGCACCGCTTCTACTAACCAAGACAAAATTAAAAGGCCGTGCGGGAAAGCAGGATAAGGGCCCCACCCTCAGGATCGTTGCCCCCCCCCCCCCCAAGGTGGACCCAGGGGCCACGCGCACAGGCTAGAGCCGCCTAGGTACCCCGCCTCTCAGTAGAGGCGGGGTCCTAGGGCGCTACGTGTTCAAGAGACCTGGACCCATCAGTCTCAGATGGGAGGTCCAGGATATCCGCGAGAAACCCGAAGGAGAAGCTCAACACCCCCTTTGGTGACGAGCCCCCAGGTAACCACATGTCCAGCAGGTAAGGACCCCTCCTCCCTATGAGACAGGGCTCCAGAGCTGCCACGTGGACCAAGACATCAGACAGGCCACCTCCCATATGGGTGGGTTCCGATGCTGCCACGTGTCCCGCAAGGCAGGACCTAACCTCCACCACGGAGGTGAGCTCTCGGCACCAACACGTGTCCAGCAGGACGGGGCCTAGCCATCCTGAAGAGATGAGCTCCTGAGCCGCCACGTGGCCTGCAAGGCGGGACCTGACCTCCACCACAGAGGTAAGCTCTCGTGCTGCCACGTGGTCTGCAAAGTGGGACCTGACTTCCTCTGCAGAGGTGAGCTCCCGAGCTGTCACATAGTCCAACCACTTGCCCTGGACGGAGGGACGCAAGAGTTAAGAGGACGGTGTGTCTTTTCCCTGTCAAGGATTGAAGATAACGCGGCTTCCCTAGATGCATGGCGCGGCGCACACCTAATGTCAGGTACCGCTACGACCAATCGCATCACAGTGAAGACGTCGCATGCCTATCTTGCTCCACCAAGTGGGTAGCTTACGATGACAGAGACAGTTGGACAGGACATCCCCTGCCAATGTCAGCAACGACACATGGGCTACTGACGATGCAGGCGGCAAGACAACGAGTATTCAAGTCCACAGTCAGAGCAAGATTACGGAAGAAGCCTTAGATCTTTAGGATAAGATCGCCCCAGAACCACCAGTCGGGCCCCGGTACCCCACTTGTAAGGTGTCCGGCCTTGTCCATAAAAGGCCCAAACCGCCACCGTTACAAAGGACCAGACCGAAACATCACACACGCATACACACATACTAGCAATACCATCCACCGTGGAGTAGGGTGTTATGCTCCTCGTGGCTAGAACCACGTAAAAGGCACTATATCATACTTCCATCTACTAGAACACTTGATTGAGGCCTAAGCCCCGTCGAACAAGAACCTCCGCGGGCTGCTCCTTAGCAGATCTGGGGGAAGTGTCACTCTAACACTTCGACAGGGATAGACTTCGTTGCCAACCTCTTTGTTTTAGATTCTAAAGGGCTGGACATATTACTTGGTATGGACTGGTTGAGGAAGCACAATGGATTTATACAATGTGCCACAAAGATGGTGAAGTTGACCAATGTGGAAGGGATCACCGTAGAATTTGAAGCATCTCAACCTGAACCGAAGCAATTGGAGCTAAACCACATGGACGGTGCCACAATTGAGGAGATTCCAGTGGTGTGTTAATCCTTGGATGTGTTTCTGGATGAGTTGCCAGGTATGCCACCTGATCGAGACATAGAATTTGTTATTGAATTGATACCTGGAACTGCACCTATAGCTAAGAGGCCATATAGGATGCCTCCTAAGGAGTTAGCAGAGCTCAAGAAGCAGATTCAAGAGCAACTAGAGAAGGGTTTTATTTGCCCAAGCTCTTCACCTTGGAGAGCACCAGTGCTTTTCGTAGACAAGAAGGATGGATCCCAAAGGATGTGTGTGGACTACCGAGCTCTTAACGAGGTAACAACCAAGAACAAGTATACTTTGCCCCACATAGAGGATTTGTTCGATCGAGTGAAGGGTGCTTGTGTTTTCTCCAAGATTGATTTGATGTCGGGTTACTTCCAAATGAAGATAAGACCGTCAGATATACCCAAAACAGCTTTTAGGACACTGTATGGATCTTATGAGTACACTGTTATGTCCTTTGGATTGACGAATGCGCCTACGTGCTTTATGTACCTCATGAATAAGGTCTTCATGGAGTACTTGGATAATTCAGTGTGGTGTTCATTGATGATATTATGATCTACTCGAAGAGTGAAGAGGAACATTTGAGGCTCACATTGCAGAAATTGAGGGAGCATCAATTGTACGCCAAATTCAGCAAGTGCTAGTTTTGGTTGAGGAAAGTGTCGTTTGTAGGCCATATCATCTCTGGAGCGAGAGTATCGGTCGACCCCGGAAAAGTGAGGGATGTGTTGAAATGGGAACCGCCCCAAAATGTAAAGGAAATTAGGAGTTTTCTTGGAATGGCTAGATATTACCGCCAGTTCATCAAGGACTTTTCCAAAATAGCCAAGCCAATGACGGAACTGTTAATGAAGGGGAAAGCATTCCACTGGACTCAAGCTTGTCAAGACAATTTTGAGGAGCCAAAGAAGAGGTTAACTACAGCCCCAGTCTTGATATTGTCGAATGTGAGAAAAAGTTTCGATATTTATTGCAATGCATCAAGACAAGGACTTGGATGTGTGCTCATGCAAGAAGGTCAAGTGGTAGACTATGCATTGAGACAATTGAAGAAACATGATCAGAATTATCCAACGCATGATCTCGAACTTGTAGCCATAGTTCATGCTTTGAAGATTTGGAGACATTACATTCTTGGTCACGGGTGCGAGGTCTATATGAACCACAAGAGTCTCAAGTATATATTCACGCAAACAGACCTGAATTTGAGGCAACGAAGATGGTTGGAGCTCATCAAGGATTATGATGTGGGGATCAACTATCATTCGAAGAAGGCTAATGTAGTGGCCGATGCCTTTAGTAGGAAAGGAGTAAGTCACCAGCTCACGGTACGAGAATTGCCATCCGAGTTATGTAAGGAGTTTGAACGGTTGAATCTCGGATTTGTGAATGAGATGGGGATAATGGAGTTAAATCCGACCTTGGAGCAAGAAATTTGAGAAGCACAAACAAAGGATGAGGGAATCCAAGAAATAAAGGAAAGGACCAAAGAGGGGAGAGAATTCAGGTTTGATGAGGATGACCATGGTACTTTATGGCTTGGAAAGAGGATTGTTGTGCATAATGTGAAGCATATTCGGGAGACAATATTAAAGGAGATACATGACTCGCCATAATAAATTCATCCCGGTTGTACAAAGATGTACAAGGACTTGAAGACATGTTATTGGTGGGCTAGCATGAAAAAGGACATAACTGAATATGTAGCCTTGTGTGATGTGTGCGAGCGAGTCAAAGCTGAACATCAAAGGCCAACCAGATTATTGCAACCATTAAAGGTTCCGGAGTGGAAGTGGGAAGAAATCGAAATGGACTTCATAGTTGGATTACCTCGAACTCAGTCCGGCTATGACTCAATATGGGTTATCGTGGATCGCTTGACCAAATCAGCTCATTTTATACCTGTCAAGACCACATATACCACCGCGAAGCTAGCAGAATTGTATATGGAGCATATTGTGTGCTGACATGGAGTTTCGAAGAAAATAGTCTCGGACCAAGGTTCTCAGTTCACCTCTAGGTTCTGGCAAAAACTGCATGAAGCTATGGGGACTCAATTAAGTTTCAGTTCTGCATATCACCCTCAAACCAATGGACAAACCAAGAGAACGAATCAGATTTCAGAGGATATGTTAAGAGATTGTGCCTTGAAGCATGGAAGAAGTTGGGGCAAAAGTTTGCCATATGTGGAATTCTCATATAACAATAGTTACCAAATAAGTTTGAAGATGTCACCATATGAATCACTGTATGGGAGGAAGTGTAGGACACCTTTGTTCTAGAATGAGACAGGAGAAAATCAAGTGTTTAGACCTAACATGCTGCAAGAAGCTGAGAAACAAGTTCAGAATGTTCGTGAAAATCTGAGGGATGCTCAATCGAGACAAAAAGGCCATGCGGATAATAGGCGAGCAAACTTAGCTTTTGAAGTGGGAGACTTTGTATATCTCAAAGTGTCACCTATGCGAGGTCACAAGCGGTTTAATGTCAGAGGCAAGCTAGCACCTCGATACATTGGGCCATTCAAGATTTTGGACAAAAGAGGAGAAGTTGCATATAAGTTGGATATGCCAACTCACCTTTTAGATGTCCATGATGTGTTTCATGTCTCGTATATCAAAAAGTTCTTAAGGGTACCGGAAGAACAAGTGCCAATGGAAGAATTAGAATTAGAGGCAGATTTGACTTATGTTGAGCAACCGGTCAAAATCTTGGAAACCAAGGAGAGGGTCACAAGAAACAAGGTCATTAGATGGTGTAAAATACAATGAAAGCATCATAGAGAATTGGAAGCAACTTGGGAACTAGAAGATGATCTCAAGAAAGATTTTTCCTATCTCTTTCCTTCTACGTCAAATCTCGAGAGCGATATTCATTTTAAGGGGGGTAGATTTGTAACACCCTCATTTTCATCCATCATGCATTGCATACATTCTAAAACATGTTTAATGTTAAGCAACACAAAAAGGAACAAGTTTAAAATGAATTAGAAGCAAAACAACAATTAAAAGTCTGTAGAAGTACGGACTTGTCCGGGTTGTACCCCGGACTAGTCCGGTTTTCTCCTCTAAAGCCCCCCCCCAGATTTTTCATTTTTGCTGCAGACTAGTCCAATTAAGTCTCTGTTCCATTCCGGACTTGTCCATGGTTGAGTGCGGACTAGTTCGATTTTTGGTCCAGTTTTCGAATAAGTTGTCAAATCCTCGGACTTGGCTGTTTTCGTATCTGGACAAGACCAGACTTGTTCGGGCCTCCTACCAGACTTATCCGTTTTTGTCTCCGTCTAATATGGGACTAGTCGGGACCCCTAGCGGAGTTGTCCGGTGTGCCCGACTCGGATTCAATCTTTTTCTCCATGACGTGTTATTGGGTATTTATCTTAATTGGGCCCAAGGATGTCGTGTCTAACCTCTTTGGAGCCCATGTGGGACCCCTATACAGCCTCCAACACCTTAAACTCGAAATCCATCAAACCCTACACCTCCACCTCTATATAAGCAACTCAACACCCCACCTTTCCACCTCTTTGGCACAATTGAAAGCCCTCCCAAACCCTAGTTCATGGGAGCCGCCACCAAGGAGGAGGAGATCCAGAGCAAGAAGAAGAAGAGGAGGAAACAAAAGAGAATCAAGTGATCAAGATCTCCATCAAGTTTTTGTTCTTCATCGCCAACTCTCCATCAACTCTTCATCATCAACCCTAGATCATCAAGATTCAAGTTTCATATTCAATTCTTGATCCTTGGAGTTCTAGACACGTGGTATACCTTCTACTTTCTCTTTCCCACATGAATTCAATCCCAATTCTCCAAATTCTCGTAGATCAAGAAAACTCTAACTTGCTGGTTCTGCGCAGGGCGGACTAGTTCGGCCCTGGTACCGGACTTGTCGGGCCTCTGAATCTGAATTGTGCGGAATTAATTCCAAATTGACTCGAATCAATTCCAAACCTGTCCAAACTTGTTAAAAACCATTAAAATAAGTTAGTAAACATTAATAGAAACTCATTAACAAGGTTTACCATATAATTGCATTAATCATGCATGTCATGTCATATTGAGTACTATATGAGCATTATTTGATTGAATTGTGTGTTTTTGCATGGTTGTCGCTTGGAATAGAAGGTGTTGCGCTAGAGGATGCTGTCGAGGACCTCCAGTACCAGAATTTTGAAGTATTTGACCCTAACCAAGCTTAGGAGTAGGCAAGTGTCCTTGATCATTTTGATCCTAAATTTAAATGTTTTGTTTGAAAAACTGCATGCTTGTATCAATTTGATGGGAACCCATTGATAGGTGTTTACTAGACTTGTGTGACCATCCTTGTCGCTTGGGACATGTTGCAGAGTGTTAGGAAGGCTTTTTACCTTTTTGCTTTGCTCTAATTAATCAGGATGGGAAAACAACCAAATGACCTAATTATGAATTAATGGATGAGGAGAATTGATGAATATGGTTAATTGGTAACATGGGACTTGGGAAATCTAAGCAAGCATGGTTTGTGGATTGGGTTGGATGTTATGGTGGTTTGCTTGACTTGGATCTAAGGACTGGTTCATACGAGAATAGGCCAGGACTACAGTGCCACCACGAGGCCAAGTATGGGTGTGGCGTAGCTGATTAATTAGGGTATTGCTAGTACTGCACGAACCATTTGGAAGAGCGGGGAAGGGGAGTCAGATTTGGGTTTGTATGAGTGGTGGGACTCCCTAGGATCCGAACGGCACAAGAGGGGGCCCTTGGTTTAGGATGTGCTCAGTTGGAGGCATCACCACTAGTGAAATCTCAGTGGGTCCGTACATGCTGGTAGTCCCTTTATAAAGGCTATTTTGTGATCTCTTGGCCATACACCTAAGGAAGTGTAATTGGCATAAGGGAGATTTCTTTAGTCACCGACGGGTGACGAAATCACGAACTTGTGGGTAAAGTTGTACAACCTCTGCAGAGTGTTAAAAACTATCATGATAGTCGTGCTCCCGGTCACGAGCACCTGGATGACCTACATGATTAGAGGGGTTTGGTATTGGGATGGTTTGGTACTGGTTATGGTTGGTAATATGGTTATAGCTGGTTATGGGTTGAATTATGGTAATGAATTTTGTTTATAGAAATGGTGAAATCTGGTATAATGGTGATTGATATGGAGTATGGACTTATACTACGATAATCATTGTGGAATATGATGGGATTAATTCACATATACATAGTATAATGCTTTTTATATGTTTTAATGTACTTTTCAGCACGTAGCCTTTATTATTGTCATCATTTGTATTAGCTACATGTCATACTTTCTACATTTGCTGAGTATGGCATGTATTCACCCTTGCAATTCCCCCACTAACAGTTGCATGTCAGGATTGGAAGTAGCATGATGTTAATGAGGAGTTCTAGGATGTGTGCTGCCGTCAGCTTGCCTGTGGTGTTGCTTGGAGCCGCGCTATCCCTTATGCTTAGTTTGCTTAATTAGATTATTTATGCTGCAATAGTATTATCATTAATGATCATTAGAGTTGTAATTTGAGGATTACTTGAATATTGTAATAAAATTACTTATTTAATAATTTGAGCTATGATAATTATCTTTTTATCATTTGTGACTCACTTGTGTATGTGTGTTAAACATCCTGGGCACACATATACTGCACTTGGTTCATTTTTTCGGAACCGGGTGTGACATACGCCAAGTTTACGGAGGAGGACTGTAGGAGAGGACACTCCAATGGGTGAGAGAAGCAACCCTCACCAACTTCTTCATAACGACGACCTCAACATCCAAAGTGAAGTTGAAGATCAAGCACACAAGCTCCTCCAAGATCGTGAGTTTTCTCATACGAAAGCTTATGATCTGGATTTGATCTCCAAAATAAGTATGGATACCGAATTCTTTTCCATTTGGCGTGCATTAGAATGGGAAAATTTTGCTCACATAGAGGAGAAAGGTTCACGCCTTCTCTCCATACAATTCCTTTACACACTCAAGATAGGATTTGATGATATTACTTTTTGATTATTTCGAAAAGAATACAACATCCTATGGAAATAATTAAGTGAAATCCTAGGCTTCCATAAACGTTGTTTGATAGAATTAGACAATTTGCCTAAGTTTAACAAACAAAATTTTTGGCAAGATCTAACTGGTGAGGTCAGATGTAGTGCACCTAGGAATAGCCACTTGCACAATCCCACTTTATGCTTCATGCATAGATGGGTGACTATGACTATGTTCCCTAGAGAAGATGTAAGGATAGTGTCATGATTAAAAAGATAACAGTTGCTCCAGTTATTGCCATGATGACACAGTGGTTAGATTACATTCCAAGGGTAGGGCCAATGGAATGCACTTCATTGATTACCCATATTGCTACTAGGGTAGGAGCACTAGAATATTTTTCAGTTGAATACATTGAAAATAAAAGAGAATTAATTGATGAAGAATATTTAGGGCAAGGACATACCCTTAAGCATGATCAAGATGAATCTTTGATATTTTGTTATCCCGGCTTTGTCAATGGAATTCGGTTACCTAACTCGAATTATCATTTGTACAAATGCCGGAGGCTAACCATTGACCTACTTCCCATCGAGGAAGCCGGAAGAAGTAATGTCTCTGGCAGGATAACTAGAAGCCGTACAAGGAGAGCGACCATGCCCCCGACAACCTCCACAGTCCATGAGTACGAAGAGAAAGAGAACTCAATGGGTGATACACCCGGATGGACTCAACCTCCATCGTATGAGACCGAAGGTCCGTCTTGGCATGGATGGCCAGGTGCTACATGGGAGACACCCCTATCCACTTCAAGCTCTAGCAGCTTGCCTCCAATATCTATGAGAAGATGTCATTCCACTTCGTCTAGAAGCCATCGCAACTATAGGCAAGGAATGACGGACCTCTCTAGACGTATGGAGGAGCTTGAAGTAAGGATGGGTGACATCTAAAACACTCTCCAAGGACATGTCCAAGGTACCCAAGACTGGCAACGACACATGGACGCTCAATTCATCAACCTCAACTCCACGCTACAGCAACAACAAACCGATCTCGCAGCATACTTTCTTCATCAAGGGTTCAACCCTCGACACAGAGGTGAGAGAAAAACAAGCTTGGGGGAGGTCCCCCACTTGAGGTAAATTGTATCAACCCATTGCATATTTATTTTCAACTTACCCATCATCCACCTTGTATCTAAAAAAAATAGGATAGGTTTTATTTCCAAATAAAATAAATGATGTGCGGTAAGAATGACTTGGAATTCACATAGATGAAATGATGAATAGTTGCTCTGTTTCATTTTTCCTAAGTCCCTAGCTTACAACTTACTACTCTCTAACATATTGCTCTCATTGGCTAAAATTGCTTTTGCCTTGATTTGGAAATTGCGGATAGCAAAAGCTTAATCCATTCTAAGTTGTTGTGAGATATGATATAGTGATAGGGCTGCTATTTCTAGTTTGATGGTGAAACTTAGATTTCCGTAGAAATTCTAAAAAGATTTAAGTTATCCTCATTTGATTGGAAATACCCACCAAAGGCATATGATACATTATATTGATAGACCTTATGCATATGCTATTTGCTTTCACATTGAGCTTTGTCAAACTAGTATAGACGTATGTGAGATTTCTTTCATTACTTTTTGAATTCAAGACTTCACTTGCACATGCCATACTTCTACACTAGAAGTAAGCAAATTTCCATCATGCCACCATTCCACAATTAAAAGAGAAACTCTATAATTCATACTTAGTACTCTCTCCAAAATTCATTGCGTAAAAAGGGAGTAGAAGACATGGTACAAGAAAAAAATGCATGCTTACATCATAAGCATGAGAAAAAAATGTAGCCATGTTTCATCCCTGCAAAATAAGAGAGTCCACTCAAAAAGGAGTCATCTCAAAATATCCACATCCACTCCATTTCACCACACATGCACAAGTCTTAAATCAAATTGTTTTGAAATTGATTTCTCCTAAGGCTTGCTCTTTTGACTTAGCAATATTATGTGTTGCAAATATGCCTACTATATTACCTACCAAGCTCCACATACAAGCCTTATGTAGAGGTAGGATGAATTTAGGCACAATGCCTTGGTGAGGACATATTTCCACTACACAAAAAGGAGAGACTTGAGAGAATAAAACGAAGATACTTAAAATCTAAATGGAACTCTCCGGAATTTAAGTGGAACTTGATTTCTAGGGTATGTGTGCTCAATTTGCTGTTCTATCTTTCAACCACCCATGAATAGGAGATGGCATAAGCCCCATAATAACCTAAGATGGGTGAAGTACCGTGCCAATTTTTGCAATACTAGGTAGAGTATTTTGTTGTGCACATGGTTCTTTTGAAAAGTAGAACATAGTAGCAACTTCTGATCATCAACCTAAAGTCTTGACTTTGCTCGGGACAAGCAAAGGATAAGCTTGGGGGGGTTTATTGATAGCTGTTATACACCAATTTCATCCGTCAATATAACTCAATTATATGAAGGAATTGTCATTTCTTGCACACATCACCTTTCTATTTAACCTATGTCCACTTGTCCTTGGAGAAAGTAGTGCATGTAGAGATTCTATGCAGAAATGAAGTGAAACAAGGGGATGGATCCTATAAAATATCATTCTAGCCAATCAAGCGATGACACGTGGCGCTACATAGATCAAATGGCCCACAAACAGAAGCAGAGGCCATCCAATGGTGTAGCACCAATATCAGTCAATGAGACGCACCTGACAGTCACCTGGAGGAAGCACACCGCAAAAGGGGCCAGGACCAGGTCGGCCGACCCCCTTAGTCGGCCGACTAGGTCCTGTCACCTTTCTCGGTCAAACTCCACGTGGTGGCTTCTCCCGGCTTGAAGTGGTCATGGGTGACTGATTTGCGTGATTTTGGTGGCGGGAACCGACACTTCTCCAAGCTATAAATAGGACCCCTCACCCCTCACTTCAACACACACTACTTGAGTATTCATCCTTTGTATTCACTACTCTCTATAGGTTTAGAGGAGTATAGGCTGTAGAGAGGAGAGTCTCTAGTCCATAGTCCAAGTAGGAGAGAGTAGAAGGAGTCTCTTCCAAATTGGGAAAGGTATGCCTTCCATATTCCTATTTGTATTTGTAACAATATTCATAATAAAGATGTTATCTTTAGTCTTAATATGTTCATATACTTGGATGAAGAGTTTCTTGTTTGATTGTGGATTCCATATATGTGGTAGGAGTAGTATTTATGATTGTGCTATACCATGTTCATTATATTATCATAAACACTATAAACCTCCACTATAGTCTAATTAGCTATGTTATGGTTATGTTAGGCTGACTCCAAGGCAAACACGCAAAAATGACCACCTATTCTGCCCTTTGGGTCTGATCGGGAGTTCACATGGGATACTCAAAAGTATCTGCCACCAACGCAGGCACACAAAAGCAAGGTACTGAAATATTCCCGCACGATGCACCCACTCCGGCGCTTTCCCGCCTTCAATTTCGGCGTCGTGCACGCCTTCAATTCCTGCGTGCTTTCAATTCGCGGGCCCTGCGCTCTCTCACCACTCATTTGGTCACCACACAATGATGACATATATTTGGGTTCGGATCACTAGGATACATAAAATGGATCTCTGCTATTGGTAGTCGGTTGGAGATGTTTCAGTAGCTTGTCACCACCCATTTCGCGTTTGGATATTCATATAAGTAGTGCGCTGGAGTCATCCTTAACATGAATCACTTATGCTATGAATTAACATTGGTTCAACAATGATTTAGTTCATTGCCTTAGGATGGCTTGTGCCTAGGCTCTTAAGGTAATTACTTAATATGCTAGCATGGTGCTAGGATAGAGAGTAGCGTCGAATGTCTCGTAGACCCACAGATTGAAGAGGTAGGCAGTAGGTGATGATAGCCCTATCTGTCCTTTGTAATCCTCCACGTTCAGCTATGCCACAAGCTCTGGCGGGAGTTGCCTAGTGTTGCTAGGGGTAAACTCGTGCTCGATGTGTTAATCCACTTAGCATGAGAATTCATAATTAACATGATCATTAGTAACTAACTTAGGCTATGTATATGTACATTAGAAGCATAGGATGAGTCTCTACCTAACTCTTCGCCTAGTTCCTCTATTACCTCATTTATTCCCTTTAGGATAGAATGCTCTTTTGTGTGTCACACTACCTCAACTTATCATTTAACTCATCCTTGCTAGAACCCTACCTAGATCAACCTAAGCCTTTCCACTTGATGATTGTTTTTACTTCCATCTAGCCTTCCTTTGGGAAAATATAAATGATACCCTTTGGGAATACTCTTTAAAGGGGAAATGCTACATTGATAACTTCTGTGCGCTTGTGGACTTTCACTTGAGAATTAAAACCTACCAACGAGCATTTCTGGCACCCCTGCTAGGGATGAATTGTTAGTAGTGTGTAGGAAATATCAACAACTATCATCTAACCTCATTTGCGGTGGATGAGAAGAGACAACACTTTGTGAGCAAGTGAGAAGTTCAACGACCTGAACAACTAGGACTGAGTGAAGTTCGAGGACATGAGCTACCGAGTTCGACTTGTTAAATGCTTGATTCGAGTTCGAATTGAAAGATAAACAAGTAAAATTTATGCCTAATTCAAATCTTACGCGTCTGATGAGCTCAGCTCAAAAATTTTGACAAGACTCATTTATCATTTGACTACCAATTTTTTTTAATTGTATCATCTTGGTACTTCTACTACTATTCACTTACACATTTATGGTGAAGATGATTTATAGCTGTTGTTAGAAAACAATACACTTTAGAGACAAAATTAATTCCTAAAATTACAACAGTACGCATGACAGATAACCCACAGAACATAAACACCAACATGCAAATAAAGTAGATTATATCTATCATATTCATGCGTAGAAAACTCATCTTTACTTACAGTGCTGACGCTTCCAGCTTGAAAAATGATGAGCGGAGTGTGTGAAGAAGACTGTAGATGAAGCAGATCTTCTATCGAGCAGTCGCGCGAACGCTACCAAAAAACCTGATTCACCCCAATCCGTGTAGATTCTTACTGGGACATGGTTTCGGAGACACTGCTCTCCCACACGTCGGTGACACGCCGACGGGAGGGATGGACTAGCCTGTAGCAGACGCTCAACACAGGGGACTAGTGAGTCTGTTCACCTCTGTGTTGCAGAATGAGAGCACTCATTCTGTATATATAGTGACAAACTCTAGTAACTGAAAGAATTAAGTATACAGTAAAGCAGCACAATTAGGCTCTAGTAACTAAAGATAATAAACTTCAGTATTTGCAGCATAATTGCATCAGTTACTGCACACCATTATCTTCTAGAAACTGACTCATAAAGTACCACAAATTGCAGCAAATTAAAGTCATATTAGTGTCAGTTTTATCAAAAAGAGAGAGAACAAATTTACGCGCCAGTCGCCACGTCGCAAGTCACAAGTCACGCATTAACTCATGCGAAAATACGCGAATACGTGAATACGCGCGCGCGTGTGCGTGTGATTTGTTTGTGGCTATAGCCATTCTTCTCTCACATATTCCACACATAGAAAACAACTTCCCTTATAAATAAGTGCTACTCTCCTCAAATATTCAATGTGGGATTAATGCCTCCTTTACACCGTTGGAATTCAATAGAGAATAGTTGGGCCTAGGCCCAAATATTCCAACAATCCCCACCAAATTCCAAAGGAATAGCTGACACTACTTGTCGTATGTCCACAATGTTATTTGATATATCAGTTTAACGATGGAGACCTATTCGGTTAAACATCCATGTAGATCTAAAAAATCTGCCAACTCACAACTACACAATGAACTATGCCTTGAATTGGTAGTTTTGCACGAGGTGGTTTCATTTAAAGACCAAACTGATACTAGGCGCCTATTGGTCCAGTCCTCGGGTGGAGCCTATAAGTCATACTCCCATGTCTCTTTCATGAGCTTCTTAGAGAATTCCAAAATCTCACAGACTGCGACCAACAGTCAGCTCATATAGGTGTGTTCGTACAAGAATACTCTGTAGGACAGTATCTCGCACTATAGCCTCCGAACACATTAAGACTTAGGCCCTGTTTGGTACAACTTCTGCTCCAGCTTCTTCATAAAAATAAGCTGAAGTTGTGCCAAACAGGAAACTTCTGTAACAACTTATTAGTTCAGTTGCTTCTCAGAATGAACTAAAAGCAGGACATAAGCAGAAGTTGCTTTCCACCAGCTTTTCATACAAGCTGCTTTTATAACAAGTTCCAGCTATGCCAAACATGTCCTTAAGTCAGCCTTCCTTACAGAATGGAGAGTGTTGCATCTTCACTGGAGAGGGTACTACATAGTTATATACTCTCCTAGATATACATATAGTTTGTTCTTCTCAAATTCTAATTCACGGGATCTCCAATCACATAGGTTTGGGTTACCGTTGTGTATAACTCACGTGTGTCTCAATCCTATCTCCTTCGATGCACTATCTATCACATTTCTTGATAGACCTTTTGTAAACGGATCTGCCAGATTT
Source organism: Tuctoria greenei (assembly GCA_036927565.1). NCBI lineage: Eukaryota > Viridiplantae > Streptophyta > Magnoliopsida > Poales > Poaceae > Tuctoria > Tuctoria greenei. The sequence continues at coordinate 177,396,169 of JAYESD010000006.1, forward strand.
TTCGCTGTTTGAACATAATCAATGGTATCACTCCGGAGTATCTCAATTTTTTGACACATTTTAACCGTCTTTTCACATGTCTTGAGGATTTCATATTATCCTTTGTACTTGACACCTTCGCAATAACTATTTGATTGTCACAATACATAAGAATTGGAGGAATTACTTTTTCCACCACTGCTAAATCTATCAAGAGTTCCTTCAGCCACTCTGCTTCTACAGAAGCTGTATCTAATGCTGTAAGCTCTGCCTCCATGGTTGACCTCGTCAAAATAGTCTGTTTATAAGACCTCCATGAGACAACTGCTCCTCCAAGAGTAAAGACATAACCACTTGTTGCCTTTATCTCATCAGCATCAGAAATCCAATTGGAATCACTATAACCCTCTAAAACTTTAGGATCTCCTGTATAGTGAAGTCCATAGCTCATTGTACCACACAAATAGCGCATAACTCGCTCAAGCGCGCGCCAATGATCATCTCCTGGGTTAGCAGTAAACCGGCTCAATTTGCTAACCGCGAAGGAAATGTCAGGTCGAGTAGCACCAGCTAGGTACATGAGTGGACCAATTATCTGAGAATATCTCAGTTGGTCTCTTCCTAGTCTTTTATTCTTCCGAAGAATTATACTAGGATCTTATGGTGTTGGTGAAGACTTGTTGTCCAAATAGCCAAAACAGCTAAAGACCTTCTCAACATAATTGGACTGTAAGAGAGTAATACCATTCTCATTTCTTATCAGCTTGATGTTTAAGATAACATTAGCCTCCCCTAAGTCTTTCATATCAAAATTTTGGAACAGAAAAGATTTTATCTCATTTATCACATCAATATCACTTCCAAAAATTAATATAGCATCTACATATAAACACATGATCACTCCTCTACCCCCACCATATCGATAATATACACATTTATTAGTCTCGTTGACAACAAATCATGCTTGTGTCATGGTACTATCAAATTTCTCATGCCACTACTTTGGTGCATGTTTAAGACCGTATAAAAATTTATTTAACTTACACACCTTATTCTCTTGATCGGTATCTCAAATCCTTCTAGCTAATCCATATAAATCTCCTCATCCAACTCTCCGTTAAGGAAAGCCGTCTTCACATCCATTTGATGGACTAGAAGACCGTGTGAGGCAGCCAAAGAAAGAAGTACCCGAATAGTTGTCATTCTAGCAACGGGTGAGTAAGTATCAAAGAAGTGTTCTCCTTCTTTTTGTGTATAACCTTTCGCCACCAGCCTGGACTTGTACTTCTCAATAGTACCATCAGGCCTAAGCTTTTTCTTGAACATCCACTTACACCCAATCGTTTTACAATCGAATGGATGATCCACTACATCTCAGGTTCTGTTAGTCATGATGGATTCCATCTCACTACGGACTGCTTCCTTCCAATCGTCTGCATCAGGAGATGCAAACGCCTCTTGGATGGATCTGGGTGTATCATCCACAAGGTAAACAATGAAATCATCACCAAAGGATTTTGGGATCCTCTGTCTCTTGCTCATTCTATGAGTTGTTTCATTGTTTTCTCTGTTATACGGCTGTAATAGATTTTCTGATGGTGTAAGAAGAGGTTGTTCTAAGGTTTCGAATGGAGGATAATTTGTGTCATGCGTATGACCATATGAATTACGTGCATCATTCATAGGAAAAATACTTTCAAAAAACGTGGCATCTCTGGATTCAACTATTGTATCAACAAGTACAAGTGGTGAATCAGATCTGATTACTAAAAATCTATAAGCAGGATTATTCGAAGCATAGCCAATAAAGATACAATCAAAAGTATTAGGTCCGAGTTTACGCTTTTTAACTATTGGTATATTTACCATAGCCAAACACCCCCATGTGCGCAGGTAAGAAAGAGATGTTTTCTTCCTTTCCAGCCTTCATATGGAGTTTTCTCACTATTTTTAGTGGGAACTCTATTTAGTACATAGTTTGCAGTCAAAACTGCCTCCCCCCCACCATTCCTTAGATAAACAAGCAGTATCTAACATGGCATTCACCAAGTCTATTAGAGTGTTGTTTTTCCTCTCAGTAACCCCATTTGATTGAGGTGAGTAGGGTGGTGTTCTTTCATGTACAAATCCATTCTCAACACAAAATTGGGTGAACTCATTGGAGAAATACTCTCCCCCACGATCAGATCTAATTCTCTTGATTTTCCTTTCTAGTTGATTCTCAATCTCAGCCTTGTAGATTTTAAAGTGATCTAATGCATCATCCTTTGATTTAAGTAAATACATGTAACAATAATGAGTTGAATCATCAATAAATGTCATTAAGTATTTCTTTTCTCCCTTAGTTAATACGCCATTCATTTCACAAAGGTCGGAATGAATGAGTTCCAAAAGTGTCGTATTTCGTTCATCAACAACAAAGTGAGGTTTTCTTGGCTGTTTAGCTTGCACACAAGCTTGACACTTGGAACCTTTCACTATAAGAATTTTAGGAATTAAATTCAAGGTAGATAGTCGTGATATGCATCCAAAATTTATATGACATAAACGCGAGTGTCAAACACTCGCTTCATCATCTTTATTCAAAAAATTCACCACAGAGCTACTAGGATGTGAAAGGGAAAAGCGGAACAAGCCTCCACTTTCATAGCCTTTTCCAAAAAAGAGTCCACATTTTGATACAACTACTTTATTAGACTCAAACACCAACTTAAATACGTCTCGACACAACAAAGAGCCACTGATGAGATTTTTATTTATTGAGGGGGCATGCTGCACGGTCTTTCCCGAAGTGAACTTCAGACTGACTGTACCAACACCATGAACAGAAGCATGTGAGTCGTTTCCCATCAAGTCAGAGGCACCGTGGGTAGCTTGATAAGAAGAAAACATAGATACATCAGCACAAACATGAATATTAGCCCCTGTATCAATCCACCATTCAGTAGGTTGACATGCTATTAAAACAGTATATGCATTATCATACCCTGCTGTTCTAGCATCACTAATAACCATGTTGGCAGATTTTTGCTGATTTTTTGCCTTTTCTGTCTGTGCACTTTTTGGCAAAATGCCCAACCTTACCACAGACATAACATTCAACCTCAGCCATGTTTATCTTCTTCTTCTCCTTTCTCTTGAAGTTGGTGGTGTGTACAACTTTATTTTTCCCTTTCTTTAGTCCAGCATGCTGCATGACATTAGCACTGGATTGTCCTTCATGCACCTTGGACGCGCCATCTTTTGCCCGAGCTTTCTCCTCCACATCAAGAGAAGCCAACAAATCCTCAACGGAAATGTTTTGTCTCTTATGTTTCAAAGATGTGGCAAATCCCCTCCAAGATGGAGGTAATTTGGCAATAATGCCCCCAACCACAAATCGATCAGGCAAATTTAGTCCAAGTTGTTGGAGCTCTCCGACAATGAGTTGTATTTCATGAGTCTGCTCAACCACTGAACGATTGTCTGCCATCTTAAAATCGTGATAGCGCTCCATGACATACAACTCATGTCCAGCATCTGACGCACCGTACTTGTGTTCAATGGCCTCCCAGAGCTCTTTTGTGCTCTTCTGAGTCATATAAACATCGCATAGTTTGTCGGACAACACACTCAAAATGCAACCTACTGTCATCATATCAGCCTTATCAAACTCAGCATGTTTTTCAACAGTCATGGGTCGATCTACAGGCTTTAGAACATAAGATATGTCCATAGCAGTGACCCACAAGTCATGTTTTGTAGCCCATCTCTTAAAGTTCGAACCAACGAACTTCTCAGGTTTCATCGCATTAGCAAAGCTATTACCCATCTTAAAGTGCGTATCAGGTTTTTGGATTGTTAGAAAACAATGCACTTTAGAGACAAAATTAATTCCTAAAATTACAACAGTACGCATGACAGATAGTCCACAAAATATGAACACCAACATGAAAATAAAGAAGATTATATCTATCATATTCATGCGTAGAAAACTCATCTTTACTTACAATGCTGACGCTTCCAGCTTGAAAAATGACGAGCGGAGTGTGTGAAGAAGACTGTAGATGAAACAAATCTTCTATCGAGCAGTCGCACGGACGCTACCCAAAAACCTGATTCGCCCCAATCCGTGCAGATTCTTCATTGGGACGTGGTTTCGGAGACACTGCTCTCCCACACATCAGTGCCACACTGACGGGAGGGATGAACTAGCCTGTAGCAGACGCTCAACAAAGTGGACTAGTGAGTCTGCTCACCTCTGTGTTGCAGAATGAGAGCACTCATTCTGTATATATAGTGACAGACTCTAGTAACTGAAAGAATTAAGTATACAGTAAAGAAGCACAATTAGGCTCTAGTAACTGAAGACAATAAACTTTAGTATTTACAGCATAATTGCGTCAGTTATTGCACACCATTATCTTCTAGAAACTGACTCATAAAGTGCCACAAATTGCAGCAAATTGATATCATATTAGTCTCAGTTTTATCAAAAAGTGAGAGAACAGATTTACTGCGCCAGTCGCCACGTTGCGAGTCACAAGTCACGCGTTAACTCACGCGAAAATACGTGAATACACGAATACGCGCACGCGCGTGCGTGTGATTTGTTTGTGGCTATAGCCATTCTTCTCTCACATATTTCACACATAGAAAATAGCTTCCCTTATAAATAAGTGCTACTCTCTTCAAATAGCCAATGTAGGATTAATGTCTCCTTTACACCTTTGGAATTCAATAGAGAATAGTTAGGCTTATGCTCAAATATTCCAACAGCTGTTAAAGATGTTGCTTGTTGTTAAAGTACTGTGGACATTGATTGTTATTATTTTCTTTTTAGACTATTGCTTGTTGACGTGTAAACAAGTTTGTCAAGCTTAAAATCAAACTTCTGTCGAGTTGAACTATTATGAGACTTATGGATCTCAAACTCGAGCTTACACAAACTTCAGTCGAACATAACTCGAGTTTATCTATAATTAGATTGAATGGATTCCAGACTCGACTCGAAATCAGCTCGAGTTTTTATCGAGCTCGATCCTGAGGAGCCATGCTCACTCGAGCTCGGCTCATTTACACTGAAAGACATGGGGTGGGTTGGGGGGCTCCACACTCCGTGCACTTTGACTAGACTAGAGCGTTCCATTAATTCATTGCAAAAACTGAACTTAAAATAAATAGAAAACAAAATGAAAACCAAACTGACCATGAAATACTGAATTAACTGCAAATTTCTGATAATTCGCATCATTTGGATTCAGTTAAACGATTTTAGGATTAACTGCAAGGTCGATGGAGGCGATGATGTTAGTTCTTGAGCAGATTCGTCTGGCCCTTACCGGACTAGCTTGAAATGCGACAGTTTGATGACAGGACAGGAACAGTTATATATAGAAGAACTTGATATATAGGAACAGTTTAAAAACTGTGCGCTTAATTAAGAATGGGGCCCTTAAGGTCTTAACATGCTTCGTCCACCATTTGATACTTATCTGATTCTAATTGACTTGTGATTATTTTTTTAGCTGTTGCCTTGTTTATGCAGCATCGATCATAAGTATCATTCAACTGTCTCGTTGCTAACTAGGAGCGATTTGATTTGATGCCTTGTCGACTTGAGGAAGACAAGGAACACTGCCAAGACAGGCGTATGGTTTTATGATGGAGAGGGACGCTCGGAATAGCAAGGGTAATGGCTTGGTAAACGTCTTTGATAATACTGGACTAAGTTCGGGGTTCCATCAAATCTAAGATAACAAGGGGAAACTAGTGTGGCTAGATAAACTTTTTAAAAACCAAAATATATAAAGGAAATTAATGATTGGATGGGGATGGGAGGGAGCGGATATACGTGGTGGCGTATAACGCAATAAAAATATTCATAATACACAACAAAGACAAACGTACTCTCCCTGTTCCCAAAAGTTTGCCGCTTTGTTGTTCAAAAATGAACTACAAAGCGACAAACTTTTGAGGATGAAAAGAGTGCGTTAACCACTTCAAAACTAGTATACCTTACTTTCTTGCTCCTAGAGCCCAACGATTGATGTCTACGTCGAACATTCGAACTGTACATGACTTGTACCGCGATCCAGACAGACCGGACTGCGAAGTGTACAAACCTTGAAAGGAAACACAAGATGGAGCGTGGCAGTGGAATCCACTGCTGGAAGAGACCTCGGAGGAGACTGCGACACAACCATCATCGTAGGTATATCCACCGCTTAGCTCAATACAAATTGAGTAGTAATATGTTTTGTAAATTGCAACAAGAAGTCACTACTATAAAAAGCATTTTTGCAGGCATCTTAAATTTTTTTTATAGGTGGTCCGTAAAAAAAAGAAAATATTTGTGATGTGAAATGCATTAAAATCCACCTGTGGTAATAACATATCATGTGTGGTTGTAACTAAAAACCATATATAAAAATAATATGGATTATCACAGACGGTCTGTGATACAAACGCCTATGATAATGAACAATATCACATGCAGTTGTATGATATAAACGCTCATGAAAATACACTTATTTTTACAGGGTTTGGTATAGAGAACCGTCTTTGATAATATAATGATCACATGCGGTTCTGTGTACGGAGTGCCTGTGAAAATAAGTGTATATATAGTCTCGACGGGTTCTTGTTCGAGCGCCCGGCTGAGCTAACTACAGTCGCGGCGGATGATATTGTTGCAAAACTTTGGAAGGGGGGAGGTTTTGTTTTCAAATCTTTTTAGAGCTTGTCTCCTTACTGTTATTCTATTCTATTTTGCTTCGTTTTTCCCCTTCTTTTGATGCGATTTACGGCCTCAATTTTGTAATGTAGGTTTTGCACAAAATTTTGGGTATTTTAAAGATTTGGACATAGAAATGAGTTAAATTGGTATTTCTTCAAAGATTTGTCACTCCATAACGTAAGTATATGGTTTTACATAAGAAATTAGGATTTTGATGAGTTGGATTTGGAAATGAGCTAAATTAGGGATCTTTATTTCAAAGATATGTCTCTCCATAAGGTAAGCCTGTGAGCTTGCTTCGTTTTCTCCTTCTTGGTATGATTTGGGGTTTTAATTTTTTAGTTTAGGTTTTACACGAATTTTTAAGGATTTTGAAGATTTGGAAATAGAATTAAGCTAAACTAAGAATCTTTTCAAAGATTTGTCTCTTCAAAAGGTATATATATGTCTTGCTACGTTGTATATATCCTACATATTCAAATTTAAATTTAGGATTTCTCTAAATTTTCTAATTTTTTATGTTAGATGTGGAAATGAATGACAATAAAATCATATATTTTTTATATTTTTACAGTCCGACGCAGAAGACGGAACAAACGTGACTGTACAATATGTCAAGACCCGATTTACGAACATTCAAAATATTGCAAGTTTTATTAAAGCGAGACATGCAAAGATGCAAAAGATAGATGAGATATTATGCCTTTATATCGATTGCAAAAATAAGATTGTTTGAACCGATACTATAGTAATTCAATCACATTTGGTGAAAAGAAATTAAAAAACCGTACAATGTGGACAAAACCAGGAAAAATGTTTTTTTTTTTCTAGTAGTGAGCTCATCGGGATGCTTAGCAACATAATTAGCTAGCACCCGGATCCGCCCCTGCAAGCATGCTTAATTTGTCTGGTCTAATGATATGTCGGAGGAGAGGTAGAAGCATACACATATCGTTGTATACGACCAACGAGCATGAGTCTTTTTTTAGGCCTATACATATTTTTTGAGCGAGGCCTCCCAATAATGAACTTGCCGCCGCGCGCCTTTTTCTAGGATTCCGGAACCAGTTGGTGGGGGCGACTTTACAGTTCCGGGACACCGGACAATGTGCAGGATTCTCTAAATAAGATTTTTTTTCTATGATACAAAATTCATTCTAGCCGTAGACTTGCGCAGGTTGTGCAGATGTATAAGTCTACAATACTCTTGGGAGACTTTAGACTTGCACGATAAACCTGATAGTGCTTCAAAACAAAACCAAAACACAAACTAAACTAAAAAAAACTACTTATCACATTCAGCCCAATCCAAACCACCCCATTACACCACTGGTCCAAACCAAATCAAACTGAATAAAAAATTCAACCCACCTACACCAGCGCAGTACCGAAACTGCAATTCGGAACCGGTTCCAAACCGTTTTTATATTTGGGCTCAAAATATAGTATGCGCCTATTGTCTGTTTGGCCCAAGATGGTCTGTCTTCTGCAGGCAGCAAAGTTACCACTTGCAGACTGAGGCGTAACAGCCGCAAGAACAACATGGTTAGCATGCGATCTGCTCCAGTGCACCAGCAACCACGACAAGTCGTCACGGTCGGTGCCGTGTCGGGGCTCGCGGCCCTGATGTTCTTCATCCTCGCCGGCGATGCCGTCACGCTACTGGTGCGGCTCACGGAGCAATCGATAGGCGATATCCTTGGCCGCATCGCAACCCGCTCGATTCCGAGTTATATTGCCGTCTTCTGGTAAGTTTTCGGGAATCTGTTTCGTTTCTCGAATCCGAGGCGGAGAGCTTGATCTTCCCTTGAATGTCCCTCTATTTCGTGTCTTACTGATGGATTTATCGTCTCTGATTCCCTGCCTTCGAGTTTTTTTAGTTCAATCTATGGTCGGTACAATTCCTGAGAGCAATTATTGGTACCCGTCGGAATTGTGATTTCGCTTGTAATTCTCTGAGCGTGCCGGGGTCGTCCTGGCTGTCGGCGACCTCGCCGCCGAGTTCGTCCTGGCCGTCTGTGACCCCGCCGTCGAGTTCGAGGGCCAAATCCTCAATCCCTAAGGCCCGTTTTTCCTCCCATCCCCATCACGTGCAGAATTTTTTTCCATTTAAACATCATTTAACAATGATTTAGTATTAATAATCACCGAATTTTTTGGCAAAATATGTGGCACTCCTATTGACTATTGTCCACCGGGTGGATGGCTCGTCCACCGATAGACGACTTAGCCACGTGGTTGCCACGTCGGCCAGGTGGCCGTTGGAGATATCCATCTACGAGGGAATTGTGTTAGAAATTAAGAGGGGGTTCAAAGATCAAATAGTCACTAAATTATCTTAAATTACATAAAGAAATCTGAATACAATATGAACATCAAGCGTTATCTCTCAAATAACACAAGAACACCAATAATACCTTCGTCTCTATCTTTGTTGTTGCTTGACAATACGGTCATCTAGCCAACAAGGCGATGCCGCAAGAAGAACGACGGCGAGAGGCGTTTCCTCTTTTCTTCTCTTGGTATCTTGATCGGATTTTGAATGGATTAGAGTGTTCAAGTGTGTATGAGTATATGCTTTTAAGCATTCTTTGATCATACATTTAATCCTCTTCTTATAGTTGACCAAGAGACACAAGAGGGGGCCTCCCACCTTTAGGAATTATTGAGTCTCCTAGTCAGAGACTCAAAATTCAGTGAGTTGTTTCCTTTCAATTAGAACACATGTCAATTTCGAGTTCAAACTGACAGTACTGAAAAATCGGACTAGTCCGTATAGGGTCCGGACTAGTCCGGTTACCCTTACTGGACAATATCGGACTAATCCTCTAAGGGTCCGGACTAGTCCGGTTACCCTTACTGGACAACATCGGACTAATCCGGTCTTAACCGGACTAGTTCGGTACTTCCAACATTCTCCCCCTTGAACTCGAATCTGAAACTTACCAACTTACTTAATACTAAACTTAGTGTCCATTTTCTCATGCTTAACATATAGGGCACGACGCATCACAATAACCATTTACGTATTGTTGGACTTGAAGACCACAATACATCTCACACTTAAAAATGAACCTTACTCTTACTTGGCCCCTAAATATCCAGTGATCATAGGCTCTTCCTTAAACCTATGCCGGCTAGATGTTCACTGAACACGCTGGGTGGAAGACTTTTTGTTAGCGGATCCGCAAGCATACGCTTGGTACTTATATGCTCAATACTTATGGTATGATCCTGGATTCGATCTTTCACAACATAAAACTTAATGTCGATGTGTTTGACAGCACCACTCGACTTATTGTTGTAAGAGTAAAATATTGTGGGCTCATTATCGCAGTATAACTTAAGTGGGTTTTCAATGCTGTCAACCACTCTAAGACTGGATAAAAATTTCTTAAGCCAAACAGCCTGGACGGTGGCCTCATAACATGCAACAAATTTGGCATGCATTGTGGACGATGCAGTGACGGTTTATTTAGAGCTTTTCTACAAAATGGCTCCATTCATGAGGGTGAATATATAACCTGACGTGAATTTCTTAGTATCCACACAACCCGCGAAATCTGAATCTGAATATCCCACTACTTCAAGTGGGTCTGACTTACTATACGTTAACATGAGGTCTTTTGTGCCTTGCACATATCTTAATGCTTTCTTAACTGTCTTCCAGTGATCAATCCCTGGATTGGCCTGATATCTGTCAAGCATTCCGGTCACATAAGCTAAGTCAGGGCGAGTACAGACTTGAGCATATATAAGGCTTCCGACAGCAGAAGCATATGTAACCGACTTCATTTGATCGATCTCATATTGGTTCTTGAGACACTGAAAGTTTCCAAACTTATCGCCCTTGACAATCGGAGCGGGCGAAGACTTACTCTTATGCATACTGTACTTTCTCATTACATTCTCTAAGTATGCCTTTTGTGATAAGTCTAATACCCCCTTATTTCTATCTCGGTGAATTTCTATGCCCAATACATAGGATGCTTCACCAAGATCTTTCATGTCAAAATTAGATGACAAAAACTTCTTAATTTCTGATAGTAGATTGACATCACTACTTGCAATTAGTATATCATCTACGTAAAGCACGAGGAAAATATATTTCCCGCTCTTAAACTTAGCATAAATACAATTGTCCTCCTAATTTTTTTTAAACCCAAACTTTCTTACTGTTTTATCGAACTTGAGATACCACTGCCTTGATGTTTGTTTAAGTCCATAAATGGACTTTCTTAAGTGGCATCCCATATGTTTCTTACCCTTAACAACAAAACCTTTCAGTTGTGTCATATAGACGTTCTCATATAGATCACTATTGAGAAAAGCCGTCTTTACATCCATCTGATGTAATTCTAAATTATAATGTGCAACTAATATCATAATGATTCTGAACGAATCCTTACTTGAGACAGGTGAAAATGTCTCATTATAATCAATTCCTTCTCTTTGAGTGAAACCTTTTGCAACAAGTCTGGCTTTAGACTTATCAATATTCCCTTTGGAGTCACGTTTAATTTTGTAGACCCATTTACAGCCTAGTGTTTTGGCTCTATTAGGAGTGTCGGCGGTTGAGAACCGGCAGATCTCCCTACACTGTTAAAGTGATTGGGGAGTTTGAAATTCGGTGTGGGCGCGCGGAGATTCAAGAAGGTGAATTGGAGTTTGGTACAGGAGACACAAGAATTTACGTGGTTCAGGCCGCCTGAGCGTAATACCCTACTCCACGGGTGTGTTGGTGTTGTATTAGCAGTAAGAGCTTGTCACGAGTGTATGGAGTGCGTGAGCTCCTTCGTGAATGTCCCTGAGTGTATCGTCGGCCTGTCCTTTTATAGTACAAAGACAGGCCGTTACAAGCTAGCTTGGCCCGACATGTGGCCCCGGCGGTTACTGGTATTGATACATGATTAATTACTCTTAATGATCTTGTAACGGATTTTGACAGCACCGTTACTGGTGTTAAGATCGTCCGATTAAGTGTCATTAATATGGTATTAATGGCACTTAATCAGGTCTTGAAGTCATTGACTCTCCTTTGAAGATCCGGAGCCGTTACAATGTCTTCCGGAGGTTAGAAGCAGGAAGGTCCGACGATTTGACACGTGGCAGATCTGGAGCTTGCTGTGGGAAGCAGGTAGCTCCGAGGCTATCAGACACGTGTCAGGTCCGGAGCTTCTCTCGGTCTGGGGTTAAGTCCGGAGGTGCCGTTTCGGTACGTGGCCCGGAGCTTCCCCCTTGTGGGAGGTAGCTCCGGGTTAGTTGTACACGTGGCGACCCAGGGATTAACCATGTTGGAGAAGCGGGTCCGGTCATGTCTGACAAGTGGGCCTTCGAAAGGGTCTTCAAACCAAGTAGACGGCTTTCCTTTGAGATTTTTGTAACCTCAAGGGGTGTACGGTTTTTAGGGTACCGACAGTGGCCCCCTGGACCTACCTCCGAGGAAGATGACTGGGGTGAAGTCATTCCGTCGGAGGTGGGTCCATCCTTACGACTCTTGAACTGGGTCTTCAAGGGTCTTCGAAGGTGCTGTTGGCAAGGATTTGCAGTTAAATCCCGCCGCGTGGCGTACCTCAGGCGGCAGATGAGATCTTTGACGTGCGGATCTCACGAAATTGAAGGTCGCCGGTTCCCGATACGAAAACCGTATCGGTTCCGCGCGCCCTGTCAGGCCGCCGCCTTTGGGTTTCCCGCCGCGTGATGGCAACTGTTCGCCTGGGTAAGAGCCTCGACTTGATCGTCGGGGTGGTCCCGGGCCCTCTTGTCATCGGTTGGGCTGAATTCTTGAGTAGTATCTTCGACTTCTCTGCGGTTTCCATCCAAGCGTTGCGAGGGCTTACTTAAGAAGGAAAGCGCGCACCGTCGGGAGTTCTTTACGCCTCTCATCTGATTTTGCGCTCAAACTCCCAACTCGTGCTTCGCTCTTCTTCTCTTGCCTAGCTGTGCCGCGATGGAGTTAGGTCTGCGCGAGAGTCGCTTGAAGACCGACAACGATTTGAAGAAGGTCCGGGCCCTCATGGGGTGGTCCTCGGACTTCTTCAACCACTTGGTCCGTGCCGGCAGAGAGCTCCCCTTCGAGAAAGAGCGCGCCGGCAAAATGGTGTACTTTTCTTCATACGCTATGGTGGGGTTGATCCCACCTTTTTCTTCTTTCTTCTTGATGCTGCTAGACTTCTATGGTTTGCAGCTATATCACATTGGCCCTCACTCCATTCTCCTTGTGTCCATCTTTGTCCACTTCTGTGAGATGTGGGTGGGCATCCCCCCCTGCATCGAACTCTTCCGGACCTTCTTCACCGTCCACACCACCGGCCGGAGCAATGAGTATCTTGGCTTCTACTACTTTGTGAAGCGCAAGAAGTGCCCATTCAAGTACCTCCGGTCGTTCCCTTCCGGGAAGTGGGATGACTGGAAGAAAGATTGGATAGTCGTCAGGGTGGAGGAGCATGAGCGGTTGGAGCTGCCCGATGGTCTGCCCGACATCGACACGACGATCTGGAGTTAGGTTCCGGTGCTGGCGGAAGCTTTCGACCCCGCCTTGACCAGGATCCGCCAATGCGTGGAGGTGGGATTGACCCCTCAGGCGGTATTTTGCAACTTCCTGGCCAACAGGTGGGCGCCGCTGAAGAGGAGGGAGAAGCTCGCTTGGGCCCTCAACAGCATGATGGACGAGGACCGGGTTGAGACCGGGTTGAAGTACAACATGGTGGGGAAGACCTTGGAGTTCCACCTCAAGAAATTCTAGCACGACATCGACGTCGACGGTGACGACTTGACTCCGCCGTCGGCCTTTCTCCCTCTGAACGTGGAGGTGGAGTTCAGCAGGGAGCTCCGGCGGACGATGCCTGCACTTGACGACCTTGGTGTCGTTGAGAGAAGAACAACCACCCGGGTGGCGATCCCCGGGATACCTGAAGACGGCTCCGCCCCTGCCCCACAACCGAGGGTCGAGGTCGTCGGCAAGGGCAAGGACCTGGCGGATGAGTCGGAGAGTCAGAAGAGGAAGCTGCGACATGCCGACGGAAGGTCCGTCAGGCCCGCTACTCCCGGCTCGGTCCCTTCCCCCCAGGGGGGAAGATCTTCTGCCACCGCAGTGACTGTCCCCGTAGTGGGGTCCTTTCGGGACGATATCGTTCCTGCAGTGGGATCCTCCCGAAGCGCGTCCGTCCCCGTGGAGGAACCCTCCTGGGGTGCTAGCTCCGGGCGCACGACTCCGGCACCTGGGACGGTGGGAGCCTCGACCCGGGAAACGCCCGCAGCTGCGACGAGTTCCGGGGGCCTTCTGGAGCTTCTACGCCGACCGTGGCCAGCCCGGAACGTCCAGGAAAAAGGTTCCGCGCAAGCTGGTGCGGAAGCCTTCCAAGGTAATTTTTGATCTTTACCTTGGTTAACTTTTTAATCGTAGCGATTGTTTGTTAATTTTCTTCGTTCATCATCTGCAGCGTCCCCAAGAAGGGGAGTGAAGCTCCGCCCTCAACCACAGTGTCTGAGGCCGTGGGAGCTTCTGCTCCTGTCTCGGTGCTGCCCCAGGTGGTGGCTAAGGCTGCGACAGCTCCGGCGCCGGCTGTCGTGGTCATGAACCTCGATTCGTCCCCAGAAGTTCCCGTGGTAGCGCCGGACCACGGGAGTGAAGACACGCCAGTGGCACCTATCTCGCAGGTTGAAGCTCCGGGTCCTGGTGCTACAGTGATGGAAGCTCCGGCTGTTGAGCCGGAGGAAGTAGTAGTCCCGGCTCCGGAGCCGGAACTTGTCGAAGCTCCGGCGGTTGAGCCGGAGGTGACTGAAGCCCCGACAAGCGAGCCAGTAGTCGAGGTAGTTCCGGCAGTTGAGCCGGCTACCTCCGAAGCACCGGCCGCTGAGCCGGTTATTGTTGGAGCGCCGGTCATAGAGCCGGTGGTTGAAGTGGTGATGGAGCTCGAGCCTCCCTCGGAAGAGGTGTCCCGGCCGGAGCTAGTAGCAGCTCCTGCTCCGGAGGCGACGACGTCGGAGGTACCTACGGCCGAGCCGGAGTGCCCAAGTGAAGTCGCTGGCCCCCTGCCCGAGGAGGTGAACGAAGACTTGGCGGTGGGGCCTTCTTCGATGGTGACTGAGGCCATCCCGGAGGACGGCCCTAGTGCCTTGGAAGCTCAGGGTTCCGCTCTCGTAGAGTGGGACCCAATTTTTGTATGTGAAGACCCGCTGGAACCAGCGGAGGAGACCCCAGCAGGTCCGGAGCCCATCCCGCTGTCGATGTCTATCGACAACGCCTGCTCCAGTCTGCGTCAAGTCCAATTGGCATTCTTCCACTACAGCAAGGCTCTTGAAGAGAAGCGCCAAACCCTTAGGCGGTGGCGTAACCGACTCCACTTTGAGACCAAGCTGGCGCAGTCGAGGCTAGCGGATGACAAGGAGTGGATCAAGCGGGAGAAGATCCGCCTGGAGTACTGGGGCAAGCTGCTGGATGACAGGGAGAGCATGACTCATGCCCTCGACGCTGAATCCCGGGAGATCCACGATCAGGCCAAAGCTGCCAACGACGCGACCAATGCTCGGCATGAACAGCTTGAGGCCATCAACACCGCACTCATCAAGCACCGAGAGGCACTTGAAGAGAGGGAGAGACGGCTCGAGGACGAAGAGCAGAAACTCCTGGAGCTGCGGGATGACGTCCTGAGGAGGGAAGAGGAGCTCGCCGAGAAAGTAGCTCTGGCTGACAAGGGCCTCGAGGAGCGCACCAAGAAATTGGAAGAGCGCTGCCAAGAGGAAGAGGAGAAGACCTGGGTGCGGGGGCAGGAACTCTACGAATACGAGTGTGCCCTTGTTGCCCGGGAGAAAAAAGTGGAGGCTAGGGAGAAGGACCTGGTCGATCGTCGGAACAAGATCCACCTCCGGGAGGAAGAGCTCGGAAGACTTGAGAGGCGGGTTGCTGCAAAGATTCAGCAAAACGCCAAAGAAGTTGAGCGCCTCGCCCGTGAGAATTCCGAACTGACGACGGCCAAGAGATCCCTGGAAGAGATGAAGAGCTTGAGGACAGCGGACTCCCTACAGATTTGGGAGTTCCTGGGCAAGGCCAATGATGCGCTGACGTCGATGGGTTTCAGCCCTGTGCGCCCAGACGATCCGGAGCCGGAGCCGGACCTAGCGCTGCAGGCGTTGAGCGCAGCAGGTAGCAAGCTCTCCAAGGTGGGCGATGTTATCGCGGACCAACTGAAGGTTGAGGGGCAATCCCTGGCGAAGAACGTCGCAGAGTATGTGCTGACGTGCTACACCAGCTGGAACCCCCAGTTTCCTCTGGACCCGGTGCTTGAAGGCCCCGTCGAAGGAGAAGGCAAAGCTACCCGAGCCAGCGTATCGTAGGTCGCCCAGAAGGTCGTTGAGTTCTTCCATAGGGTCTAGGACCATCTCTTTAGCTCTCACTTGCATTTTCTCTTCTTCTTCCTCAATTTTGTAATCCCTTGTCTCCAGATGTAATCTCCTGTCTCCAGATGAATGAAATCCCCAAATTTTTGCGAATTTCACTTTTTGTCTTCAACATATTTATCTTCACTTGGCCCCCTGGTAGATGTACACAATTTGATTATGAACATGTACCAAAAGGATATTGAGTTTTGTTGAAGACTCATTTGCTCCAAACTTGTAGCATTTAGGTCCGAAGTCTTCGATAGTGAAGGTCCCCTGAGGTTGTCGGAGCTTAGAAGCTCCAGCATTGTCCATCGCTGGAGCTTGGTAGCTCCGGCAATAGCCTCTATCAACACGTAGAGCGTCGATAGTTAGTCCTCCGGGGTGTCGGAGCTGAGTAGCTCCGGCAGTGACATTTGCCAACACTTGGTTTGTTGGCAGCAGACTCCATTTACGGGGTCTTCTCACCATCTTATATTCAGCGTCGACGGCTGGCCCCCTTAGGGGAGTCGGAGCTTAGTTAGCTCCGGCTCTTCTCCATCAACGTAGACTTTATTTTTCCTGCACACTTAAGTCAAGAAAAATAGTAAAATTCATTCCTTGTCTATAATTTCGTCTTGGCTTACGATTCTCAAGAAAACTTTAAGTTCAACGTGATTTTAAATACAACCGGATGCGTTGCCTTTTTCTCTTAGATTCAACTGTTCATGGACCCGCCTTACTTCAGCCTGCCGGGGTGTAGGTAGAGTGGCGTACTTAGGGTGCTTGACCAGGCTAAGTCGATAGCGCACTCTAGCCCTAGATTGGCTTGGCGGCTTTCAGGCGAGTTGGCCATAAACAATATTTGAATCAGAAAGAACTGACAGTACAACTCGAATCGTATATAAACCGGTCGACTTAAAATTTCTTAAGAATTGCACGTCTTTGTTATAGACAAGAAAGAGAAAAATAAAAATGTTGAGCCTGTACAAAATAAATGCACGTGGAGTCTATTTCACATGAAGATGTCTTTCATTATAGGTCCAGGGTACAGGGGAAACAAGTACACTCTTAGGGTACGGAACCAGGCTAAGTGTGTTTGGTTTCTCATTTAACCCAGGGTAGTTAGCCACACTTTTAGTCCGGAGACTGTGACAAGTGCTGCCTGAACTTTGCGGACCTTTCGGGAAAGGTCCGACTGTTCTCCCGGAGGAACTACCCGACTCTGTACAATGACTCTATAACATACATCTCAAGTTACTCAAGACTCACCTCCGTGGTATTAAGTGTAGAACTTACAGAGGTGCTCGATGTTCTAAGGATTTGGGAGAGGTGTCCCATCCTCGGTAGCCAAGCGAACGCTTCCGGGACGGGATACTTTGATCACTCGGAAGGGCCCCTCCCAGCCGGGGGAGAGTTTGTTTAACCCTTCTCTGGATAGTATTCTCCGTAGCACCAGATCGCCTTCCTCGAGCTGTCGGTTGTGTACATGCCGCTGGTGATAACGCCGTAAAGCTTGGCGATATCGGGCATTTCGAACAGCTGCTTGGCACCTTCCCTCCTCGAGGAGGTCTAGGTCTTCACGCCGAAGCTGGTCCTGCGTGGCTTCGTCGAAGGTCCGGACCCGGAGCGAATCCAAGGTGATTTACGGAGGAAGGATTGCTTCAGCTCCGTACACCAGAAAGAAGGGTGTTTCTCCGGTTGACCGGTTTGGAGAAGTCCTGTTGGCCCATAGAGTGGGCGGAAGCTCTTTGATCCAGTTGGCTCCGTGTTTTTTCAAGCGCTCATAGGTGCGCGTTTTGAGTCCTTTAAGGATTTCAGCATTTGCTCTCTCGGCTTGGCCATTGCTGGCTGGATGAGCTACGGAGGCGTAGCAAACTTGTATGCCGAGGTCTTCGCAATATCCTTGGAATGCGGAGCTTGTGAATTGAGTCCCATTATCAGTGATGATTTTGGTTGGGACTCCAAATCTGCTCACAATGGATTGCAGAAAGTTGATAGCAGATTGCTTGTTGATCGTCACAACTGGAGTTGCTTCCGGCCATTTGGTGAACTTGTCAATGGCGACGTACAGGAACTTGTAACCTCCGACGGCTCTTGGGAAGGGTCCCAAGATGTCCATCCCCCACACGGCGAAGGGCCATGTAGGAGGTATCATTCGTAAGGGTTGAGCCGGTGTATGAATTTGCTTCGCATGAAATTGGCATGCTTCGCATTTCTTCACCAGCTCAGTGGCATCATGGAGCGCTGTAGGCCAGTAGAAGTCGTGCCGAAAGGCTTTACCAACCAGCGTGCGGGAAGACGCGTGGTTCCCACATTCGCCTCCATGGATTTCTGCGAGGAGCTCGCAGCCTTCTTCCCTTGTGATGCACCGCATTAGGATGCCGTTGGCACCGCGCCGGTAGAGATCCCCTTCTACCAGCGTGTATATTTTAGCCAATCTGACTACCCGGTCAGCGGATACATCATCGTCAGGAAGGATGTTGTCTTTCAAGTAGTTTCGGATCTCCGAGATCCATGCATCGGAACTGACTTGAGCATTTGAGTCTTGCGTGCTGGGTTGCTCGGAGCTTCCGGCAGCACCTACGACCCTTGATGGCTGCCATGGTAATAGGGCCATCGGGACCGTCAGCTTCGGGATGCTGATCTCGCCCCCTTCGCTCAGTTCGGCAGGCTGAGCTGTGGGTTTCAACAACCTCCGGACAAAAGTTCCGTCAGGAGCCGGAGCTCCAGTTCATGCTTTCGTCGAGAGTTCGTCGGCTTCAGCGTTGTGGGCACGCTGAACATGGTGGAGGTCTAGGACTTCAAAGTCCTTCTGAAGCCTCTGGACTTCTAGGAGGTAAGCAGCTAGCTGAAGATTGTTGCACGAGCATTCACCCTTCACCTGCTTGATGATGAGCTGTGAATCTCCTTTGACCAGCAGTTGCCTGACACCGTATGACAGTGCCACCTTTAGTCCGTAGATGAGTGCTTCATACTCCGCCATGTTGTTGGTTGCCTTGAAGTCAAGGTGTACCATGTATTTCACCTTCTCCCCAGTCGGTGCGAGGAGAAGGATTCCAGCTCCGGTCCCCTGCTTCTGCATGGAGTCGTCGAAGTAGAGGGTCCAGTGAGGCTCGGTGAAGGTTGGAGCTTGATGCTCCGTCTTCTGTTCACTGGGGCCCCCAGGGTTTGATGGAGAGGGAGTCCATTCTGCCACAAAATCTGCCAAAGCTTGACTCTTGACTGCTTGTCTTGAAATAAATTCGAGATCAAATTCAGCCAATTTCGCTGCCCACTTTGCAATATTCCCAGTTGAATTGGGATTATGCAGGATTGCTCGAAGTGGATAGGAGGTCACCACCGAGACTTTGTGAGCTTGGAAGTAATGTCGAAGCTTCCTGGAGGCAATAAGAACTGCATAGAGCAGCTTATGCACCTCTAGGTATCGAGTCTTGGCATCGTGTAATACTTCGCTGATGAAGTATACCGGGCATTGAATGGTCTGGACCCTCCCAGAGGGGTCCGAAGCTTCCTCTTCATTGACCCGGACCCTCTCGGAGGGGTCCAGATTCTCTTCGGGGACCTCCGGGTTCTGGCTGGAGGAACCCAGAGCTTCTTCAGAAATGACCCGGACCCTCCCGGAGGGGTCTAGGTCTCCTGAACTGACTTCTTGTGGGTTCGAATCTGGGAGCTGGGACCCAGACTCGCATTCAGGAACCTCCGGACCCTTCCGAAGGGGTCTGGATTCCTCAATGTGGGGTAGTTACGGTCTCTCCGCAACCAGAACCATACTGACGACTTCGTCAGTAGCTGAAATGTAAAGCAACAAAGGCTCACTAGGGTTCGGAGCTACCAGAATTGGTAGGGTGGTGAGGAGCTGTTTCAGCTCCTGGAATGCCTTCTCTGCTTCTTCGGACCATTGGAATGATGCGGACTTCCTCAATAACTTGAAGAAGGGAAGTGCCCGCTCCGCCAGTCTTGATATGAACCGGCTGAGGGCTGCTAGACATCCAGTTAACTTTTGGACGTCTTTGATGCATGTTGGTGGCCGCATGTCTTCAATGACTTTTATCTTCGCCGGATTAGCTTCTATGCCCCGGTGACTTACCAGGAAACCAAGAAGTTTTCCGGAGCTAACCCCAAACACGCACTTGTCCGGGTTTAGCTTTGTGCGGGTGGCCCGCAGCTTGTCAAAGACAGCCTGCAAGGTGTCTAGGAGTGACTCCTTGTTTCTGACTTTGACCACGATGTCATCGACGTACACTTCCACTATGTCTGTGATGAGTTCTTCAAAAGTTTTGTACATAGCTTGTACAAAAGTCGAAGCTGCATTCTTGAGACCAAAGGGCATGGCTGTGTAGCAATACAATCCATCCACTATGATGAAAGAAGTATGCTCTTCATCTTCCCTAGACATCCTGATATGATGATACCCAGAATATGTGTCTAGGAAACACAGTAATTCACACCCGGAGGTGGAATCCACTATCTGATCTATTCTAGGTAGTGGGAATGGATCTTTTGGACATGCCTTATTTAGTGTGGTGTAGTCGATGCACATCCGAAGCTTCCCGCCGGCCTTAGGCACAACGACTGGGTTCGCCAGCCATTTTGGATGGAAGACTTCTCGGATGAATCCGGCTTCGAGTAGCTTCTTCACTTCTTGTCGGATGAAGTTATGCCACTGTACGGATTGCTTTCGAGGCTTCTAATGCACAGGCCGGGCATCGGGGTAGATCTTCAGATTGTGCTCAATCACTTCCCTGGGGATCCTAGGCATTTGTGACGGTTGCCAATCAAACACGTCAACGTTAGCCCGGAGGAAAGTGATGAGCGCGAGTTCCTATTTGTCGTTCAATCCTCCCGATATACGGGTGGTTTGAGCGGCATCGGAACCGATTTGGACGACTTTGACGGGAATGTCGGTGTCACCGCTTGGCTGCACACGGGGTGCAGAGGTCGAGCCTCGTTGACGAATTCTCGGGGGTTTCAGAGCTTGCTCCTGTCTAGAGTCCTCCTCTTGCGCCGTGGTGAGTGCGTGGAGTTCCTCCAGAGCAGTTACTCCGGCAGTGCGATCTCCGCGGATTCGGAGAACGCCTACTGGTGTTGGCATCTTCAACACCAGGTATCCATAATGAGCAGCTGCCATGAATTTGTACAGGGCAGGTCTACCCAAGATGGCGTTGAATGGTAAGGTGATCTGAGCGACGTCGAAGACCAACTTCTCGGTGCGATACTTCTCCCGGGTCCCGAAGGTAACGGGGAGAGTAATAGCTCCGAGTGGGGTAATGGCCCCCGGACCTAATCCGGAGAAAGGTCGAGAGGGCTGGAGATCCGAAGGTCGGAGCTGAAGCTTAGTGAAAGCTTCGAAGCTGATGAGGTTAAGCCCCGAACCTCCATCTACCATGACGTAGTGGAGCTGGATGTTGTTGATGGTAGGAGATACCATCAAAGATAACTGTCCTGCTCCAACCATGCTCCTCGGACAATCAGAAGCATCAAAAGTGATGAAGCCATTTCTTTAGCTTTGTACTTACACTTCAGAATGTATTATATGTACCCTCTTTAAGTAGAAATCTCATCTCAGTGTCATGCTTAGATGATGATAGTTATGTTCGCCAGTTTGGCAAAGACAGATGTGTAATTAAGTATGATAATAAGATGTTTGGTGTTGTCATAAGACAAGGCATGCTATACTTATTATCTATACATGATGATATTAATGTTATAAGCGACAATCAGTTTTCCTCACATCAGGGTAAGCGTAAGAGAATTGATTCCGAAATGTCTTCGGAATTATGGCATTGTCGCTTAGGCCATATTTCGAGGGGGGAATTGAACAATTGATTTCACAATCGATTCTTCCCCATTTAGATTTTTCGGCTTCAAAAGAATGCATAGACTGCATTAAGAGAAAATTTGTTAAGAAAATTAAGAAAGGTGTCATACGCAGTGCGGGAATTTTAGAATTAATCTAGACGGATATTTGTGGTCCATTTCCCATAGTATCTGTTGATGGTTTTGATTCATTCGTAACCTTCACGGATGACTATTCTCGCTATGGCTATATTTATCCGATTAAAGAACGCTTTGGAGCATTGGATAAATTTAAGATATTTAAGGCTAAAGTTGAAAATTAGCACAATATTAAGATTAAAGTGGTAAGATCCGATCATGGTAGTGAGTACTACGATCGTCATACCTCGTATGGCCAAGTTCCTGGACCATTTGATTGGTTCCTACAGGAAAATGGCATAGTCGCTCAATTTTCCATACTGGGCGAGCCTCAGCAAAATGGAGTAGCGGAACGGTGCAACCGTACGCTAATGAATATGGTTAGATCCATGTTAAGTCAATCTGATTTGCCGGTTAGCTTATGGATGGAGGCATTAAAAACTGTCATTCATGTGCTGAATCGGGTTCCTACTAAGTCGGTGCCCAAAACACCGTATGAGTTGTGGACAGGACGTAAGTCCTCATTAAGTAATATGCATATATGGGGTTGTCCCGCTGAGGCAAAAATGTTTAACTCAAACATTAGTAAGTTGGATGCTAAGACAATAAGTTCTCATTTTATTGGCTATGTAGAAAAGAGTAAGGGATATTGTTTCTATTGTCCAGAATGATATACTAAGTTTGTAGAAACAAGACATGTCGTCTTTTTAGAGGATGTCATGATCAGGAGGAGTGCGGTAAGACAAGAAATTAATCTTTAAGAGAAGCGGGTTTATGTACCCACTCCTATAATTCAAGAACCATATTTCTTATTACCTACTGCTGTTGAATCATCAGTGCCTATTGGTAATGATTCAACAACTGTTGTTAGTTCTCTATTGACAACAGAATTATTAAGAGAGGTTGCCCATTTTCAACCCGTTGTCACTAATAATGAAAAGCAACAACAGCCTCAAAATGAGGATAATGTGCAATTAAGAAGATCTCAATGAGAAAGAAAATCGGTCATTCCGGATGATTATGAGATCTATTTGAGTGAGGCAATTCAAATGGAGGATGATCCCACCACTTTTGAAAAAGCTATGAGAAGTTCTCAATCATCTGAATGGCGTAAAGCTATGAAGGATGAAATGAGGTATATAGAAACAAACAAAGTCTGGGATTTAGTTGAGATTCCTAATAGAGCCAAAACAGTAGGCTGTAAATAGGTCTATAAAATTAAACGTGACTCCAAAGAGAATATTGATAAGTTTAAGGCCAGACTTGTTGCAAAAGACTTCACTCAAAGAGAAGAGATTGATTATAATGAGACATTTTCACCCGTCTCAAGTAAGGATTCATTCAGAATCATTATGACATTAGTTGCACATTACAATTTAGAATTACATCAGATGGATTTAAAGACGGCGTTTCTCAATGGTGATCTATATGAGAACGTCTATATGACACAATGTAAGGATCGAAATGCCCAAGAGGGGGGGGTGAATTGGGCTTTCTTTCAAATTTTAAGACAATTACAAACTAACAACTTAAAGCCCAATTCCCTATGCAATTAAACTATGCAATCAATGTAAATTAAAGTTGCGGAATGAAGATTGCATAAGAGTAAAAGGGAGAGGGATGCAAACGCTCAAAGGGACACGGAGTTTATCCCGTGGTTCGGTAAGATCACAAGGATCTTCCTACGTCCACGTTGTGGCACCCACCGAAGGGTTTTGCCACTCCCAAGTCACCGAGACTAGGGGCTTCTTCACTATTCTTCTCCGTTCACCAACCTTGGCAAGGTGGAGCTCAAGCCTTGTACACTTTTGGGATCCTCCGGGCTTCCACAATCCTCTTGGCAAGCTCCGGAAGTTGCATACACCAAGGGTCACTCCCTTTGGGCTCTCACTACACTAGAGACTCCAATCACCAAGAATGGAGGCACCCAAGCACTATCTCTAGCTAGTTCTAGCCTATCTCTTGGTGTGCAAATGATGAACAAATGATGTGAAAGTGATTGCTCTATTGCTTGAATGCTCTAGGATGTGTAGAGTATGTCTGGGCTTCAAGTCTTGTCGATTTGACAGGTTGAAGGGGTATAAATAGCCAGCCTCCACGAGATAGCCGTTGGAAAAGTAGGCTGACATCACTTCTCTGCGAACACCGGATGATCCGATGTCTCCCCTTCAGTTATCATCGGTCAAAGCCAAATTAGCTGATGTCACTGTGTCAGATATGACCGTTGTTAGACCGATGTTGATCTGTCTTCTCATCGGATGATCCGGTGGCTCTTCCTCCAGAATTTTGCTTGATCTTGAGGCTCACTGGAGTGATCGACCGATGTATGTAATCCTGCACATCGGATGATCCGGTGCTTCACTTGGTCCAATGGTATTGCATTCTGTGATGATGGACCGATGTCACTGAGCCACTCACATCGGATGATCCGGTGAGTGCATTTGTCTGAGGTCTTCTTCTTCAGTTGAACCAACTCGACCGATGCAGTCAACTTCAAGACCATCGGATGATCCGGTGTGTTCAACTTGTTGACTTTGAGTTGTTTTGAGTTGTTCTTTTGGAATTTTGAACTTGTGACCTCTTTGACATTTGTTTGAAGTGTTGTTTTGATTGTCTTCAAGCATTGAGTGATATCAAGTTAGAGCTTTCGCTTCTTGTCTTCATATGATTTGATTTGATCTCATTCGTTGATTTTATATGGGTCTCCAATGTAATTTTGATTTTATTTGATTGAGTGTTATTGAGACCTTGCATTCACAAATTCATTAGTAATATCGAATGGTTGTCATTAATCACCGAAACCGTACCTCATGGGGCCTAGATGCTTTCAATCTCCCCCTTTTTGGTGATTGATGACAACACAATAATTTAAAGCGCAATAATAATGAATTTGATGATAATACTCAAGAATATATGCAATGAATACAACATAGGACACATTAAGCTTGTAAAACGCAAAAGAGATTTGTGGTGCGAAAAGCTCAATTGATTAAAATTATAAACACATGAGACAAGTGAAAGAGTGCTTAATTAAAATTACAAAAGAGTACTCAAGCATGAATACAAAGGATAAGTTTTAATTAAAATTACAAAAGAGTACTCAAGCATGAATATGAATACAAAGGATAAGCACACACACACACACTCACACTCCCCCTGAGACTGCTACTACCACTCCCCCTGACTCTTCTACATCTTCTCCCCCTTTGGCATCAAGACACCAAAAAGGGATCAGAACGCCTATAGACCCTGAGAGCTGGGCGCGAGGACGAACTGAGAACCGTCGCCGTCGTCGGAGCTGGAGTCGCCGGACGTAGGGGCTGCCGGAGCGGCGGGAGCTGGAGGGTCCGCTGTCGGTGCTGGAGGAGAGGAAACAGGTGCCGGAGGAGCTGGAGGAAGTGGAGCGCTCACCAGGGACGCCGGTGTCTGCTGGAACAAGATCGTCGCCGGCAGTGGTGAGTGAATCGGTGCGCTAGATGCCAGAAGAGGTGACATACTGATGGAAGGGATGGGAGTAGTGGGCACCTGAGCAACACCTGGAGCCAGTCCCAGTCCAGGCTGCTGTGGAGGAAGGGCGATCCCGGTCTGAGTGTAAAGGTTGGTGATCAACCCTAGGATCCCCATCATGGCCTGCTGGGTCTGCTGCTGCTGGTCGAGGGTACGGCGGTGCATCTGATCGACCAGGTTGGTGAACCGGTTCGTATCCTCTCGCCTCTGACGGGCGATCTCCAGCTGGAGCTCCTGCTGCTGCCGCTGCAGCTGTGCCAGGTGAGCGGCCTGCTCTGCCCTGACCTGCTCAGCAGCGAGCCTGTCCTGGCGCTGCTGCTCGATCATCTGCTGGAGAAGCGACGTCAGCTCAGACGGCTGCGTCACCTGCGCCTCGGACACAGGAGGTGGTGTCGGTGGCGGAGCAGCTGATCCTCCTGCCTCAGCGTCGTGCTGCCTCGGTGAAGGTGGAGGGGGAGGGAAGTACTCCTCGACACTGTCGTCTGTGTCGCTCTCGGACCAGACGTGCTGCAAGTCCTCCCCCTGAGCCTCGGCTTCAGCAAGCCTCTCGTCCTCCCGCTCTAGGTCGGACCAGTCTTCCTCTGACAGACGGGCCCGGACCTGGCGCTCAACTGGACGACCAAGGCGACGGTCTCCAGGAGCAGAGGCACGATAGTGACTGAAGCGAGTCACACTCTCGTCAGCTAGCCGGGCTTGTGCTGAATGTCCCTCAGGCACCACCATAGAGCAAATGAAACTGATCCAGTGCCCATAGACCATCTGCCTCATCATGCCGATTCCATCCGTGATTACGTCCTCCATCTCGCAGAGAAGTATGTCCACGATATCGAAATCCATCCCGTTCATTATGTAGAACAGGAGGGTCTGCTGCAGACTCGTGAACCCCTCCAAGTAGCCTGACCTCGGCAGGAGCGTGCGGCGCAAGGCGAGGTGCACAATGCGCGCAGCTGGGGTCAGGAGAGCTGGGACTCTCGGCTGGTCTGGAGAGAACGAGGGGCCAAACAAAGAGCGGATCTCGTCCAGCTGTGGTGCTACCCCTCCAGTAAGTGGCCTCCTTGGTGGATCTGCCTGCCCATAGACCTTCTCGTGTATGCTAGTGTCGTGCAGGTCCAAGCCAAGAATATGCCCCAAGGTCTGCCTCGAGAGGTGGTAGTGCTGACCATTGAACATGAAAGCAATTGACCTTCTACCCTCTGAGATGTACAGGGTCGCGTAGAAGACACGGACCCACTCTTCCACATAGGCACTTCTCTCATAATCCAGTAGCTCCACCAAGCCTCTGTATCGCTCAAAGAAGGGGCGGACATCAGTTTCCGCTGCCACTGCAAGCTGCCTCCAGTCCAAGTGGTTGTGCTGAAAGAGCTTGTGCCCCCGGCGCTTGTAGGTTTCATAGAGAGACGCCTGGGTGACAGTCCAGAAGCGACTGTCAACAAGAAGCTCTCGGGGCTGTGGGAACCACTCCTCAAGCAGAACACTCCATCTGAGCTTCCGGAGTTGCTTAGCCTTCATCTTCCGGTAGTCCACAAGACGGACTCCTTCACCGACCCGGACGGTCGTGTCCATCTCATGGATGTCCCTCTCAGCCTCCCTGTCCTCACGACGGTCGGCAGCCGTCGGTCTCGGACGAGGAGCAGCCTCGGCGTGACCCCCACGCGTCCGGGCTGAGCGTCGGCGAACGAGGGGCTCAACTGGCTCCTCTTCGGCGTCGGAGTCGTCGACCACGGGAGGCGGCCTTGGACGGGCCTCGCGAATCCTCAACGAACCCCCACGGCCGCGCTCACGCTCCTCGGCGGCGCGAGCGGCCATCAAGGCCTTCTTCTCCTCCTTGGAAAGCTTCTGCTTCTTCGCGGCGGGCTCCGCGACGGCCTTGCCCTTGTTCTTCCGGTCACGAGCCATCGCGATCACGAGATTGCACGGAGTCGACGACGGGGCGTGAAGCGCAACGGACCGGAAAACCCTAGTGAGGTGGAGATGATCGGAGATGGCGCACGTTGGTGGTGTGAGCGTGGAGCAGCTTTGGCGGTGGAGAGAGGCGGCGGCGATGCTTTGGGCGCGGTGGTGAGTGGCGGCAACGGCGTCTAGGGCGGCGGCGGCGACGGCTGCCGGCGGAGGTGGCGTGGTGCGCGGGCAGTGGTGGCGCGGGAGTCGCCGGCGGCGGCGGCGCGAGCAGAGGGGCGGCGGCGGCGGCCGGCGGCGGCGCTGCAGGCGAGGGAGAGGCGGCGGCGCGAGCACGGGGGCGCGAGGGGTCGGGGAGAGAGAAGGTGGCGGCGGCGCGGGCGTTTAAATAGTGGGACCCAAACCCTAGCCGTTATTTAAACACCGGATGGACCGATGATATGAGAATTGAGCATCGGTCAATTGCTACAGAAAGGATATTCAAGAAATGCTGTTGACATCGGATTGACCGACGTTTAGGGTTTTTAACATCGGTCGAATATCACAGTAAGGGTGTTCAACCGAGTGATGTTGACACCGGATGATCCGACGTTAGAGGGATGAAGACATCGGTTGAATAGATCACAGCTCCAGAAGAGTGAACATCGGTTGGACCGATGTTTTCCAGGATGAGTGCGTCGGATCATTTGAGGTTTTGACAGAGTTGGGCTTTGAGGATTGAACACATATGTGACCGATGAGGGATTGACATAGGCATCGGATAATCCGATGACAACAGAACGAAAACATCCCATATATGTCCTTCGACCGAACAAACAATCGAGGAGAAACACATGTCTTAGGACCTTTTGGGCAACCCCTTACCCCTCAAGAAGCTAATATGCCAATAGCTTGGCTAGACCTTAACACAAACGGAACACCAAGAAAAATGGAGGAAAATATCCAAATAAAATGTAAGGCCCATGCTTTGTGAGGTAGAGTATGAAGACTTCTATCTCTTTGAAGCATGATCCTCTAGGCATTAACGTACCTAACATTTTGTTCTTTCCACCTTATATGAGTTGAGATATTGCATTTCAAACAAGTCTCCTTCTCATGAGGTGGGTTCCCCTTTGTGACAATCTATCGTTATGCAATGCCAAACAAATTATAGTGCAAGAGATTAAATGAGTGCAAGTTTATATGGCAGGGATCATGCAAGGCATAAAGTAAATCTATCTTGCCAAGTTTGAACCTTCCAAAGGCTTCCTCAGGGAAAACTACTTCTAGCTTGCCCCTATCCTTTGGGAGTTAGACAAGACCTATATGATATGCATCCTTACATGAACATGGCAACTTACATGACGTTAGATGCATCTAGCACATTTAATTCACTTCTAAGTCTAGAAAAGGTTTTCTCATCAAGTGCGGGAATGGGGTTTTTAGCTATCTTAACCGCACTTTCATTGTCACAAAGGAGAGGCACATAATCATACAAGCATTCATTAAACATGACATGGGGCCTAGATGCGGAAAGATATAGCAATAGACTATTTATGGAATGGTAATTTGTTTTGACAATAAGGTTACCGTCCATATCCGCGTTGGGCTCCCATTCTTAACTTTTCTTCAAGAGGTCCTTGGTAGATTTTCTTTGATGGTGGAGGTCCCCTCTTGAAGTCACCTCGTGGACGGTCACGTGTTCTTGACTTTAGGCACCCAAGCTAGCTTTGGTCCTTGTATATGTGATACAAGTGCTTTTGGGACCCAAAGTTGCTTGGGGAGCTTCCCTTTCATCCCCTTTACGTTCATGCCAATGAACTTTGCCTTCACCTTAGCACCTACTTTGCTCAACAAATAATAGTGATTCTCAAAGGTAGATGTGTAGTTAGTTGGCAATTTTGGAGAAGGTCGGTTAGGTAGAGGGCACTCCCTTGTATGGTGACCGGTGACCTTGCAATGTTGGCAATAGGAGCCAACTTCCTTGATGAAGCTTGTTTTGAGCTCCGGTGAGGGCACCTTTCCTTTGTTGGGTACCGGGAAAGATCCAAGTCCTCTCTTGTTGAAGCCCTTTGCTTGATGGAAGAGGATTTCTTTATGTTTATCTTCTCCCTTAGATAGTCTTGCTAAGCTTGTGCGGAGACTTTCAATCTCCTTCATCAACTCCTTCTCCCTTGCATTCTCTTTCAAAGGCAAAGACTCATGGAAAGCATTAGTAGCATTTGAAATAATGGGTACCTTGCCATCAATAGTTTCTTTCTCCTTATTTTTTAATTTTAGTTCAATGGCTTCATAAGAGAGATTAAGTGCATGATGCTCTTGAACTAACTCATTGTGCTTATCCGAGAGCGTTTGATGAACTAAGCCAAGCTTATGATTGTCTAGCTCAATTTTAGCCTTATCTTCTTCAATTTGCTCGACATAGGTTTTGAGCGTGTCATGCTCTTTAAGTATGCTTTCATACTTGCCAAGCAAATCAAGATTAGCATTTTCAAGTTTAGCATGAGCTTGTTCTAGCGCCTTGACTTTGTTCTTTTCCCTTTTAATGATGGTGTGATATTCATTTATCAATGAAGTTAATTCATCGGGGGAAAGTTCATCATCACTAGAGTCGTCACATACCTCAAAGTTACCTTTCGCCATGAGACACATGGGAGGTGGAGGAAGAGGTGAATCATCTTTGTTGGCAATGGCAAGTTCGGCCAAGTTTTCTTCTTCTTCTTCACTCTCTTCTTCACTTGACTCTTCGTCGGTGATCCATTCATTCCCCTCACACATGAACACTTTTTGAGGTCCTTGTCTTTTCTTTGGAAAGAATTTTGACTTTTTGCCTTTGTCAAATTTCTTCTTTCCAAACGTTCTTGCCTTGGGCTTGACCTCTTCCTCTTCATCCTCGCTATCTTCAAGCTTGTGATACTTGCTCTTGTGGTTCTCCCTTCTCTTGTCCGGTTTTGGACAATCGTAGGAGATGTGGCCTTGTTCACCACAATTATAGCAAGTTTTGCTACTTTCTTTCTTGGGGAGGAAGGCTCTTTTGTTGGGATCAAAAGTGTATCCCTTCTTGGCAATCTTGGAGTTCAAGCGGGAGAATTTTCTCATCATTGATGCAAGCTCATCATCATCATCTTCACTTGATGTTTGCTCTTCTTTGCTTGAACTAGGCTTGATCATTTTCTTCGTTTTCTTGAAAGCCTTGAGAGCTATTGTCCTTGTAGAGGATGAACTCTCCATCATCCCAAGTACACTCATCTCATGAGCGTGTATTTCTCCAATGAGCTCCGAAACTTCAATGTTGTCAAGTGATTCCTTTTGGAGCATGGAGTTGATGATGTTGTACTTAGGCTTGGGAAGGAGCATGAGGATCTTTCGGTTGATAAGTCCCTTGCCAAGAGACGCAATGTCAAGAGCATTAATCTCCTCAATAAGAACATTTAAGCGTGAAAACATTTCATTAACATTTTCATGAGGAAGCATTTTGAATTCATCATACTTAGATTTTAGCAAGTGATATTTGAGTTCTTTAACACGAGAGGAACCCTCATGAATTTCAATTAAGCATGCCCAAATTTCACAAGCTTTTTCTTTACTAGCTATTCTTGCAAATACATCTTGACTAATGCATTCATAGATGGCATTTCTACCCTTAGCATCCCATTTTAGTTGATCACCAACATAGTTAAGATCTCCAAATCCCGCATGGGTCGCTTCCCACACTTCGGGAGCAATGGCCTCTAGGTAGGCACGCATGCGTGCTTTCCAATAGGCAAAGTTCTTGCCCTCGAAGATAGGAACCGAACCCCCATTCTTGGCCATCTAAGCTCTCTAGCGGTGAAGCTAGAATGATCCAATGAGCAACAAAGCTCTGATACCAATTGTAAGGATCGAAATGCCCAAGAGGGGGGGTGAATTGGGCTTTCTTTCAAATTTTAAGACAATTACAAACTAACAACTTAAAGCCCAATTCCCTATGCAATTAAACTATGCAATCAATGTAAATTAAAGTTGCGGAATGAAGATTGCATAAGAGTAAAAGGGAGAGGGATGCAAACGCTCAAAGGGACACGGAGTTTATCCCGTGGTTCGGTAAGATCACAAGGATCTTCCTACGTCCACGTTGTGGCACCCACCGAAGGGTTTTGCCACTCCCAAGTCACCGAGACTAGGGGCTTCTTCACTATTCTTCTCCGTTCGCCAACCTTGGCAAGGTGGAGCTCAAGCCTTGTACACTTTTGGGATCCTCCGGGCTTCCACAATCCTCTTGGCAAGCTCCGGAAGTTGCATACACCAAGGGTCACTCCCTTTGGGCTCTCACTACACTAGAGACTCCAATCACCAAGAATGGAGGCACCCAAGCACTATCTCTAGCTAGTTCTAGCCTATCTCTTGGTGTGCAAATGATGAACAAATGATGTGAAAGTGATTGCTCTATTGCTTGAATGCTCTAGGATGTGTAGAGTATGTCTGGGCTTCAAGTCTTGTCGATTTGACAGGTTGAAGGGGTATAAATAGCCAGCCTCCACGAGATAGCCGTTGGAAAAGTAGGCTGACATCACTTCTCTGCGAACACAGGATGATCCGATGTCTCCCCTTCAGTTATCATCGGTCAAAGCCAAATTAGCTGATGTCACTGTGTCAGATATGACCGTTGTTAGACCGATGTTGATCTGTCTTCTCATCGGATGATCCGGTGGCTCTTCCTCCAGAATTTTGCTTGATCTTGAGGCTCACTGGAGTGATCGACCGATGTATGTAATCCTGCACATCGGATGATCCGGTGCTTCACTTGGTCCAATGGTATTGCATTCTGTGATGATGGACCGATGTCACTGATCCACTCACATCGGATGATCCGGTGAGTGCATTTGTCTGAGGTCTTCTTCTTCAGTTGAACCAACTTGACCGATGCAGTCAACTTCAAGACCATCGGATGATCCGGTGTGTTCAACTTGTTGACTTCGAGTTGTTTTGAGTTGTTCTTTTGGAATTTTGAACTTGTGACCTCTTTGACATTTGTTTGAAGTGTTGTTTTGATTGTCTTCAAGCATTGAGTGATATCAAGTTAGAGCTTTCACTTCTTGTCTTCATATGATTTGATTTGATCTCATTCGTTGATTTTATATGGGTCTCCAATGTAATTTTGATTTTATTTGATTGAGTGTTATTGAGACCTTGCATTCACAAATTCATTAGTAATATCGAATGGTTGTCATTAATCACCGAAACCGTACCTCATGGGGCCTAGATGCTTTCACACAACCGAAAGGTTTTGTTGTTAAGGGTAAGGAACATATGGGTTGCCGCTTAAGAAAGTCTATTTATGGACTTAAACAAGCATCAAGGCAGTGGTATCTCAAGTTCGATGAGACAATAAGAAAGTTTGGGTTTAAAGAAAATGAGGGGGACAATTGCATTTATGCTAAATTTAAGAGCGGGAAATTTATTTTCCTCATGCTTTATGTAGATAATATACTACTTGCAAGTAGTGATATCGATCTACTATCAGAAACTAAGAAGTTTTTGTCCTCTAATTTTGATATGAAAGATCTTTGTGAAGCGTCCTATGTATTGGGCATAGAAATTCACCGAGATAGAAATAAGGGGCTATTAGAATTATCACAAAAGGCATACTTAGAAAATGTACTGAGAAAATACAGTATGCATAAGAGTAAGCCTTTGCCTGCTCCAATTGTCAAGGGCGATAAGTTTGGGAACTTTCAGTGTCCCAGGAACCAATACGAGATCGATCAAATGAAATCGATTCTATATGCTTCTGCTATTAGAAGCCTTATGTATGCTCAAATCTGTACTCACCCTGACTTAGCTTATGTGACCGGAATGCTTGGCAGATATCAGATTAATCCAGGAATTGATCAATCAAAGACAGTTACGAAAGCATTAAGATATGTGCAAGGCACAAAAGGGCTCATGTTAACATATAGTAAGCCAGACTCACTTGAAGTAGTGGGGTATTCAGATTCAAATTTTGCGGGTTGTGTGGATACTAAGAAATTCACGTCAGGTTATATATTCACCCTCGCGAATGGAGCAATTTCGTGGAAAAGCTCCAAACAAACTGTCATTGTATCGTCCACAATGCATGTCGAGTTTGTTGCATGTTATGAGGCCACTAGACAGGCTGTTTGGCTTAAGAAATTTTTATCCGGTCTTAGAGTAGTCGACAGTATTGAAGAATCACTTAAGTTATACTGCGATAATGAGTCCACAATATTTTACTCTCACAACAATAAGTCGAGTGGTGCTGCCAAACATATCGACATTAAGTTTTATGTTGTGAAAAATCGAATCCAGGATCATAACATAAGTCTTGAGCATATAAGTATCAAACATATGCTTGCGGGTCTGCTAACAAAAGGTCTTCCACCCAGCGTGTTCAGTGAACACGTAGCCGGCATGGGTTTAAGAGAGAACCTATGATCACTGGATATTTAGGGGCCAAGTAAGAGTAAGATTCATTTTTAAGTGTGAGATGTATTGTGGTCTTCGAGTCCAATAATACATAAATGGTTTTTGTGATGCGTCGTGCCCTATATGTCAAGCATGAGAAAATGGACACTAAGTTTAGTATTAAGTAAGTTGGTAAGTTTCAAATTCGAGTTCAAGGGGGTGAATGTTGGAAATACCGGACTTGTCCGGTAGAGACCGGACTAGTCCGGTTGTTGTCCAGCCGGACTAGTCCGGACCCTTATAGGACTAGTCCGATATTATCCAATAAGGATATCGGACTAGCTCGATAATTTCAGTAACTGTCAGTTTGAACTCAAAATTGACATGTGTTCAAATTGAAAGGACATAACCCACCGAATTTTGAGTCTCTGATCGGGAGACTCAATGATTCGTAAGGGTCGGAGGCCCCCTCTTGTGTCTCTTGGTCAACTATAAGAAGAGGGTCAAGTGTATGATCAAAGAATGCTAAGGCATACACACATACACACTTGAACACTCTAACCCACTCAGAATCCGATCAACATACCAAGAGAAGAACAAGGGGAAACATCTCTCGTCGTTGTTTTTCTTGTCGCCCCGCCTTGTTGGCTAGATGGCCGCATCATCAAGCAACAACAAAGATGGAGGAGAAGATATTATTAGTGTTCTTGTGCTATTTGAGAGATAACACTTTGTGTTGATCTTATAATCTGAATTCTCCATGTAATTCGAAGTAATTTAGTGGCTATTTGATCTTTGGGCTCTCTCTTAATTCTAACAGTTGAGAAATCGATGAAGTATGATACTAATTCGTACCTATATGCTGCCTTGTGAGAAATCAATGAAATATGCTCCTGGTGAGAAATCGTTGCTGTGGCCGAACTGATGCCACCAGTGCGAACAACACCTAAGAGCAATATTGTCATTTGAGATGTTGAGAGAAAAGAAGTGGATAAAAAAGATTAAAAATATGTGAATTTTATTTCAACGGTGTGTCAATGCTGTAAATTCTATTTTATCAAAGCTCACGATAAAATATTTATTTTGTCAAAACTCAATAATATGAGTTCTATAATATGAAATGTTTCGCGGTAGAGGAGGGGACGAGGCTAGCCGGGCAAGGCCATCGCGTCGGACAACGAGATGAAGCGCGCCAAGTAGGGACGTCGCGTCCGACTATAAACCATCCGGCCAACGTCCGAGCTCCATTCAGTCAGGCCTCCAGCCGCGTTGGGAACCGGGGACGGGACCTTCATCATTGGACCTTAATGATTCTGCTTTCTTCTTTCTCAGGATCGGATTGAGGGAAGGAGATCGAACCCCAACCTCAAGTCCAGGAGAAGGCAGCGGAGTTGATGGACAGCGCCAACGTAACATGTGTGCATACGAGGATTAACCTCTCTCAATGTAACATGTGTACACCCTACCCCTGTGATTACCTCTAAGAGATTAAACCAAAATAATCCTAAAACTTAAAAGTCACCACATGTTACTTATCATTAAAAGAATAGCTAGTGCTCCATATGTTCTAAAATAAATAACGTTTAGCACATAAATGTTTTCTTGTTCTAATTATTATTTATTTTCAAACGTAGTGAGTAGTAAATAATGCAACCCTCGTTGTGATGAGTCTGTAATTTAACAAAATGCTATTTGTCAGGTGCCCAAAATATAACAATGGCAGGCGATGATATAGACCGTCGATGTTGTTTCAAGATTCGTGCTAGACTAACTTATCTTCTTCCTCCCTCCCTCAATCCTTGCACCCCACATGAAGGCCTGAACCAGCTTATCTTCTTCCTCCCTCCCTCCCTCAACCCTTGCACCCCACATGAAGGCCTGAACCAGCGGAGGCTGCGCGGGTTGTCTCGTCGACGGCAGCGTGGGTGGAATCAGTGACTATGTGGGCGACGGCTACAACGACATGCTGGACTGAGGCGGCGGTGGCAGCTGCGCGGACCACGCTTGCGCAACGATGGCGGCCGCGCCACGCTCGCAGCGACGGCGGCAGCCGCAGCCGCACTCGGCGGACGGCGGCGCCACCGCCATATTTGAAGGTAAGTTTTGTTTTTTATTTATTTTATTGATTGTTGATCCGTAGTTTGTAGGGTTATTTCAATTGTTACAGGAAAAAATCATTTTTCTACCTGAATTATTACTCAAGTTCAGATAACCTCTGAACTTTTATTTGGTTCATTTTACTAACCCAAGTCTGGATAACCCTCCAAATCGAATTAAATATCCTATTTTACTGATGTGGATTAGCATTAGACCGGAATCGACCAAGTCATACACCCATTTGGCAAAAATCAACAGTGTGCATATTTGAAAGTGCATCTAGGACTCCCTTGTGGGTTTTGGATGATTTATGACAAGCAATTGGGATCCTAATCCTTTTGTTGAGATGAATGCAGGCAAATGATGAAAAATGAGCAAAATGTCAAAAAGAAGGGAAATGAGAAGCAAAGTGAATTTGAGCTCAAGAAGAAGAAAATAGTAGATTATCATGTATAGAGTGTGTTAAGGAAACACACCCAAGAGCTCAATCACTTTCAAGCACACACATACAATGCACAAAGTTATACAGGACCGCACTAGTCCGATATCAGCCGGACTAGTCCGATATCACTTTCTGCACTAGATCGGACAAGTCCGGTCTCTACCGGACTAGTCCGATATTTTTTCTGATCCACTTCGGACAAGTCCGGTGATTACACGGACTAGTCCGATATACACACTGATCTAAATCGGACAAGTCCTCCAAGTGCGGACTTGTCATCCCAAACACTTAGGGTTTCATATGTCCGGACAAGTCCGATGGCAATCGGACTAGTCCGAAGATTTCCAGCAGCGAAATCGGACAAGTCCGTTTTCAACCGGACTAGTCCGATATTCCTGAACACTTAGGGTTTGCTTCGCACAGCACACCGGACTAGTCCGGTCACCACCACGGACTAGTCCGATCTTTCTGAACCCTAACGGTCACTTTTAGAAACCCCATATAAATAGAGGTGCACGGCCCACTTTCACGCTCTCTCGAACCCTAGCGCCGTCACACCTCCCAAGAGACTCAAAAACTACCTCTCTCCACGAAACTAAGTGAAAAATTGATCAATCCATTGAAGATCACTTGTAGATCATTGGAGAGGGCACTTGGCACACGATTGAGCTCTTGGTTTGAATCTCTAACACACTCTTGTATCTCAATTTGTATATTTCGAAGTGTGTTATTGGTGGTCTTGAAACTTGTAATCAAGGGAGCTCTCAACTTGTGAGATCGCCCCTTCAACTTGGTGATTTACCCCTGTGTGATTAGTGGAATAGGATTGACCTTCGTGGCGATCCGACGAGGGAAGGGTTGGTGAAGACCCGGTCCTTTTGTGGGCTCCTCAACGTGGACGTAGGTTGCCTTCGTGGTAACCGAACCACGGGATAAATCTTGTGTCTTGTTTGTTTGTGTTCATCATTCTAGTTGATCAACATTATCTAGGGTTTGATTCATTTTGTTGAATTCAAGTTAAATAGTTGAACAAGAATCATACTTGCAATAGAACTTGACATACAACTATTGAACTGTTATTAAAGTTTATATTTCCGTTGCAAACGTCAACGAAACAATCAAATTGACCTAACTTGATCAACCTAGCCCGTGAAATCCGGACTAGTCCGCACTTTATCGGACTAGTCCGATATATCTGGTTTTGACCTTGTTGTTGAAGTGCTACAGGAACCGAGAAATTTCAAAAAGGCCTATTCACCCCCCCTCTAGGCCTACATTCAATTGGTATCAGAGCAGGTTCTTCAAGAAAGAGTGCAACCACTCGAAGAGATCATGTCGGACATGAAGGAAGTCCAGAAAATCAACAACCAGGAAGAAATGAATAATGACAAGCACCAAAAGCTTGAAAAGTATCTCGAAGCCATTCAAGACTTCGATGATGATGATGAGGAGACATTGGAGCTGAAAGCACTCCTTAGAAAGAAAGCGCTTTCCAAAGGGAAATCTAAAGTCGAAGAAAAGAAGAAGGGGAGTAGTCACACCGACTACTCCCGATATCCTTTTAATTATGACCGTTTAAATTCTAACAGCAGTCATTATCTATCTATTCCTCTCGGAAAAGCCCCACACTTCGATGGGAGTGATTACTCCATGTGGAGGCAAAATATGAAGATGCACTTGATTTCCCTTAACCCAAGTTTATGGCATATTGTGTGCACAGGAATAAACATCCCTGATGACGATGAAGAGCTCACGCCAAGTCAAGAGCAAGCCATCCACAGGAATGCCCAAGCCGCAGCCGTTATCACCTCATCTCTAAGTCGAGATGAATTCACAAAGGTGGACAGATTGGAAATTGCCAAAGAAATCTGGGACACACTACAGACAGCACATGAAGGTGACCAGCATGTGCGGGAGGCAAAGATTGAAATGATTGAAGGCGAACTAGGAAGGTTCGCGATTGAGGAAGATGAGTCTCCCCAGGACATGTACAACAGACTGAAGACTCTTGTGAACAAGGTTCGATCATATGGGAGCAAAAAGTGGAATGACCACGAGGTTGTAAAGCTCATCCTTAGAGCCTTTATGCCTCGCAACGTCACACTTTGCTCTATGATCCGAGGAAGTCCCGGGTACAAGAAAATGACTCCGGATGAACTGCTTGGCAAAATCATCAACTTTGAGATGATGGAGAAGCAAGCCAAGCACGTAAAAGAAATAGCCGACCTCACATCAGCCAAGAAGAAGGGAGTTGCCCTAAAGTCCTCACTCAAGCCTCTATCCAAAGAAGCAAGAGAAGCACAGCTTGAGGAGGACAGCGATGATGAAAGCAGCGAGCTGGACGAAGAAGATATGATTTTGTTCATGAAGAAGTTCAAAAGAATTATGAAGAAAAGACAAGGAACAAAATCGAGTGAAGGAAAATACAAGGAGAAGACAAAGCCGAAGATGAGGTGGGCATGCTATAATTGTGGTGAGTACAATTACTTTATAGTCGATTGCCCGTATGAGGACAACAAGAAGAAGAGTAAAGAGTCCAAGTCTCAACCGAAGAAATTCTTCAAGAAGAAGAAACAAGCCGAACAAGCACACATCAGAAAGGAGTGGGACTCAAACGATGAGTCCTCATCGTCCGATGAAGAAGAAATGGCTAGCATAGCCATTGAAAGCATGTCCAAGAAACCCACACTCTTCCCCACGCTCGGTGCAAAGAAGGCAAATGGAACTTGCCTCATGGCTAAGGAAGGTAAACGCAAGGTAAACATCAAAACTCCTTCCTTGCATTCTTACTCAAGTGATGATGATCTAGATAGTGATGATGAAGATATGCTAATTGGTTTAGATAGAAAAACTGCTGCTAAAATGAAATTCTTGCTTAACCAACTTGTTGAGAAGGAAGAGCTAATTGATCGTCAAGAAGACATGATTATTTCCCAAAAGGAGAAGCATGTCGAACTTGACAATCTTCTAGTTCTTGAAAAGGAGAGAAACCACTCACTAGAGCTTGAGCTAGCTTCAAGCAAGAAAACTTGCTTGGAGTTAACCAACTCAAACGTTGCAATCAAGGATCAACTTGATGACCTAATCAAGGTCAACAAGATCCTTGAAGTGCAGGTTGAGTCACTCAAGCTTAGTGAACCTTCCTCCTCTTCAAGCCTACCTTCTCAACCCACTTCAACTAATATCGCTCATATTTGCAAATGTGATAAAATTAACACCAGGTTGAAGGAAAATTCTACCTCCACAAAGGACAAAAATCCTACCCAATGTGTAATATTTGACAAGGAGAGGATCAACTATGCACGTAGTGCATATTTGGTCCAAAGACCTCCAAATGTCAAGTATGGCATTGGTTACTCTTATGATGGAAAGCAAAGAGCTGGAAATCATAAGAATAACAAGGGAAGGATTACCTTTGTGAAGGAAGGACCCTCACAACCTGGTAACTCGAAAACTAAAAACCTGAACTCTCATGAAAACCGGACTAGTCTGGTTGTGGTCCGGACAAGTCCGGTCATCCGGACAAGTCCGGTCACACAGACTAGTCCGACCCATAATCAACAGCAACTCTTGTTTAAAACCTTTGATGCTTCTTATGTATTAATAAAAAATAATGTTGGTAAAGTGTATGCTTATTATGCTGGGCCACGCCATGGGAACACAAAATCCCATGTGTGGGTGCCCAAATGTATTGTTACTAACCTCCAAGGACCCAAGCAAGCTTGGGTACCTAAAACCAAGGCATAATTTGTTTTTGCAGGCCTACTCCTCCGGTGGATCCAAATGGGTGCTAGACAGTGGATGCACCAACCACATGACCGGAGAAAGGAGGATGTTTGTAGAGTATGAAGTGAACAAGGACCCAAACAAAGGCATCTACTTTGGGGATAACAGTCAAGGAAGGGTCCTCGGTACCGGTAAAATAGCAATATCCTCTGAACATACTCTTTCGCATGTTTTACACGTTGAATCTTTAGATTATAACCTGCTGTCCATATCTCAATTATGTGACAAAGGTTATAATTGCATGTTCACTAACAAGGGTGTGACCGTCTCAAGGAGAAGTGATGGTTCTGTTGCATTC
This sequence comes from Tuctoria greenei, assembly GCA_036927565.1. Classification (NCBI taxonomy): domain Eukaryota; kingdom Viridiplantae; phylum Streptophyta; class Magnoliopsida; order Poales; family Poaceae; genus Tuctoria; species Tuctoria greenei. Next base: position 177,436,570 of record JAYESD010000006.1, read on the forward strand.
AAGGGTATGTTGAAGGGAAAGCTTTACCTTGTTGACTTCAACAAGGATAAAGCCGAACTCGACACATGCTTATTGCAAAGACCAACATGGGTTGGCTGTGGCATAGACGGCTGGCACATGTTGGTATGAGGAACCTTCAAAAACTCCTCAAGGGCGATCACATCCGAGGTTTGAAAGATGTTGTGTTTGAGAAAGACAGGCCTTGTAGCGCGTGCCAAGCAGGGAAGCAAGTTGGAGCACAACATCCCGCGAAGAACATCATGACCACGACAAGACCGCTCGAACTACTTCATATGGACTTGTTTGGTCCAATTGCTTACATAAGCATCGGCGGTAATAAATACAATTTAGTTATTATTGATGATTTTTCCCGCTTCACTTGGGTGTTCTTTTTGCATGACAAGTCAGAAACACAAGGAACACTCAAAAAATTCTTCAAGCGAGCGCAAAACGAGTTCTCACTATCAATCAAGAGTATTCGGAGCGACAACGGCACAGAGTTCAAGAACATACAAGTGGAGGAGTACCTTGATGAGGAAGGAATCAAGCACGAATTCTCAGCACCATACTCTCCACAACAAAACGGAGTTGCCGAAAGGAAGAACCGAATGCTCATAGAGATGGCAAGAACAATGCTCGATGAATACAAGACTTCGGATCGATTTTGGGCGGAAGCAATCAACACCGCTTGCCAGCCACAAATTGACTCTACCTTCATCGACTACTAAAGAAGACCCCCTATGAGCTACTCACCGGTAACAAACCGAACATTTCATATTTTCGAGTTTTCGATTCTCCTTGCTATATTTTGAACAAGAAGCCCAGGACTTCAAAGTTCGCTTCGAAGTCCGATGAAGGTTTCTTGCTTGGTTATGATTCGAACACTTACGCCTATCGTGTTTTCAACAAGGCCTCCGGACTTGTTGAAGTGGCACGTGACGTAGTGTTCGATGAAACTAATGGCTCCCAAAAGGAGCAAGTTGATCAATGTGAATTAGGTAAAGAGGAAGCCCCCTATCAAGCATTGAAGAGGATGGCTCTAGGCGAAGTACGACCACAAGAGTCATCGTCACAAATACAAGAGGAAAGTGAACCACAAGAGGAGATCAACAATCAAGGGGGAGCCTCGATACAAGATCAATCACAGGAATATGAACATGATCAACAAATCAACGAGGACAATAACTCAGGGGGAGAAGAAGATGATCACCAACATACGACCCCCCAAGTGCCACACCCAAGAGTACACCAATGCATTCAAAGGGATCATCCAATCGACAACATCATCGGCGACATCCAAAAGGAAGTAACCACTAGATCTCGTATAGCAAATTTCTGTGAACATTACTCGTTTGTCTCCTTTTTGGAACCCCGCGGGACTGAGGATGCATTGAATTATCCGGACTGGGTGGTGGCAATGCAAGAAGAGTTGAACAATTTCAAGAGAAACGAAGTTTGGGAACTTGTGGAAAGACCCAATGCAAATATTGTGGGCACCAAGTGGGTCTTCCGCAACAAGCAAGACGAACACAGAGTGGTGACAAGAAACAAGGCACGACTTGTGGCCAAAGGTTACTCACAAGTCGAAGGTTTGGATTTTGATGAAACCTTTGCTCCAGTAGCTAGGCTTGAATCAATTAGAATATTACTTGCATATGCTACTCACCATGATTTCAAGCTGTATCAAATGGACGTGAAAAGCGCCTTCCTCAACGGACCGATCAAGGAGGAGGTGTACGTGGAGCAACCACCTGGGTTTGAAGACGAAGAGTTCCCCGACCACGTGTATAAACTGCGTAAGGCTCTCTATGGCCTCAAACAAGCTCCTAGAGCTTGGTATGAGTGTCTTAGAGATTTTTTAATTGATAATGGTTTTCAAATTGGCAAAGTAGACTATACATTATTCACAAAAAATCTGGATAATGATCTTTTTATTTGCCAAATCTATGTTGATGATATAATTTTTGGATCAACTAACCAATCTTTCTGTGAAGAGTTTAGTAAAATTATGACAAACAGATTTGAAATGTCAATGATGGGAGAATTGAAGTACTTCTTGGGATTCCAAGTGCGGCAACAAAGGGAAGGAACATTCATAAGCCAAACCAAGTACACACAGGACATCCTCAAGAAGTTTGGCATGGACAAGGCAAAGCCCATAAAGACTCTCATGGCAACGAATGGCCACTTGGATCTCAATGAAGATGGACCGAGCGTCGACCAAAAGGTATATCGCTCCATGATTGGATCCTTACTATACTTATGTGCATCTAGGCCAGATATTATGTTGAGTGTATGTTTGTGTGCAAGATTTCAAGCCAACCCTAAGGAATGTCATTTGACAGCCGTAAAGAGAATCCTAAGATATTTAGTTCATACACCCAACCTTGGTCTTTGGTACCCAAAAGGCTCAAAATTCAATCTCATTGGGTATTCCGATGCAGATTATGCCGGGTGCAAAGTTGATAGAAAAAGCACTTCCGGCACTTGCCAATTCCTAGGAAGATCCTTAGTTTCTTGGTCATCCAAGAAACAGAATTCCATTGCATTATCCACAGCCGAAGCGGAGTATGTTGCAGCCGGGAGTTGTTGTGCACAACTCCTTTGGATGCGACAAACTCTAAGGGATTACGGTTACAATATGAACCGTATTCCTCTCCTTTGTGATAATGAGAGTGCCATTAAAATAGCCCACAATCCAGTTGAGCACTCTAGGACTAAACACATTGACATAAGACACCATTTCTTAAGAGACCATTCCATGAAAGGAGACATATCCATCTCTCATGTCAACACCCAAAAACAATTGGCCGACATATTCACCAAGCCACTTGATGAAAAGCGTTTTTGCGAACTCCGAAATGAGCTAAATATTTTTGATTCTCGGAGTGTAGCTTGAAAAGTTGCATACCTGTATGCTTACTTCAAAATGTTGATTGATTTGTGAAAATTACCCCTCCCCATTTTTCTCTCGAAAAACTATGTCAATTATTAGATCTTGGTGAATTTTGATCATTGTATGATTGTTGTATGCTTACTGGTCAAATTTATCAAGATTGCTTGAATTGTTTTGCCTTTCTATTCTCTATTATTGAACCTTCAAATATATATGAATGGGCTATGCAATTCTTTCGTGGTAACCACGGACTAGTCCGTGGTTATCCGGACTAGTCCGCCCATGCAGACTAGTCCGCAGAGTGCCGGTTAGGCCGGACTAGTCCGACAGACCACAGACTAGTCCGATATAGGTCTCTGGATGACTTCGGACTAGTCCGGTCGAGTCCGGACTTGTCCGATTTTTCGTGTCCATAACCCTAGCCGCCACCAAACCCTAATCCACTCATCCCCACATTTGCTCACGCCTTTCTCTCTCTTGCGCTCGAGCTCCCAAAGCAATCTCTTGCGTCCTCCGTCGAAAAGCCAAAAGTTTGGGCGGAGATCAAGCTTGAAGACTTGGGGATTGATTCCACCGGACAAGTCCGGCCTCAAACCCCCAACACTTCAAGTCTCCAACGATTTCTTCGGTAAAAACCTTCAAAACCCTAGAAATCGTATTTTTCTCAATAATTGATCGTTTGGCCTAGCATCCTGCACTAGTTACATGTTTATCTGATGTACTACGTGTATGCTAGACTAGAATTGCATTTGGGACTGTGTCCAGTTCAATCTGCTAGGTTTTTGCGGATGAACACCAGACTAGTCCGGTCCATGCACGGACAAGTCCGGTACCCCGGACTAGTCCGTGCCCAGGCACCGGACAAGTCCGATGTTTCTGAACCAAAACCTACTTCCTTAATTCCCTAATGCCATCCATAACTATCATGTCTCACCTATGCCTTGCATAACTTGTCATTTTTCTTGCTCATTTATTCTCAGATCATGTCGAGCTCTGACAACCAAATCTCCGATTTTGAGGCCGAGTTGGACCACGAGGTGGCATCTCGGTCCTCGGCGGGTCTTGGCAAGAAACGCCAAGAAAGACCTTCCGAGCCTGCTACTTCCCCTCCCCAGGTTCGGAGGAAGGTCTGTGCCAAGAAGCCTGCCTCGAAGGCTGCTCCGTGACAAGCGGCCTTCGCCAAGCAAAAGGAAAAGGCAAGGGAGTAGCAACGGGGCCAATTGGGCCCTTGAAGCTACACGCTCCCAGGGAAGGGGTCCGGGACCCCAATGAAGAGAGATTCAATGGGAATGGCAGTGATGTGGCAGTGAAGCTCAGGAGCATTGATTGCTATGGGAGGCCAAAGCAGGCAGCTGATGGAAGGTTTTGGACAAACTTCCATGCAGATTTTTACAGGCTGGTCTACCTGCCAATGAAGACTCCGGTGGTGCGCAGTCAGTGGATTGACTGGGCCTACCTAGAGAAGAAGAAGTGCTCAGCTTTTGATGAAGTCATTGCAGCAGCTGAGAGGCATGGGCTGAAGGATCTGTTTGCCTTTAGACACAATTGGAATGATGAAGTGATTGCACAATTCTATGCAACGTGCCACTTCTCGAGTGAAGATGAAGAAAGTGTGACTTGGATGACCCATGGATCCAAGTACTCCATCACTCAGGAGGATTTTGCAAACCTGCTCCACTTAGACTCTGCTGGAAATGACCACCTAATCATCCACAACATAGGGGTCATTGAGAGGGACGGAATGAAGTTCATGTATGAGCCCAACTCTAAGTATGTTCCTCCCTCCACAAAGAACATGAAGCCCTTCTTTGTGGTCCTGAACAGAGTTCTCCGGAAGACCATTGCCCCCAAGGATGGGGATGCAGGGAGTGTACAGGGCTACCTCCGGACTCTAATGAGGGTCATAAGCAAGAGGAGACAGTTTGATGTTGCAGATTACATTTGGAACGATATGGTCAACATCTCAAGCACCCCCAACCGGTCCTGTGGCTATGCTCCCTACCTGATGTTTATGATTGAGAAGGTCACAGGGATCGAGTTTGTGAAGGATGTGGAGCACACCCCACTGAGGCCTCAGAAGCCTCAGCCAGTGAGTGTCCAGGCTGCTCCATCGCCGGCCTCAAGCCCCGAGGCACCGGCAAGGCAAGAAGAAGCTGCTAGGGCTCCTCCTCCCTCCAGGGAAGCCCCTCAGAAAGGATCCGCCAGTGGGATCCTCAAGTACTTGGCTGCAATTTTCTCCTCATGCAAGAAAACTGAAGTGAAGCTTCACAAGCTAAATCAGAAGAGGAAGGAGAACATGAGGTACATAAAAGCCAATGTGAAGCAGCTGAGTGAGAAGCTGGAGATCAACCCAATTGGATCTCCAGTACTTTCTGAAGATTCCGATCCGGACATCACCGAGCTCAGCCCCTTGACTCCCTCCGAGCTTGCCTATTTTGGCATTGGGGGCTCGAGCAGCTCCGCTCCTCCTCCTCCCTCTCAACCTCGTCAAGCGGAAAGCGATGAAGACGATGAAGACGACGAGAGGACTGACAGCGAAGAGTGAAGCCCTAGGACCTTCCTCTCTCTCTTTTTGGTGTCTTGATGCCAAAGGGGGAGGGATTGAGGGGGAGTCTCTAGTCTTAGCTTTAGCTGAATAGGATGCGAGGAGAGAGCTCTCTATGTATTTTTAATTGTGATTGTATTTGTTTAACACTATTTTCATATCATGTTTGGTCCTGTGATGAATTGCTCAATTAATTTGCAAGTGTGTGATGAAATCTGAATTTTTGCTCCTAAAATGCCATATTCACTTGATATTAGTTGATCAATGCAAATTCTGTCATTCTTAATGCATTCATGCTCTTAGTATGCATCCCACCATAAAGAATGCACACATGAATAATTATCTTGTTGCTTGATGTATTTTTGAGTCATATGTGCATACTTTATGAAAATCTCATTTTATACCTCATTTTGTGAAATCTCAATTGGTTGTCATCAATCACCAAAAAGGGGGAGATTGAAAGTGCATCTAGGACTCCCTTGTGGGTTTTGGATGATTTATGACAAGCAATTGGGATCCTAATCCTTTTGTTGAGATGAATGCAGGCAAAGGATGAAAAATGAGCAAAATGCCAAAAAGAAGGGAAATGAGAAGCAAAGTGAATTTGAGCTCAAGAAGAAGAAAATAGTAGATTATCATGTATAGAGTGTGTTAAGGAAACACACCCAAGAGCTCAATCACTTTCAAGCACACACATACAATGCACAAAGTTATACAGGACCGGACTAGTCCGATATCAGCCGGACTAGTCCGATATCACTTTCTGCACTAGATCGGACAAGTCCGGTCTCTACCGGACTAGTCCGATATTCTTTCTGATCCACTTCGGACAAGTCCGGTGATTACACGGACTAGTCCGATATACACACTGATCTAAATCGGACAAGTCCTCCAAGTGCGGACTTGTCATCCCAAACACTTAGGGTTTCATATGTCCGGACAAGTCCGATGGCAATCAGACTAGTCCGAAGATTTCCAGCAGCGAAATCGGACAAGTCCGTTTTCAACCGGACTAGTCCGATATTCCTGAACACTTAGGGTTTGCTTCGCACAGCACACCGGACTAGTCCGGTCACCACCACGGACTAGTCCGATCTTTCTGAACCCTAACGGTCACTTTTAGAAACCCCATATAAATAGAGGTGCACGGCCCACTTTCACGCTCTCTCGAACCCTAGCGCCGTCACACCTCCCAAGAGACTCAAAAACTACCTCTCTCCACGAAACTAAGTGAAAAATTGATCAATCCATTGAAGATCACTTGTAGATCATTGGAGAGGGCACTTGGCACACGATTGAGCTCTTGGTTTGAATCTCTAACACACTCTTGTATCTCAATTTGTATATTTCGAAGTGTGTTATTGGTGGTCTTGAAACTTGTAATCAAGGGAGCTCCCAACTTGTGAGATCGCCCCTTCAACTTGGTGATTTACCCCTGTGTGATTAGTGGAAGAGGATTGGCCTTCGTGGCGATCCGACGAGGGAAGGGTTGGTGAAGACCCGGTCCTTTTGTGGGCTCCTCAACGTGGATGTAGGTTGCCTTCGTGGTAACCGAACCACGGGATAAATCTTGTGTCTTGTTCGTTTGTGTTCATCATTCTAGTTGATCAACATTATCTAGGGTTTGATTCATTTTGTTGAATTCAAGTTAAATAGTTGAACAAGAATCATACTTGCAATAGAACTTGACATACAACTATTGAACTGTTATTAAAGTTTATATTTCCGCTGCAAACGTCAACGAAACAATCAAATTGACCTAACTTGATCAACCTAGCCCGTGAAATCCGGACTAGTCCGCACTTTACCGGACTAGTCCGATATATCTGGTTTTGACCTTGTTGTTGAAGTGCTACAGGAACTGAGAAATTTCAAAAAGGCCTATTCACCCCCCCTCTAGGCCTACATTCAATATTTCACCATGAGTTATCTTCAGAATATTTGCAACTTGACACCTGTAATGCTTCATATATTTTAATCGATATTGTCGGAGCGTTGATGCGACACTTCTCCCGGATTTGCTAAGGAGCAGCTCACGGAGGTTCTTTAATCGACAAGGCTTAGTCCTCTATCGAGTGATCGCACGTAAGAGAGTGTGAGACTGTGGTTTTTATGTGGTTCGAACCGCAAGAGTGTAACATCCTACTCAACGGTGAGGTTATATTGCTGGTGTGTCTTTGTATGCGTAGATTGGGGGTCAGAGAAGGTGTCCCTAAGTTGGTGGGTGCCCGGTTCTTTTATAGTACAAGGCCGTACAACTTACAAGTGAGGCCCGGGGCCCGATAGGTAGCCCCGTGGTGATATTATCCTGTACAAGACCTAAAGCTTCTTGCATACGTTGCCTTTGACTGCGCCTTAAAGACTTGCTGTCTTGCTGCGTCGGTCGCCAGTGGCTAGGCATAGTCGTTGATGATGGCAGGGAACGTCCCATCCGTCTTGTCGCTGTAAGCTACCCACTTGGCAGTGTGGGGTAGGCCTGTGACGCCTTCACTGCGATGCGATTGGAGCAACAGTATCTGACAGGAGGCGTGCGTCGCACCTATACGCTTGGGGAAGGCGCATGCCTTTAATGCACGACTGGACAGGACACACCACTCCTTACTCCCGCAACCTACCGCCCAGGACAAGCTGTAGGACGTGTAGCTGCACTGGAGCCCTCCTCGGTGGGAGCAAGGGTTTGGAGAGGAGGGAGCAATGGTCCGGAGCCAGAGGATGTGTGGTAGCTCAGAAGCCCTCCTTGGTGGGAGCAAGGGTCTGGAGCTGAAGGACACGTGGCAGCTCCGGAGCGCTCCTGGATGGGAGTAAGGGTCCGGAGCCGGAAGACGCGTGGCAGCCCCGGGACTCGCTTCAGCGGGAAGGCCGGGTCCAGAACTTCTTTTAGCTTGTACGCGGGGGGTATCCGGTCTGCAGGATACCAATAGTGGCCCTCGGGCCAACCTCGGGGGAGGCGACGATCCCGCAGGTGGGGCCTTCATCTTGTCTTGTAAAAGTGACGCTATAGGGACCCTTGGGGGGGAGGGGGGGGGGGGTGCCGAAGCTCGGAGAAGTGACGCTGGTAGCCCCCTTGGGGGGCGCCAGAGCTCGGAGAAGTGACGTCGAAGACCCCCTTGAGGGGCGCTAGAGCTCAGAGAAATGACGTTGGCGGTCCCCTTAGAGGGCACCGGAGCTCAGAGAAGTGACGCCAGCGGCCCCTTGGGGGTGCTGGAGCTCAGAGAAGTGTCAACGATGCCTACCACGGACGTGTGGAACGTTGACGGCTGGCTCCCTGCATGTCCTACACATACGGTAGACAAAAAGTAATTTCGCTCGCCGGTCACCACTTCCCTGATCTTTAGTTTCGTTAGGGATTATGGTTCTTAGCTAAGATACAGGACATGGGTAATTTGATGCAACAACATTTAGGGTATGGTCGCTGCCTTGCTCAGAGCATGAGCCGTCTCACCCCCTGTACTCAACTGTTAGCACTAGGAGGCAATGTGTGCATGCTTAGGGTATGGAACCAAGCTAAGCAGGTTGCACACCGTGGACCTCCGGCTCAGTATTAGCCTTTCAGGAGTTAGAACCATTCGACACCATCCCCGAGCAACAAAACGATCATCGGACCCAAAACACATTTCATGTACCTCATACGGACCCGCCTTTAGCAGGATAGCACAACTCCAACTAGGACGAGACAGGAGAAATGTAATAGGGCATATGGTAGATGATATACAAAAGTAAGCAAAAAATTAAAGCATAATGTAAATAGTTGTGCTAGTCGATCACTCTCTTTCTGTTTTTTAGTTTTGTTACGCCTTAAGATCCTAAACTGGGGAGAGGGGCTTGGGTAATTTAGTGCGTTAGCATCTGGGGCCCGGTTCCCGCCTTATTCGGGGTGTGATCCGTCTGGCCTTCAGTACTTAGCCGTAGCTCTGGGAGGTAGGGTGTGCGCGCTTAGGGTATGAAACCAGGCTAAGCGAGCTACACACCCCAGACCTCCGGCTTGGCGTAGGCCTTTCGTGGGGGATACCGTCTAGTGACATAGGACCCCAAACAAGGGGCCGGTCGAGAAACCCCAAACACGTTGCAGGTACCTCAAGCAGACCCGTCTGAAGAAGGATTGCATAACTCCACTAGGCGCGAGACAAAGATAGAGTGATCGAGCATATGAAAAAAAATATGTGAGAACGAGAATGATTTGATGATCATAAAATTAATGCATAATTAAATAAAAATAAACAGAGCATAGGGCAAGACAGTGGTTCTTCTAACTTGGTAATCATAGGAGGAGGCAGGCTTTACAAGAAGACAACGACCTGCTCCAGATGAAAAGGGGGGCAAAATGTACATGCTTAGGGTATGGAACCAGGCTAAGCAGGTTGAACACCCTGGATCGGACCCACTGGAGCTTAGATGCTTCCAGCGCTGCTCCTAGACGCTATGACACTCTTTTCAGAAAAAAAGAAAAACTATCCTACCACTACGCCCAAGGTGAAGTTTTACCGAAGTGGCGCTAGGGAGGCAAAGTGTACACGCTTAGGGTGAAGGACCAGACTAAGCAGACTGCATACTTTGGACCTCCCGCCGTGTCAAAAGTAAAACATACAGTGGATCTTCGAGTCGAACTTACCGTAACGCCTTGGTGACATCGTTGTCGCTGTGGTGGCGGGAAACCGCTTGACGTTCTGCCCATGAGACCCCTTAGAGGCCCCCTGGTAGGTGTGGTCAACTGGTTGGGCAAGCCTACCACTTAGTCACATGATGTCGTCGGCAGACCCTTGGCGGAGCGCGAGAGCATGGATAGTTGACGCGGGGGCCCCTTGGGAGCGTCGAACTTGAATTGAGATGTATGGTCATTGTCGAAGAAGTCTCCAGCGGCGATGGCGACAAGGTAGATGTTAGGGATGGCAATCCTACCCGCAGGTGCGGGTACACAATTTTATCCGTGAGTCTAACCCGTACCCAATCCGATATTTTGCGGGTGCGAGTTTCCTTGTCCACCCGTAGGTAACCCGCGGGTACCCGAATATGTATTTTATTTTACATATTCAGCCCACAAGGCAACAATAGCACAAGGCCCATAGACCACAGCCATATAAAAACTTGTAACCCTAATCAGTTTCCAGTTTCACCCTTTCTTTTCCTAATGTGCAGACTCCTCGCGTCTCCAATCCTCCTCCCGTGCCGACGCCCCGGCTTCCGCCCCCGACGCCATCTTCCGGCCTCGGCGCTATCCTACCTTGCTGCCAACTGCAGCTGTCCGCAGTGTCTCCTTCTGTCCCCGGCGTTGGCTGGGTCCCGACACCATCGTCCTACCTCGCCACCTACCGCAGCTGGCCGTGCCGCCGCGGTGCCGCCCTCCATCCCTGGCGCTACCTGGGCCCTCCGACACCGTCTTCCTCACGCGTTGCAGAGAAATGGCGAGAGATAAGCAGCACCGAGAATGAGCAGTGCCATACTGTCATATTCGGTGCAAATGCAACCTGCTATCTCCTCTGCCACATGTTTCTGTCTTCTTTGTATGAACACATTACACATATTATCTTTTTTTGTTCAGGGCTACACTCTTTTCTTTCTCACGAAATTTCATCGAGCTTGTTTTTCACAAATATCTGTTGGATTCTTATCATTTTTTCACCATCCTTCTCTAGACATTCTGCTCCCAGCTGACAATGTATGGCCGCCACCTGCCCACCATACTGCAGCTTAGATCTATGATCTCTTTCAAATGTTAAAAGCAAGTACCCGACGGGTACCCGAAACCTGCACCAAACCCGTCGGGTGCGGGTTCGGGTGTTAATTTTTACCCGCGAGTACGGGTTCGGTTACAAAAATCTACTCATGCACGTTTTCATTTCAGGCGGGTATTTGATTTATCGACCCGAAGCTGACTCATTGTCATCCCTAGTAACTGTCGAACTGAGGGGCGTCCACCCTCAACGTGCGGAACATCGACGATGGACCTCTAGGTGGTGTAGGGACTGGATGCTTCGGCAGCGCCCATCATCAATGAGAAGAACGTCGATAACGGGCCTCTTGGATGGTGTCGGAGGTGGATGCTCCGGCAACGCCCATCATCAACGAGAAAAACATCGACGGCGGACCCTCTGGATTGTGCCGGAGTTGGATGCTCCGTCGGCGCCCACAATCAACGCGATGAATGTCGACGGCGGGCCCCCTAGGTGGTGCCAGAGCTGGATGCTCTGGCGGCGCCAACCATCAACAGGAATAATGTCGACGGAGGGCCCCTTGGGTGGTGCTGCAGTTGGGTGCTCTGGCGACGCCCATCATCAACGATAAGAACGTCGACAGCGGGCCCCCTGGATGGTGTTGGAGCTGGATGCTCTGGCGGCGCCCACCAGCAATGAGAAGAACATCGACGGCGGGCCCCTGGGTGGTGCCAGAGCTGGATGCTCCGGTGGCACCCACCATCAACGCGAAGAACGTCAACAACGGGCCTCCTGGGTGGTGCCGAAGCTGGATGCTCCGGCGGCGACGAAGGCGCAACTTCCTAAGAGAAAAAGCCTCTTCCTGGCGCACAAAATGTCGAAGTGTTAATGTGACACTTCCCCCGGATCTGCTAAGGAGCAGCCGACAAAGGTTCTTCGATCGGTAGGACTTAGTCCTCTATCAAGTGATGGCGCGTATGAGAGTGTGAGACCATAGTTTTTACGTGGTTCGGGCCGCAAGAGCGTAATACCCTACTCCACGGTGATGTTATATTGATGTCGTGTGTGTATGCGTAGATTGGGGATCAGAGAAGGTGTCTCTAAGTCGATGGCAGCCCGATCCTTTTATAGTCTAAGGTCGGACAGCTTTCAAGTGAGGCCCGGGGCTCGACAGGTGGCCCCGAGGTGATCTTATCCTGTCCAAGATCTAAATCTTCTTGCGTACACTGGCTCTGACTGCGCCTTGAAGACTTGATGTCTTGTCATGTCGGTCACCTGTGGCTAGGCATAGTCGTTGATGATGCCAGGGAACTTCCCATCTGTCTTGTCACTGTAAGCTACCCACTTGGCAGTGTAGGATAGGACGGTGACGCTTTCACTCTGATGCGATTGGGTGCAACGGTATCTGACAAGAGGCGTGCGCCACACCTCTACGCTTGTGGAAGACACGTGCCTTCAATGCGCGACTGGACAGGACGCACCGCTCCTTACTCCCGCAACCTACCGCCCATGACAAGTTGCAGGACGTGTGGCTGCACCGGAACCCTCCTCAGTGGGAGCAAGGGTTCGGAGCCAAAGGACGCGTGGTAGCTCCAAAGCCCTCCTTGGTGAGAGCAAGGGTCCAGAGCGGGAGAACGTGTGGTAGCTTTGGAGCCCTTCTCGACGGGAGTAAGGGTCTGGAGCCGGAGGATGCGTGGAAGCCCCGGGACCCGCCTCAGCGGGAAGGTCGGGTCCGGAACTTCTTTTAGCTTGTACGCGCGGGTACCCGGTCTGCAGGATACCGACCGATATGGACTAGGATTAGATCGGGATTGACCATGTCATATGCTGATGTGACAAAAAATAGCTGCCTTAGACGTTGGACCGAATTCACCCGTGAAACACAATGCGTCGATTTCCTTCCCACACTGGAGACTGTCTTCTTGTAAGAAGTTTTTTTTGCCACGTCAACATATGCCACGATCAATCCCGGTCTAATCCTAGTCCACATCATCAAAGTAAGATTTTCAACTCGATTCAAGGGGTTATCCAGACTTGGGACATAATATAGATAAGTAAAATAAACCAAATGAAAGTAGTTCATTGGTTATCTGGACTTGGACCATAGTTTAAGGAGTAAAGTGGACTTTCTACATTGTAAAATAATTTAAAAAAAGTTATGATTGATTAACATATAGAATTAAGGGTTAATATGATTTATTACAAAAATAGTGATTAATGATAGTAATTAGCTGCTAATTATTCGGTGTCTGAAATTTTCTCAAATTTGAGACACCGTACTTTAAATCCGGATGGTCATGTTGAGACACCGTAATAGACAGACCCGTAATAGACAGACGCGTAATTGAAATCCGTAATTTGAGACACCGGACGATAAGAAACCCAATATTGACTAACTATATACTAGGAGACACTGACTTGGAGCGAGTCTGCATTGCATGGTGCGAGGGGAAGCCACAACGCCATGACCCAACCACCGTGTACCAGCACCGTCCCGGGCCACTGCCATCACGCGCCAGGCACCGCGCGCGCACCCCCGCGCGTACAAATAATAATCCGTGCCCGTTTACCTCTCGCGCCACATCTTGTCCTCGGGTACACATCATCGTCCTCCGCCGTGAGACCGAGCTGGAATGGGCAGCCGCCATACCCATACGTGCCGCCCATCATCGGCTGCCGCCGCCGCCGCCGTGAAGGCCGGAGCGACCACATGTGCGCTCCTACTGCTACTGATGCTCCTGCCGGCGGCCGCAGCGCAGGCGCCCGCGGACTTCGCCGAGACGATCGAGGCGGCAAGCGACGGCGGCAACGGCACCCGCGGCGGCGCGCGGGGTGGAGGCGGGCCTTCTTCGGATGGAGGCGGCGCGCGGAGTAAGCTGGTGAGCACCATCGACTGCCAGATCTGCGAGGCCACGTGCCGGGTCAAGTGCCTCATCAGCAACCTCTTCCAGTGGGGCGGCTGCTACCAGCGATGCAAGGCCGACAACTGCAACGACTGGTGCCGGTAGCCAGCAACGTACTGCATGCCTGCTGATGCATCATGCATGCCATTTTAACCTGGAGCAGCCAGCCAGGATGACTCCCTCTTCCCCTCGGCCATATACATCCAACTGGTACATGACCGATCCAACGGTCGGGACCAGGGGCATGAGACCTGCCTATCCATTCTCTGCAATCTCCATCATGCAACGTATATATATACAAACTTACACAGAAACCGTAAGTGCCGCTAGCTCGTATACCTACATGTATTTTACGACATTTGATAAATAATCTGTTTGTACCTAGTTTTGGAATGGTATAATCTGTCAAAAAATTATTATATATTGGCTCGTGGTGCCTATTTTCGACATCAGCACGTCCCTGTGTAACCTATTTTCAACGGGCGGGCGCTGACGTGGTACTACTATAAAAAGCTTTATCTTAAACGGCTCTAAACATATTATCACGAATAGTTTTCAAAACCACCTGTAACAAAGCGTCTGTAACATCGACCATTTTCACGGGCGGAAGCTACAAACTCCATGTGATAATAGCTTTTCACAGACGGTTCTTTACGTATAACATGTCGTATGTGATAACGCATTGTTACAAGTGGTTCCTTACGTACACCATCCGCGTGTGATAAGATATGAACCTATACAGAATTAAACGCTATTATTTCTAATTTCATGCTCAAATTCAAATAACAACAATCACAATATAGTCATTGTAATTCATAGTTTATACATTGCAATTCATAATTGATACATTATAATTCATAGTTGATATATGTCAATTCATAGTTTCTACATTGCAATTCATAGTTTATACATTGCAATTCATAGTTTCTCTCAGCCTCACATCTAATATACACTATACCATCAAGTTTGCTCCCTAACACATCTCTTATATTTCTCTGGATCCAGAAACATAAAGATTATTAAAATTAATAAAGCACAATGATTAATGACATCTAACCTAGCTTGCTCCCCAACACATAGTTACTAAGAGTCTTTTTCATCCATGAACAAAATAAAAATATATGCTACATATTGCAATGACAAAGCAATTATATATGACTAACAATAATATTACCCTATAATAGCATGAACTGAATGATTTCACTACGACATTGTTAAGGTACCATATGTAATTCTGAATTGTGATGAATAAAATTGAAAATAGGATACAATATAATTGCTTCCATGCATCAATAGTGGAATCAAATCTTTATAGGAGTAAAACAGAAGCAGAACATGATTTCGCAATCCTTTGAACATGATTTGGCAATCCTTTGACAACAACATAGATCTAACTGCTTCAGATACAAAGTTACTTGCAGTAGAATTAGATTTTTACCGTTTTGCTTACTCAATGTGAAGTCATCCTCAGCCAACACTTGTGGTAGAGTAATTTTTGTAGTTGCAGTACTGACTTCCATTTTATGTTTGCTTGCTTCAACATCAACAACTTTCACACTATCTCCTGACAAAGGTTTCCTTTCAAATGTGATATTTTATTCAGCAACTTTTTCTGCTCCTAGAGATTTTACCAGAATATGAGGTTGCAAGATATTGAGTGGAATATTGAGTGGCATTCACCTCGAGGACAGCGACAGCAGCGAGAGCGAGGATGACAACCGAGAGGACGGCGACGGCGATGAGAGCGACCACGACGAGGGAGAGGATGACAAGGGTGAGGACGGTGCTTGGCGGCAACGACGGCGAGAGTGACCACAACGAGGGTGAGGACGGCGAGGGTGAGGATGGTGCTCGGAGGGGACAGCGGTGAGAGCGACCACAGCGACGACGAGGATGGAAAGGGTGAGGACAGCACTCGGCGCGACAACAGCGAGAACAACCACGTCGAGGGTGAGGACGGCGAGGGTGAAGACGGCGCTGGAGGCGATGACAGTGAGAGCGACCATGGCGAGGGCGAGGACGATGAGGGTGAGGATGGTGCTTGACGGCGACGGCAATGCGGGAGGGCTTGGCAATAAATGAAAATTGTTGCAACTTGCAGACTTAGGTTTGCGAGGTGCGGTTGAGAGGCGTTATAAGTGTTTATTATCACAGGTGGTCCTTATAGTAAACACCATCTGTGAAAACTTTTTAAGTAATTTACAAATATATTTTTCACATGCTGCAGCTAGTTAAAAACGTCTGTGAAGCTGAGGAGTCACACCAGGAATTATTAATATAATTTTTGCATACGACTTTTTGTTAAGAACCACCTATAAAACTTTGCCATCAATTATTACCAACTTTGTCATCAACTAATGCATACATTTCTATATCAACATTTCGTCCATCATCAATACATCCATTAAATGATCGACGAAATTTAGCACATAAGGATATATATAGTTCATTAACTATAAATTATAAAACAAAAAAGATCGTTCATGAACAACTATAAGTTATTTAACTCAAAACAATATTACGAAACAAGAAAAGAAAAACAACATTACAAATTACTACTACTGCTACTACTGCTGCTGCTACTACTACTGCTATTGCTATTACTGCTACTATCGTTGCTGCTACAATTACTACATTTCTCCTCGAGCTCCTCGGAGACCTCCGGCAGAACCAGAAGACCTAGTTTCCTGGCCGTCACCGCCATCAAGTTCCTGCGGTCGTTGACCCCGAGTCCTAAGACATAGTATCCCACAACACATCGAGACGACCAGCTGCTTTCGTTACCCTGAACAAATAGTGGCCCACAGTGCCCATTCTAGTACATATTGGAAGTTCACCTAGACCCAGGAGCCGCATAGAGCAAGATGTACTAAATACATCTCGCGTCATATCAAGGCGGAAGTACTCCAAACTCCAGGACGGGTGGAGGGTGGTCGCAACCGCTTCGCCGTTGGCTCCCTCGGTGGGCTTGGCGGGGGGATTGGTTGTCAGCCATGTTGCAAAGAAGAGAATGAGGCGCGGCGTGAGAAAGAAGAGTGAGATCGACTACAATGGTGCGGGGAGAGGAAGATGATGGTGTGGAGAAGAGAAATGTGCGTGTGTATTTATATCATCGTGATGGTGCGGCGAGGAACACGATGGTTTGCCTCTCCATGCACAGTGATGGGATGCTTCGAATTGAATTCAATTTGTGTGCGTTGCCTCAGTAATCGCAGAGGATGCACAACTGATTGCTTCACATGCGGTCCTTTATTAAAATCTAACTCTAAGAAGTTATTGAAAATCACAGACGGTGGTTAACGGGACCCGCCTTTAAAAATGGTGAATCACATGTGGTTTTTTTTATCGACCGCATGTGAAAATAGATATTTTTACCCCGGCAATTTAATTTTGCAAACTTCCTGTGATATTTTATCATCTTGATGGTGC
The DNA here is from genome assembly GCA_036927565.1 of Tuctoria greenei. Taxonomy (NCBI): domain Eukaryota; kingdom Viridiplantae; phylum Streptophyta; class Magnoliopsida; order Poales; family Poaceae; genus Tuctoria; species Tuctoria greenei. Next base: position 177,453,991 of record JAYESD010000006.1, read on the forward strand.
GGGGAGGAAGACAATGGTTCTCCTCTCCGCGCCAGTGATTGGACGCTTCAAATTGAATTTAGTTTCTGCGTGTTCCCCTCGGTAATCGCAAAAGACGCACGACCGATCGCTTCACAGACGGTCCATTATTAAAAGCCGTCTGTGATATTTTATTATCACACGCGGCTATTAATTCATTGAACATCACAGACATATTTTGTAACGGACCGTTTCTGAGTTAAGAAAAGTGAGGCGTATGTGAAAATGTTTTTTGTAGCAGTGTCGTGCGGTGACTCTATCTCATGTACATATTGTTTAGATTCTCTCCCAGAGGATTCTGTCTAACTCACACACTATATTATAAGGTGACTTCTTCCAAATTTATTGACTTATCATACCATCATCATGCATCTCAATTGTCACTCTAGCCGAATTCAAGAGTCTCACGGAGCATCAAAACTCTTCTAAACCTACTGTACCATAAGAGAAACAACTTAACCGCTCTCGATAGTCTGGTTGTTTTATGAACTCAAAGTCTAATGAGTACACCAAGTGATCACACACACTTGGTATTAGCTCATCACTTGATACCAATCAAGAAATTCTCTCTCCCTTCAGATAAAGACTTTGAGTCGTCGAGATGGTCAATCATCAAGATCTTGTTATTAGATTTAAAAGGTAGATTGCTATAAAATTTTCATTAATCACATGTATGGTTCTCATTCAATCACCAATAAAATATTCATACATTTAAGTTTCCAGGTTCAATAGTCATGAAGCTTACATATGATCAAAATAAATCACAAGCAAATTGGTAATGGACTTTACTTCTCAAGAACCGTACTTAGACCAGCTACATACCCGATCAAAGTTAGCTGACGCAGGCTGCTCAATTATATAGAACACTCCTACGCATGGTGGTCGTTGAGTCAAATGTAGCCCTACTGCACCTGCACGACTTTTCAAAGACCCAATTCAATAAGCCTAGACAATTCGAGCACAATACTTAGTCATTTGGATTGCGTGCATTGACGACGGAGCAAATCGAACACACGCGAGCATTTAGAAACATGTCTAAAGTGTCTGCTTTGGCAAAAGTCTAAAGGCTTACGAACCAACGCTTGAATAATCTGAACACCCATAGGTCACGCAGCAGAGACAGAGTCATAAACAATGGAGCCACATGTGGATAATTAAAGCACGTGATGTCTCGCTCTCCCGCACATGCGTGTAATTCAAGCAAGGATTACAGGTACCTCTGAAAAGAGAAATCATTGTAAGCCGTTCTCTGTATCACGACGTTTTGGTATTATTGATCACTACAAGGAACTCGCAATTTATAATTACCGAAAACCGTCGTAAATAACATAAATGCCATCACGATGGTATATGGATATTTACGACGATATATGGCCGCTGACAGAAAATGGTCATAAATAACGTTAATTATGGCTACCATCGTAAGTATGTTATTTACGATGGGTCGGGGTGGGTGCATGGGTGGGGGGAGGTGGTGAGGTGCACTACAGGAATGCGATTTATTTTTGTGGGCCAAGAACCTACAAAAATAATAGCTAAACCCACGAAAATAATGATTTTCGTCGGTTTTCCTTATATTTTCGTCGGTTTCAGACTGACGTGCTTAATTCAACGAAAATACAGCCAAATTCGTCGGGCACCAACGAAAATACACTTGTTGTCGTCGGCCGCAACAAGCCGTTGAAAATTATTCATATTCGTCGGTTTGCTAGAGGCTGACGAAAATATTGGTAACTTATTTTCGTGGGTTTTTGAGATGACCGACGAAAATGATGTAACTCATTTTCGTGAGTTAATAAATGGCTGACGAAAATTACTAAATCTATTTTCGTTAGTTATTAGATCGCCGACGAAAATACTGAAGTCATGTTTTCATGAGGTGACACGGCTGACGAAAATAGTTTGGCCATATTTTCGTGAGCTTGGCGGATCAAGCTGTCACGCCCGGTTCCTGCAAAAGAAACCAGACGCACTCTCATGTATGCCAGGATTAGTTAAATCATACATGAGACGACAAAAGTGAAATATCATATAAATAAAGACAAGTTCAACGTATTTATTCAATACATGAATTACTCATAGGTCCAAAAAGGAAAATATACATAGCAGCGGATAACTAAGCGTGTAGCTCCATCACAGCCGGGGGCACGCCAGCCTAGTACTGCACGTCGGTGTCGAAGCCGTCGTCTTCATCATCATCCGCTCCATCTCCATGGCCTGAGCAGCAAGTACGTACAAGAAAAAAGAGGCAACAAACAAGTGTGAGTACCTAATGTACTCCACAAGTGTGGGAAATTATGACATGCATGTTAATCAATGAGGAAAGTTTGACATAGTTTAAGCACTAAGCAGAACTCCCTATCCTTAGTTTACCTTAGCATCCTATTTACTAGGTGAACCATCCCAATCTCTAATAACCAAAACCAAGACCCTCAGGTCCCAACCAAGTATCAACAAAATTGTCTAGACTCAAATCAACTGGACACCAACCCAACAGGTTCCGACCAACCCGTCACCAAGACCAAACCATCCAACCCATCTAATCATGAACAAGTTCAAGTGTTTCTCTTGACCGCGAGCGTGGCTATATAGATAATTTTACACTCTGCAGAGGTTGTACCACTTTACCCACAAGTCATGGTTTCGTCCCTTGCCGCCAAGTAGACTAGATCCTCCCTGATGCCCGTGATCGCGAATCACACTTCACACTTCCTTTGGTGTGTGGCCAGGAGATCACTATGAGGCCTTTACATCGCACTACCAAACTTGTACACACCCGCTAAGGTTTCGCCCCACGGCAGAGTATATTTGTACCTCTCCGCAGCAGCCCCTTCTTGCGCCACTCAAACATCTCAAATGGCATACACAAAATAAGATAGAAATCGACTTAATTAGCCAAACTGTTCCAAAGCAGTTTTGTGGTGGCACGGTAAAGCCGGGTTACATGCTCCATGAACCGGTCCTTAGAATTTACGGCAGACGCTAGCAACCCAACCGAGTCTCGTGCACGCATGCACCCACTGAACCGACCAGTCTGCCTAGATTCCTACAGTCCAACTACAAACCACCACATATCCATATGATTAAGAGTAATATAATAACAAGTATATTAAATCCCATAACCCATCCCAACTAAGACAGTATGGCTAAGCGTAATAATATCCCGACATGTAACATAATCCATCCAATATGGCTACAAGGAATATTATAGAAAAACTAGTAAACAACCTATCATAGGATTCAAGTTAATTGACTGCATGCAACTAATTCTATCAACATCCTTAATTTCCTAAAAGGAGAGATATGGTCAAGGGCACTTTTCTCGAGGAAACTGCTGCTGCTCACTGGCGTCAAAGTCTTGCTCTTGCAGATTAAATGGCGGCTCGGGAACCGGCTCTATTCACGGCGTCATATGCACAACAAAATAGCAAGAGCAGAATAAGAACAATGCAAATCTACAGGACATTGCAAATACATAAGCAAACAATCAAAGTATAAGCATTTACGTGAATTGTATATGCATAATCACTTAATTCCAAATTAATCAACTTGTAAGGTGCTGGCATATTTTTATTATAGAGTTACAGCATTAGTACACATTAATTTGACATTTGTGGAGACGTTATATGCCTCATACAGCAACTACCAGAGCTCTTGTTGTAACTGGAACATGCAATTAGAGTGTTTCCACAAAACAGAGATGTACAGGGGCTTCTATGCAGTTTTTAGGCCATTACAGGGTTGTACAAGTGAAAACAGTAATTATCAAGGCTTTTACTACCAAAACAGACCACTGTGGGGCACTAGTACAATAAGCCTTATCGCAAGCGGCTCCAAACCTATTATCACACGCGGTTTTTAAAACCGCCTGAAATGAAGAGCCTGTGATAATACACAATTTCATTTGCGGAAAAGTGATACTGCCTGTGAAGAAACATTATCACAGGCGGTTTTTACTTATGCTAGCCGCCTGTGAAGATAAGTTATCACAGGCGGGTCGTGCAGCATATATACCCGCCTATGATAATTGTCTTATCACAGGCGGGTCTTGCAGCATATCTAACCGCCTGTGATGATGGTGTTATCACAGGCGGATGTTGACCTACATCAAGCCGCCTCTAAAGACTTTTCACCGCAGCCAGTTTCTACCATAACAGTAACCGCCTGTGATAATTAGGTTATCACAAATGGTTCTTTACCTATATCTAGCTGCCTGTGATAATTGTTTTTCACATGCATGCCTAGCCGTTGGTAAATAACTGCCTGTGATAAGGTATAACCTATGCAGTACTATTGCTGTTATTTCTAATTTCCAAGTCAATTTAATATAATCACAGAACAGAAGTCAACAATATCATCACAGAACAGAAGTCAACAATATTATCATCACAGAAGTCATCTCACAGAAGTCAATTTCACTAAAACAATATACATATGTACAAGTTACACATACAATTCATCTCATAGTTTACAAATTTTCACTAAAAACTGTTTCTATTGGCATAGTCGCAAAGTTCTGGCACATTAGCTATTGCACCATTCTCATCAAAGAACTCCCCTCTTTTGTGCAAAAATTCGCGACGAATGAATTGACAGAGTTCAACAACAATCTTGTCGGCTCCTTCACCAGGAATACTTCTACAAACTGGTCATTCTTCGTTCAGATTCTTCGTGTACTGCAATATAACACATTACAAGGTTTAGAATGTGTTGGTTTGAACAATGTCAAAGTATAGATCAAAGTGAGAGTATACAGGAATTTAGTTGGTATTTTGGAGCAGTTGTACTATGAGCAATTGAATTTTGAAGTTGGAATCAAAATATGAAAATAATGTTTCTGGTAATATTGAACAGCAGAGAATATAAGTATTAAACTATGCTAGTTACAATGAAAATGAAACTCAAAAGTAAGAAAATAAGGTATCGACATTAAGGATAACTTACATCCTCACGATTCACTCTATATATGTCGGCGGTACGAAGATGCTCGCATACATAATGCCCGCATAAGACACTCCTAGCAGGCTGCTTTGGACAAGCATGATACGTTTTAATGTCCAATGCATTCGTGTTGGAAGGTCTCTCACCGCCAAACCATTCCGCGTAAAACCGCCAAGCGCTGTAATACAAGAAATGTCATATAAAACTTGTCAACACATTCTAAATGTGTGTAAATTAAAATTATTGAATAAACGTACAGTTTCAAAATGGAAAGGAAATCTTTGTAACGATCTGGTGGGAAATCGGTCGAGTCCAAGACTGTTTCCATTCCCTGCGTTGGCTTGATGAAGATCATTATGTAGTGATCACTGTAAACATACAAACACACATGTTAACAATTACCAATAATTGCTATTTCAATATCATGTGTCAAACTTACTCAAAGTTGTACGGAGCCTTTACGAGGTCCTTGCCATCTCTGACAAAGTTAAACATCGCATGTCCTATGTAAGCTGCAACTTCTGTCCTTTTATCCTTCTTAAGTTTTGCGATTGGTTTTTCAAAATCTTTTTTTTATGTGCTTGAACTTTGCTGAGTCTCGATCTGCCTTGACGTCGAATAGAGCCTTTGCAATCCTAGTAGGGTCAAGGATACCTGTCTTGCGCTCCAAATTTTCATTATCCATGTATAGCATCCTATTGAAGAAGTCTAGAATTGTTATAATCTCATGAAATGCGTATGCGTGTAGTAAGAAAAGCAGATACAAAATATTAGAGGCACTTACATGCACCAGACGAGCAGCAGGTTGATTTCGAGCATGCCTGATGGAAAAGGGGATGCAAGTCTTCAAATAAAATGACTCGTCTATCTTCTCCAGTACTCCAGAATGCTTCTTTTGGAATACGAAATGTGACGCAAGAAAGACCATATTTTGTGCTGGCAAGGATGTACCACTCATTCATTCTTTTGAGCGGGATGAGTTATTTGCTAAGTTGTACGGATGTCATGAATGGCTTCCCATTCTCAAATTCAGGAGGAACATACTCAAGCTTGTATATTGGAACTCCTGGTTTAACTAAAGTCGTCCGCCGATTATACATGACACCATCTTCTTCCCACTCCTCAATATCTCCTAATGGTGGCTCATGGGAAGAACTAGATGCACTCAATTTTATAATATTTTCTTTCATAGTTTCTAAATACTTTGACACTTCTGATGAAGGTTTCTTATTTTCGTATGAGCTAACTTCGATAGGCACTGATGATCGAGGAGTAGTCGTCGGAAGTTGGTCACTGGCTTGTTGTTGAACCTGTTGTTCAACTGATTGCTCTTTACTCCCAGCAGTTGTCTCTAGTACTACTTCAAGCTGTTGCTCAACTGGTTGCTCTTTACTAGCAACAGCTTGCTCTGGTACTGCTTGAAGTTGTTGTCCAACTTGTTGCTCTTGGATATCTTTACTAGCAAGGTTACTATCATCCTTGCTGAGACATAGGGGGAGTGGATCTTCCTGGACTGGGAGTGGATCTTCATGCACTTTCGCCTTAGAAGATAGGGTTGCAGTATTTCGAGATGCGACGGGGCTAGAAATTGGCTCATCGTCCAACACGATATCGCGTCGGTACCAAAGGATTAATCGGTTGACAGCTTGCCCCAGAGTCGCGATCCCCTCAGGTGTGACGTGGTCTATTTCATAATCTTCATAACCATTATCAATGATCTGAAGAACTTGCACCACAGCATAATACAACGGAAGTGGATTCCCGTTGAAGTCACGATCAGACTTTTCCATAGCAGTGGCAACCTGTTTAGTTTTGTTCCCTGCTCTGCCGATCGGGACCAGAAGACGACAAGATTTGTCGTTAGCAATATCATAGACAGGGAACTTATGGGTTGACCCTGAGCCTGACACAGAACCAACGCTACTAGGGTAGGCAGTTGGAGATACTAATTGCTCCTTTTGCACCAGAACCATCGTTGTACTGGGTGCCACTAATTGTCCCGATTGTCTAAGTTGTTCCATTATTTCTTGCATATTTTCTTTGACCTTTCGAGCAATCGTTTCATCAAGTGTTTTCTTAAACTTCTCACGTCTTCTATATGTGTCTTTATCTTTAGGGAAACCATCTAGCCAAGACATTTGAGAATAGACTGCTCGAACCCGTCTGCTGTGTTCAAGGTTTCCTAAGATAGCGGTAAGTTGGTCATTCTCCCTCTTTGGATTGAATAGACCCTTCTGTTGCTTTTCAATTACTTCTTTCATTTTATCCTCTACTTCATTCACAGAGTCGGGCTTTTCAAGTTTGCCCTCGCTGGTCAAACCTGACCAGGCAAAGACCCACCACTGAGTTCGCTCATCGCAGCCTTCTAATGGGTGAGGATTGCCCTTACTGGTAATTTCATCTAGTATCTTATTCTATTTCTGGACTTTGGGGGCATATCCGGCAGACCCCAAGCGATGATGGTATTTGTTCTTTTTTGCAAGCTCTGACCTAGTTGCACTTAGAGCTTTAGCATCAGGTGTGCTCTTTTGACAAACAAACTCTTGCCACTGAGCTTGTGTGTTTTTTCCCATCTTCCTCGGGCTAGGGACCTTATCGGCCTTAACATAAGCGTTCATTTCGCTCTTCCAGCCACGAAACTTTTTGCCGCAAGAGACCAATGTTACTTTCTTTATAGCTTCTTCCGTGCCTTTTGGAAACTTGAATTGTTTCTTTATTCTTTCCCACAACTCATTCTTGGTCTGCTCAGGTAATTTCCTCCAATTCTCGGTCGTGATCGGCACAAGCTCCCTAACAAGAAAACCGCATGCATTACGGTACTTGGTAACTGAATCCAGTGGTTCTTGGGGAAGCCCACCTGGACCGACCCTTGTTATGTAAATGATGCGGTCCAATGGACCCTTATTGGGACCTCGTTGCCCTTGTTTCCGCTTTAGTGAAGCTGAGGATTCATCAATTGGAGAACCTTCTGCAGTTTTAGGAGCCAAAGTCACCTCGTTGTTTTTGCGATTAATCTAGGTAGAAAAGAATTATAAGACTTCGTATACTTGACAACCAACATTAATTTGAACTGCTGAAGTTAAGATTCGTGATCCATACCTCGTCGGTAGGATCATATTCCGGGTCGAGATACTCTGAAGTCTTTTTAGTTTTTATATTAGGAAAAGGATCCGATGGACTGTGAAAGGAGTCTGAACTCCTAGAGTCAATAAACTCCATATTGTCTTCTTTATTGTTACTACAAGCAACAGTCCTCTTAGGGCTTTCCATGCTAGAACTAATAAGACAAAAAATATAATAAATGACATATTAACTCTACATGAAGTGTTGCATGAAGAAAAAGATGGAAGCATTCTAGGATTTGATAAGGCATTCTAGGGTTTAAGGCGACTGACCAAAAAGTTCCTATACATTGCGAGGGTGACAAGCATGTTAAAGTTGCTCACCAGCAATGGCAATTTTATCTTCTTATTCTAAATAGGCAGTTACTTGTATCTGTTTTCTGAGCACAAGCGATGTTCAACAGCCGTATGCGAGCACATTGCTTTGTTTGGCAAAAGGATAGCGACACCAATCTCGAAGGAGTACAAACCTGTGAGATGAAGTGCGGGACGGCTACACTCTATTTTCAGTACAGATGCTACTACTCACTCATGTTACCACCAAGTTTCCAGATTTTGAAGCGAAATTTGGCAGAGCTTCCTTTGTATGTTGCTTATTTTGTCCACAATTTTCTAATAGAGAACATTGATATTTGCAAAAACAATATATTGCAAACTTGTTACACACATCCTCAGGATTCCATAAATGTAAATTATGAAGTCTTTTGATTATCCTACTAGAAATTACGATCCAAACAACAACTGAATACATAACTGTCCAGATTCTGGACTGTTACGACACCTTAAACGGTACTTCAATTTAGACCTGGTTATTGCATGTTTTAGCATTGCATAGGAAATTGATAGAGGACTCTTTAAGCTTTCCAGGCATGTATAGATATGCATAGTTTGCTTTTCTAATTTAAGAATTATGGTTGTTCAAAGTTCAGAAATTTTGTGGTTGTTTCAGATAACACTGTACACAGGTACTAACTTCAACTCCAGTTTCTAATTAGTTCTAAACCGAATTTTAGGTAACAATGAATAGGGAAGTTGTAGAATAGCTCTTCCCCTTTCAAAAAATGTATCACAATAGACTAGAAGAGCTTTCTACAGATAATTATGGCAAAAATTCATATGCTTGTTCATACAATTTCAATACAGTTACATCACAACTTGACAGTTTTTCGAATTCCGCCGAACCCTAATTAAGGATGCCTACCCTTTTCGAATTCTCAAACCCTAACCAAGGATATGCAAGACGGCGGTGAGGGCGGGGAGGGAGGCGACACGGCGACGGAGGATGGAAGGTCGAAGGGTTTAGGGTTTACCGTGAAGCTCGGCGTACCTGGAAGTGACGAGGGCAAAGCTCGACGGCGACAGCGAAGCTCGGCGGCGACGGCGAAGCTCGGCGACGACAATGGCGAACACTTGGCGGCAAACGAAATTTTGGCAGCCTAACGGCGTCTAAGTGTTTCGCCCGGGTTAGGTTTTTCCAACGCTGCCGAGGGGTATATATACATTCCTATTTTCTCAGGCGGATTTTAAGTACTGACAGCCTGCGAAGATGGTTACCTCAGGCGGTTTTTACTTACCAACCGCCTGAGAAGATACAATTATCTCAAGCGGTTGCTAAGTAAAACCCGCCTGAGATAATCATCTTCTCAGGCGGTTATTAAACTCCAACCGCCTGTGAAGATCTTTACTTCTTCTTAATTAATATTCTTGATTAAATGTGGGTCCTTTAAAAAGGAAAATTCCACTTTCTTGTAATATTATTGATAAGTAAAGGTTACCATTAAATTTCACTTCATAAATCTTTTGAAATTGGTCAGAACATAAAAAACATATAACAATTGCTATTTTTCATTTTTCTATCTTGATGAATATAAGTTTTTTTCATTTATTTTTTCAGTAGACATTTTTATTCATCATACTAACCTCTATGAATTTTTTTAGATGTTTTTTTTTGAATCAATGTGTGTTCATAATTTGATGAATGCCTCATATGTATATGATCATTTAGTTAGAATGATGGCTAATTTGAAGTTTGACATGTTGGAATGCTTTTAAAATTTTTTAACAAAATTCACACATGTATAAATAATACAAATATGTTCATACAAACAAATTTAAGTGAAGGATCCTTTTTTTATGAGATACACAAATGTGAATAATATGTGGGTAGAAATTAATTTGATATTTACCAAAACATTAAAATGTCAGCTATACAAGTTTTAAAATATTTGGTTCAAGTGGTAGATGTTAATTTTATACAAATATAGAAGAAAGAATCATCGAATTTGGACACAATTTGCAGAATCTAAACATGTTTGAGTATTTATATTGGAATCTAAATAAAAAGAAGAAAGGGAAAATGAAACTAAAGAACAATATCGGCCATTATCTGAGGCGGTTATTAAACTCCAACCGCCTGTGAATATCTTTACTTCTTCTTAATTAATATTCTTGATTGAATGTGGGGCCTTTTAAAAGGCAAAATTCCACTTTCTTGTAATATTATTGATAAGTAAAGGTTACCATTAAATTTCACTTCATGAATCCTTTGAAATTGGTCAGAACATAAAAAACATATAACAATTGCTATTTTTCATTTTTCTATCTTGATGAATATAATGCTTTTTTCATTTATTTTTTCAGTGGACATATTTATTCATCATACCAATCTCTATGATTTTTTTAAGATTTTTTTAAAATTTTATGAATCAATGTGTGTTTATAATTTGATAAATGCCTCATATGTATATGAGCAGTTAGAATGATGGATAATTTAAAGTTTGACATGTTGGAATGCTTTTAAAAAAATTAACAAAATCCATACATTTATAAATAATACAAATATGTTCATACAAACAAATTTAAGTGAAGGATCCTTTTTTTATGAGATACACAAATGTGAATAATATGTGAGTAGAAGTTAATTTGATATTTACCAAAACATTACAATGTCAGCTATACAAGTTTTAAAATATTTGGTTCAGGTGGTAGATGTTAATTTTATACAAATATAGAAGAAAGAATCATCGAATTTGGACTGAATTTGCAGAATCTAAACATGTTTGAGTATTTATATTGGAATCTAAATAAAAAAGAAGCAAGGGATAAGGAAACTGAGGAGCCTCAAGCATTATCTCACGCGGTTTGTAATGAATAACCGCCTGAGATAATCGTTTTCTCAGACGGTTATTAATCACCAACCGCCTGTGAAAAATTTAAAAACCGTCTGTGAAAAACTGACACCTATATAAAGACCTCTCGTCACAGTCGAAACGTAACCCTGGAGAATTTTCCACCGCCGCAAGGCTGCCAAAATTACCCACCACCACGCCGTCGCCCAGCCTGCACTGCCGCGTCGCCGCTCAGCCCGCACTGTCGTGCCGCCGCCCAGCCCTGCGAAGGAATGCTTTTGCCCAGTCCCACATCGCGCCACAAGGTACCTAAGTAAATTCTCATAGTTTCCTTACTATGCAAGCTACCTTTTCCTTTGTATATTTTCATAAACTGCTAGTTTTGTGTGTTGGTATATGGATTGTGTCCTTTTGCATGTGTGTACATATGCGTTTGGACTCAATAATTTGGAAGTTTGGTCTTTTAGATATTGATGTATGTATTATATTATAATAATCTTATTGTAGTTTGTACCTATTTTGTGACATGAATATGATGTTTAATTAACAGATGATATTGTAATATATATAAGATGCATGAATATGGAGTTTACCCGAACTTGTAATTGTAGTTTTATGTGTGTTCTTTTTCAATATCCGCAAACTAGTCTCGATGAAAGACTTGTCTTTATTCAGTTATAATTCTCACGACTGTCACATGATGATGACAAGTTTTCTTGCCATTGCAATAAGAGTCATCAAACCTGAGCATATAAAAGTTGTCATCACACGTTTGTGTTACTTCTTCAATGCAGTATCACAAAAGGTGATAGCACGTAAAGATTTAGACTATCTGAAAACATACATCGTCGAGACTATGTGCAAGCTTGAGATGTGTTTCCCACTGTCGACTGTTGGAATCGGCAGATCTCCTGACACTACGAAAGTGTTGGAGGAGTTTGTAGTTCGGTGAATCACGATTGGACTCGAGTGACACAGTGGTTTACGTGGTTCGGGCCGCCTGAGCGTAATACCCTACTCCACGGGTGTGTGTGTGTTGTATTAACTTGTGAGCTTGAGTGTGTTCCAGAGTTCTCCCCCCGTGTATCGTCGGTTTGTCCTTTTATAGTACAAGGACAAACCGTTACAAGTCAGCCTGACCCGACATGTGGCCCTGGCGGTTACTAGTATTGATACACGAGATTAATTGTTGTTAATAACCCTGTAACGGCTCTGACAGTGCCGTTACAGGTGTTAAGATCGTCCGATTAAGTGTCATTAATGTGGAATTAATGATAATTAATCGGGTCTTGAAGTCTGTGGCTGTCCTTTGGAGATCCGGAGCCGTTACAATGTCTCCCGGAGGTTTGAAGCGGCCAGCTCCGACGTATGGACACGTGGCAGCTCCGGAGCTTGCTTGTGGGAAGCGGGAAGCTCCGGGGTGGCCTGGCACGTGTCAGGTCCGGAGCTTCTCTCGGTCAGGGGTTAAATCCGGAGGTGCCGTTTCGGTACCTAGCCCGGAGCTTCACCCTTGTGGGTAGTAGCTCCGGTCTGGCGGTACACGTGGCAACCTAGGGGTTAACCATGTTGGAGAAGCAGGTCCGGTTATGTCTGACAAGTGGGCCCCCGAGGGTCTTCAATTTGAGTAGATGTCCTTCCCTTGAGATCTTTGTAACCTCAGGGGGTGTATGGTTTTTAGGGTACCGACAGTGGCCCCCTGGACCTACCTCCGGGGAAGGCCAACGGGGTGAAGTCATTCCGCCGGAGGTGGGTCCACACTTGCGACTCTTGAACTGGGTCTTCAAGGGTCTTCGGAGGTGCCTTTGGCGGGGCTTTACGGTTAAGTCCCGACGCGTGGCGCACCTCAGGCGGCAGATAAGATCTTTGACGTGCGGATCCCTCGCAATTGAAGGTCGCCGGTTCCCGATACGAAAACCGTATCGGTTCCGCGCGCCTTGTCAGTCCGCCGCCTTTGGGTTTCCCGCCTCGTGATGACAACTGTTCGCCTGGGTAAGAACCTCGACTTGATCGTCAGGGTGGTCCCGGGCCCTCTTGTCATCGGCAGGGTTGAATTCTTGAGTAGTATCCTTGACTCCCCTGCAGTTTCCATCCAAGCGTTGCGAGGGCTTACTTAAGAAGGAAAGCGCACCGTCGGGAGTTCTTTACGCTTTCCATCTGTTCTTGCGCTCAAACTCCCAACTCGTGCTTTGCTCCTCTTCTCTTGCCTAGCTGTGCTGCGATGGAGTTGGGTCTGCGTGAGAGTCGTTTGAAGACGGAAAGCGATCTGAAGAAGGTCCGAGCCCTCATGGGGTGGTCGTCGGACTTCTTCAACCGTTCGGTCCGCGCCGGCGGAGAGCTTCCCTTTAAAAAGGAGCACTCCGGCGAGATGGTGTATTTTTCCTCGTACGCCATGGTGGGGCTGATCCCACCGTTTTCTTCTTTCTTCTTGATGCTGCTGGACTTCTATGGTCTGCAGCTATACCACCTTGGCCCTCACTCCATTCTCCTTGTGTCCATCTTTGTCCACTTCTGCGAGATGTGGGTGGGCATCCCTCCCTGCATCGAGCTCTTCCGCACCTTCTTCACCGTCCAAACCACCGGCCGAAGCGACGAGTACCTTGGCTTCTACTACTTTGTGAAGCGCAAGAAGTGCCCGTTCAAGTACCTCCGGTCATTCCCTTCCGGGAAGTGGGATGACTGGAAGAAAGATTGGGTAGTCGTCCGGGTGGAGGAGCATGAGCGGTTGGAGTTGCCGGACGGTCTGCCCGGCATTGACACGTCGGTGTGGAGCGAAGTTACGGTGCTGGCGGCAGCTTTCGACCCCGTCCTGACCAGGATCCGCCAATGTGTGGAGGGAGGATTGACTCCCCAGGCGGTGTTCTGCAACTTCTTGTCCAACAGGTGGGCGCCGCTGAAGAGGAGGGAGAAGCTCGCCTGGGCCCTCAACAGCGTGATGGACGAGGACCGGGTTGAGACCGGGTTGAAGTCCAGCATGGTGGGGAAGACCTTGGAGTTTCACCTCAAGAAATTCCAGCACGGCATCGATGTTAACGGAGATTACTTGACTCCGCCGCCGGCTTTCCTTCCTCTGAATGTGGAAGTTGAGTTCAGCAGGGAGCTCCGGCGGAAGATGCCCGCGCTTGACGACCTTGGCGTCGTCGAGAGAAGGTCAACTGCCCGGCTGGCGATCCCCGGGTTGTCCGAAGGCGGCTCCGCCCCTGTCTCTCAGCCAAGAGCTGAGGTCATTGGCAAGGGCAAGGAGCTGGCGGAGGAGCCGGAGAGCCGGAAGAGAAAGCTGCGACATGCTGACGGAAGGTCCGTCGGGCTTGCCACCTCCCCCCCAGTTCCCCGTCCTCAGGAAGGAAGATCCTCCGCTGCCGTGGCGGCTGTCCCCGTGGTGGGGTCTTTTCGGAGCGCTACTGTTCCGGCGGTGGGATCCTCCCGGAGTGCGGCTGTCCCCGTGGTGGATCCCTCCGGAGGTGCCAGCTCCGGGCAGGCGACTCCGGCACGAGAAGCGGTGAGGGCCTCCAGGTCCAGGAGTTCCTCCCGGTCAAGGAGAGCTCCGACCCGGGAAACGCCCGCGGCCACGGCAAGTCCTGGGAGTCCTCCCGGAGCTCCTACGCCGACCGTGGCCAGCCCGGAACGTCCGGGAAAGAGGTTCCGCGCAAGCTGGTGCGTGAGCCTCCCAAGGTAATTTTTCTTTCTTACCTCGATTAACTTTTAATTGTAGCATCTATTTGCTCAATTTCTTCGTTCTTTATCTGCAGCGTTCCCAAGAAGGGGAGTGAAGCTCCGCCCTCGGCCACAGTGTCTGAGGCTGCGGGGGCTTCTGCTCCAGCTCCGGTGCCGCCCCAAGCGGAGGCTACGACAGCTCCGGCGCCGGCTGTCGTGGTCATGGACCTCGACTCGTCTCCAGAAGTTCCCGTGGTAGCGCCGGACCACGGGATTGAAGATGCGCCAGCGGCACCCGTTCCGGAGGTTGAAGCTCCGGGTCCTGGTGCTGCAGAAGTAGAAGCTCCGGCTGTTGAGTCGGAGGAAGTAGCGGTCCCGGCTTCGGAGCCGGAAAGTGCTGAAGCCCCGGCGGTTGAGCCGGAGGTAGCTGAAGCCCCGACATGCGAGCCGGAAGTTGAAGTGGTTCCGGCAGTTGAGCCGGTTACTTCCGAAGCTCCGGTCGCAGAGCCGGTAATTATTGGAGCGCCGGCTGTAGAGCCGTTGATTGTTGGAGCGCCGGCCGCAGAGCCGGTGGCTGAAGAGGCGAGGGAGCTTGAGCCTCCCTCAGAAGAAGTGTCCCGGCCGGAGCCAGTGGAGGCGACGACGTCGATGGTACCCGTGGCGGAGCCAGAGTGCCTGAACGAAGTCGTCGGCCCCCAGCCTGAGGGGGCAAATGAAGACTTGGTGGCGGGACCTTCTTCGGTGGCGACTGAGGCCATCCCGGAGGAGTGCCCTAGTGCTTTGGGAGCTCGGGGTTCCACTCTCGTAGAGTGGGACCCAATTTTTGTAAGTGAAGACCCGCTGGAACCAGCGGAAGAGACCCCGGCAGGTCCGGAGCCCATCTCTCTGTCGATGTCCATCGACAATGCCTGCTCCAGTCTACGTCAGGTCCAACTGGCCTTCTTCCACGACAGTAAAGCTCTTGAAGAGGAGCGCCAAACCCTTAGGAGGTGGCGTAATCGGCTCCACTTTGAGACTAAGCTGGCGCAGTCGAGGATTGCGGATGACAAGGAATGGATCAGGCGGGAGAAGGTCCGCCTGGAGCTCTGGGGTGAGCTGCTGGACGAGAGGGAGAGCATGACTCACGCCCTCGACGCTCAATCCCGGGAGTTCCATGACCAAGCTAAGGCTGCTAACGACGCGGCCAACGCTCGGTTCGATCAACTCGAGGCCATCAGCACCGCACTCATCAAGCGCCGAGAGGCACTTGAAGGAAGGGAAAGGCGGCTCGAGGATGAGGAGCAAAAACTCCTGGAGCTACGGGATGACGTCTTGCGACGGGAGGAAGAGCTCGCCGAGAAAACAGCTCTGGCGGACAAGGGCCTCGAGGACCGCACTAAAAAATTGGAAGAGCGCTGCCTCGAGGAGGAGGAGAAGACCTGGGTGCAGGGGCAGGAACTCTACGAGTACGAGTGTGCCCTTGTCGCCCGGGAGAAGAAAATAGAGGCTAGGGAGAAGGACCTGGTCGACCGCTGGAACAAGATCCACCTCCGGGAGGAGGAGCTCGGAAGACTTGAGAAGCGGGTTGCTGCGAAGATTCAGCAAAACGCCAAAGAAGTTGAGCGTCTCTCCCGCGAGAATTCGGAGCTGGCGGCGGCCCGGAGATCCCTGGAAGAGATGAAGGGCCTGAGGAAGACGGACTCCCTGCAAATTTGGGAGTTCCTGAGCAAAGCCGACGATGCGCTGGCGCCGATGGGTTTCAGCCCCGTGCTCCCGGATGATCCGGAGCCGGAGCCGGACCTTGCGTTGCAAGCGTTGAGCGCTGCGGGCAGCAAGCTCTCCAAGGTGGGCGACGTCATCGCGTACCAACTGGAGGTCGAGGGGCAATCCCTGGCTAGGAACGTCACAGAGTATGTGTTGACGTGCTACACTAGCCGGAACCCTCGATTCCCTCTGGACCCGGTGCTCGAAGGCCCCGTCGAAGGAGAAGGCGAAGCTACCCGAGCCAGCGTGTCGGAGGTCGCCCAGAAGGTCGCCGAGTTCTTCCATAGGGTCTAGGACTGTCTCTCTTAGCCTTTACTTGTATCTTCTCTTCTTCCTCAATTTTGTAATCCCTTGTCTCCAGATGTAATCTCCGGTCTTCAAATGAAATGAAATCCCCACTTTTTTGCGAATTTCACTTTTTTTTTGTCTTCAACGTCTTTATCTTCACTTGGCCCCCTGGTAGATGTGCACAATTTGATTGTGGACATATACCAAAAGGATGTTGAGGTTTGTTGAAGACAAATTTGCTTCGAACTCGTATAATTTAAGTCCGAAGTTTTCGATAGTGAAGGTCCCTTGAAGTCGTCGGAGCTTAGAAGCTCCGGCACTGTCCATCGCTGGAGCTTAGTAGCTCTAGCAATAGCCTCTATCAACACGTTGAGCGTCGATAGTTAATACTCCAAGGTGTCGGAGCTTAGTAGCTCCGGCGATGACCCTTGCCACACTTGGTTTGTTGGCAACAGACTCCAGTGACGGGGTCTTCTCACCATCTTTTAGTCAACGCCGACGGTTGACGCCCTAGTGGAAGTCGGAGCTTGGTTAGCTCCGGTTTTTCTCCCTCAACTTTGGTTCATTTTTCCTGCACACTTAAGCCAAGAAAAATAATAAAATTCGTTCCTTATCTATAACTTCGTCGCGGCTTACGGTTCTCAAGAGAATTTTAAGTTGAACACGATTTTTAGTACGACTGGATGAATTGTCTTTTCTTTTGGATCCAATTGTCCATGGACCCACCTTACTTTGGCCTGCCGGGATGTAGGTAGAGTGGCGTACTTAGGGTGCTTGACCAGGCTAAGTCGATAGCGCACTCCGGCCCTAGAATGGCTTGGCGGCTTTCAGGCGAGTTGGCCACAGACGATATTTAAATCTAAAAAATCCGACAATTCGACTCGAATCGTACGTAAACCGGTCAAACTAGAACTTCTTAAGAATTGCACGTTTCTGTTATAGACAAGAAAGAGAAAAATAAAAATGTCGAGCCTATGCAAAAATGAATGCACGTGGAGTCTATTTCACATGAAAATGTCTTTCATTATAGGTCCGGGGTACAGGGGAAACAAGTACACTCTTAGGGTACGGAACCAGGCTAAGTGTGTTTGGTTTCTCGTTTGACCCAGGGTAGTTAGCCACACTTCTAGTCCGGAGATTGTATTAAGTGTTGCATGAGCTCTTCAAACCTTTCGGGAAAGGTCCGGCTGCTCTCCCGGAGGAACTACCCGACTCTGTACAATGACTCTATAACATACATTTCAAGTTACTTAAGACTCACCTCCGTGTAATTAGGTGTAGAACTTACGGAGGTGCTCGATGTTCCAAGGATTTGGGAGAGGTGTCCCATCCTCGGTAGCCAAGCGAACGCTTCCGGGACTGGATACTTTGATCACTCGAAAGGGCCCTTCCCAGCCGGGGGAGAGTTTGTTTTGCCCTTCTCTGGATAGTATTCTCCGTAGCACCAGATCGCCTTCCTCGAGCTGTCGGTTGTGTACATGCCGCTGGTGATAGCGCCGTAAAGCTTGGCGGTATCGGGCGTTCCGAACAGCTGCTTGGCACCTTCCCTCCTCAAGGAGGTCTAGGTCTTCGCGCCGGAGCTGGTCCTGCGCGGCTTCGTCGAAGGTCCGGACCCGGAGGGAACCCAAGGTGATTTCCGGAGGAAGGATCGCTTCTGCTCCGTACACCAGGAAGAAGGGTGTTTCTCCGGTTGCCCGACTTGGAGAAGTCCTGTTGGCCCATAGAGTGGGCGGAAGCTCTTCGATCCAATTGGCTCCGTGCTTTTTTCAAACGCTCGTAAGTGCGTGTTTTGAGTCCTTTAAGGATCTCTGCGTTTGCTCTCTCGGCTTGTCCATTGCTGGCAGGATGAGCTACGGAAGCGTAGCAAACTTGTATGCCGAGGTCTTCGCAATATCCTTGAAATGCGGAGCTTGTGAATTGAGTCCCATTATCAGTGATGATCTTATTTGGGACTCCGAATCTGCTCACGATAGATTGTAGAAAATTGATTGCAGATTGTTTGTTGATCGTCACAACAGGAGTAGCTTCCGGCCACTTGGTGAACTTGTCGATGGCGACGTACAGGAACTTGTAACCTCCGACGGCTCTTGGGAAGGGTCCCAAGATGTCCATCCCCCACACAGCGAAAGGCCATGTAGGAGGTATCATTTGTAAGGACTGAGCAGGTGTGTGAATTTGCTTTGCATGAAATTGGCATGCTTTGCATTTCTTCACTAGCTCAGTGGCATCCTGGAGCGCTGTAGGCCAGTAGAAGCCGTGCCGAAAGGCTTTTCCGACCAGCGTGCGGGAAGATGCGTGGTTCCCACACTCGCCTCCATGGATTTCTGCGAGGAGCTCGCAGCCTTCTTCCCTTGTGATGCACCGCATTAGGATGCCGTTGGCACCGCGCCGGTAGAGATCCCCTTCTACCAACGTGTATCTTTTAGCCAATCTGACTACCCGGTCAGCGGATACATCATCGTCAGGAAGGATGTTGTCTTTCAAGTAGTTCCGGATCTCCGAGATCCATGCATCGGAACTGACTTGAGCATTTGAGTCTTGCGTGCTGGGTTGCTCGGAGCTTCCGGCAGCACCTACTTGATGGCTGCCATGGTAACAGGGCCATCGGGACCGTCAGCTTCGGTATGCTGATCTCGCCCCCTTCGTTCAGTTCGGCAGGCTGAACTGTGGGTTTTGACAACCTCCGGACAAAGGTTCCGTCAGGAGCCGGAGCTCCGGTTGACGCCTTGGTCGAGAGTTCGTCAGCTTCAGCGTTGTGAGCACGCTGAACATGGTGAAGGTCTAGGACTTTGAAGTCCTTCTGAAGCCTCTGGACTTCAAGGAGGTAAGCAGCCAGCTGGAGATTATTGCAGGAGCATTCACCCTTCACCTGCTTGATGATGAGTTGTGAATCTCCTTTGACCAGCAATTGCTTGACACCATATGAAAGTGCCACCTTTAATCCATAGATGAGTGCTTCGTACTCCGCCATGTTGTTGGTTGCCTTGAAGTCAAGGTGTACCATGTATTTCACCTTCTCCCCGGTTGGTGCGAGGAGAAGGATTCCAGCTCCGGCTCCCTGCTTCTGCATGGAGCCGTCGAAGTAAAGGGTCCAATGAGGCTTAGTGAAGGTTTGAACTTGAGGTTCCGTCTTCTGCTCGCTGGGGCCCCTAGGGTTTAATGGAGAGGGAGTCCATTCTGCCACGAAATCTGCCAACACTTGACTCTTGATTGCTTGTCTCGGAATGAATTCAAGATCGAATTCAGCCAATTCCGCTGCCCACTTTGCAATATTCCCAGTTGAATTGGCATTATGCAGGATCGCTCGAAGTGGATATGAAGTCACCACTGAGACTTTGTGAGCTTGGAAATAGTGTCGAAGCTTCCTTGAGGCAATAAGAACTGCATAGAGCAGTTTATGCACCTCTAGGTATCGAGTCTTGGCATCATGTAACACTTCACTGATGAAGTATACCGGGCGTTGAATGGTCCGGACCCTCCCGGAGGGGTCCGGGGCTTCCTCTTCATTGATCCGGACCCTCTCGGAGGGGTCCAGACTCTCTTCGGGGACCTCCGGGTTCTGGGTGGAGGAACCTGGAGCTTCTTCAGGAATGACCTGGATCCTCTCGGAGGGATCCGGGTCCTCTGAAGTGGCTTCTTGTGGGTTCAAGTCTGGGAGCTGGAACCTAGACCCGCTTTCAGGAACCTCCGGACCCTCCCGAAGGGGTCTAGATTCCTGAGTATTAGGTAGTTCCGGTCTCTCCGCAACCAGAACCATACTGACGACTTCGTCAGTAGCTGAAATGTAAAGCAATAAAGGCTCACCAGGGTTCGGAGCTACCAAGACTGGTAGGGTGGTGAGGAACTGTTTCAGCTCCTGGAATGCCTTCTCTGCTTCTTCAGACCATTGGAATGGTCCGGACTTCCTCAGTAACTTGAAGAAGGGAAGTGCCCTTTCCGCCAGTCTTGAAATGAACCGGCTGAGGGCTGCTAGACATCCAGTTAACTTTTGGACGTCTTTGATGCGGGTTGGTAGCCGCATGTCTTCAATGGCTTTTATCTTCGTCGGATTGGCCTCTATGCCCCGGTGACTTACCAGGAAACCAAGAAGCTTTCCGGAACTAACCCCGAATACGCACTTGTCTGGGTTTAGCTTCGTGCAGGTGGCCCGCAGCTTGTCGAAGACAGCCTGCAAGGTGTCCAAGAGGGACTCCTTGTTCTTGACTTTGACCACGATGTCATCGACGAACACTTCCACTATGTCTCTGATGAGTTCTTCGAAAGTTTTGTACATAGCTCGTACAAAAGTTGAAGCTGCATTCTTGAGACCAAAAGGCATGGCTGTGTAACAATACAATCCATCCACTGTGATAAATGAAGTATGTTCTTCATCTTCTCTAGACATCCTGATTTGATGATATCCAGAATATGCGTCTAGAAAACACAGTAACTCACACCCGGAGGTGGAATCCACTATCTGATCTATTCTAGGTAGTGGGAATGGATCTTTTGGACATGCCTTATTCAGTGTGGTGTAGTCGATACACATCCGAAGTTTCCCGCCGGCCTTAGGCACAACGACTGGGTTTGCCAGCCATTTTGGATGGTAAACTTCTCGGATGAATCCGGCTTCGAGCAACTTCTTCACTTCTTGTCGGATGAAGTTCTGTCGCTCCACAGATTGCTTCCGAGGTTTCTGATGCACAGGCTGAGCGTCGGGGTAAATCTTCAGATTGTGCTCAATCACTTCCCTGGGGATCCCAGGCATTTGTGACGGTTGCCAAGCAAACACATCAATGTTAGCCCGGAGGAAAGTGATGAGCGCGAGTTCCTATTTGTCGCTCAAACCTCCTGATATACGGGTGGTTTGAGCGGCATCGGAACCAATTTGGACGACTTTGACGGGAATGTCGGTGTCGCCGCTTGGCTGCACACGGGATGCAGAGGTCGAGCCTCGTTGCCGAATGCTCGGAGGTTGTGGAGCTTGCTTCTGTCTGGAGTCCTCCTCTTGCGCTGTGGTGAGTGCGTGGAGTTCCTCCAGAGCAGTTACTCCGGCAGTGCGATCTCCGCGGATCCGGAGAACGCCTACTGGTGTTGGCATTTTCAACACCAGGTATCCATAATGAGCAGCTGCCATGAATTTGTACAGGGCAGGTCTACCCAAGATGGCGTTGAATGGTAAGTTGATCTGAGCGACGTCGAAGACCAACTTCTCGGTGCGATACTTCTCCCGGGTCCCGAAGGTAACAGGGAGAGTAATAGCTCCGAGTGGAGTAATGGCCCCCGGACCTACTCCGGAGAAAGGTCTAGAGGGCTGGAGGTCCGAAGGTCGGAGCTGAAGCTTAGTGAAAGCTTCGAAGCTGATGAGGTTAAGCCCCGAACCTCCGTCTACCAGGACATGATGGAGCTGGATGTTGTTGATGGTGGGGGATACCATCAAGGGTAATTGGCCAGCTCCGACCATGCTTTGAGGACAGTCCGAAGCATCAAAAGTGATGGGTGTGTCCACCCACTTTCGATGTGGCTCCGGTCTAGCTGTAGGAGCTACAGCAGCCATATCCCGTCGCATAGTCTTGATGACACGACGAGAAGTGATGTCCCATGATCCGCCAAAGATGGTGTTCATGGTTTTTCGACGCTCGTTGTCGGAGACGTCGGAGTCATCGTCGACGGAGGTGTAGACGGCTTTCAGGACCTTTTTGGGGTCCTGAAACCCTAACTCCTCTTCAGCCGGAGCTTCATCGACCTTTTGTTTTCCCTCCCTCTGTCGAAAGGGAGACCCTTCCCGGCGCTTGTGGTAGCGCTCGGCAAGGTTTTGGACCTCCCGGCAGTCTTCCAGCCTGTGGCTGCCCGTTTTGTGAATGGGGCACCACATCTTGGATTTGCCACCGTCTTCAGAAGACGGTCGAGGTCGCTTCTCGGGGCGTGGCCCCCGGCCACCAGGAGTTGCAGTGGCTGCAACGTTGGATGTGCCAGCCGACGGCTTCTTCTTGCCGTTGGTCTTCTTTTTCTTCTTGCCACTCCCGGAGGTAGCGGCTTCTTCTTTGGAGGATTTTTTATGATCCTCCAAGGCTGATTTGGAGTGCATTTCACGGCCCTCCGCAGCTCTGGCACATTTGTCTGCCAAGCTGAAGAGCTCCGTGACGCTGGTGATCTCTTTGATCGCCAGCTTCTCCAACATCTTCTTGTCTCGCACACCCTGTCTGAATGCCACAATGACAGAAGCGCTTGAGATAGAAGGGATTGTGTTACGTACCTGAGAGAACCTCTGGATGAATGACCGCAAAGATTCTCCTCCTTTTTGCACGACCGCAAAAAGGTCTAGTTCAGTGCCCGGTCGGGTGTATGAACTCCCGAAATTGGCAGTGAACTGACGGCACAGCTCCTCCCAACTGTCAATAGAGTTGGGTGGAAGGCTCATAAACCAGGACCTGGCGGTCCCAGTTAAGGCCACTGGAAAGTAGTTGGCCATTACGGCCTCGTTTCCTCCAGCTGCTAGGATTGCAGTGGAGTATATCTGCAGAAATTCTACGGGGTTGACAGTCCCGTCGAATTTTTCCGGCAAGTGTGGCCGGAACTTCTGTGGCCATCTAACCATGCGCAGGTGCATGGCTAGGGCGGAACAACCTCCTCCTATTCCTTCCAGAGTAGAAAGGTCTTGAGCATCTCGTCTTTCTCGAGCTCGCTCGATATGGACACGGCCATCCTGTTGGCGGTATCGGCGATCAAGCTCCGCCCGGAGGTCGTGTGTTGAAAGCCGAGATGCGGTATGGGTGCGTCGTGCCCCAGAGGGCAATGACGTCACTTGCTGTGACGCAGCTCGTCTCCGGTTGTTGGAGACATGTGGACCAAGTCTTCCATACAACGTCCGTCGCTGCGACGGGGCCCGCCCTGAAGGAGGTGGACCCTGGTTGTTGAGGCGTTCGGCCGCTGCTGCGACCAAATGCTCAACATCAGCCCTCCATTGCTCCATGGCACCCTGAGATGCATCCGGAGGTGGTGGTCGCTGGAGAAGAGCACGCGCTGCATGGAGCGCGTGTTCTGGGTTGTCACGACTTGCCGGCGCAGAATGTGACGCCGGTGCACCATCATGTTGTCCGGCATGTCTTGCCGGAGAAGATGGTGGTGGTGGGAGTGTGACTCCTACTGGTGCTGAGGCTCCTGCCGGTGGCTGCATGTTGGAGGGATTGCCTCCGACAGCCTGAGCAGCAGGTTGCCCGTTGGATGATCCAGCCGCAGAATTCACCATTCTTGAAGATCTCAGGCGCCCCTACCTGGCGCGCCAACTGTCGACTGTTGGAATCGGCAGATCTCCTGACACTACGAAAGTGTTGGAGGAGTTTGTAGTTCGGTGTGGGCGCGCGGAGACTCAAAAAGGTGAATCACGATTGGACTCGAGTGACACAGTGGTTTACGTGGTTCGGGCTGCCTGAGCGTAAAACCCTACTCCACGGGTGTGTGTGTGTTGTGTTAACTTGTGAGCTTGAGTGTGTTCCAGAGTTCTCCCCCCGTGTATCGTCGGTTTGTCCTTTTATAGTACAAGGACAAACCGTTACAAGTCAGCCTGACCCGACATGTGGCCCTGGCGGTTACTAGTATTGATACACGAGATTAATTGTTGTTAATAACCCTGTAACGGCTCTGACAGTGCCGTTACAGGTGTTAAGATCGTCCGATTAAGTGTCATTAATGTGGAATTAATGATAATTAATCGGGTCTTGAAGTCCGTGGCTGTCCTTTGGAGATCCGGAGCCGTTACAATGTCTCCCGGAGGTTTGAAGCGGCCAGCTCCGACGTATGGACACGTGGCAGCTCCGGAGCTTGCTTGTGGGAAGCGGGAAGCTCCGGGGTGGCCTGGCACGTGTCAGGTCCGGAGCTTCTCTCGGTCAGGGGTTAAATCCGGAGGTGCCGTTTCGGTACCTAGCCCGGAGCTTCACCCTTGTGGGTAGTAGCTCCGGTCTGGCGGTACACGTGGCAACCTAGGGGTTAACCATGTTGGAGAAGCAGGTCCGGTTATGTCTGACAAGTGGGCCCCCGAGGGTCTTCAATTTGAGTAGATGTCCTTCCCTTGAGATCTTTGTAACCTCAGGGGGTGTATGGTTTTTAGGGTACCGACACCCACCATCCTTTTTCGATATGCAAGTACACCTAATCATACATCTTGTTGATCAGATAAAAGCATTGGGGCCACTATATTTACATCATATGTTTTCGTTGGAGAGATATTTAGGAGTATAAAAAGGTTATGTGCGGAACCGTGCTCACCCAGAGGGTTCAATTATGGAAGGATACACCACTAAAGAAGTGATTGAGGGTTGCGCTGATTACATCAAAGATGGAAAATCGATAGGTGTGCCTATACCGGTACATGAGGGTAGACTACGTGGGAGAGGCAAAGTGGGTAAGAAAACTTTTATCGTTCAAGATTACAAGAATGTACACCGTGCACATTTTGGTGTACTACAACAGCTCGCGATAGCTGAGTCGTACATCGAGGAACACCAAATTGAGCTTCGTGATAAAAACCAAGACCGCACAGAGGACTGGATCATGAAAGAGCACAGAAGATGTTTCACTGAATGGTTAATGGACAAAAAGATACCATACGAAAACACTATAGAAGAGGCAACAATGAAGAAGTTAGCTTCTGGTCCATCTGCTTTGGTGACATCATGGCAAGCATATGACATCAATGGTTACACATTTTACACTAAAGAAAAAGACGGTAAGAGTGTTGCACAAAATAGTGGTGTTCGTATTGAGGCTTATGATTCACAAGGGCAGAAGACCACATACTTCGGGTTCATAGAGGAAATATGGGAACTCGATTATGGCGAAAGAATGGTAATGCCCGTATTAAAGTGCCAATGGGTCAAACATCCTGATGGTGTGAAAGTGGACAATTACGGACTGACACTGGTAGACTTGAATGAAGTGGGTTATAAAGATGACCTGTGGGTTCTCGCCGATAATGTTGCACAAGTTTTTTATGTTCAAGATGCTGTATATGATTGACAATGTCCAGGTTAGACAGCATGAAGCTATGATGACAACTTTCAACAACATGAAAAGTGATACCAAGGTTATGCTTGCATCAACCAAGACATGTTGTGAGGGTATAACACTTGTTAGGGCAAGCATAACCTTGGCCAAAATCAGAAATCACGCCATCATGGATTACTCTGAAGCCGCCATGGATTACTCTGAAGTTTACCGAGCACGTATGGAGAAAACTTCAGAGTAATCCATGGCGGCTTCAGAGTAATCCACGGTGGCATGATTTCTGATTTTGGCCAAGGTTATGCTTGCCCCAACAATTGTTATACCCTCACAACATGCCTTGGTTGATGCAAGCATAATCTTGGCATCACTTTTCATGTTGTTGAAGGTTGTCATCATAGCTTCACGCTGTTTAACCTGGACATTGCCACTCATATGCAGGATCTCTTTATCTTCAGTCCGATTTAGATTTCGTTAGTTTCGACACATCCTTCACTTATAACTGCCATTAACATGTGTGGTAAGGAAGCTTCATTTATTGGGTAGATCTATGCTTGAAAGATTAAGGTTAAATCCCTATGAAAGTGTAAAAACAGGATTTGTGATTGAAGTTGTTCCCTTACTCGCTTGTGTGAAGCACTAAGAAAGTAGGTCTTGATTTCTAGTCAATATATTTAGGCATTAAAGCTGAGAAAGGAGCATCTTCCTAAGTTTTCAAATGGACAGAAGGGAAAGAAATCGTTCAAATGGATGGGAAAATCCTTTCAAGGATCGTCAGGCTTCAAATTGATGCTTTCAACAATTCAAATGATGAGTCACGGGTGTTACTTGTATCTACAAGAGCTTGTTGTGCAAGGATTAGCTTAACACGAGCTTAGCAGCATCACATGCGGTTCTTAAACAACAACCGCCCACAGAAATCATGTATTTTCTCAGGCGTTGGTTAATTAAGAACCGTCTGTGATGTTAGCTACATCACAGACGGTTCTTAATTAATAACCGCTTGAGAAAATACATGATTTCCAAAAGTGGTTGTTGTTTAAGAACTGCATGTGATGTTCTGTCATCACATGCGGTTATTGTATCATTCGCCATCACAGTCGCATTTTTTTACAGACCGCCTGTGTTTGAAAAATACAGGCGCCTGTAAAAATGATTTTTGTAGTAGTGGGGGTTAGAATGCTAATTACAGGACCATAAAAAAAAGAACAGAACACTACACGGGTGTTATTTTGAAAACACAGAACTGTACCATGGCCTTAAAGTGAAAACAATACTACAACAGGGTTATATTGCTAATACAGTAAGGTACATGGAGCCAAGTCTTAATCTACAGCGAAACTCTAATTAAAAGAAAGTGCAGGGTTAATTTTGTGAAACCTAGGGCATATGTATAATTTTATAAAAATGACCAGGGGGCCGATTGCTAAAGCAAAGGGGTATGGGGATGATTTAATATGGGCCGTCAGATGAAAAGAGAATGGCTCAGAGTCAAAATAACCAAGGGGTACACAAGATCTATTCTCAGCCCTAGGATTTATAGAGGATGGCTGAGATTTAAAACAATGGAGGGGTATGTGAGCTTCTAATCTGAACCGTGCTTCATTGATCCAGTGGCCAAGAGTTAAAGAAACACTGTGCTTCTTCTTCCTCAGGCCAGGAAGGTTGCACCGCCATGGCCAATGGCCTGAGCTCGCTGGAGCTCGCAATTACGCGGATAAAACACCCTAAACTCGAATCTAAACACATGGATCGATAGAGGAGACTCTTGGGCACTCATCGAGGGTGTTTTGTCGTCCGGGAAGGCGCTGTGACGGAGAACGATGGTGGTCGTCGCTGCACCACACCGGGATGGCATCACAGCCAAAGACCTCCATGTGTACCTGTCACGGGAGCTTCTCTGAGTCAAGAGCACCCCGATGGAAAGGTTAGATCGACAAGAAACAGACGCACGAACTGGGGCGACGATGAGAGGCATCTAGAACTCACCAAAATTCAACAGGGATAGGATTTGAGGCGGCGGCTCGTGACTAGACAAGTCGGGGAGACACGCCGGAGTCCCTGCGAAGCCACTGGTCGCGTTAGAAGGGCGAATCGTAGGCGGCACCACCGGATTTTATCGCTGCGGTGGCGGCTCACCTAGGGATGGCGGCGACAATCCTTGCTCGAGCTCGGCTGGGAGCACCTAGGGTGTGGGGGCTGCGATTTATAGGAGGGTGCACGATCTTCATGGATGGAAGGAAAACGTCAAAGGCCGAAATCGTCGGGGATTCCGATTTCATCGGATGCGGGCGTGCATGCATGGGTGCCGTGAAGGAAACGTGTAGAACGAGAAGAAGGAAACAAAAGGGTGCTGATGAGTGGGCCCCACATGATGGAGAAAGAGCAAAGAAGAGGGGAAAATCTGGGCATTACAACTCTCCCCACCCCCCCCCCTCAAAATAAATCTCGTCCTGAGATTTAGAAGACTTACGAGAATAGGTCAGGGAACTCCGTCTTGATGTCTTCTTCCCTTTCCCACGTGGCCTCCTGCTCGGAATGATGCTTCCATTGAACTTTGCACATGGGGATCCTCTTGTTTCTGGTGGTGCACTCTGACCTCTCAAGAATCTTGACGGGGTACTCAGCATAAGAGAGATGTTCCTCAATGTTCAACTCACCCTTCGGCAACTGCTCCTCTGGTGCTCTGAGGCACTTCTTCAACTGAGACATGTGAAACACATCGTGCACATCTGACAAACAAGCTGGCAACTCTAGCTGATAAGCAACCTCACCTCTCCTGTCCAACACCTTAAACGGCTTGATGTACCTTGGTGATAGTTTTCCCTTCACCTTGAATCGACGAAGCCCTCTAATGGGTGATACTTTGAAATAGACATAGTCTCCCACCTCAAAAGTCAACTCTCGTCATCGTATATCTGCGCAGCTCTTCTGCCTGGACTGCGCTGTCTTCAAATTCTTGTGGATCTCCCACACTTTCTCTTCAACATCTCTCAACACCTCTGGTCCGAACACCTGACCCTCTCCTGTCTGATCCCAAAACAACGGAGTCCTGCACTTCCTTCCATACAACGCCTCAAACGGTGACATCTTCAAGCTGGTCTGATAACTGTTATTGTAAGAGAACTACGCATAAGGAAGATTCTTATACCAACTCCTACTGTTCTTTAAAGCACAAGCTCTTAACATGTCCTCCAGAATCTGATTAGTTCTCTCTGTCTGTCCATCTGTCTACGGGTGGTACGCTGAGCTAAAATTCAAATGGGTGCCCATAGACTCGTGCAACTTCTGCCAGAACCTAAACGTGAATTGAGCACCACGATCAGAGACTATCTTCTTAGGCACACCATGGAGACACACAATCCTCGACATATAGAACTCTGCCAATTTTGACCCAGGGTAGTGCTCCTTAACCTGTATGAAATGGGCGACCTTGGTCAAACGATCCACTATCACCCATATAGAGTCATAACCTGACTGTGTCTTGGGAAACCCTACAATAAATTCCATACTGATTTCCTCCCACTTCCATTCTGGCACCCTCAAGGGTTGTAGCAACCCCGCAGGTCTCTGATGCTCTACCTTCACAAACTGACACGTATCACAGAGTGCCACATATTCTACAATGTCTCGCTTCATACCAAGCCACCAATAGCGTTCCTTCAGATCCTAGTACATCTTAGTACTCCCGAGATGTATGGAGTAATCTAAATCATGAGCCTCTCGTAGGATCAACTGTCTGATTGCTTTATCATTTGGTACGCATATCCTCTTCCCGAGCCATAGTGTCCCTTGGTCGTCCACCCTGAAATCAGGAGCCTTGTTCTGCTCCATTAAACGCTTAAGCTTCAAAATATTCTTATCATTCTCATGACCTTCTCGAATATTGTGCTCCAAGGTGGAATCCACCTCCATCATCACTGCCTCCGTGCTAGACACCATGCAAAGATTAAGTCTTGCAAACTCCTCACAAAGCTGAGGTTGCAACGCTGAAGCGTTACAATGCACATTCCTGCTCAAAGCATCCGCAACCACATTGGCCTTCCTAGGATGATAGTTGATCCCCACATCAAAGTCATTGATGAGCTCCAACCATCTGCGCTATCTGAGATTGAGATCCGGGTGCATGAATATATACTTGAGACTTTTGTGACCTGTGTAAATCTCT
The DNA here is from genome assembly GCA_036927565.1 of Tuctoria greenei. Taxonomy (NCBI): domain Eukaryota; kingdom Viridiplantae; phylum Streptophyta; class Magnoliopsida; order Poales; family Poaceae; genus Tuctoria; species Tuctoria greenei. The sequence continues at coordinate 177,484,029 of JAYESD010000006.1, forward strand.
GTCCTCTTCCCCATCAAGTAGTGCCTCCAAAGCTTCGAAGCATGTACCACAACTGCCAACTCCAAGTCGTGCGTCGGATAATTCCTCTCATGCTTCCGAAGCTGTCTAGAAGCATATGCCATGACATGTCCCTCCTGCATAAGGACACATCCCAAACCCTGTTCGGACGCATCACAATAGACTAAGAATTCCTTCTTCATATCTGGCATTATCAACAGAGGTGTCGACATCAATCTCTTCTTCAACTCCTGGAAACTTGCTTCACACTCGGGCATCCATCTGAAAACTGCCCCCTTCTCAAGCAACTTCGTAAGCGGTCTAGCAATCTTCGAGAAGCCCTCAATAAATCAGCGATAGTACCCTGCCATTCCCAAGAAGCTTCAGATCTCTCCCACATTCTCTGGCACCTTCCATTTCAGCACATCTGAAACCTTGACTGTATCGACCGATACTCCTCCCTCAGATAGGACATTCCCCAAGAACAAAACTTCCTTCAACCAGAACTCACACTTGCTAAGCTTGGCATACAACTGATTCTCACGAAGCTTCTGCAACACCAACCTCAAATGCTCGTCATGCTCCTCCTCATTCTTCGAGAAAACCAGAATATCATCAATGAAAACCACCACGAATTTATACAAATACTCCATGAATACCTTATTCATAAGGTATATGAAGTAAGCCGGAGCATTGGTCAGTCCAAACGACATGATCGTGTACTCATAGAGACCATAACGAGAGACAAACGCCGTCTTCGGAATATCTGAGGCCCAAATCTTCAACTGATGATATCTCGAGCGAATGTCAATTTTAGAGAACACACATGCCCCTCTAAGATGATCAAACAAGTCCTCAATGTGTGGCAGAGGATACTTGTTCTTGATGGTTACTGCATTAAGAGCTCGATAGTCGACGCACAACCTCTGAGTCTCATCCTTCTTTGGCACAAATATAACTGGTGCTCCCCAAGGCGAGGAACTAGGACGGATATAGCCCTTGTCTAGAAGCTCTTGGATATGATCCTTAAGCTCTGCTAACTGCTTTGCATCCATCCTGTATGGTCTCTTATATATAGGAGTGGTACCTGGCACTAACTCAATAACATACTCAATGTCTCGATCTGGTGGCATACCTGGCAACTCCACAGGGAAAACATCTGAGAACTCACTAACCACTCGAATCCCCTCTGTAGTGTCGATCTGGTTAAGCTGGATCTTTTCGGCTGGCGATTGGGCAGATGTGAAGTCCACTACGGTGCTATCAGTGTGTGTCAACTTGACAATCCTCGTCGCAGAATGAATCACACCATCATAATTGGCCAGCCAACCATCCCCAAGATGATATCTATGCCTCGTGACTCCAACACAATGAGGTTTGTAGAGAAGACCACCCCCATTATGTCTAGACTTACTTTTGAGCACACCTGTCTCGTCTTAAATTCTCCTCTAGGAGAGTTGACCACTAGCACACGAGTCAAAGATGTAGTTCACATAGCATGCCTCTGAATAAACTCCTTAGCAATAAATGAATGTGTAGCGCCTGAATCGAACAAAATAGTAGCAGGGTGAGTGTCAGCGGAGAACATACCAATGACCACGTCTGGAGCCTCCTGAGCCTCCTCCAAAGCTACATGGTTCACCCGACCTTGCATGAAATTATGCTTTTGCTGCTGTTGTGACTGCTTACTCTTTTGGCATCGGCTGGCGAGATGACCCATCTCACCACAAGTGTAGATCTGCTCCCCTGATTCCTGCTGCTCTGCTGCTAGCTCTGCAGGACCTGTCCCGCTGTACGAGGTGGAAAAGTGGGACGCTGCTGCGGCTGCTGAACCTACTGACACTGCTGCTGAGTTTGAGGCGTCGGCTGTCTCAAAGCTGGAGTGGGGTACCTCGACCCCTGGTACGGGCCCATAGGACGGCCCATCTGTCCCGCTGGCTGTGGTGCAAAGCGAGGACGACTGCTGCTGCCTGAAGACTGACTCTGCCAAGACATCTTTCGCTTCCTTTGTGCCTATAGATCAGGCATATGCTTCTCCATCACAAAAGCCTTATCCACCATCTTCTGATAACTGTCGTAGTAGCTAGAAGACAGCGCATTCTTCAACTCAGCGTCTAGCCCCTCCACAAAGCAATCCTATTTCTGCTAGTCAGTCCTGACCTCCTCGGGTGCGTAACGAGACAGCTGCATGAACTTAGTGAGGTACTCACGCACTGACATGTTACTCTGCTTCGGACTAAGAAACTCCTTCCGCTTAACCTTGATCTCCCCAGCTGGTACAAAGTGACTGCGAAAGCTCTGCCTGAACTCCTCCCACGTGATACTTTGAGGGTCCTCGTGGGAAGCTGTGTAAGTTGTCCACCAGTCTGCTGCGGGTCCAGCTAGCTGGTGAGCTGCCAGCAAGACTCTCTCCCGTCTGTAGCATTGAACTAGCTGCAGCTTGCCGTCGATCGTCTTCAACCAGTCATCCGCATCCATCAGCCCCACTAGACTCGTAAAGATAGGAGGTTGAGTGCTTTGAAAGTCCCTCATCTTGGACCGAGGTCCTGGTGCCTTCCGCGGTGGAGGTGCGTGCTGCATGTTGGCCACCACCTGCGTCAGATTCTGCAGAAGTTGATTCTGCATGGCCATCATCTGCTGCATCATCGGCGGTCCAGCTCCTCCGCGAACACCTCGACCCTGCCAGCCCGGAAGCTGGAAACCTGGAGGTCCATCGTCAACCTCAGGCACACCATGACCACGACCACGTCCTCGTCCCCTACCTGCCAACTGATACGTATAACATAATATTTAGACTAAAATAATCAATAAGGCAGAGAACGAAAAATTATTAAATAGCTCAAAATCTTACTAATGAAATATATATATAAGAATCAGCAAAACAAGTGCAAGGATACAGTACAAGCCATCAAAAACAAACAAGTAGTCATAGACACATATTTATTAGGCGAAACTAATCGGTATCTCACTATATTTCTATGGAAGGGGTGACTCCTATACCGTACGAATTACACTGGATCCTTCTTGGGGGGCTTCAGTCATTTTGAACAAGAGAAGAGACAGAAATTCACCAAGACTTTTTGAAATGAATAAATTAGAAAAGACAACGTTTTACTAAATTGGGGTAAGACACATAGAAACAGAAACTCACGCAATATCAGGCAAGTTTTGTGTCACAAATAGTTTTTGAAAGGAAAATATACTTAGTTCATGACCGTTTCTAACTAGGCTTGCGTCCTACGGACAACCTCTGATACCAATTTCTCACGTTCGGTTCCTGCAGAAGAAACTAGACGCACTCTCGTGTATGCCAGGATCAGTTAAATCATACACGAGACGACAAAAGTGGAATATCATATAAATAAAGCCAAGTTCAACGTATTTATTCAGTACATGAATGACTCATAGGTCCAAAAAGGAAAAGATACATAGCAGTGGATAACTAAGCGTGTAGCTCCATCACAGGCGTTGTTCGGGGGCACGCCAGCCTATTACTGCACGCCGGTGTCAAAGCCGTCGTCTTCATCATCATCCGCTCCATCTCCATGGCCTGAGCAGCAAGTACGTACAAGAAAAAAGAGGCAACAAACAAGCATGAGTACCTAATGTACTCTGCAAGTGTGGGAAATTATGACATGCATACTAATCAATGAGGAAGGCTTGACACGATTTAAGCACTAAGCAGAACTCCCTATCCTTAGTTTACCTTAGCATCCTATTTACTAGGTGAACCATCTCAATCTCCAATAACCAAAACCAAGACCCTCAGGTCCCAACCAAGTATCAACAAAACTGTCCAGGCTCAAACCAACTGGACACCAACCCAACAGGTTCTGACCAACCCGTCACGAAGACCAAATCACCCAACCCATCTAATCATGAATAAGTCCAAGTGTTGCTCTTGACCGCAAGTGCCGCTATCTAGATAGTTTTACACTCTGCAGAGATTGTACCACTTTACCCACAAGTCATGATTTCGTCCTTGTCGCCAAGTGGACTAGATCCTTCCTGATGCCCGTGATCGCGAATCACACTTCACACTTCCTTTGGTGTGTAGCCAGGAGATCACTATGAGGCCTTTACATCGCACTACCAAACCTGTGCACATCCGCTAAGGTTTCGCCCCACGGCAGAGTCTATTTGTACCTCTCCGCAGCAGCCCCCTCTTGCGCCACTCAAACATCTCAAATGGCATAAACAAAATAAGGTAGAAATCGACTTAATTAGCCAAACTGTTACATAGCAGTCTTGTGTTGGCACGGTAAAGCCGGGTTACATGCTCCATGAATCGGTCCTTAGAATCTATGGCAGACGCTAGCAACCCACCCGAGTCTCGTGCACGCATGCACCCACTGAACCAACTAGTCGGCCTAGATTCCTACACTCCAACTACAAACCACCACATATCCATATGATTAAGAGTAATATAATAACAAGTATATTAAATCTCATAACCCATCCCAACTAAGACACCATGGCTAAGCGTAATAATATTCCAACATGTAACATAATCCACCCAACATGGCTATAAGGAATATTATAGAAAAACTATTAAACAACCTATCATAGGATTCAAATTAATTGACTGGATGCAACTAATTCTATCTACATCCTTAATTTCCTAAAAAAGAGAGATATGGTCATGGGCACTTGCCTCAAGGAAACTGCTGCTGTTCACTGGCGTCGAAGTCTTGCTCTTGCAGATTAAATGGCGGCTCGGGAACCGGCTCTATTCACGGCATCATATGCGCAACAAAATAGCAAGAGCAGAATAAGAACAATGCAAATCAACAGGACATTGCAAATACACAAACAAACAAAGTATAAGCATTTACGTGAATCATATATGCATAATCACTTAATTCCAAATTAATCAACTTGTAAGGTGCTGGCATATTTTTATTATAGAGTTACAGCATTAGTACACATTAATTTGACATTTGTGGAGACGTTATATGTCTCATACAGCAACTACCAACGCTCTGGTTGTAACTGGAACACGAAATTAGAGTGTTTTCACAAAACAGAGATGTACATGGGCTGCTATGTAGTTTTTAGGCCATTACAGGGTTGTACAAGTGAAAACAGTAATTATCAAGGTTTTTACTACCAAAACAGACCACTGCAGGGGTTAGAATGCTAATTACAGGACCATAAAAAAAGAACAGAATACTACACGGATGTTATTTTGAAAACACAAAACTGTACCATGGCCTTAATGTGAAAACAATACTACAGCAGGGTTATATTACTAATACAGTAAGTTACAAGGAGCCAAGTCTTAATTACAGCGAAACTCTAATTAAAAGAAAGTGCAGGGTTAATTTTGTGAAACCTAGGGCATATGCATAATTTTATAAAAATGACCAGGGGCTGACTGCTAAAGCAAAGGGGTATGGGGATGATTTAATATGGGTCGTCGGATGAAAAGAAAATGACTCAAATTCAAAATAACCAAGGGGTACACAAGATCTATTCTCAGCTTTAGGATTTAAAGAGGATGGCTGAGATTTAAAACAATGAAGGGGTATGTGAGCTTCTAATCTGAACCGTGCTTCATTGATCCAATGGCCAGGAGTTAAAGAAACATTGTGCTTCTTCTTCCTCAGGCCAGGAAGGTTGCACCGCCATGGCCAATGGCCTGAGCTCACTGGAGCTCGCAAATACGCGGACAAAACACCCTAAACTCAAATATGAACAAATGGATTGATAGAGGAGACTCTTGGGCACTCACCTAGGGTGTTTTTGTGGTCCGGAAAGGCGCAGTGAGGGTGCTATGACGAAGAACGGCGGTGGTCATCCCTGCACCACGCCGGGATGACATCACAGCCAAAGACCTCCACGTGTACCTGCCGCGGGAGCTTCTCTGAGTCAAGAGCACCCCGATGGAAAGGTTAGATCGACAAGAAACGGACGCACGAACTGGGGCGACGGTGGAAGGCATCCAGAACTCAGCAAAATTCGACAGAGATAGGATTTGAGGCGGCGGCTCGAGACTGGACAAGTCGGGGAGACACGTCGGAGTCCAACTCAAAATCGTGTCCAACTCGGAGTCCAGGAGCAGTTCGCATTAAAACGGACGCCCAGGACGCATACAAACTCCGTTTTGGACGTTCTACATATGCACGGAAAGGAGAGAGGATAACCTTTCCAATGCAGCTGGTCCCATGTCAAAATCCCTTCGTAGTCGACAGGAATCGTCGAAACAAAATCGAGTCCAGAATTTGTTAGGGTGTTGCGCCACCGTATTGGGCCATTGGGCCTTGTATCAAGTCTAAGTCCATTATTTTTGTATCTTAGGGTTAGTTCATGACCCCAACACCCCCTTGGACGTCCTCTCACCTATATATACTCCATAGTAGCCGCTATGAACAATTGGATTTTGTTTAGATTAATCTGTTATACACAGTTTCGCTGTTCATCGATTTGTGAGACCCCAACTTAGCAATTCAGATTGCTTCTACCTTGTTCTTGTTTGTGTTCTCGGTTGCACTTGCAGGGATTAGCCTTCTTGGCGAGGTCAATTATGTGCAGCACGGTTGATAACTAACGGAGCGGTGGTGTAGTGATTGCAGGGGTTTTTCGTGTTCTACTCGAGAGCCTCGGATCATCAACGTCGAGATCTGCACATCAATCGACTTATCCATTACCTTTCGGAAGATCGGGCCTAAACATTTTACTCATCAATTGGTATCATATTTCCAGGTTGTCCATTAGGTAATTCATCTATCCATTACTTTAGTTTTTTTTTCATACCTAGAGTCCACAAAAAAGCCATAAAAAAACTTGCAGTTTAGTAGATCTGTTCATTACTTTGTCCAAACCACATTGAGCCCTTTGCAACTTTTGTTTTCAGTTTGTTTTGTTGAGTTTGTGTCCGTGGTTGAGTCATATTGCTGGTTTAGAAAGTGTTTTTGGTCTTAGTTTGAGTTTTGCATTGTGTTGATTCATCCTTTTTAATCTCGTCATCACGTTAAGATTAGATTCATCTCTGTTCAGTTCGGTAGTTTGATCATATCTCGCTCATATGAACTCGGATTTTTGTGCTCTTGTACTTTCTGGAAATCTTAAGAAGTTCTTTATAACTTTTGTATTCATAAGTTTCTCAGAAAATAGAGTTATCGAGGTCAAAATTGTATTAGATCCGAATCTGTTATTGACCTAGAAATTCTGAACAATCTGTATTTCAGGGGCAATATCTCCTCTTGTTCTGATCCAAAATAGGTCTTCCATATGCTAAAATTAAAGAGGAGAGATAGATCTATAATATTTATGTTCAAAATTTTTAGATTTGGGGCCTCTAAAGGTGCTTAATTGTCCTTAGAAAGTGAGCAAAAAATCTGTGATAGGGCAACAAGATATCTTTGATTGCTTTGCATTGTGTTCTTCTTTTGCAGCACATTCTGGAAAAAAAAAGACAAAAGAAAGAGGTAAGTGCAAAACAAGATACAAAAGCCGCACAAGAAAAAAAACGAAAATCAGAAGTGCTTGCAACTTTTGTGTCCTTAGCGCTTTGATGCATGTCTTGCTAGCTTAAACTACTAGAAATATATTTAGACCAGCAATTTTGACAAGTACTTTGGACACTTATTCAACTTTACTATCTGATTGCATTGTTGCTAATCCTTGCTACATATAAAGTGCCATCCAAGCTACACTTTACTCTTGAGCAGAATCAATATACCTTTGCTATCATCCCACACTTCATTGCTTTCTTCATACCGACCACCGTTTGCCACCTGCAATGTCGATAAGAACACTTGTAAGAGCGTGGTAAGACGCTTGACAGTGTGTGTGATTCCACTTCTACATTACCATTATCCTTTGTAGTTGATAGGGATAACATATTTTTTTGTTGTCTTCTGTTTGCTACTAATAATGTCAGGTAAAAGCAAGAAACATGCATTATATGCTGAGATAATTGACATGATGAAGACAGCGATGGAGTTTCTCTCTAAGAATCAAACATCAACCAAGGTTTCACATGGCATTCAGACCATCTTTACAACTCCTTCCACAGAAAGTAATTGTATTCTTCCATCTCTTCCTTCTTATAGTGGTTTTGGTTACGATGACTATATTGCTTGGGAAATAGAGTTGGATAAATTTTTTGGACAATGTCATATGTGTGAGAGGAGAAAAATTAGAAATGTTGCAAGTGTATTAGTAGATTGTGCATTAACTTGGTGGAACAACTTAAGTGATTTAGAAAAACCACGAACATGGAAAGATATGAAAATTCTTATGCGAGAAACTTTTGCCAATATATCAAATTGCAAAGATAAAATAAATGAACTTGAGAAGAATTTTTCTGTTGTACCTTCTCATATGTCTAACCTTTTGCAGGAACATGAACAAATAAATGTAGAAAATTTAAAAGAGAATGAGGTGTTCAACATCTCTTGTGAAAATTCAGATCTTTCAATTCCTGTTTCACCCACAGTTACTGCTGAATATGAGAATGAAAGTAATGTACCTCGCACTACACTTATCAATGTTGAGAAGTTTTTAAATGTTTCAAATGTTTCTCTCAATCATTCTATTGGAGAGCAACAATTTGAGGAGCCTTTTCTGAAAACTCATTTACCACTAGTTGATTTTCCTACTGATCCTTATGACAAAAATGCGTTTTGTGCTGATAATTATATTGTACCTACGCTAGAATAATAAAATGAATTTGATACTTTATCACTCACATGTGCTGAAATTAAGCACTTGATTCCAGGTACATGTGAAAGGGGTGAGCTGAAATTGTTATCTTCTCTAAATACTTTGGGTTATATTGAATTTGACACTCTTTATGATCTAGATATTGTAGAGAGGAGAATATTTTCCCAATCTGAGTCGCCTTTATTAAGTAGAAATAATTTTCATGCTATAGGAAACTATGAAGATAGTGGTGAATTTATTATGCATAAAGCTTACATATGCTCAAATGAGAAATCGTATTTTGTGCTGCAACAACATGGTGAAATGAATGGATGCACTAACACTAATAATTCTTTGTCAAGTTTTTTTAGTATTTTTTTTCTTGCAGTAGGGACAACATATAATAGAGGAGCATTGTTCGCTGCGGTTGTGCAATATGGACAACGCTCATTCTACCTCCAAAGCAAACCTCTTTGCTAGACACACGAGCAAGCCGAGGACGGCTTGTCATCAAGAAGGGAAGAATGATGAGATCATGCACATTATCATTGCACCTACAAACATGACACAATGTTATTTGGGATCTTGGCTCAAGTGAATGTGCAATCTTATTTGATGGACAAGATCAAGATGGTGCACTATGTTGTCCACCACCTTGGCCTCCTCCATTCATGCACACAAAAAGATTTGATGGCTTTGCACATTTGGACCAACACATGAGAAAAGATGAACTTGAGTCGAGGAAGACTCCAACTCAAAAAGGGGAGGATGATGAGGACATCACTTCCATGGATACAAACAATACTCATTTAACATACAAGATACAATCAATAGAGTTCATACACAACAATTAATTTCAGAGGTGAGCTCGTTCTTATATGTTTTCTTATATGTTTTTGAAAATAGATTGCTACCTAATGATTTAATTGTGATTAGGATCCATGGAGAGGTTCACGGAGTACTTGTATGAAGTCTTAGGGACGCGGAGGACAAGAGAATACGTTTAAAGAAGATGGAAACCGAGCCCAACTCAAAATTGTGTCCAACTCGGACTGCAAGAGCAGTTCGCACTAAAATGGACGTCCAGGACGCATACGAACTCCATTTTGGACGCTCTACATATGCACGGAAAGGGGAGAGGATAATCTTTCCAATGCCGTTGGTCCCATGCCAAAATCCCTTCTGAGTCGACGGGAATCGTCGAAACAAAATCGAGTCCAGAATCTGTCAGGGTGTTGCGCCACCGTATTGGGCCATTGGGCCTTGTATCAAGTCTAAGTCCATTATTTTCGTATCTTAGAGTTAGGTCACAACCCCAACACCCCCTTGGACGTTCTCTCACCTATATATACTCCATAGTAGCCCCCATGAACAATTGGGTTTTGCTTAGATTAATCTGTTATACACAGTTTCGCCGTTCATCGGTTTGTGAGACCCCAACTTAGCAATTCAGATTGCTTCTACCTTGTTTTTGCTTGTGTTCTCGGTTGCACTTGCAGGGATTAGCCTTCTTAGCGAGGTCAATCGTGTGCAGCACGACTGATAACCAACGAAGCGGTGGTGTAGTGATTGCAGGTGTTTTTTGTGTTCTACTCGAGAGCCTCGGATCATCAACGTCGAGATCTCCACATCAATCGACTTATCCATTACCTTTCGGAAGATCAGGCATAAACCTCCTTATCAGTGTGTGGGTTGCAATTTATAGGAGGGTGCACGATCTTCACGGATGGAAGGAAAACGGCGAAGCCCGAAACCGCCGGGGATTCCGATTTCATCGGATGCGGGCATGCGTGCGTGGGTGCCGTGAAGGAAACGTGTAGAACGGGAAGAAGGAAACAAAAGAGTGTTGACGAGTGGGCCCCACACGATAGAGAAAGAGCAAAGAAGAGGGGAAAAATTTGGGTGTTACACAAGCTCACGAAAATAAATGAATTTTTTTCCACAGAACAGGCATAATATTATTTCCACCACACAGGAACACAAATTAATATACTGATAGTTTATCACATTTCTATTGTTCACAAGACAAACACATTGTAACTCACATTTATGTTCACATCTTCATTGAAACAAAATGTATTACATCGTTTCACAACCAAATTTAAACGACAAAATGTATTACATTATAGAATAAGTTCTCAACTAGACTAGTAGCATTGCCACCCTTCACTGCCACCTTCAAGATGTCAACATCCAAATAATGCTGCACATAAAAAAAAAAGAAACAGGAGTTAACCTAATGCCATTAACACCACATGAGTGCAAATAAACATGCTGAAAAGCCAGCTCAAGTACATCAAAAATGGCTCTAGCAGGATGAAGTTTCAATCTATTCAGTCAATTATGATATACGATAAGATCTTCAGATCCTCAGGCAAGTGCATTAACCTTGCTTGATAACTATTGTTACAAGATTATAAATAAGAAACCTGAAGACAACATTGGTATGGTGCCACACAGTTGACTTGGAGAAAAACAACTACAGCATAGCAGTTTTTAATGAAAATGAAAAAAAGATTGAGCTGAACGTATTGGAACAGAGACATCAACATATAGGTTGAAGTGAACTCTGATATTGAAGTTATCCATTCTGGTCAGTGCAGTTCCATTATTCTGTGTAGAAGCTGTTGGCCCAGAATCAACGATTCACAGGTAATTAGGTTTCCATTTCATGTCCTCTCTCCTGTTTCCTCTTTTTTGCACCCTCGGTGTTATTCCTCTCCCTCTGTTTTCTTCTAATGAAACCGGGCTCAGTGTTAGCAGCTATATATAGCCCCTTACAGATAAGAGTTACAAGTTTAAACCATATGATCACATGTAAACTGTTCTAACTCTAATTCTATCCAGAGGATCAGATCAGGACTTGATCTGTTCCTGTTATTCTGTGCAGCTCCACCCTGGCAGCCCCTACCCCCCCCCCCCCCCCCCCCAAAAAAAAAAAGCTCTGTAAACACGCTCTGTAAAGTTTACTAATATCGATCTGCTGTAAACATAAAAACGTACTCATTTAGCCTGCATAACTAACAAAATTTTCACCCACAATACTCCAACAAAAACCCTAGCTACTTGATATCGTGAGTAGTGACAGTGGTGTTTGTGATTGTGATAAACCAAGCCATCGTTATGCTTACCACATTATAATAATATTTTGATTTTTGAGTGGCAATATAGCTCAAACAAACAGTGGTCTGACACAACCACATGAACAAAAAAAAGATATGGGAGAATTATTATAGGTTGACGTAATAAAGAATTTTTATTCAGATTTGCACTTAAGTGAAAATGGTGATTGTGGAGCAGAGGCAGGGCTACTGCTGCTGCAAAACTTCCAATAGTCCATTCCTCAACTACTGCTGCTGCAAAACTTTGAACACAGCAGAGGCAGGACAGTGCCCTGGTCCCCGCCGACTTTTAACGTTGCCTCCCTCCAAAACATCAAATTTTCTACCCTTCTCATCTGAATCAAACATTCAGTTGATTGGCCATCATTTCCCACCCAAAAGGCAAACATACTTTTGGACCTCATTGTTCAGAGGAAGTATAAGTTACCAATCAAAGTAGCCAAACACATGAATCAGCAGTTGCACAATCCAATAAAAAAAGAGGACGATCGTGCAAAATGGTACGTAAAACAGATCCGTCGACGGATATCACAATCACTGCACATCAACACAAGTCACGTGACAACTCCATCCAGACGTTTAAAACATCGCCACCTAGGAGTACAGAAAAATCTTGAAAGGTAGTACTAACAATTTGACGTCATGGAAAGCATACTCCTACGGAAAGGAATGGAAGGGGTAAACGGCAGAGAACAAAGAGCACCGAGGAGCAAACTACATCAAGCAGCATTGAGACCAACCAAAACCAAAAGGAACGGACAATGAAAGAAATCGACATGCCTCTAACAAGATACGCAGGCTGATATTATCACAATGTTAGCATCAGATGAACAATGGAAACAGTAATCTAGGTACAAGCCGGTATTGCCGGTGGGCCAGAAACATCACAAGCAGCGACAACAAGGAGCGATATCCGTTTTAGGACAGCAAAAGTAAAACATCGCAATGTAAAGTGAAACTGAATAATTCTACTAAATTAAAATTCAACAAATGAGTGGGGATTGATAGCTAAATAAAAAATCTTACTAAAATTCCATTACCCAGCTCTCCTACTAATGTCATTGATAGCTACAAATCAATCACTTAAGCAATCACATAAACCGGATTGGACCTACTGGAACCCTAAGCAATTTTGCATATGCATCCCCGAATGAGCCGTAAACCTTGGATTACGAAAGAAATGAGTGGGGATTGAATCCATGGTGTGTTGGAGAGCTGCCGTATACCTGAACCGTCGGTTGTTGCTGGTGGTGTTGAGGGCGGTGGAGAAGCAGGAGCGCACGGCGAGGTTGTTTGTCTCCCCACGGGCACGGAGCCTCCGCCCCCCGACACGCCGTCCCACCTGCGCTGCGGGATCTGCCGCCGGAAGTCGGTCGCCTTTCGTCGTCGCCTGCTTGGCCGATGGGAGGGCGCCAGGGCCGCGGAGTTGGGTGGGCGAGGCCGCGGCACGGGTGGGACGAGGGCGGCGACGCTGTTGGGCGAGGCGGCGGCGCAGGTGGGACGAGGCCGGCGGCGCTGGGTGGGCGAGGAGGCGGCGCGGGTGGGACGAGGGCGGCGACACGGGTGGGACGAGGCGGCGGTGCTGGGTGCCAAGAGTTGAATCGGCTTTCGGTACTGGTCAGCCCAATGGGAGCAGAGGCATATTTTCGTAGGTGAATCTCAGGGCCGACGTCTTCAAATTATTTTCGTGTGCCTCAGGTAAGCGACAAAAGTAAGACAATATTTTCGTGTGCTTGTCAGAGGCCGGCGAGAGTTGGCAGGAGCGGGGGATGCTGACTGGTCCAATTTTTTCGTGGGCTTTTTTCCATGCCGACGAAGAAAATTATTTTCGTATGTTTATTTCTCCGACGAAATTAATATATATTCGCCTGCCAAGGAAAAGACTGACGACAATACTTGTTTATTTCGTGAGCTACTCTAGAACCGATGAATCTATACTATATTCGTCTGCTTGAATAAGAACCGACGAAACTAACGCAAGTTTTTGTCAGCTGTTCCTAGCTGACAAAAATAGAATTATTTTCGTGCGGGCCCACGAAAATACATGTGGCTGACGAAAAACTTCCGTTTTCCTGTAGTGGTGGGAAGGGTGAGGGGTCGGGTGGCTAATGTGGATGGGGTGGGTGGTGCAGATGGTGAGGACGGGGCGGTGTGGAGAGAGATCGGAGGTGGTCAGCACAGATGGGGAGAGCGGCGTGCGGAGGGGGTGGGCGGCGCGCGGAGGGAGGAGGGAGGCGGCGTACCTGGTGGCGGAGGGAGCTGCGACGACGGTGGTGTCGGCGGAGGGAGGCGGCGACGATATGTCGAGAGGCACCGCGTGTGAGAGAGGAGAGAGCATAGGCGTCGGGTCGGTATAAGGCTCATTTACTACGGTCAGGCTACTTACGACAGTTCGATAAAAAGCCGTTGTACATAAAAGCTTATTTATGACGGTCACTCCAGCCGTCGTAAATAAGGAGCTTATTTACGATGGCGCAAGTCAACCACTGTAAATAAATAGCTTATTTACGACTGTCAAATTTAGCCATCGTGAGTCACTACGGTTTACCTAATTGTCATCATAAATAGGGTCAACCGTCGTAAATTTATCAGTTTCTTGTAGTGGATCTAGAGCAATTCAGCATAGCGTTTAAGCTCTGATGGCTATGGGTCAGCATGGGCAAAAACAACCGAAATCAAAAATCAAAACCGGAAAAACTTTGAACTGAAACCGGAGAAATTGAGCCTAATATCGGTTTCCGGACCCTGAAAACCGATTTTTCGGTTTCGGTTATTTAGTTTAGTTAACCGAGTGAAATCGAAGTTCTATACAAATGAAAGGACGATTCACTAGTTCAGCGGTCGGAGGCCCAGCCAAGTCCGTGAAAAACCCTAATCCTATCTAACCCCGACTTCCTACCCGTCTTTATCCCACGACTCCCCCCATTCACGCGTGACGGCCGCCCCAGCACGCGCGCCTGAGGCATCTATTGCCTCCCGCCGTCCATGGTTCGCCTCCCGATTACCGCCCCCAACGTGTGCCCACGACGCATCATCACCGTCGACCGCATCCCACCTTCCACCTCATGCCCCCACACAACACTCACCTTGATCTACCGTCGGCTGCCATCCCAAATAGCCTGATCTGCTCCTTGGTCGTCCCGACACTGTGCCCCGTTGTCCTGCCTCCGTGGCTGACCGGCTCCTCGATGCCCTGCGGTTGTTGTGCCTCAGTCGACTGCTATTCTGTTGAGATAGCTAAAACTCAATTTTCCTGGTTAACCAAATATTCGGTTAACCGGAGGGCTAGTTTTTTTTATTTTCATGACTGATTTCGATTTTCATTTTCCAAAAACCGAACCTTTAAAAAAAATGAAAATTGAATCAATCGGTTTAACTGATTGCCCATCCTGAGCTGTGGGTGGCTTGACGCTAGGTGAACCGACCGTGACAATTGTTAGAATCAAAAGGGAGCCCAAATATCAAATAGCCACTAAATCATCTCAAATTACATGGAGAAAAATGAATACAATATGAACATCAAGTGCTATCTCTCAAATAGCACAAGAACACTTTCAATACCTTCTCCTCCATCTTTGTTGTTGCTTATCGATGCGGCCATGGAGCCAACAAGGCGAGGCCGCAAGAAGAACGACGGCGAGAGCCGTTTCCCCTTGTTCTTCTCTTGGTATGTTGATCGGATTCTGAGTGGGTTAGAGTGTTCAAGTGTGTATGAGTGTATGCCTTGGCATTCCTTGATCATACGCTTGACCCTCTTATTATACTTGACCGAGAGACACAAGAGGGGGCCTCCCATCCTTAGGAATAGTTGTGTCTCCCGATCAGAGACATAACATTCGGTGGGTTGTGTCCTTTCAATTAGAACACATGTCAATTTCGAGTTCAAACTGACAGTTACTGAAAAAACCGGACTAGTCCGGTCGGGGTCCGGACTAGTTCGATACCCTTACTGGACAATATCAAACTAGTACAGTAAGAGTCCGGACTAGTTTGGTTGCCCTTACTGGACAGCACCAGACTAGCCCAGTCTCACTACCGAACAAGTCCGGTACTTCTAACATTCTCCCCCTTGAACTCGAATCTGAAACTTACCAACTTACTTAATACTAAACTTAGTGTCCATTTTCTCATGCTTGACATATAGGACACGACGCATCACAACAATAATTTATTTATTGTTAGACCCGAAGACCACAATACATCTCAAACTTAAAAATGAACCTTACTTTTACTTGGCCCCTAAATATCCAGTGATCATAGGTTCTCCTTAAACTCATGCCGGCTACGTGTCCACTGAACACGCTGGGTGAAAGACCTTTTATTAGCAGATCCGCAAGCATACGCTTGGTACTTATATGCTCAAGACTTATGGTATGATCCTAGATTCGATCTTTCACAACATAAAACTTAATGTCGATGTGTTTGACAACACCACTCGACTTATTAACGTGAGAGTAAAATATTGCAGGCTCATTATCACGGTATAACTTAAGTAGTTTTTCAATGCTGTCGATCACTCTAAGACCGGGTAAAAATTTCTTAAGCCAAACAACCCGCCCGGTGGCCTCATAACATGCAGCAAACTCGGCATACATCGTGGACGATGCAGTGACAGTTTGTTTGGAGATTTTCCATAAAATGGCTCTGACGAGGGAGAATATATAAGCTGACGTGGATTTCTTAGTATCCACACAACCCGTGAAATCTGAATTTGAATATCCCACTACTTCAAGTGGGTCTGACTTACTACATGTTAACATGAGGCCTTTTTTGCCTTTCACATATCTTAAAGCTTTCTTAATTGCTTTCCAGTGATTAATCACTGGATTGGCCTGATATCTGCCAAGCATTCCGGTCATATAAGCTAAGTCAGGGCGAGTACAGACTTGAGCATACAGAAGGCTTCTGACAGCAGAAGCATATGCAACCGATTTCATTTGATCGATCTCATATTGGTTCCTGGGACACTGAAAGTTCCCAAACTTATCGCCCTTGACAATTGGAGCAGGCGAAGGCTTACTCTTATGCATATTGTACTTTCTCAGTACATTCTCTAAGTATGCCTTTTTATAAGCCTAATACCCCCTTATTCCTATCTCGGTGAATTTCTATGCCCAATACATAGGACGCTTCACCAAGATTTTTCATATCAAAATTAGAGTACAAGAACTTCTTAGTTTCTGATAGTAGATTGACATCACTACTTGCAAGTAGTATATCATCTACATAAAGCATGAGGAAAATAAATTTCCATCTCTTAAACTTAGCATAAATGATGTCGGTATCCTGGGTACCATATACCCCTTGGGATTGCAAAGATCTCAAGGGAATGTCATCTACTTGATTTGAAGACTTTTGGAGGCCCACATGTCAGACATAAACGGACCCGCTTCCCCAACATGGTTAGTTCTAGAGTCGCCACGTGTACTATCAAACCGGAGCTACCGCCCACAAGGGGGAAGCTCCGCGCTATGTACCATAGAGACACCCCCGGACCTAACCCCGGACCGAGGGAAGCTCCGGAACTGACACGTGTTAAGTGGCACCGGACCTACCTGTTCTCCACAGTATGCTCCGGAGCTGCCACGTGTCCAACGTCGGATCTTCAGCCTCTAACCTCCGGAAGACTCCACAACGGCTCCGGATCTTCAAAGGGGAATCAAGGACTACAAGACCCGATTAAGTGTCATTAATGCTATATTAATGACACACGATCGGATGACCTTAATTACTAGTAATGGTGCTGTCAAAGCCCGTAACTCGGTCATTAAGGGCAATTAATCGCATCAAATGTGTATCAATATTAGTAACCGTCGGGGCCACATGTCGAGCCAGGCTAACTTGTAACGGCCTACCCTTGTATTATAAAAGGGCAGACCGATGATACATAGAGGGGGACGGAAAGCGCTCACTCGACACTCTCGACTTATGTTGAGCTCATACATCCAATACAACACCAACACACCCCGTGGAGTAGGTATTACGCTCAGGCGGCCCGAACCACGTAAACCTTTGTATCTCTTGTGTCACTTAACACTTCACCTTCTTGAATCTCCGCGCGCCCACACCGAACCTCAAACCCCTCTAACACTTTAGTAGTGTCGGGAGATCTGCCGGATCAAAACCACCGACAGTTGGCGCGCCAGGTAGGGGGGCCTGAGATTTCAAGAATGGTGAACTCAGCCACTGGATCATCCAATGGACATCCCACTGTTCAAGCTGTTGGGGGCAATCCCTCCAATATGCAGCCACTAGCAGAAACCACGGTTCCAGTAGGAGTCACACTTCCACCGCCGCCTCCACCAGCAAATCAAGCTGGGCAGCGCGATGGTGCACCGGCATCAATCACTGCGTCGGCGAATCTTGACAACCCGGAACACACGCTTCATGCAGCACGTGCTCTCCTTCAACGCCCACCACCTCCAGATGCATCCCGAGATGCCATGGAGCAGTGGAGGGCCGATGTGGAACATTTGATTGCAGCAGCAGCCGACCGCATCAGCAACCAGGGTCCTCCTCCTTCAGGACGGGCCCTGTCGCAGCGACGGACCTTGTCTGGCAGACTTGGTCCGCACGTTTCCAACAACAGGAGACGTGTTGCGCCACAGCAGGTGACGTCGTTGCCCTCCGGGGCACGACGCACTCACACAGTATCAAGGCTTTCAACTCATGACCTTCGAGCGGAGCTTGATCGTCGATACCGTCAAAAAGATGGCCAAATCCATATTGAGCGTGCTCGTGAAAGACGAGAAGCTCAGGACATTCCTGCTCCTGAAGGAGTAGGAGGAGGTTGTTCGGCCCTGGCCATGCATCTGCGAGTGGCCAGGTGGCCACAGAAGTTCCGGCCTCACTTGCCGGAGAAGTTTGACGGGACTGTTAATCTCGTCGAATTTCTTCAGATTTACTCCACTGCTATCCTGGCAGCTAGAGGAAATAAGGCCGTAATGGCCAATTATTTTCCAGTGGCTTTAACTGGGACCGCCAGGTCTCGTTTTATGAGCCTTCCACCCAACTCCATCAACAGTTGGGAGGAGTTGTGCTGGCAGTTCACCGCCAACTTCGGGAGTTCATACACCTGACCAGGCACCGAACTGGAACTTTTTGCAGTTGTGCAAAAAGGAGGAGAATCCATGCGATCATTCATCCAGAGATTCTCTCAGGTATGAAACACTATCCCTTCTATCTCTAGCGCTTCTGTCATTGTGGCATTTAGATAGGGTGTACGGGATAAGAAGATGTTGGAGAAACTGGCGATCAAGGAGATCACCAGTGTAATGGAACTCTTCAGCTTGGCCGACAAATGTGCCAGAGCTGCGGAGGGCCGTGAAATGCACTCCAAACCGACTCCGGAGGATCACAAAAACTCCTCCAAAGGAGAAGCCGCTACCTCCGGGAGTGGCAAGAAGAAGAAAAAGACCAACGGCAAGAAGAAGCCGTCGGCCGGCGCATCCAATGCTGCAGCTGCAGCTCCGGGTGGCCGGGGGCCACGCCCCGAGAAGCGACCTCGACCGTCTTCTGAAGACGGTGGCAAACCCAAGGTGTGGTGTCCAATTCACAAAACGGACAACCACAGTTTGGAAGACTGCCGGGTGGTCCAAAACCTTGCTGAGCGCTACAACAAGCGTCAGGAAGAAGCTCCTTTCCGACAGAGGCAAGGAAAACAAAAAGTTGACGAAGCTCCGGCTGAAGAGGAGTTAGATTTTCAGGATCCTAAAAAGGTCTTGAAGGCCGTCTACACCTCCGTCGACGACGATTCTGACATCTCTGACAACGAGCGTCGGAAAACCATGAACACCATTTTTGGTGGATCATGGGACATCACCTCCCGCCGCGTCCTCAAGACTATGCGTCGGGACATGGCTGCTATAGCTCCTACATCTAGGGCGGAGCCTCATCGGAAGTGGATGGACACAACCATCACTTTTGATGCTTCGAACTGCCCTCGAAGCATGGTTGGAGCAGGTCAGTTACCTTTGATGGTATCTCCTACCATCAATAACATCCAGCTTCGCCATGTCATGGTAGACAGAGGTTCGGGGCTCAACCTCATAAGCTTTGAAGCTTTTACCAAGCTTTAGCTCCGACCTTCGGATCTTCACCCCTCCGGACCTTTCTCCGGAGTAGGTCCGAGAGCCATTACCCCACTCGGTGCTATTACCATCCCCGTTACCTTTGGGACCCAGGAGAAGTATCGCACCAAGAAGTTGGTCTTTGACGTTGCTCAGATCAACTTACCCTTCAATGCCATCTTGGGTAGACCTGCCTTGTACAAATTCATGGCAGCTGCTCATTATGGTTACCTGGTGTTAAAGATGCCAACACCAGTAGGCGTACTCCAGATCCGCGAAGATCGCACTGCTGGAGTAACTGCTCTAGAAGAACTCCATGCGCTTACTACGGCGCAAGAGGAGGACTCCAGACAGGAGCAAGCTCCAAAACCCCCGAGCGTTCATCAGCGAGGCTCGACTTCTGCACCTCGTGTGCAGCCAAGCGGCGACACCGACATTCCCGTCAAAGTCGTCCAAATCGGTTCTGATGCCGCTCAGACCACCTGTATATCGGGGGGATTGAACGACAAATAGGAACTCGCGCTCATCGCTTTCCTCCGTGCTAATGTCGATGTGTTTGCCTGGCAACCGTCACAAATGCTTGGGATCCCTAGGGAAGTGATTGAGCACAATCTGAAGATTTACCCCGACGCTCAGCCTGTGCATCAGAAGCCTTGGAAACAATTAGTGGAGCGACAGAACTTCATTCGACAAGAAGTGAAGAAGTTGCTCGAAGCTGGATTTATCCAAGAAGTCTTCCATCCGAAATGGCTGGCAAACCCAGTCGTCGTGCCCAAGGCTGGCGGGAAGTTCCGGATGTGTATTGACTACACAACGCTAAATAAGGCATGTCCAAAAGATCCATTCCCACAACCTAGAATAGATCAGATAGTGGATTCCACCTCCGGGTGTGAATTACTGTGTTTCCTAGACACATATTCTGGGTATCATCAAATCAGAATGTCTAGGGAAGATGAAGAGCATACCTCTTTCATCACAGTAGATGGATTGTACTGTTATACATCCATGCCATTTGGTCTCAAGAATGCAGCTTCAACCTTTGTACGATCTATGTACAAAACTTTTGAAGAACTCATTAGAGACATAGTGGAAGTGTACGTCGATGACATCGTGGTCAAGGTCAAGAACAAGGAGTCACTCCTTTACACCTTGCAGGCTGTCTTCGATAAGCTGCGGGTCACCCACACAAAACTAAACCCAGACAAGTGTGTCTTCGTGGTTAGCTCTGGAAAACTTCTTGGTTTCCTGGTAAGTCACCGGGGCATAGAAGCTAATCCGGCGAAGATAAAAGCCATTGAAGACATGCGGCCACCAGCCCGCATCAAGGATGTCCAAACGCTAACTGGATGTCTAGCAGCCCTCAGCCAGTTCATTTCAAGACTGGCAGAACGGGCACTTCCCTTCTTCAAGTTATTGAGGAAGTCCGGACCATTCCAATGGTCTGAAGAAGCAGAAAAGGCGTTCCAGGAGCTAAAACAGCTCCTCACCACCCTACCAACTCTGGTAGCTCCGAACCCTGGTGAGCCTTTGCTGCTTTACATCTCAGCTACTGACGAAGTTGTCAGCATGGTCCTGGTTGCGGAGAGACCAGAACTATCCCATACTCAGGAATCTAGACCCCTTCGGGAGGGTCCGGAGGTTCCTGAAAGCGAGTCTGGGTCCCAGCTCCTAGACTCGATTCCACAAGAAGTTACTTCAGAAGACCCAGACCCCTCCGGGAGGATCCAGGTCGCTTCTGAAGAAGCTCCGGGTTCCTCCAGCAAGGACCCGGAGGTCCCCGAAGAAAATCTGGATCCCTCCGGGAGGATCCGGGTCAATGAAGAGGAAGCTTCGGGCCCCTCCGGGAGGGTCCGGACCATTCAGCGCCCAGTGTACTTCATCAGTGAAGTACTTCATGATGCCAAGACTCGATACCTAGAGGTGCATAAGCTGCTCTATGCAGTTCTTATTGCCTCCAGGAAGCTTTGCCATTACTTCCAAGCTCACAAAATCTCAGTGGTGACTTCTTACCCACTTCAAGCAATCTTGCATAATCCCAACTCAACTGGGAATATTGCAAAGTGGGCAGCGGAATCGGCCGAATTCGATCTCGAATTCATTTCAAGGCAAGCAATCAAGAGTCAAGCATTGGCGGATTTCGTGGCGGAATGGACTCCCTCTCCATCAAACCCTGGGGGCCCCAGTGAGTAGAAGCCGGAACACGAAGCTCCGGTCTTCATCGAGCCTCACTGGACCCTCTACTTCGACGGCTCCATGCAAAAGCAGGGGGCCGGAGCTGGAATCCTTCTCCTCGCACCAACCGGGTAGAAGGTAAAATCCATGGTACACCTTGACTTCAAGGCGACCAACAACATGGCGGAGTACGAAGCACTCATCTACGGACTAAAGGTGGCACAGTCATACGGTGTCAAGCAGCTACTGGTCAAGGGAGATTCATAGCTCATCATTAAGCAAGTGAAGGGTGAATGCTCGTGCAACAACCTCTAGCTAGCTGCTTACCTCCTTGAAGTCCAGAGGCTTCAGAAGGACTTCGAAGTCCTAGACCTCCACCATGTTCAGCGTGCCCACAACATTGAAGCTGACGAACTCTCGACGAAAGCGTCAACCGGAGCTCCGGCTCCCGACGGAACTTTTGTCCGGAGGTTGTCAAAAGCCACAGCTCAGCCTGCCGAACTGAGCGAAGGGGGCGAGATCAGCACCCCGAAGCTGACGGTCCCGATGGCCCTGTTACCATGGCAGCCATCAAGGGTCGTAGGTGCTGCCGGAAGCTCCGAGCAACCCAACACGCAAGACTCAAATGCTCAAGTTAGCTCCGATGCATGGATCTCGGAGATCCGGAGCTACTTGAAAGACAACATCCTTCCTGACGATGATGTATCCGCTGACCGGATAGTCAGATTGGCTAAAAGATACACGTTGGTAGAAGGGGATCTCTACCGACGCGATGCCAACGACATCCTAATGCGGTGCATCACAAGGGAAGGAGGCTGCGAGCTCCTCACAGAAATCCATGGAGGCGAGTGTGGGAACCGCGTGTCATCCCGCACGCTGGTCGGTAAAGCCTTTCAGCATGGCTTCTACTGGCCTACAGCACTCCAGGATGCAACTGAGTTGGTGAAGAAATGCGAAGCATGCCAATTTCGTGCAAAGCAAATTCACACACCGGCTCAGCCTTTACAAATGATACCTCCTACATGGCCCTTCGCTGTGTGGGGGATGGACATCTTGGGACCTTTCCCAAGAGCCGTCGGAGGTTACAAGTTCCTGTACGTCGCCATTGACAAGTTCACCAAGTGGCCGGAAGCAACCCCAGTTGTGACAATCAACAAGCAGTCTGCTATCAACTTTCTGCAGTCCATTGTATGCAGATTTGGAGTCCCAAACAAAATCATCACTGATAATGGGACCCAATTCACAAGCTCTGCATTTTAAGGATATTGCGAAGACCTCGACATTCAAGTTTGCTATGCCTCCGTAGCTCACCCGACAAGCAATGGCCAGGCCGAGAGAGCAAATGCTGAAATCCTTAAAGGACTCAAAACGCGCACCTATGAGCGCTTGAAAAAACATGGAGCCAACTGGATTGAAGAGCTTCCGCCCACTCTATGGGCCAACAGGACAACTACAAACCGGTCAACTGGAGAGACACCTTTCTTCCTGGTGTACGAAGCTGAAGCAATCCTTCCTCCGGAGATCACCTTGGGGTCACTCCGGGTCCGTACCTTCGACGAAGCCACGTAGGACCAACTCCGGCGTGAAGACCTAGACCTCCTTGAGGAGGGAAGGTGCCAAGCAGCTGTTCGGAGTGCCCGATACCGCCAAGCCCTTCGGCGCTATCATCAGCGGCATGTACACAACCGACAGCTCGAGGAAGGCGATCTGGTGCTACGGAGAATACAATCCAGAGAAGGGTTAAACAAACTCTCCTCCCAGCTGAGAAGGACCCTTCCGAGTGATTAAAGTATCCCGTCCTGGAAGTGTTCGCTTGGCTACCGAGGATGGGACACCTCTCCCAAATCCTTGGAACATTGAGCACCTCCATAAGTTCTACACTTAATATCACGGAGGTGAGTCTGTAGTAACTTGAGGTGTATGTTATAGAGTCATTGTACAGAGTCGGGTAGTTCCTTCGGGAGAACACCCGGACCTTTCCCGGAAGGTCCGCAAAGTTCATGCAACACTTGTAACAGTCTCAGGACTAAAAGTGTAGCTAGCTACCCTGGGTCAAACGAGAAATGAAACACGCTTAGCCTGGTTCCGTACCCTAAGAGTGTACTTGTTTCCCCTGTACCCCGGACCTATAATAAAAGACATCTTCATGTGAAACAGACTCCACGTGCATTTATTTTGTACAGGCTCAACATTTTTTTATTTTTCTCTTTCTTGTCTATAATAAAGTTGTGCAATTCTTAAGAAATTTTATTCTGACCGGTTCATGTACAATTCGAGCTGTATTGTCAATTCTTCTGGATTCAAATATTGTTCATGGCTCACTCGCCTGAATGCCGCCAAGCCAATCTAGGGCCGGAGTGTGCTATTGGCTTAGCCTGGTCAAGCACCCTAAGTACGCCACTCTACCTACACCCCGGCAGGCCGAAGTAAGGCGGGTCCAAGTACAATTGGATCTGGAAGAAAAGACAACGCATTCGATTGTATTCAGAATCGCGTTTGACCTAAAACTCTCTTGGGAATCGTAAGCCGCGACGAAGTTATAGGCAAGGAACAAATTTTACTATTTTTCTTGGCTTCAGTGTGCAGGAAAAATAAAAAATCCACGTTGATGGAGAAAATCCCCTAGGTGGCTTGTAATCGATATTAAACATTGAAAACGAGCATCACCGAAGCAACCAAGCTCCGGTAAAGCTACGGGGCCCAGCCGTCGGCGCAAAATAAAAGATGGTGAGAAGACCTCACAAGCGGAGTCTGTTGTCGACAAACTATGCGTTGGTAAAGGTCACTGCCGGAGCTACTAAGCTCCAACGATAGCCAATGCCGGAGCTTCTAAGCTCCGGCAACCTCAGGGGGCCTTCACTATCGAAGACTTCAGACCTACACTCTACAAGTTCGAAGCAAATGAGTCTTCAACAAAACATAATATCCTCTTAGTACATGTTCACAATCAAATTGTGTACATCTACCAGGGGGCCAAGTGAAGACAAAAGTGTTGAAGACAAAAAATGAAATTCAAAAAAAATTGGGGATTTCATTCATCTAGAGACAAGGGATTACAAAATTGAGAAAGAAAAAGAGAGAATACAAGTGGGAGCTACAAAGATGGTCCTAGACCCTATGGAAGAACTCGGCGACCTTCTGAGCAACCTCCGACACGTTGGCTTGGGTGGCTTCACCTTCTCCTTCGACGGGACCTTCAAGCACCGGGTCCAGAGGGAATTGGGGATCTCGGCTGGTGTAGCACATCAGCACATACTCTGTGACGTTCTTCGCCAGGGATTGCCCCTCAACCTCCAACTGGTCCGCGATGACGTCGCCCACCTTGGAGAGTTTGCTACCCGTCGAGCTCAACGCTTGCAACGCCAGGTCCGGCTCCAGCTCCGGATCATCCGAACGCACGGGACTGAAGCCCATCGGTGTCAGCGCGTCGTTGGCTTTGCTCAGGAACTCCCAAACTTGTAGGGAGTTCGTAGTCCTCAAGCCCTTCAGTTCCTCCAAGGATCTTTTGGCCGCCGCCAGTTCAGAATTCTCGCGAGCAAGGCGCTCAACCTCTTTGGCAGTTTGCTGAATCTTTTCAGCAACCTGCTTCTCAAGTTTGCCGAGCTCCTCCTCCCGGAGGTATATCTTGTTCCGGCGGTCGACCAGGTCCTTCTCCCGACCCCTAACTTTCTTCTCCTTGGCAGCGAGGGCACACTCTTGCTGGTAGAGTTCCTGCCCTCGCTCCTCCAACTTTTTGGTGAGTTCCTCGAGACCCTTGTCAACCAGAGCCACCTTTTCGGCGAGCTCCTCCTCCCTCCTCAAGACGTCATCCCGCAGCTCTAGGAGTTTTTGCTCTTCATCTTCGAGCCTCTTCTCCCTCTCCTCAAGTGCCTCCCGGTGCTTGATGAGAGTAGTGTTAATGGCTTCAAGCCTTTCTTGGCATTCATCAGCCGCACTATTAGCTGCCTTGGTTTGCTCATAGATGGCCCGGGATTGAGCGTCGAGGGCGCGAGTCAAGCTCTCCCTGTCATCCAATAATTTGCCCCAGTACTCCAGGCGGACCTTCTCCTGCTTGATCCATTCCTTGTCATCTGCCAGCCTCGACTGCACCAGCTTGGTCTCGAAGTAGAGCTGGTTACGCCATCGCCTAAGGGTTTGGCGCTCCTCTTCAAGAGCCTTGCTGTCGTGGTAAAATGCCAGCTGAACTTGACGCAGGCTTGAGCAAGTGTTGTCAATGGACACGACAGGGGAATGGGTTCCGAACCTGTTGGGATCTCCTCCGCTGGTTCCAGCGGGTTCTCGCTTACAAAAATTGGGTCCCACTCCACAAAAGTGGTCCCCTGAGCCTCCACGGCACTAGGGCCGTCCTCCGGAATAGCCTCTGTCGCCGCCGAGGAGGGTCCCGCAGAAGAAGTTCCAACCTCCGGAAGTGGTTCCGAAGGCCCTGCCGCCAAGTCTCCATTTACCCCCTTGGGCAGGGGGCCAGCGACTTCATCCGGGTACTCCGGCTCAGCAGCAGGCACCTCCGCCATCATCACTTCTGGAGCAGGGGCAACTTCAGGCTCTGGCCTGGACTCCTCCTCCGCTGGTGGCTCGGGTGTTGGCGCCTCGACCATCATTGGTTCAAGTGTCGATGCCTCTGCAACAACCGGCCCTGAGGCCGGAGCTTCAACCTCAACCGGCTCAAGCGCCGGAAGGTCTTCAACTACAACCGGCACTGAGGTCGGAGCTTCGGAGGTAGCCGGCTCAACCGCCGGAACTTCCTCCACATCCGGGTCACTTGTCGGGACTTTAATAACCTCCGGCTCAACCATCGAGGCTTCGACAATTTCCGGCTCTGGGGCCCGAATTATTGCTTCCTCCGGCTCAACGGGCGAAGCTTCCATCATCTCAGCACCAAGACCCGGGGCTTCAACCTCCGGGGCAGGTGCCGTTGGCGCATCTTCTCTCCCGTGGTCCGGCGCTACCACGAGAGTCTCCGGGGATGAGCCGAGGTCCATGACCATGACAGCTGGCACCGGAGCTGCCGCAGCTTCAGCCACCGCTTGAGGCGGCACCGGGACAGGAGCAGAAGCTTCCGCTCTCACAGCTTCAGCTGCTGTGGCTGAGGGTGGAGCCTCGCTCCTCTTCTTGGGAATGCTGCAGATGATGGATGAAGAAACTTAAAAAACAGTTACTACAATAAAACAACTGTCTGAGTTAAAGATTAAAAATTACCTCAGGAGGCTTCTGCACCAGCTTGTGCGGAACCTCTTTCCCGGGCATTCTTGGCTAACCATAGCCGCCGCCGGCGTGGAAGATCCGGAAGGACCCCCGGAACTCGTTGCAGCCACAAGCATTTCCTTAGTCAAGGCCCTCCTCGACCGGGAAGGACCTCCGGACCTAGAGGCCTCAACTGGCCCTGGTCATGGAGTCACATGCCCGGAGCTAGCACCCTGGGAAGACGCCGCTGCGGGTACAGTCGCCGCAGTTGCAGAAGACCTTCCCCTCCGGGGAGAAGGAACTGATGTAGAGGTTGCAGGCCTAACGGACCACCGTCGGCATGCTGCAGCTTCCTCTTCTGGCTCAAGGGTTCGTCCGCCGGCTCCTTGCCCTTGCTGACGACTTTGATCATTGGCTTTGGGGCAGGGTCGGAGCCACATTCGGAAGCCCCAGGGATCACCACCCTGGAGGTCGATCTTCTCTCGACGACACCAAGGTTGTCAAGCACCGGCATCGTTCGTCGGAGCTCCCTGCTGAACTCTACTTCCATGTTCAGAGGGAGAAAGGCTGATGGCGGGGTCAAGTCATCACCCGCGACGTTGATGTCGTGCTGGAACTTCTTGAGATGAAACTCCAAGGTTTCCCCCGCCGTGTTGGACTTCAGTCCGGTCTCGACCCGGTCGTCGTCCATCACGCTGTTGAGGGCCCAAGCAAGTTTTTCTCTCCTCTTTAGCGGTGCCCATCTGTTGACCAGGAAATTGCAAAATACCACCTGAGGAGTTAATCCTCCCTCCACGCAATGGCAGATCCTGGTCAGAGTAGGGTTGAAGGCATCCGACAGCACCGGAGCTTCACTCCAGACTGCAGTGTCGATGTTGGGGAGGCCTTCGGGCAGCTCCAGCTTCTCGTGCTCCTCCACCTGGATAACTATCCAGTCCTTATTCCAGTCATCCCATTTTCCAGAGGGAAACGACCAGAGGTACTTGAATGGGCACTTCTTGCGCTTCACGAAATAGTAGAAGCCAAGGTACTCATTACTCCTACCGGTGGTATGGACGGTGAAGAAGGTCCAGAAAAGTTCAATGCAGGGGGGGATGCCCACCCACATTTCACAGAAGTGGACAAAGATAGACACAAGAAGAATGGAGTGGGGGCCAAGGTGGTACAACTGCAGACCATAAAAGTCTAGCAACATAAAGAAAAAGGAGGAAAAAGGTGGGATCAACCCCACTATGGCGTACGAAGAGAAGTACACCATCTCGTCGGTGTGCTCCTTCTCGAACGGGAGCTCTCCCCCGGCGTGGACCAGGCGGTTGAAGAAGTCCGGGGACCATCCCATGAGGGCCCGGACCATCTTCAGGTCACCTTCAGTCTTCAAACGGCTCTCGCGGAGACCCAGCTCCATCGCGGCAAAGCAAGGCAAGAGAGGAAAAGCGATCACAAGTTGGGAGTTTGAGCGCAAGATCAGATGAGAGGCGTAAAGAACCCCAGATGATGCACGCTTTCCTTCTTAAGTAAGCCCTCGCAATGCTTGGATGGAAACCGCAAGGAAGTCGAAGATACTACTCAAAAATTCTACCCAGCCGATGACAAGAGGGCCCGGGACCACCCCGACGATCAAGTCGAGGTTCTTACCTAGGCGAACGGTTGTCATCATGAGGCGGGAAGCCCGAAGGCGGCAGCCTGACAAGGCACACGGAACCGATATGATTTTCGTATCGGGAACCGACAACCTTCAATTGCGTGAGATCCGCACGCCAAAGATCTCATTTGCCGCACACGGGATATGCCACACGGCGAGGATTTAACTCCAAACTATCGCTAATGGCACATCCGAGGAACTTTGAAGACTCAGTTCAAAAGTCGAAGGATGGACCCACCTCTGGCGGAATGACCTCACCCAAGGGCTCTTCCCCAGAGGTGGGCCTAGGGGGCCACTGTCGGTACCCTAGGTACCATAAACCCCTTGGGATTGCAAAGATCTCAAGGTAATGTCATCTACTTGATTTGAAGACCTTCAGAGGCCCACATGTCAGACATAACCAGACCCGCTTCTCCAACATGGTTAGTCCCAAGGTCGCCACGTGTACTATCAAACCGGAACTACCGCCCACAAGGGGGAAGCTCCGGGCTATGTACCATAGCGACACCCCCGGACCTAACCCCAGACCGAGGGAAGCTCCGGAACTGACACGTGTTAAGTGGCACCGGACCTACCTGTTCCCCACAGTATGCTCCAGGGCTGCCACGTGTCCAACGTTGGATCTTCAGCCTCTAACCTCGGGAAGACTCCACAACGGCTCCGGATCTTCAAAGGGGAATCAAGGACTACAAGACCCGATTAAGTGTCATTAATGCTATATTAATGACACACGATCGGACGACCTTAATTACTAGTAACGGTGCTATCAAAAGTCCGTAACTCGGTCATTAAGGGCAGTTAATCGCATCAAATGTGTATCAATATTAGTAACCGCCGGGGCCACATGTCGGGCCAGTCTAACTTGTAACGGCCTGCCCTTGTATTATAAAAGAACAGACCGACAATACATAGAGGGGGACGAAAAGCGCTCACTCGACACTCTCGACTTACGTTGAGCCCATACCAACACACCCCGTGGAGTAGGGTATTACGCTCAGGCGGCCCGAACCACGTAAACCTTTGTGTCTCTTGTGTCACTTAACACTTCACCTTCTTGAATCTCCGCGCGCCCACACCAAACCTCAAACTCCTCTAACACTTTAGTAGTGTCGGGAGATCTGCCGGATCAAAACCACCGACAAATGCAATTGTCCTCCTCATTTTCTTTAAACCCAAACTTTCTTATTGTCTCATCGAACTTGAGATACCACTGCCTTGATGCTTATTTAAGTCCATAAATGGACTTTCTTAAGTGGCATCCCATATGTTCCTTACCCTTAACAACAAAACCTTTCAGTTGTGTCATATAGACGTTCTCATATAAATCACCATTGAGAAACGCCGTCTTTACATCCATCTGATGTAATTCTAAACTGTAATCTGCAACTAATGCCATAATGATTCTGAATGAATCCTTACATGAGACAGGTGAAAATGTCTCATTATAATCAATCTCTTCTCTTTGAGTGAAGCCTTTTGCAACAAGTCTGGCCTTAAACTTATCAATATTTCTTTGGAGTCATGTTTAATTTTGTAGACCTATTTACAGCCTACTGTTTTGGCTCCATTAGGAATCTCAACTAAATCCTAAACTTTGTTTGTTTCCATAGACCTCATTTTATCCTCCATGGCTTTACATCATTCAGATGATTGATGACTTCTCATAGCTTCTTCAAATGTGGTGGGATCACCCTCCATTTGAATTGCCTCACTCAAATAGATCTCATAATCGTCCAGAATGGCCGATTTTCTTTCTCGTTGAGATCTTCTTAATTGCACATTATTCTCATTTTGAGGTTGTTATTACTCTTCATTATTAGTGACAACGGGCTGAGAATGCTCAACCTCTCTTAATAATTCCTTTGTCAATAGAGAACTAACAACGGGTGTTGAATCTTTACCAATAGGCACTGATGATTCAACAGCGGTAGGTAATGAGAAATATGGTTCTTGAATCATATGAGTGGGTACATAAACCCGCTTCTCTTCAAGATTAATTTCTCGTCTTACCATACTCCCCCTGATCATGGCATCCTCTAAAAAGACATCATGTCTTGTTTCTACAAACTTAGTATATCGTTCTGGACAATAGAAATGATATCCCTTACTCTTTTCTGCATAGCCAATAAAATGACAACTGATCGTCTTAGCATCCAACTTACCAATGTTTGGGTTAAACATTTTTGCCTCAGCAGGACATCCCTATATATACATATAACTTAATTAGAGCTTACATCCTGTCCACAACTCATACGGTGTTTTGGGCACCGACTTAGTAGGAACCCGATTTAGCACATGAATGGCGGTTTTTAATGCCTCCATCCATAAGCTAACCGCCAAATCTGATTGACTTAATATGGATCTAACCATATCCAGTAGCGTATGGTTGTGTCATTCTGCTACTCTATTTTGCTAAGGCTCACCCGATGTGGAATACTGGGCGACTATGCCATTTCTTGTAGGAACCGAGCAAATGGTCTAGGAACGTGGCCATACAAGGTATGATGACCGTAGTACTCACCACCATGATCGGATCTTACCACTTTAATCTTAGTGTTGTGCTGATTTTCAACTTCAGCCTTAA
Organism: Tuctoria greenei; assembly: GCA_036927565.1. NCBI lineage: Eukaryota > Viridiplantae > Streptophyta > Magnoliopsida > Poales > Poaceae > Tuctoria > Tuctoria greenei. Next base: position 177,515,445 of record JAYESD010000006.1, read on the forward strand.
ATATCTTAAATTTATCCAACGCTTTAGAGCATTCTTTAATCGGATAAATATAGCCATAGCGAGAATAGTCATCCATGAAGGTTATGAATGAATCAAAACCATCAAAAAATACTACGGGAAATAAACCACACATGTCTGTATGAATTAATTCCAAAATCCCACACTGCGTATGTCACCTTTCTTAATTTTCTTAAAAAAATTTCCCTTAATGCAGTCTATGCATTCTTCTGAATCCGAAAAATCCTAATAGGGAAAAATAGAATGTGAAATCATTGTTCAATTCTCCCTCTCGAAATATGGCCTAAGCGACAATGCCATAATTTCGAAGACATTTTGGAATCGATTCTCTTACGCTTACCCTGATGTGAGGAAAATTGAATGTCGCTTACAACATTAATATCATCATGTATAGATAATAAGTATAACATGCCTTGTATTATTGCAACACCAACAATCTTATTATCAATCTTAATTACACATCTGTCTTTGCCAAGCTGACAAAAATAACCATCATCATCTAAACATGATACTGAGATGAGATTTCTACTTAAAGAGGGTACATATAATACATCCTGAAGTGTAAGTACAAAACCATTTCTTAACACTAATGGATAATCTCCAATGGCTTTCACTTCAGCTTTATGGCCATTAGCAACTTTAATGACCCTTTCCCCTCTTTCTACGGTCCTCCTCATATTTAACCCCTGCAACGAATTACAAACGTGCACAGTGGCACCTGAGTCAGTCCACCAAGTAGATGGTGTATAATCTAAAAGCAGAGATTCATCAACAACGTTCACAAAATCATTACCATTTTTGCAACACCATTTAAGGAAGCCTATGCAATCCTTCTATCCTTCTGATAGTGACCTTTGTCTAAACAAAAGCGACACTGATCTTTATCCACTTTCACATTCTTATTGTAAGAATGGCTTTGTGGAGCCTTACCTTTATCTTTATCATGGTGAGAAGAACCATGATACTTAAAAAATTTCTTAGAAGAATAATTCTTCTTAGCCTTACCTTTTCTCTTCACGTAATTAATAGAATCATAACCGTGAAGGGATTTAATCCACTTCCTCCTGAACACACGTAGCCATGAGTTTTTCTATGTTCAATAGTTCAGATTGAGAGTTGTATTTGATGACAAAAGTATCAAATTCCTTAGGAAGTGAGGCAATGTTGGGATGCACAATGAACTAATTTAATCTCTAAATCCATAGGCTTAAACTTTGCAGCCATATTTGTCATCCTTAAGACGTGCTCACGCACACCACCTCCATGATACTTTTCAGTAACAAGCCTCTTGATAAGAGTGCTTGCAGTGGCCTTAGAAGAACCAGTAAACTGATTTTCTATCCTTTGTAGGTATTCAACAGCAGTTTTATATTCAAGGATTGCTCCCCGAATGGCCTTAGTGATAGTGTCCTTAATTACCATCAAACATTTCCTGTTTGATTTATTTCACTTATAACAATCAATATCATAAGTCAATAACTCAGTAGTATATTCCATTGCCCTCACAGCAAAGGCTTCCTGAGTTTCATTAGCATCTCTTACTGGTTCAACCGGTGCAACTGGATATGGAGTAGTGAGAGCCAAGTCTATCTCAGAGACTAATAAAGCAATCTCTAACTTTTTTTGCAATCTCCCATAATTGCTTCCATTGAGTGGATCAATAGAAGCGATGAAACTCAGTGCTGAATTCGCATTGGAGGAACCTTCATAATCAAAAATCAAAATCAAGAAGAATGCATAGATGTTAACCATACGCAAATGATGAGTTTTATCTTTCACTTTGGTTACTTGACCAAAACTCTAACATCTGAGAATAACTGAATATCAACATAGTAATTATCTTTTGCTTTGGTTACTCGACCAAATTACTATGTTCTTAGAAAAAAATGTCATTAATGCCTTTTGCTTTGGTTATTCGACCAATGATGACATTAACTCAACATTGAAGAACAACTGAAATACATAATAATTTATCTTTCGCTTTAGTTACTCGACCAAATTACTATGTACTTAGAAAAAATGTCATTAATGCATTTTGCTTTGGTTACTCAGCCAGTAATGACACTAATATAACTTAAAAATATGACAATTCTATTTTTCACTTTTGTTACTCAATAGAATTTCATGCAACTTAAATTGACATAGCAATTTATCTTTCGCTTTAGTTACTCGACCAAATTGCTATGATAATATAATCTTATTTTGCAGTGAAAGCTTATTAATAAGCAAACTTAATTGTAGAGCACGGACTAGTCCGCACATGGTCGGACTAGTTCGAACTCTTACAATATGGTTTTCGAACTAGTCCGGTCCATACGTCGGACAAGTCTGGTACTGATCCAAAAACATTTGATTCGTTCTTTATTGAACTTTTCGAGTTTGGCCCGTACTATTCCGGACTAGTCCGACCAACTCCGGAAAAGTTTCATATAAAAATCTGGAAAATGTCGAAATACCCAAAAGGAAATCTTAATCTTACCATCTTACCAAGTCAACTTATTTTTCACAATGAATTTCGATCCAAAGTGCTTAATTGGTTTTCAATCAGATGAACGCGTCAAAATGCCCCGATCCGAAAAACCTAACCACTTTATTGTGGCACACCGGACTAGTCCAACCCTTAGACCGGACAAGTCTGGACTTTCAAAACTTTTAGCGAAAAACTTCGATCAAAACTCAATTCGAAATGATTAGTGGTCTAAATGGCTCTGATATCATTGTTAGAATCAAAAGGTGCCCCCAAAATCAAATAGCCACTAAATTATTTCGAATTACATGGAGAAAACTGAATACAATATGAATATCAAGTGCTATCTCTCAAATAGCACAAGAACACTTCCAATATCTTCTCCTCCATCTTGGTTGTTGCTTGTCGATGAGGCCATCGAACCAACAAGGCGAGACCGCAAGAAGAACGACGGCGAGAGGCGTTTCCCCTTGTTCTTCTCTTGCTATGTTGATCAGATTCTAAGTGAGTTAGAGTGTTCAAGTGTGTATGAGTGTATACCTTGACATTCCTTGATCATACACTTGACTCTCTTCTTATACTTGACCAAGAGATATAAGATGGAGTCTCCCACCCTTAGGAATAGTTATGTCCCCTGATCAGGGACATAATATTCGGTGGATTGTGTCTTTTCAATTAGAACACATGTCAATTTTGAGTTCAAATTGACAGTTACTAAAAAGATCGGACTAGTCCGGTCGGGATCTGGACTAGTCTGATATCCTTACTGGATAATATTAAACTAGTCCAGTTACTCTTACTGAACAGCACCGGGCTAGTCCGATCTCACTACCCGACAATTACTTCTAACAGCAATGACATAGAGCTTGCCGGTGGATGAATCGGATCTCAATTTATTTGGTGCTGCCACCGAGGTAATAGTTTGTGATGGGCGGTCCGCGCGGTTTTGGCTATCCAGCTGGGTCCAGAGGCACGCACCAGTGTCGATGTTCCCGGGTCTGTACAAGACCGCAAGGGAAAAAACGTTGAGTCTACAAAGCAACGCAGAAGCATAGATGGATCGAAGATCTCGGGCTTTCTCTTGACTTCATCAGACTATGTGGACTAATAGCTCAAGCAGCACAGAATCTTGGATCAGAGGAACCAGATGAAAATCAGCTGGCTGTTAACGGCTACAGGTGAATACTCGTCTCATTCAGCTTATCTTTTGCAATTTGAAGGAAATACTCGTTCCACCTTCAGCACATCCATATGAGAGGTCTTGGCACCACCACGTTACAAATACTTCTTGTAGCTCCTCCTTCAGAATCAAATCTGGACTCCGGATAGGTTGCAACGGTGAAGTTAGATGAATAATTAGGTTGCAACGGTGAAGTTGGATGAATAACTATTTTTGTCGGATGTGTTACGGTATCTTGAAACATCATTTCACTTATTGAGTGCCCAATGACGAAGAAAATTTGGTCACGTACGAGTGAATGGATAAAGGAGCGGGATTCTCAATGTTAGACTGGTTCGAATGATTGTGAGGAGCATCTTCAGCGGTGAAAGCTAAGGGGATTAAAATGTTATGCCTGGCAGTAATATGGGAAATTTGGCGCGATTTTTTCACGACGGGGAGTGTTATGTGGCCGACATCATGATGACGATTACGGACGAGCTGAGGCGGCTATGGTGGGCTGCTGGATGCAAACAGCTCGCAGGCTACTAGCTTCTCTGTAATCCCCACCCTTGCTCTGGCTTTAGTTTTTGCTCTTTGCTGTTCGTCTTCTCAGGCATGACCTGATCTATGTACATTATTCTATCTCCTTACAACGAAATGCCGGACTCCGGCTTTTAAAAAAAATTGCTCTAGCTCCCTCCTCCAAACGGGCGACTTGGTGTCCACACCATCGCTCATTAAGTCACCGTGGAATATATGCAATCAGTCTATCTGAACAGTCCGCATGGATGAACAGGAAGCAGTCAGCTGATGTGATGAACATCAGCTGACTGGGGCTGGTCACGAAAAATATAAAACACGATATACTAAAAGTCCCAAAATTTCTCCTTGGGCTGCACGCCTAATCCGATCCCAAATCCTTTCTGTCTTCAATCGGTACATTGAAAAAAGAGATTATTACTCGCTTTCCATCTTAACCAACTCTAATTTTTTTATCCAATCACGTGAAGAATTCGGAAGCCCCTGCACCCTGCAGGCTGCAGTCTCCTTTTTCTGGTGACGGCACTGACGGACCAATGGTTTGTGAGCTCATATAGACCGTGATGTTTAACCAAACAGTGGAGACCGTTCCTAGCTTAGCTGGGTAGCCTTATTACGGTGAAATTTACTGGGTTGTTTACATTTCAGATGCCTAAAATTTAAGAAAATTATAGGCACTGGGTAAATTAGCAGCTAATTACTCTTATTACCCGCTAATCATTGATAACTAATCATTAACTCAAGTTTACATACCCCTCAAGTATAGCCTAGAGACTACTTTACATCTCAAACTGCAAAACCGGATTTTTAACCCCCTAATGTATCTAAAACCATCTAATTAGTCCCATAAGATGGTTTTGCTGGGTGGTTTTGCCACCTCAGCTGCTGATGTGGCCTGATTTGCATGTCTTTTTATGTGGGGCCCGCTTGTCATAAGTAAGAGGTTGAACCATCGTGGGCGGTTGTCGTTGTCATCGTCGTGGCGCTCGTCGTGGCGCTCCTCACGGCCGCGGCGGCCGGATTGCTCACACTTTCGTGGCGCAAACAGAGGGGGGCTCGCTGCCCGCTGCTGGCAGTCGATGCAGCGACGACGAGACGACCACGACAAAGGTGTCGTCAGCCCACAGGTTGTCAGCCTTCGCAAGTCTCGAGTACTCACAGTGGCGAAGCTAGATCGAAGCTCCGGGTGGTGCACTGTAGTAATTTAGGGTGGTGCTTTATAGTATTTAGTAGTAATTGATAGGCCAATTTTAGCATTGAAATTTTAATTTACCCTGGTGCCAGTGCACCAGGGTAGATACACCTAGCTTCGCCACTGAGTACTCAATTGCCTAGGATCCGCTTGCCGACGGGTGCGGCGGCGCCGCCGGGTTCAGGTTCTCGCAGGAGTTGCGCAGAGCCTTCGTCTGAGCACGGAGGTGGAGTTTGCGACACGCTACTTTCTCGGAGTTGAACCTGCTCGGCTGGAAGAAGGCCGGCGACTTCACGGCCACCTACAGTGGCACTATGCGTGATGGCACACCCATTGCCCTGAAGCGGCTGGGCAAGGCGTATCCATCTCGAGAAAGAACCAATTCTTTTTGGGCACCTAGATCAGGCCCTCTGGAAGTAACGTAGCAGCATTTTCATAAGCAGCCGATGAGTACGAAGTACAGCAGTGCACATGCATAGAGCAGAGGAGATCGACAAATCATTAGCAGAACTGCGGCGACCTACACTGCACGAACTGACAAACATATGGCGAGAGGCCGAAGGCAACTACAACGTTATTAAGTGACCTGTATTGGGTAGGCAAAAGTGAAGATATCAGTAGACGGGGCAGTGGAAAAAAAAATAAGACAACATATGTGAATGACATATGAGTCACACAAGAAATCACATGCAAACCATGTCACGTCAGCAGCTGAGTTGGCAAAACCACCTAGCAAAACCATCTTATGGGAGATGGTTTTAGATACATTAGGGGGTTATAAATCCGGTTTTGTAGTTTGGAGCGTAAAGTAGTATCTAGGCTATACTTGAGGGGGTATGTAGACTTTATCCATAAATTAATTAATCACAAAATTATTTAATTATTTTCTAATTAACATAACTCTTATAAATTACGGATTAACGATTAATAAAATAAAAAACAGTTAATCAGTTTTCATAACTGTTGCTAGCCGATGTTGCAACTACTGCCCTCGCCGCCAATGCGCGCCCGTGCCGGCAGAATCACCTAAAATTTGGTGTCGAGTCAGGCGTCTGCGAACTATTATTCTCGAAATCTATTTATTGGAGTACAAGTCAGACTCAAAACGATTGTTACATTTATAATTATTTTTTTAATCATGTACACCTTGGGAAAATATGTAGGCCTTGCTCTTTTAAATCTGAAATAATTCTTATAAAATCTCAAAGATCCGTTCATAAATGTTCGTACTACAACAATTTAGTCCCATATTACTAGCGGAGGTTGAGGGAATATATGTGGCCAACGGACCGTTCCGGGCCGGCACGACGGGCTAGAGACAAAGGCTCGAGCACAATCCGAGTTTCCTCACTACAGGAATACCGACGATTTGTGACGGCCATGACCGTCGCAAATAAGCTAGAAACCGTCGCAAATAAGCTATTTGCGACGGCTTTCGGCCATCGCAAATAAAACGTCGCAAATAAGCTTATTTGCGACGGTGGGCCGTAGCTGTCGCAAATTATTGCCAGCGGGCCGCTGGGCCCCACGGGGCAAATTGTGACGGCCAGGCCGTCGCAATTGAGGCCCTATTTGCAACGGCCAGGCCATCGCAAATAATGTCAGTCGATGGGTCCCACACGATCACTAGACGGGGCCCACCTGGCCATTTGCGACGGTCTGGCCGTCGCAAATAAGACCTTAATTGCGACGACCTGGCCGTCGCAAATAACAAAGACTTAATTGTGACAGCCTGAGATCTTATTTGCGATGGTACTATATAAAAAGCTGTCGTAAATAAGGTTTTTTATTTAAAAAAAAACAGAAAATACTACCCGGCTCGATGGCCAGAATCACACAACAGGCAATATATAACAAACAGTCATATAAACATCATAACGGTCTCAAAACACATCACAACACATCATCGAAACATGGCATCACCATCAACAAATCAAACAATGGCTCACTCGCCCGTCTGACCTTCGTAGCCACCTTCGAAACCACCTCCGAAGTTGAAATCGTCGTCGCGCCTCATTCCAGGTGGTGGTAGCGACGGCGACGGAGTTTGTGCAGCCGTCGCAGATCCCTACAATTAATGAAACTTAGAGTTAGAATATAAATGTATCAACATCTCTCCCTCCCTCTTCCTCTATCTCCATCTAGATCCCCTCTCTTCCTCTCTTCTTTCATCTCTCTATTGCTATCATTTCCCTCTATCTTCCCACCTCTATCTCAATCTACATATCCCTTTCTCTCTCTCTCTCTCTCCCTCTCCTATCTCCAATCTCCCTCTCTCGTCATTCCTCTCCCACTCTATCTAACTATCTCTCACTCTTTCTTCTATCTCTCTTTCTTCCATCTCAATCATTTTCTTCTATCTAACTATCTCCTCTCTCTTCTATTTCAATCCTTTTTTCTCTATCTTCCTCTCTCTTCTAACTTCATCTCTCACTCTATCTATCTTTCACTGTCACTCCATTTCCTCGCTTTATTTTGGTTAAGTTGAGTTAAAACTAGAATTGTTAAGTTGACATAGAAAATTACCTAACCCGCAGAAGAAGGATCGCCTGGAAGGACCGATGGTAGTGACGGTAGCTAGATCCCCAGACCTTGCGCCCGAGCCATGGCCTTTCATTGCAAACATTAAATGTTACATATTAGTAAGTCATTTACGCTGAATTAATGAGTACTTTAGTTTTTATTTTGTTACCTCCATTGCTTCACGCATCTGCGCCAACGCTGCTGCGTGGGTTTGGATCGTGGCCTCCATCGCAATATTTTGGCGTTCCGCCACCTCCTGTCGCCTGAAGTTCTCTTCTACAGTTTGTCTGAAGGACTGCATCTCAATGTCCCTCTGCAAGATGCGACGACCTGCCGTGCCCATCGAAGAAGCCTGCGTAGAGCTCCCTCTCGCATGTCTCCCCGCCCTCGAGTCGACAACTACATCAAATATAGCGAGCCTATAAAAAAGAGAGTCAGTAATATCAAATTGAAATATCTTGAATACTTTGAATTGAAAATGATAAAATGACTTATAAACTCACCTTCCGTGTGCTTTTCCACCTCCGCTTGCATACGCGGCTTGAGGATCGATTGGTTCACGTTCCCAATCGAAATCTTCGATGTGTATCTTCCTAGCCTCCTCCCCGTACTTAGCCTGCAAAACAAGGAAACCGTGTAAGTTCAACAATACATATAGTTATATTTAATATGAATGATTTGTAAACTTACCAATCGCTCGGCTGCAGCCTGACTGCACCCCTGAGGCTGAGAAGGGTCTCTATGACCTCTCTTCCAAATCTCAGCAGAGGTCGGCGGCACCCCCGTCTCGCACTCCTATCAATACGTGTTAGTACGAATAATATATTATGAATATATAAACATAAGTTACATACACTTACCATGTGTTTAGCTAAATGCAAGTGGTTATCTTGACCGTACCTGCTCTTCCCCTCGACCCCTCTGCACTCTCGAGCCTTCCCGGACTTAGCTTTAAACTCATCGCTAGCCCAGTAGTGACAAAGGGCCCGAAATGCATCGGTCCGACCCTGCAACCAGCTCACGTGGCCCTGCACATAGTTGGAAGTCGTTAAAAATACCATCAAGGAAATTATCAGAAAAAATACTTACTACACCCCACGTACCTGCGCGTACTCCACCTCCGTCAGGTGCCTCTCGCACTCTTGCCGGAAGTGTAGCACGTGGTGCTGGTTCGCCTTCAAGTGCTCATTAATAATTTGAACACGAGCGTTCGACAAAGCTTGTCGAAGCGCCTTGGCAGCGTTGTAGTGAAACACTCTCCTCGCATCCTCAACCAGGCGAGGGTCGTCGGGTCCTCTAAAGTATGCCTTGCCTGCGATAAAGAATATATTGAAGAGATGTTCATTAAAAGAGTTTAAGAGTCAAAACTTAGAAACTATTTTTAACATACTTACCATAAAATTGGCCCATACGGCCTCCTGAAGGTTGCCGTGCTCCTGGTGATGGACGTGTGTGTAGTCCTCCCACGAAAGAGTAGGCACCCTGTCGATGACCCCGGGATAGTGCAAATGCACTAAGGACCCGAGGACACCGTTCACCGGTCTTTGGCGTCTCTCACCGGTGAAAGACGTGTCGTCCCAAAACCTGCAAGATATTTATTGATTCATTACTTAAGTAACCAAAAGAAACCAGAATTGAACACTATAATTGTCGGTGGTTTTGATCCGGCAGATCTCCCAACACTACTAAAGTGTTAGAGGAGTTTGAGGTTCGGTATGGGCACGTGGAGATTCAAGAAGGTGAGGTGTTAAGTGACACAAGGGACACGAAGATTTACGTGGTTCGGGCCACCTGAGCGTAATACCCTACTCCACGAGATGTGTTGGTGTTGTATTGGATGTATGAACTCAATGTCAGTTGAGAGTGTAGGGTGAGCGTGTTCGATCCCCCTCTATGTATCGTCGGCCTGTCCTTTTATAGTACAAGGGCAGGCCGTTACAAGTTAGTCTGGCCCGACATGTGGCCCCGACAGTTACTAATATTGATACACATTCAACACGATTAATTGCCCTTAATGACCGAGTTACGGGCTTTGACAACATCGTTACTGGTAATTAAGGTCGTCCGATCGTGTGTCATTAATATAGTATTTGAAAGCATCTAGGCCCCCATGAGGTATGATTTCGGTGATTAATGACAACCATTGGATTTTACTAATGAATTTGTGGATGCAAGGTCTCCCATATAAATCAATCAAATGAAATATATGAATATGAATATCAATTACTGATCATTGGAGACCCCTAAACAATCATTTTATGAGATCAATGAATGTTATGAGGACTAGAAGTAAAAGCTCATATGTCAAAGTCATTCAACCATAATTGACAACACTCAATGCTTGAAAATCATCAGAAGAATATTTGCAACAAATGTCTAATAGGTCAATCGAGCAAAGTTCAAAAGAATCACTTAGAACAACTCGAAGCAAACAAAATCAACTCACCGGATCAACCGATGATTCCTGAGAACAACACATCGGTCGAGTTGATTCAGCAGAAGAAGAAGACCTCAAAACAAAGTACTCACCGGATCATCCGATGTTAAGGGCAATGTTACATCGGTCCATCAGTACAGTAAGCAATATCCTTGGACTAAGTGTAGCACCGGATCATCCGATGTACAAACTTTGAACACATCGGTCAATCACTCCAGTAAGCTTCAAGTTTGAACCAATTCTGGAGGAAGTGCCACCGGATCATCCGATGAGAAGACAAGTGCAACATCGGTCTAACAACGATCATATCTGATACAATGACATCAGCTAATTTGGATTGGACCGATGATAACTGAAGGGGAGACATCGGATCATCTGGTGTTCGCAGAGCAGTGATGTCAGCCTACTTTTCCAACGGCTATTTCGTGGAGACTGACTATTTATACCCCTTCAACCTGTCAAATCGACAAGTCTTGATCAGCAGACATACTCTACACATCCTCAATCATTCATGACATTGAGCCATCACTTCTACATCCTTTAGACCACTTACACACCAATAGATAGGCTAGAACTAGCTAGAGATAGTGCTTGTGTGCCTCCATTCTTGGTGAGTGGAATCTCTAGTGTAGTGAGAGCTGTAAGGGAGTGTCCCTTAGTGTTTGTAACTGAGAGTGACTACCGGATCTTTCCAAGAGGATTGTGGAAGCCCGGAAGATCCAAGTTGTACAAGGCTTGAGCTCCACCTTGCCGAGGTTGGCAAACAGAGAAGAATAGTGAAGATCCCTAGTCTCGGTGACTTGGGTGTGGCTATACCCTTTGGTGGGTGCCACAACGTGGATGTAGGAAAATCTTGACGATCTTGCCGAACCACGGGATAAATCCTCGTGTCTCCTCGGGAGTTTGCATTCTCATCCTCTCACCCTACATTTATGCATTTTATATACCACAAAGTTGATATTTACTTGAATGCATAGATTGTTTGCGTAGGAAATTGGGCTTTGAGTAATTAAGTTTTATAGCTTTGATTTTTGAAAAGAAGCCCAATTCACCCCCCTCTTGGGCATTCGATCCTTACAATTGGTATCAGAGCAAGGTTGCTCATAGGATCATTCTAGCTTCACCGCTAGAGAGCTAAAATGGCCAAGGTTGGGGGTTCAGTTCCTATCTTCAAGGGCATGAACTTTGTCTATTGGAAAGCACGCATGCGCGCTTATCTAGAGGCTATTGCTCCCGAAGTATGGGAAGCGACCCACGCGGGGTTTGGTGAGCGCAATTATATAGGCGATCAAATTAAATGGGATGCCAAAGCTAGGAATGCAATTTATGAATGCATTAGTCAAGATGTGTTTGCTAGGATTGCTAGCAAAGAAAAGGCATGTGAAATTTGGGCTTGCTTGATAGCAATTCATGAGGTTCTTCTCGTGTCAAAGAACTAAAATATCATATGCTTAAAGCCAAATATGATGAGTTCAAAATGTTACCTCATGAAAATGTCAATGAAATGTTTGCTCGCTTAAATGTGCTTATTGAAGAAATTAATGCTCTTGACATTGCTTCTCTTGGCAAGGGACTCATCAACCGCAAGATCCTCATGATCCTTCCCAAGCCAAAGTACAACATCATCAACTCCATGCTTCAAAAAGAGTCTCTTGACCACATTGAAGTTTCAGAACTCATTGGAGAAATTCACGCTCATGAGGTGAGTGTACTTGGGATGATGGAGCAATCATCTTCAAAGACAATTGCTCTAAAGGCCTCCACCAAGAGAACAAATCTCAACAAAAAGAAAGTGGTTGAGCCTAGCCCAAGTGAAGAAGAGCAAGCATCAAGTGAAGATGACGATGATGAGCTTGCATCAATGATGAGAAAGTTCTCTCGCTTAAACTCCAAGATTGCCAAGAAGGGATACACCTTTGATCCAAAAAAAAAAGCATTTCTACCAAAGAGAGATGACAACAAGACTTGTTATAATTGTGGTGATCAAGGTCATATCTCCTATGATTGTCCAAAACCGGACAAAAGAAGAGAGAACCACAAGAGCAAGCATCGCAAGCTTGAAGATAGTGAGGATGAAGAAGAGGCCAAACCCAAATCAAGATCCTTTGGGAAGAGGAAACATGACAAGGGCAAGAAGGCAAAACTCTTCCCAAAGAAGAGAAATGGCCCACAAAAGGTGTTCATGTGTGAGGCCAACTAATGGGTCACCGACGAAGAATCAAGTGATGAAGAGAGTGAAGCGGAAGAAGAAAGTTTGGCCGGTCTTGCCATTGCCAACAATGATGACTCACCTCTTCATCCACCACCCATGTGCCTCATGGCTAAAGGTAACACCAAGGTATATGATGACTCACCTCTTCATCCACCACCCATGTGCCTCATGTCTAAAGGTAACACTAAGGTATGTGATGACTCTAGCGATGATGAGCTTTCCCCCAATGATTTAACCTCATTAATAAATGAATATCATACTATCATTAAGAGGGAAAAGAGCAAGGTTAAAGCTCTTGAAGAAACTCGTGCCAAGCTTAAGAGTGCTAACCTCGATTTGCTTGACAAGTATGAAAGCATACTTAAAGAGCATGACACGCTCAAATCCCATGTCAAGCAAATTGAGGAGGATAAAGCTAAAATCAAGCTAGAACATCATGAGCTTAACTTAGCACACCAAACACTCTTGGGAGAGCACAACAAGTTAATACAAGAACATCAAACACTTAACCTTGCTTATGAAGTGCTTGATCAAGAATTGAAAAATATAAAGAAACAAACTCTAAATGACAATGTATCCATTACTTCTCATGCTACTAATGTCTTGTACAAGTCTTTGCCTTTGAAAAAGAACACTAGGGAGAAGGACTTGTTGGAAGAAATTGAGAGTCTTCGCACTAGTGTGGCTAGACTATCAAAAGGAGAAGTCAAGCACAAGGAAATCCTCTTCCAACAAGCAAAAGCCTTCAACAAGAGAGGACTTGGATACTTCCCGGTGCCTAACAAAGGAAAGGTGCCCTCACCGAAGCTTAGAACAAGCTTCATCAAGGAAGTTGGTTCTTATTGCCAACATTGTGAGGTCACCGGTCAGCACACAAGGGAGTGTCCTCTTCCTAACCGACCTTCTCCAAATTTCCTACTAACTACAAGTCTACTTTCAATGATCATTATTATCTATTAAGTAAAGTAGATGGCAAGGTGAAGGCAAGGTTCATCGGCAAGGACATAAAGGGCATGAAGGGTAAGCTCCCCAAGCAACTTTGGGTCCCAAAGACACTTGTATCACACATACAAGGACCTAAGTTGGCTTGGGTGCCAAAAATCAAAAATTGAATTCATGTGTGTAGGTGAACTACAAAGCTGGTGGAAAGCATTGGGTACTCAATAGCGGGTGCACTCAACACATGACCGGCAATGATGGTATGTTCACCTCCATAGAGGACCCCCGATAATCATGAACAAGTCACCTTTGGTGATAATACTAAGGGGAAGGTAATTCGGTTGGGTAAAATTGTATTTTTCACATGGTTTATTCATTTCAAATATGTTGCATGTTAAGTCATTTAGTTTCACTTTGCTTTCTATTGCACAAACTTTGTGATTTTGGGCTAACATGCACCTTTAGCAAGAATGATGTTATGACAAGCCTAAAGTTGAGGAGAGCCATGATCAAGGGGGGGCTTCAAGTTCCAACATCTACACATCGACGGAAAATTATTCATTTGTCAAATTTATGTCGGTGATATCATTTTTGATTCAACTAACAAAGCTCTTAGCCATGAGTTTGGCAAAGTGATTTCTAGGGAATTCGAGATGTCAATAATTGGAGAGCACAACTTCTTCCTTGGATGCCAAATCAAGCAACTTCAAGAGGGGACCTTCGTCTATCAAGAGAAGTATACCAAGGACCTCTTGAAGAAATTTGAGATGGGAGATTGTAGCTCAAGAAGATCTCCAATGGCAACAAATTGTCATCTCGACGCGGATAAGGACGGTAAACCTATTGATAAATCCAACTACCGTTCTAAGGCTGGTTCATTGCTTTATCTTACCGCATCTAGGCCCAATATCATGTTGTGCCCAAATTCTTTATATGAAGCAAACCCTTTTGGACTTTGGTATTAAACTTAGTTATGTGCCTCTCCTTTGTGACAATGGAAGTGCGGTTAAGATAGCTAAAAACCCCGTTCAACACTCCCGCACTAAGCACATTGATATTCGCCATCATTTCTTAAGGGACCATGAAGCTAAGGGAGACATCTCATTGCGAGGTGTTAGGTCCGAAGAACAATTGGCGGATATCTTCACTAAACCACTTGATGAGAAAACTTTTTCTAGGCTTAGAAGTGAGTTAAATGTGCTAGATGCATCGAACGTCATGTAAGTTGCCATGATCATGTAAGAATGCATCTCATATAGGTCTTGTCCAACTTTCAAAAGATAGGGGTGAGCAAGGGTTAGCTTGGGATGGAGGTTCTTTTGGGTTTCCCCAAGGCTTGGAGAGTAGCTCTCCCTGAAGAAGCCTTTGAAAGGTTCAAACTTGGCAAGATAGATTTACTTTATGTCTTGCATGATGCCTGCCATATAGACTTGCACTCATATTTAAACTTCTTGCATTATAAATTGTTTGGCATTGCATACGGTAAATTGTCACAAAGGGGAACCCACTTCATCAGAAAGAGACTTGTTTGAAATACAATATCTCAACTCATATGATGTGGGAAGAACAAAATGTTAGGTGCGTTAATGCCTAAAGGAACATGCTTTTAAGAGATAGAAGGCTTCATCCCCTAGCTCACAAAGCATGGGCCTTACATTTTATTTGGATAATTTCCTTCGGTGTTCTATTCGCGTTAAGGCTTAGCCAAGCTATTGGCAAATTAACATTTTTGAGGGGTAAGGGGTTGCCCAAAAAGTCCTAAGACATGTGTTTCTCATTGTTTGTTTGTTTGGTCGAAGGACATATATGGGATGTTGCTATTTTATAGTCATCGGATTATCCGATGCTTAGGCTAGACCATCATCGGATCACTTTGTGTTCAAAGAACAAGAACCAGTTCAGTCAGTAACACAAATCAACCGACGAGTTCATTATGAGAAACATCGGTCCATCCGATGTTCACACTTATGAAACCGTGCCAAATTCCATCGATGCACATCAGTTCAACGTCAGTCCATCCGATGTCAACAGTACCTTTTTGAATAGCCTTATTGTGCCATTCGACCGATGATCCTAACTTTCAATGTCGGTCCATCCGGTGTTAAAATTTCGGCTAGGGTTTGGGACCCACTTTTTAAACGCCGCTCGCCTCCCTCCTCTCTCTCTTCCCGACCCCGACGCCTCCCGTGCCTCACCTCCGCCGCCGCCGCTCCTCTCGCCCCGCGCCACCGCTGTCTCCGGCCGCCGCCGCTGCCCTCTGGCCGCCGCCGCCGCATCACCGCAGCCGCCGCCGCCACTTCGTCCAGTGCCGCCGCCGCCACTTCGTCCAGTGCCGCTGCCGCCACTCTCCTCCACCGTAGCCGCCGCCGCCGCTTCCTCAAGCGCCGCCGCCGCCTCTCTCCACCACCGCAGCTGCTTCCCCCAGCAGCCACACCACCGCCACCCTCTGCGCCATCGTGGTACCTCCAACGGTCGCCGTCTCTTTGACGCTAGGGTTTTCGTCCGCGTTGATCGTCGTGTCGCCATTTCGTGCGCTTGACATCGTCGACTTCATTCACGCGCCTCATCGCAATGGCTCGTGACAAGAAGAACAAGGGCAAGGCCATTGCGAAGCCGGCCGCAAAGAAGCAAAAGTTATCCAAGGAGGAGAAGAAGGCATTGATGGCCGCTCGCGCCGCCGAGGAGCGAGAGCGTGGCCGAGGAGGATCATTGAGGATCCGTGAGGCTCGTCAGAGGTAGCCTCCCGTGCTAGATGAGTCCGAGGCAGAAGAAGAGCCGGAAGTACCACTTGTTCCCCAGCGCTCAGCCAGGACCCGTGGGGGTCATCCACCGGCAGCACCACATTCGAGACCCTCAGCTGCCGATCTTCGAGAGGACAGGTCGGCCCAGAGAGCCGTCTATGAGATGGACACCACCGTCCATGTTGGTGAAGGTGTCCGGTTGACTGATTACCGGAAGATGAAGGCCAATCAGCTCAGAAGACTCAGATGGAGTGTCTTGCTTGAGGAATGGTACCCGCAGCCCAGAGAGGCTCTTGTGGACAGTCGTTTCTGGACTTTGACGCAGGCGTCACTATACGAGACCTATAAACGCCGAGGCCACAAGCTCTTCCAGCAAAACTTTCTGGATTGGGATCAGCTTGCCCTGGCAACCGAGACAGAGATTTGCCCCTACTTTGTGAGGTATCGAGGGCTGGTGGAGCTGATGTCCTATGAGAGGAGTGCCTACGTGGAGGACTGGATCCGCGTATTCTACGCTACCCTCTACGTCTCTGAGGGCCGCAGGTCTATAGACTTCATGTTCATGGGCCAGCACCATCACTTGACGAGGCAGACGTTGGCACAACTGCTAGGAGTGGACCTGCACGACACTTGCGTGCATGAGAGGGTATATGGACAGGCATACCCGCCGAGGAGGCTGCTCACTGGAGGAGTGGCACCACCACTGGAGGAGATACACTCTCTGTTTGGACCGTCCTTCTCTCCAGACCAGCCGAGGGTACCGGCACTGCTGACTCCAGCTGCGCGCACAGTGCACCTTGCCTTGCGCCGCACTCTCTTGCCAAGGTCCGGGTACCTAGAGGGGTTCACCAGCCTGCAACAGACCCTCCTGTTCTACATCATGAGCGGGATGGAGTTCGATATTGTGGACCTCCTCATATGTGAGATGGAGGATGTGATCACTGACGGAGTTGGCATGATGAGGCAGCTTGTGTTTGGACACTGGATCAACTACCTGCTCTACATGATGGTTCCTGAGGAGTCCGCCGTGCGTGACCGTCTCACTAACGAGAGTGTCACACGGTTCACCCACTACCGAGCTCGAGCTCCTGAAGACCGCTGCCTTGGCCGTCCAGTCGAGCGTCAGGTCCGAGCTCGGCTATCCGAGGAGGATTGGTCTGATATGGAAAAGGAAGATGAGAGGCTGGCAGAGGCAGAGGCTCAGGGTGAGGACCTTCAGCATATATGGTTCGAGAGTGACACGGATGACAGTGTTGAGGAGTACTTCCCACCTCCTCCCTCACCCAGGCAGCACGACGCGGAGGCTGGAGGCTTGACAGTGCCACCCCCTACTCCACCTCCCGTCTCAGAGGCACAGGTCTCTCAGCTGTCAAAGCTCACCTCACTCCTGCAACAGATGGTTGAGCAGCAGCACCTGGACCGGCTTGCAGCTGAGCAGGCCTGAGCTGAGCAGGCAGCACGCCTTTTGGAGCTCCAGCAGCAGCAGCAGGAGATGCAGCACCAGATCGCCCGTGAGAGGCGAGAGGACATAGACCGGCTGACGGGGCTGATCGATTAGATGCACCAGCGCTCCCTCGACCAGCAGCAGCATACGCAGCAGGCGATGATGGGCATCCTGGGGTTGATCACCAACCTCTACACCCAGACCGGGATTGCCCTGCCGTCGCAGCTGCCAGGCATTGCTCCACCCCCGCCTGTCCTTGCACCAGCTGCAGCTCCGGTGCCGACCACGCTGATCCCGATGATCAGCATGTCTCCGCTGCTGGCTCCTGGCGCACCGATCCACTCTCCGCTGCCGGCTACGACGTTGTTCTAGCAGACGCCAGCATCCATCGTCAGTGCCCCATTGCCAGCAGCTCCGACTCAGCAGGCACCGACGGCGGCTCCTACGGCACCTTCAGCTCCCTCCACTTCTACTCCTGCTTCAGGCAGCAGCTCCGACGACAG
Source organism: Tuctoria greenei (assembly GCA_036927565.1). Lineage (NCBI taxonomy): Eukaryota > Viridiplantae > Streptophyta > Magnoliopsida > Poales > Poaceae > Tuctoria > Tuctoria greenei. Next base: position 177,533,623 of record JAYESD010000006.1, read on the forward strand.
CACCCCCGACGGTGACCAGTTCGTCATCGCTCCGAGCACTCAGGGCTCTTAGGCACTCAGATCCCTTTTTGGTTTCTTGATGCCAAAGGTGGAGAAGAGTTAGAGTAGAGTCAGGGGGAGGATAGCTTAGTCTCAGGGGGAGTCTTTATCTATATCTTTTGTACTTTGATGTTATTGCTACTCTTTTGTTATTCATTGAGTACTCTTAAGCTATTGATTGATTGAGTATATCTTTTGACCACTTATTCTCTTGAGTTATTAATCGATTGAGCTTTCGCGTTATCAATCTCTTTTGAGTCTTCAAGTTTTAAAATGCCATATCTTGTACTCATTGCATATCTTATTAAGTATCATACTATCAAATTCATTATTATTATGCTTCACTTGTTGTGTTGTCATCAATCACCAAAAAGGGGAAGATTGAAAGCATCTAGGCCCCCATGAGGTATGGTTTTGGTGATTAATGACAACCATTGGATTTTACTAATGAATTTGTGGATGCAAGGTCTCCCATATAAATCAATCAAATGAAATATATGAATATGAATATCAATTACTGATCATTGGAGACCCCTAAACAATCATTTTATGAGATCAATGAATGTTATGAAGACTAGAAGTAAAAGCTCATATGTCAAAGTCATTCAACCATAATTGACAACACTCAATGCTTGAAAATCATCAGAAGAATATTTGCAACAAATGTCTAAGAGGTCAATCGAGCAAAGTTCAAAAGAATCACTTAGAACAACTCGAAGCAAACAAAATCAACTCACCGGATCAACCGATGATTCCTGAGAACAACACATCGGTCGAGTTGATTCAGCATAAAAAGAAGACCTCAAACCAAAGTACTCACCGGATCATCCGATGTTAAGGGCAATGTTACATCGGTCCGTCAGTATAGTAAGCAATATCCTTGGACTAAGTGTAGCACCGGATCATCTAATGTACAACCTTTGAACACTTTGATCAATCACTCAAGTAAGCTTCAAGTTTGAACCAATTCTGGAGGATGTGCCATCGAATCATCCGATGAGAAGACAAGTGCAACATCAGTCTAACAACGGTCATATCTGACACAATGACATCAGCTAATTTGGATTGGACCGATGATAACTGAAGGGGAGACATCGGATCATCCGGTGTTCGTAGAGCAGTGATGTCAACCTACTTTTCCAACGACTATTTCGTGGAGGCTGGCTATTTATACCCCTTCAACCTGTCAAATCGACAAGTCTTGATCACCAAACATACTCTACACATCCTCAAGCATTCATGACATTGAGCCATCACTTCTACATCCTTTAGAACACTTACACACCAAGAGATAGGCTAGAACTAGCTAGAGATAGTGCTTGTGTGCCTCCATTCTTGGTGAGTGGAATCTCTAGTGTAGTGAGAGCTGTAAGGGAGTGTCCCTTAGTGTTTGTAACTGAGAGTGACTACCGGAGCTTGCCAAGAGGATTGTGGAAGCCCGGAAGATCCAAGTTGTACAAGGCTTGAGCTCCACCTTGCCGAGGTTGGCAAATGGAGAAGAATAGTGAAGATCCCTAGTCTCGGTGACTTGGGTGTGGCTATACCCTTTGGTGGGTGCCACAACGTGGATGTAGGAAGATATTGACGATCTTGCCGAACCACGGGATAAATCCTCGTGTCTCCTCGGGAGTTTGCATTCTCATCCTCTCACCCTAAATTTATGCATTTTATATACCGCAAAGTTGCTATTTACTTGAATGCATAGATTGTTTGCGTAGGGAACTGGGCTTTGAGTAATTAAGTTTTATAGCTTTGATTTTTGAAAAGAAGCCCAATTCACCCCCCTCTTGGGCATTCGATCCTTACAGTATTAATGACACTTAATCGGGTCTTGAAGTTCTTGATTCCCCTTTGAAGATCCGGAGCCGTTGTGGAGTCTTCCGGAGGTTAGAGGTTTGAAGATCTATCGGTTGGACACATGGCAGCTCTGAAGCATACTGTGGGGAACAGATAGGTCCGGAGCCACCTGACACGTGTCAGTTCCGGAGCTTCCCTCAGTCTAGGGTTAGGTCCGGGCGTGCCTTTTCAGTACATAGCCCGGAGCTTCCCCCTTGTGGGCGGTAGCTCTGGTTTGATAGTACACGTGGCGACCCTGGGACTAACCATGTTGGGGAAGCGGGCCCGGTTATGCCTGACATGTGTGCCTCCAAAGATCTTCTAATCAAGTAGATGACATTCCCTTGAGATCTTTGCAATCTCAAGGGGTAAACGGTTCCCAGGGTACCGACAGTGGCCCCCTGGGCCCACCTCTGGGGAAGACCCCTTGGGTGAAGTCATTCCGCTGGAGGTGGGTCCATCCTTCTACTTTTGAATTGTGTCTTCAAAGGTCTTCGGATGTGCCGTTGGCGATAGTTTGGAGTTAAATCCTCACTGCGTGGCATATCCCGTGTGCGGCAAATGAGATCTTTGGCGTGCGGATCTCATGCAATTGAAGGTCGTCGGTTCCCGATACGAAAATCGTATTGATTCCGCGCGCCTTGTCAGGCCGCCGCCTTCGGGCTTCCCGCCTCATGATGACAACCGTTCGCCTGGGTAAGAACCTCGACTTGATCGTCAGGGTGGTCCCGGGCCCTCTTGTCATCGTCAGGGTAGGATTTTCGAGTAGTATCTTCAACTTCCTTGCGGTTTCCATCCAAGCGTTGCGAGGGCTTACTTAAGAAGGAAAGCGCGCACCGTCTGGGTTTCCTTACGCTTCTCATCTCATCTTCTGCTCAGACTCCCAACTTGTGCTTGCTTTTCCTCTCTTGCCTTGCTGTGCCGTGATGGAGTTGGGTCTCCGCGAGAGCCGTTTGAAGATCGAAGGTGATCTGAAGAAGGTCCGGGCCCTCATGGGATGGTCCCCAGACTTCTTCAACCGTCTGGTCCACGCCGGAGGAGAGCTCCCGTTCGAGAAGGAGCACGACGGAGAGATGGTGTACTTCTCTTCGTACGCCATGGTGGGGTTGATCCCACCTTTTTCCTCCTTTTTCTTGATGTTGCTAGACTTTTATGGTCTGCAGCTGTACCACCTTGGCCCCCACTCCATTCTTCTTGTGTCTATCTTCGTCCACTTCTGTGAAATGTGGGTGGGCATCCCCCCTGCATTGAACTTTTCCGGACCTTCTTCACCGTCCATACCACCGGTAGGAGTAATGAGTACCTTGGCTTCTACTACTTCGTGAAGCGCAAAATGTGCCCATTCAAGTACCTCCGGTCGTTTCCCTCTAGAAAGTGGGATGACTAGAAGAAGGACTGGATAGTCATCCGGGTGGAGGAGCACGAGAAGCTGGAGCTGCCCGAAGGCCTCCCCAACATCGACACTACAGTCTGGAGTGAAGCTCCGGTGCTGTCGGATGCCTTCAACCCTGCTCTGACCAGGATCCGCCATTGCGTGGAGGGAGGATTAACTCCTCAGGCGGTATTTTGCAATTTCCTGGTCAACAGGTGGGCACCGCTGAAGAGGAGAGAAAAACTCGCTTGGGCCCTCAACAGTGTGATGGACGACGACCGGGTCGAGACCGGACTGAAGTCCAACATGGCGGGGGCAACCTTGGAGTTTCATCTCAAGAAGTTCCAGCACGACATCGATGTCGCGGGTGATGACTTGACCCCGCCATCAGCCTTTCTCCCTCTGAACGTGGAAGTAGAGTTCAGCAGGGAGCTCCGACGGACGATGCCGGTGCTTGACGACCTTGGTGTCGTCGAGAGAAGATTGACCTCCAGGGTGATGATCCCTGGGGCTTCCGAAGGTGGCTCCGACCCTGCCCCGAAGCCAAGGATCGAAGTCATCGGCAAGGGCAAGGAGCCGACGGACGAACCCTTGAGCCGGAAGAGGAAGCTGCAGCATGCCGACGGAAGGTCCGTCACGCCTGCAACTTCTGCATCAGCTCCATCTCACCGGAGGGGGAGGTCTTATTCAACTGCGGCGACTGTAACCGCAACGGCGTCTTCCCGGGATGCTAGCTCCGGGCATGCGACTCCATCACCAGGGCCAGTTGAGGCCTCTAGGTCCGGAGGTCCTTCCCGGTTGAGAAGGACCTCGACTAAGGAAATGCCTGTGGCTGCAACGAGTTCCGGGGGGCCTTCCGGAGCGTCCACGCCGACGACGGCTATGGTTAGCCCAGAACGCCCGGGAAAGAGGTTTCGCGCAAGCTGGTGTGGAAGCCTCCCGAGGTAATTTTTAATCTTTACCTCAGACAGTTGTTTTATTGTAGTAACTATTTTTTAAGTTTCTTCATCCATCATCTGTAGCGTTCCCAAGAAGAGGAGTGAGGCTCCACCCTCAGCCACAGCAGCTGAAGCTGTGAGGGCGGAAGCCTCTGCTCGTGTCCCAGTGCCGCCCCAAGTGGTGGCTGAAGCTGCGGCAGCTCCGGCGCCAGCTGTCGTGGTCATGGACCTCGACTCATCCCCCGAGACTCCCGTGGTAGCGTCGGACCACGGGAGAGATGATGCGCCAGCGGCACCTGCCCCGAAGGTTGAAGCTCCGGTCTGGGTGCTGAGATGATGGAAACTTTGGCCGTTGAGCCGGAGGAAGCAATAATTCCGGCCCTAGAGCCGGAAATTGTCGAAGCCCCTGCGGTTGAGCCGGAGGTTATTGAAGTCCCGGCTAGTGAGCCGGATGTGGAGGAAACTCTGGCGGTTGAGCCGGCTGCCTCCGAAGCTCCAGCCTTAGAGCCGGTGGCAGTTGAAGACCTTCCGGCGCCCGAGCTGGTTGAGGTTGAAGCTCCGGTCGCAGGGTCGGTTGTTGCGGAGGCATCAGCACTCGAACCAATGATGGTCGAGGCGCCAACATCCGAGCCACCAGCGGAGGAGGAGTCCAGGCCGGAGCCTGAAGTGGTCCCTGCTCCGGAAGGGATGATGGCGGAGGTGCCTGCTGCTGGGCCAGGATGCCCAGATGAAGTCGCTGGCCTCCTGCCTGAGGGGGCAAATGAAGACCTGACGGCAGGGCCTTCGGAACCACTTCTGGAGGTTGGAACTTCTTCTGCGGGATCCTCCTCGGCGGCGACTGAGGCTATCTCGAAGGACGGCCCTAGTGCCGTGGAGGCTCAGGGGACCACTCTTGTAGAGTGGGACCCAATTTTTGTAAGCGAGAACCCACTGGAACCAGCGGAGGAGACCCCAGCAGGTCCGAAACCTATTCCCGTGTCGTTGTTAATTGACAACGCTTGCTCCAGCCCGCATCAAGTCCAGCTAGCGTTCTACCACGACAGCAAGGCTCTTGAAGAGGAGCGCCAAACCCTTAGGCAGTGGCGTAACCGGCTATACTTCAAGACCAAGCTGGCGCAGTCGAGGCTGGCCGACGACAAGGAATGGATCAAGCAGAAGAAGGTCTGCCTGGAGTACTGGGGCAAATTATTGGATGACGGGGAGAGCTTGACTCGCGCCCTCGATGCTCAATCCCGGGCCATTTATGAGCAGACCAAAGCAGCTAATAGTGCGGCTGATGAACGCCAAGAAAGGCTTGAGGCCATTAACACTACTCTCATCAAGCGCCGGGAGGCACTTGAGGAGAGGGAGAAGAGGCTCGAATATGAAGAGCAAAAACTCCTAGAGCTGCGGAATGACGTCTTGAGGAGGGAGGAGGAGCTCGCCGAAAAGGTGGCTCTGGTTGACAAGGGTCTCGAGGAACGCACCAAAAAGTTGGAGGAGCGTTGCCTTGAGGAGGAGGAGAAGGCCTGGGTGCGAGGGCAGGAACTCTACCAGCAAGAGTGTTCCCTCGCTGCTAGGGAGAAGAAAGTTAGGGGCCGAGAGAAGGACCTGGTCGATCGCCGGAACAAGATTTACCTTTGGGAGGAGGAGCTCGGCAAACTCAAGAAGCAGGTTGCTGAAAAGATTCAGCAAAATGCCAAAGAGGTTGAGCGCCTTGCTCGTGAGAATTCTGAACTGGCGGCGGCCAAAAGATCCTCGGAAGAACTGAAGGGTTTGAGGACGGCGGACTCCCTACAGGTTTGGGAGTTCCTGAGCAAAGCCAACGACGCGCTGACACCGATGGGCTTCAGTCCCGTGCATCTGGATGATCCGGAGCCGGAGCCGGACCTGGCGTTGCAAGCGTTGAGCTCGGCGGGTAGCAAACTCTCCAAGGTGGGCGACGTCATCGCGAACCAATTGGAGGTTGAGGGGCAATCCCTGGCGAAGAACGTCGCAGAGTATGTGCTGATGTGCTACACCAGTCGGAATCCCCAATTCCGTCTGGACCCGGTGCTTGAAGGTCCCGTCGAAGGAGAAGGTGAAGCCGCCCGAGCCAACGTGTCGGAGGTTGCTCATAAGGTCGCCCAGTTCTTCCATACGGTCTAGGACCATCTCTGTAGCTCCCACTTGTATTCTCTCTTTTTCTTCCTCAATTTTGTAATCCCTTGTCTCCAGATGAATGAAATCCCCAAATTTTTTGAATTTCATTTTTTGTCTTCAACACTTTTGTCTTCACTTGGCCCCCTGGTAGATGTACACAATTTGATTGTGAACATGTACCAAGAGGATATTGTGTTTTGTTGAAAACTCATTTGCTTCGAACTTGTAGAGTGTAGGTTCGAAGTCTTCGATAGTGAAGGCCTCTTGGGGTTGTCGGAGCTTAGAAGCTCCGGCATTGACTATCGTCAGAGCTTAGATGCTCCGGCAATAGTCCCTATCAACGCGTAGAGCATCGATAGTTAGCCCTCCGGGGTGTCGGAGCTTAGTAGCTCCGGCAGTGACCTTTACCAACGTGTAGTTTGTCGGCAGCAGACTCCACTTGTGGGGTCTTCTCACCATCTTTTATTTTGCGACGACGGTTGGCCCCCCTAGCTTTAACGGAGCTTGTTTGCTCCGGTGATGCTCGTTTTCAATGCTTAACATCGATTGCAAGCCACCTAGGGGAGTCGGAGCTTTGTTAGCTTTGGCTTTTTTCCATCAACGTGGATTTTTTATTTTTCCTGCACACTGAAGCCAAGAAAAATAGTAAAATTCGTTCCTTGCCTATAAGTTCATCGCGGCTTATGATTCTCAAGAAAGTTTTAGGTCAAATGCGATTCTAAATACAACCGAATGCGTTGTCTTTTCTTCTAGATCCAATTGTACTTGGACCCGCCTTACTTCAGCCTGCCGGGGTGTAGGTAGAGTGGCGTACTTAGGGTGCTTGACCAGGCTAAGTCGATAGCACACTCCGGCCCTAGATTGTCTTGGCGGCATTCAGGCGAGTGGGCCATGAACAAAATTTGAATCCAAAAGAATTGACAATACAACTCGAATTGTACACGAACTGGTCGAACTAAAATTTCTTAAGAATTGCACAACTTTGTTATAGACAAGAAAGAGAAAAATAAAAAATGTTGAGTCTGTACAAAATAAATGCACGTGGAGTCTGTTTCACATGAAGATGTCTTTCATTATAGGTCCGAGGTACAGGGGAAACAAGTACACTCTTAGGGTACGGAACCAGGCTAAGCGTGTTTCATTTCTCGTTTGACCTAGGGTAGCTAGATACACTTTTAGTCCTGAGACTGTGACAAGTGTTGCATGAACTTTGCGGACCTTCCGGGAAAGGTCCGGCTGTTTTTCCGGAGGAACTACCCGACTCTGTACAATAACTCTATAACATACACCTCAAGTTACTACATACTCACCTCTGTGATATTAAGTGTAGAACTTACGGAGGTGCTCAATGTTCCAAGGATTTGGGAGAGGTGTCCCATCCTCGGTAGCCAAGCGAACGCTTCCGGGACGGGATACTTTAATCACTCGGAAAGGTCCCTCCCAGCGGGGGGAGAGTTTGTTTAACCCTTCTCTGGATTGTATTCTCTGTAGCACCAGATCACCTTCCTCGAGCTGTCAGTTGTGTACATGCTGCTGATGATAGCGCCGAAGGGCTTGGCGGTATCGGGCATTCCGAACAGCTGCTTGGCACCTTCCCTCCTCAAGGAGGTCTAGGTCTTCACGCCGGAGCTAGTCCTGCGTGGCTTCGTCGAAGGTCTAGACCCGGAGTGACCCAAGGTGATTTCCGGAGGAATGATTGCTTCAGCTCCGTACACCAGGAAGAAGGGTGTCTCTCCAGTTGACCGGTTTGGATTTGTCCTGTTGGCCCAAAGAGTGGGCGGAAGCTCTTCGATCCAGTTGGCTCCATGTTTTTTCAAATGCTCATAAGTGCGCTTTTTGAGTCCTTTAAGGATTTCAGCATTTTCTCTCTCGGCCTGGCCATTGCTTGCCGGGTGAGCTACGGAGGCGTAGCAAACTTGAATGCTGAGGTCTTCGCAATATCCTTCAAAAGCAGAGCTTGTGAATTAGGTCCCATTATCAGTGATGATTTTGTTTGGGACTCCAAATCTGCATACAATGGACTGCAAAAAGTTGATAGCAGACTGCTTGTTGATTGTCACAACTGGAGTTGCTTCCAGCCACTTGGTGAACTTGTCAATGGCAACGTATAGGAACTTGTAACCTCCGACGACTCTTGGGAAAGGTCCCAAGATGTGTAAGACCTATGTGTGCTGAATACATTGGCTTGTAGTGAATACACTTGGCTTTGATGATAAAAGTTTTAAATATCACTAAAACACCTTTTTATCAAGGTCTGACTCTAGCTCTGAGTTACAGCAAGGTCCGACGGTAGGTCTGGCTTGGTTTGGGTAGCTCCGGTTACGTTCGATGCTAGGTACGACTAGCTTTGGTCCACTCTGGTGAAGTTTTGTCTTTAGCTCCGGCATGTCTTTGATAGCTCCGACGTGTTTTTGCTAAGCTCTGAGTTGATTTTTCTAGCTATGGCTTTTGGGTTTACTAGTTCCGACTAGTTCTGGTTAGCTCCGGCGCTAGGTCCTGCTAGTTTTGTAAGCTCCAGCCGGAGCTTGGTTATACTAGTTCTAGTAAGTTCCGGCGCTAGGTTCTACTAGCTTTTGTTAGCTCCGGCTCAAGGTACGGGTTGCTCTGGCAAGGTCCGGAACTTGACCGCAGTGCTTCTGCTTTTCATTTGCAATGTTTTATACTTGCTCTACATTGTTGGAAAGATTGCTTAGTATTCATTTTCTAATTTTTTGGTGCATTTTGGTTGATATGGATAATATCGTGTTACTGTGTTTTTGCAACATGCTTATGTGAGGTGCTCACATAAGGTGTTGTGTTTGGAACTAACTTGAGTCAAGTCAAGGACTTGGGCTCGTATGGATTGGTTGTTTATTCATGTGCAGGTGTTGCTTGAGTTCAAGACATGGCTGGTGATGGCATCCATTGGACTAGTCTCAGGGAGGAGATGAGGTTCCAACAACCAAATTCAGGAGGAATTGTGGTTGAGCTGATCAGGAGGTTGCGCAGCATGATTGAATCAAGAACAATGCATATGAAGGTATTGTGGACGTCATTGGAAGATGTTTGCACGTGTGCAAGGAGTGCATGGACGTGGCTACATGGTTCTGAGATGTGGACGTAAAGAGTTGGTCGGAAAGGTCCAACCGACTAGGTTATGGACTCAGGCTGCGGCTGAGTCGGGTTTGACTCAAATATGGAAAGATTTGAGTTGTTTATGATAGGATTTCGTGTGGGTCACGAATTTGAGTTGTTTAGGAATGTGGGATACGTTCCTAAGGTGTTTGGAAGTCTTAAGATTGCTTCTATCTGCGTATAGAAGAATCTTGAGCAGTTATGGAAAGTTACGATTCGTGATCTGAGTAGGATTGGAGTCCTAGTTGATATTGGGTTGGCCTAAGGGCTAGTTATATAAGCAAGGGAGCCCAGAGCTCGTGGTGCACGACTTTGGGGCTGTTCCTCTTGTGTTCTATTGAATAAAATTCGTAGTTTGAAGGAACTTTTGTGCCTTGTTCGTCCGACTTGTTCCAGACAAGTTTCACTTGTTGAGTTTCTGGACAGCACTACCTTTCGTAGGTGGTTTTATCATAACTCGAGTTTTACAGATCCAATTGACATGATTCTTTTTAGGTTGTCTTCAAAACTTGATTATCTATTATATTTCAAAATTTCACGGTCATTGGATTTGTGGTTTCTGATCTACACGAGTTTCTTTGCAGCATTCCAGAACTGTTTTTTCTCGGGTAGGGCAGATTGACCTTGTCTGATCTTTCGATCATAGCTTGAGTTTTTCTCGACGGATTTGAGTGATTCCTTTTGTGTTGTATTCGTGACTTGATTCTCTCTGATATCCATCACTTTTGTCACGGTGAAACACATTTAGATTAGTCTCACACACGATTTCTTTAAGAGATCGTTTTTCTGCCAAAGGGGTTGGGGTTTAATTGTTTCCACTGCGTAAGATTTTTAATCTACCATTCACCCCCCCGTCTGATAGCTTTTCACGTGCTCTACGATCCTACAATTGGTATCAGAGCCACGGTGCTCTAATCTTTGAGATTTTCACGTGTTTTTGACTAATCATCTTGGAGAAGTACTCCGCCAAACCTTGTGTGTTTGCTGGTATTGATTTCCAGGTTTGGAAGGCACGCATGGAGGCTTTCATCCAGGCACAAGGCTTTGCAATATGGGAGAAGGTATACAAGCCTTACGAAGTGCCATCAAACGATCAAGTTACAGCTACAAATCTGAGAGATGTTGACAACAACAACAAGGCTCGGAACTTGATCATACAAGGATTAACACAAAGCGACTTCGACCGTGTTGCACACCTCCGATCTGCATACGATGTGTGGAAAGCACTTTGTGATTACCACGAAGGATCCAACACGATCAAAGAGGTAAGGCAACACATGTTCAAGAAAGAATACATGCGCTTCGAGATGCAACCCGGTGAGTCTATTGATGACCTTTTTGCTCGCTTTAATAAGATTCTCAGCAACTTGCGTAGTGTCAATGTTAATTTTTCAGATGCTGAAAATGCAAGGCAATTGCTAAGTGCATTAGATATGTCAATTTGGGAGATGAAAGTCACATCTATTCGTGAATCTACTGTCATGAGTTCACTTACTTTAGATGTGCTATATTCCAAGTTAAAAACTCATGAAATTGACATAATCTCACGTAAGAACCCCTATAAGTCTATTGCATTTGTTTCACAACGTGATATGTCTAGCTCCGATCAATCATCATCCTGCAATACTCTTGCTTTGTTGTCCTCACTAACCCTGGAGCAGATCGAAGAATTTCCAGAAGAGGAGTTGACACTCATCTCTACTAGATTCTCAAAAGCATTGAAAAATGTGAGAACTAGAAGGAGAGGAAGCTCCAGACCTCAACACTGTTTTGAATGTGGTAAAACAGGACACTTTCGTACAGAATGCCCTAACCTTTCAGGTCCGACCACCCGGGAAGAAAAACAAAGCAAGGTTCGGACCTCCTCTGAAAATTCCAACAACAAGAAGAAAGGTACCATAGGACACAAGATGATCAACAGTTTCATCACCGCGCTTCAAGAGTTCAGTTCAAGCGACGTGGACATTGGAAGTGATGAAGATGAAGATGATTGGCAAACTTGTGCTTTATGGCGGGCAAGTCAAGATCAAGTATGGAGGAGGCAGAACACAACAGTGACAATGAAGAGGTATGTCCTACTTGCGAAGAAATGTGTGATGCCATTTCTCGTGCCACTATTATTATTACGAAATAGGACAAAAAGCTTAGGGATAGTGCTGCTAAAATTGAATCACTAGAATCTGAAATCAACCGTTTAAAAACTTTGATTCCTAGTGATGATGCATGTTCCTCATGTGATTTAATATATGAACAATTGTCCTCATTAAGAAGTGCGCACACCTCCACACTTGATAAACTTGAGTTAGAAATTGAAAATAACAATGAGCTTGCTGCACTTAATGATAAAAACTTGAAAGATGTTAGCTGTTCTACAATTGATTTGCATTGTTCTACTTGTGATGATTTTGATAAGAAACTACAGGATGCTATGAATGAAATTTCTATATTGAACAATTCTTTACGTTCTCATGAAGTTAAATTTTGTTCCAATTGCAAACTAAAAGGAAAAACTTCATGTCAAAATTGCCTTGATGTGTCCAATAAACTTGATGACATGCATAGGACATTAGATCGGTTTTGTAATGGGAATAAGAACCTAAACTTACTGTTGAATTCTTCCAAGTCTTGCAATGATAAAACTGGTTTAGGTTTTGATTCTCATGCTCATGCTAAGGCACATCCACCTAAAATTGTAAAGTCATTAGGAAGTGGTTTGATTCAAACGGTTCCTAATCAAAAAGGAGTGGTTTTCAAATCCGCAGGAGTGTTGTCTCATTCGGTTTCAAATAAAAATATTGCTTGCTCATCTAGACATGAACACAAAGTTAAATTTCATTGTACCTTCTGTGGTAGAGATGGTCATGTCATAGATTTTTGTTATAGACTAGCTAAACAACAGAAAAGGGAAAGAGTGGTTGCTAGATCTCATAACTTTCATGCAAAATTTGCTGCACACATTGAACCGAATGTACAACCTGCTGTTTTGAGTCAAAAACATTCAAAGTTTACCTCCAGACCTTCTGTTTTTGCCTCCGGAGCTACTGATTTTTGTGCTACACAAGTAACACCTTATAGGTCAGTAGTTAAGAATAAAAAATCTCAAACTTTGACTCATAAGCCTGCTATTTTGTCTCAGCTTCCGCGTGTTTTTTCCTACTGCACGTCGCGTGACTCAGTACTGGATTCCTAAATGCCTTTTGACTAACCCCAGTATTGAGTCATCGACGTATTGTGCTTCTATGTAGGTTACACGTTTGAGGAAGGAGAACATTTGGATTGTGGATTCAGGTTGCTCACGCCACATGACCGGTAACAAACATTGGTTCTCCTCCCTCTCTTTTGTGTCATGTGTAGAGAATGTTACTTTTGCCGATAATTCTTCAACTCCTATAATTGCTAAGGGTTCGGTTAGAGTAAATGATCACTACACTTTGAAGGATGTGGCACTTGTCAAAAATTTGAAATACAACTTGCTTTCTGTTTCACAATTGCTAGATGAAAATCTAGAAATTATTTTCAATAAAAACTGCTGCAAAGTTGTAGGTTCAAATAGTGAGCTTATTTTTAACATGTCTCGGTTTGGAAGAGTTTTTAAAGCTGATTTTGATATGTCTTCCTCTAAGCATAGGTGTCTAGTTGCTAATGATTCAAAGGACTTATATTTTTGACATCGTAGACTTGGTCACGTAGGCTTTGATCACCTAACGCGTGTTAGTGCTCTTGATCGCATATGTGGGCTGCCTAAGCTTAAAGGGGACAAAGAAATTGTGTGCTCTTCTTGTAGACATGCTAAGATGGTTGCAGGTTCACATACTCCTCTCACAATGATCATGACAACTGAACCATGTCAACTTTTGCATCTTGACACCGTAGGACCTTCACGTGTTCAATCCTTCGGAGGTAAATGGTATGTTCTTGTTATTGTTGATGATTATTCTAGATACTCTTGGGTTTACTTTATGGCGTCTAAGAATGAAGCTTTTAGTCACTTTAGGACTTTATTTCTTAGATTATCAATTGATCACCCATGATCTTTAAAGGCAATTAGAAGTGATAACGGAACTGAATTTAAAAATCAATCTTTTGATCACTTTTGTGCTGAAAATGGAATAGATAATCAACTTTCTTCCCCATATGTACCTCAACAAAACGGTGTTGTAGAAAGAAAAAACAAAACCTTAGTTGAGATGGCTAGGACTATGCTTGATGAATATCAAACTTCTAGGAAATTTTGGGCTGATGCATTAGCAACCGCTTGTTATGTCTCAAATCGTGTTTTCTTGCGTGCTAAGCTAGGTAAAACACCATATGAGCTTCGGTTTGGACATAGGCCTAGTGTTACACACTTTCGGGTCTTTGGTTGCAAATGCTTTGTTAAGAAACATGGTAATCTTGATAAATTTGAACCTTGATCCATTGATGGCATGTTTCTTGGTTATCCATCTCATACTAGAGGCTACCGTGTGCTTTTACTTGACACTAACAAAATTGTTGGAGACTTGTGAAGTGTATTTTGATGAATCTAGCCCAGGTACTAGCTCAAACATTGCAGGTCCAGATCTATATCCGCAGGGGGAGAGCATTTTCATTGAAGATGAGGAAGAATTGGAGTTGCTGCCAGAAAATTCAGCAGCTAAAGACTTTGGTTTAGCTCCGGATGTTAATTCTCAACCAGCACCGACAACCATCAATGCTGATTCAAATCATCCTCAAGCCACAAGCTCATCGATTTGTGATGAACATGAAGAAGAAGAAGAAGCTTGTGAGACATCTGTTCCCCTACGGTTTTACAAAGATCATCCCCCACAACAGATGATTGGAAGCTTGCACGAACGAGTCACACGGTCCAGGTTTTGCGATCCAAACTCTTATGCTCATTCTGCTTTTGTTGCTTCTTTTGAACCCAAAATATATCACACGCACTCACTAATGAATCTTGGATTACTGCCATGCAAGAAGAGTTAGAAAATTTTGAAAGAAATAATGTTTGGAAACTTGTACCTCCACCTCAAGGTCACACTTTAATTGGAACTAAATTGGTATATAAAAATAAATAAAGTGAGGATGGGGTTGTGGTTAGGAATAAGGCTAGGTTGGTTGCTCAAGGTTTCACTCAAGTTGAAGGTCTATATTTTGATGAAACTTTTGCTCCTGTTGCTAGATTAGAAGCCATAAGAATTTTGTTAGCTTTTGCAGCATCTAAAGGTTTTAAGCTATTTCAAATGGATGTTAAAAGTGCTTTTCTTAATGGCTACATAGATGAGGAGGTTTATGTCAAACAACCACCCGGTTTTGAAAATCCAGAGTTTCCTAATCATGTTTACAAACTGTCCAAATCCTTATACGGTCTCAAACAAGCCCCTAGAGCATGGTATGATAGTTTAAAAACATTCTTACTTGAAAAGGGGTTTACCATGGGCAAGGTTGATAAAACTCTTTTTGTGCTTAAACATGGCAATGACTCATTATTCGTTCAAGTGTATGTGGATGATATTATATTTGGTTGTGCTTCTCATGATCTTGTGTCCAAGTTTTCAGCAATGATGAGTTCCAAATTTGAAATGAGTATGATGGGTGAACTCACTTACTTTTTGGGGCTGCAAATCAAGCAAACCAAGGAGGGTACCTTTGTGCATCAAACGAAGTATACAAAAGACCTTCTAAGGCGCTTCAACATGGACAAAAGCAAGCCTCTTCGGACACCAATGGGAGCAGCAACAACACTTGAACTTGATGAAGATGGTGAACCTGTGAATCAAAAAGAATATAGAAGCATGATAGGATCACTTTTGTACCTCACGGCATCAAGACCGGACATACAATTCAGCGTATGTCTTTGTGCACGGTTTCAAGCTTTCCCACGTGTTTCACATCGTCAAGCCGTCAAAAGGATTATCAGGTACTTACATGGAACACAAGAATTTGGAATTTTTCTTCCTTCTTCCTCAACCGTTACTTTGAAAGCTTTTTCGGATGCTGATTTTGGGGGCTGTAGGATTGATAGGAAAAGTACTTCTGGTGCTTGTCATTTTCTTGGTAATTCTCTTGTTGCTTGGTCCTCTAGAAAACAAAATTAAGTTGCACAATCCACAGCCGAATCTAAATATGTAGCTGCTGCTAGTGCTTGCTCACAAATTCTTTGGATTGTTCAAACACTTAAGGACTATGGGGTTGATCTAGATAGTGTTCCACTGTTTTGTGATAACACTAGTGCCATTTGCATTGCTAAAAAACCCGTGCAACATTCTAGAACTAAGCACATTGACATTAGATATCACTTTCTCAGAGATAATGTTGAAAAAGGAAACATTGTGCTTCACCATGTAGATACCAAACAACAATTGGCTGACATTTTTACAAAACCTTTGGATTTCACTCGTTTTTGTTACATTCGTAGTGAAATAGGGGTTATGCATCCTCATGTCTTAAATTGAGGGGGAGTTTTCAAACTTGGGAAGTCTATGTGTGAATCTGAAATTAAAATAATATGAGCATAGTATTTCATACATATATGACTTTGTGATTCCTTTTACATGCTGAAAGTTCTTACTACATTACTCGTGTTATACATTTTGTAGTTTTTGCCATGTGTAGTAATTGGAATAATTACTTACACTAAAACTGGTCATGGTCGAACTTTCTTGCTGTTTTGAACTTGTTACATGTTCACAAGTGCTTTTAATCATTAAGAATTCATCAAGTAATCAACTCACATGTTGAGTTTTTATGAACAAATATAAATTGAGAAAAGATCAAGAGAATATGCATGCATCGCACTTCTTCTTTTGAGATGGCTTGTCATTGCACTTAGATATGAACTTGGAAGAAGTTGTGTATGACTAAAACCATGTCCTTAAGCTTCTGATTGTCAAATGACATAGGCTTGGCTTGATTGGTTAGAATAAGGCAGATGCGCATATAATCTCTTGCAAATATCATATGATCTAAATTTATGATTTGAAAAATAATAAAATGCAGCAACTAGTGTCATGCTTTTAGGTTTTGAAATAGTTACGTTTGTGAGATCATGACTTACTTAAATTGAAAATTACATTTGATCTCTAGCATGGTTTACACGACTTTAGTATTTCATTGATGTGATAATGTAAGGTACTTGATAGTATGACTTGGATGAGCTTTCTTTATATGTATATGTTATAATATGCTCATAACAACTAAAGGGGGAGAGATAATTTGTTTATATGCTCATGACTTGCTGAATACATTGTCAAAGGGGGAGAGATAAGCATGAAGAGAAAGAGAATATGTGCATAAGGAGAGATAATAAAGGGGGAGAGATTTTCTTCTCATTTTACTTTTGATTTACAAAAGGGGAGAAATTGCCTTCAAAACTTTTATGTGAATAAGCAAATGTTTAGATTTTAAATGGTGTTGCCAATGCATTCATCAAGGGGGATATTGTAAGACCTATGTGTGCTGAATACATTGGCTTGTAGTGAATACACTTGGCTTTGATGATAAAAGTTTTAAATATCACCAAAACACCTTTTTATCAAGGTCCGACTCTAGCTCTGAGTTAAAGCAAGGTCCGACGGTAGGTCCGGCTTGGTTTGGGTAGCTCCGGTTACGTTTGATGCTAGGTCCGACTAGCTTTGGTCTGCTCTGGTGAAGTTTTGTCTTTAGCTCCGGCATGTCTTTGATATCTCCGGCGTGTTTTTGCTAAGCTTCGAGTTGATTTTTCTAGCTCTGGCTTTTGGGTTTACTAGTTCTGACTAGTTCTGGTTAGCTCCGGCGCTAGGTCCTGCTAGTTTTGTAAGCTCCAACGGGAGCTTGGTTATACTAGTTCTGGTAAGTTCCGGCGCTAGGTTCTACTAGCTTTGTTAGCTCTGGCTCAAGGTCCGGGTCGCTCTGGCAAGGTCCGGAACTTGACTGTACTGCTTCTGCTTTTCATTTGCAATGTTTTGTACTTGCTTTACATTGTTGGAAAGATTTCTTAGTATTCATTTGCTAAGTTTTTGGTGCGTTTTGGTTGATATGGATAATATCGTGTTACTATGTTTTTGCAACATGCTTATGTGAGGTGCTCACATAAGGTGTTGTGTTTGGAACTAACTTGAGTCAAGTCAAGGACTTGGGCTCGTATGGATTGATTGTTTATTCATGTGCAGGTGTTGCTTGAGTTCAAGACATGGCTGGTGAAGGGATCCATTGGACTAGTCTCAGGGAGGATATGAGGTTCCAACAACCAAATTCAGGAGGAATTGTGGTTGAGCTGATCAGGAGGTTGCGTAGCATGATTGAATCAAGAACAATGCATATGAAGGTATTGTGGACGTCATTGGAAGATGTTTGCACGTGTGCAAGGAGTGTATGGACGTGGATACATGGTTCCGAGACGTGATGAAGAGATGTGGACGTAAAGAGTTGGTCGGAAAGGTCCAACCGACTAGGTTATGGACTCAGGCTGCGACTGAGTCGGGTTTGACTCAAATATGGAAAGATTTGAGTTGGTTATGATAGGATTTCGTGTGGGTAAAGAATTTGAGTTATTTAGGAATGTGAGATACGTTCCTAAGGTGTTTGGAAGTCTTAATATTGCTTCTATCTGCGTATAGAAGAATCTTGAGCAGTTATGGAAAGTTACGATTCGTGATCTGAGTAGGATTGGAGTCCTAGTTGATATTGGGTTGGCCTAAGGGCTGGTTATATAAGAAAGGGAGCCCAGAGCTCGTGGTGCACGACTTTGGGGCTGTTCCTCTTGTGTTCTATTGAATAAAATTCGTAGTTTGAAGGAACTTTTGTGCCTTGTTCGTCCGACTTGTTCCAGACAAGTTTCACTTGTTGAGTTTCTGGACAGCACTACCTTTCGTCGGTGGTTTTATCATAACTCGAGTTTTACAGATCCAATTGACATGATTCATTTTGGGTTGTCTTCACTACTTGATTATATATTATATGTCAAAATTTCACAGTCATTGGATTTGTGGTTTCTGATCTACACGAGTTTCTTTGCAGCATTCCAGAACTGTTTTTTCTCGGGTAGGGCAGATTGACCTTGTTTGATCTTTCGATCATAGCTTGAGTTTTTCTCGACGGATTTGAGTGATTCCTTTTGTGTTGTCTTCGTGAATTGATTCTCTCTGATATCCATCACTTTTGTCACGGTGAAACACATTTATATTAGTGTCACACACGATTTCTTTAAGAGATCATTTTTCTGCCAAAGGGGTTGAGGTTTAATTGTTTCCACTGCGTAAGATTTTTAAATCTACCATTCACCCCCCCTCTGGTAGCTTTTCACGTGCTCTTCGATACTACAAGATGTCCATCCCCCACACAGCGAAGGGCCATGTGGGAGGTATCATTTGTAGAGGCTGAGCCGGTGTGTGAATTTGCTTTGCATGAAATTGGCATGCTTCGCATTTCTTCACCAGCTCAGTTGCATCCTGGAGTGTTGTAGGCTAGTAGAAGCCTTGCCGAAAGGCTTTACCAACCAGCATGCGGGAAGACGCGTGATTCCCACACTCGCCTCCATGGATTTCTGCGAGGAGCTCGCAGCCTTCTTCCCTTGTGATGCACCGCATTAGGATGTCGTTGGCACCGCGCCGGTAGAGATCCCCTTCTACCAACGTGTATCTTTTAGCCAATCTGACTATCCGGTCAGCGGATACATCATCGTCAGGAAGGATGTTGTCTTTCAAGTAGCTCCGGATCTCCGAGATCCATGCATCGGAGCTAACTTGAGCATTTGAGTCTTGTGTACTAGGTTGCTCGGAGCTTCCGGGAGCACCTATGATCCTTGATGGCTGCCATGGTAACAGGGCCATCCGGACCATCAGCTTCGGGATGCTGATCTCGCCCCCTTCGCTCAGTTCAGCAGGCTGAACTGTGGGTTTTGACAACCTCCGCACAAAAGTTCCGTCAGGAGCTGGAGCTCCGGTTGACGCTTTCGTCGAGAGTTTGTCAGCTTCAACATTGTGTGCACGCTGGACATGGTGGAGGTCTAGGACTTCGAAGTCTTTCTGAAGCTTCTGGACTTCGAGGAGGTAAGCAGCTAGCTAGAGGTTGTTGCAGGAGCATTCACCCTTCACTTGCTTAATGATGAGCTGTGAATCTCCCTTGACCAGCAGCTGCTTAACACCGTATGACAGTGCTACCTTTAGTCCGTAGATGAGTGCTTCGTACTTCGCCATGTTGTTGGTCGCCTTGAAGTCAAGGTGTACCATGTATTTTACCTTCTCCTCGGTTGGTGTGAGGAGAAGGATTCTAGCTCCGGCCCCCTGCTTTTGCATGGAGCCGTCGAAGTAGAGGTTCCAGTGAGGCTCGGTGAAGACTGGAGCCTTGTGTTCCGACTTCTGCTCACTGGGGCCCCTAGGGTTTGATGGAGAGGGAGTCCATTCCGCCACGAAATCTGCCAATGCTTGACTCTTGATTGCTTGCCTTGAAATGAATTCGAGATCGAATTCGTCCAATCCGCTGCCCACTTTGCTATATTCCCAGTTGAATTGGGATTATGCAACATTGCTCGAAGTGGGTAAGAAGTCACCACTGAGATTTTGTGAGCTTGGAAGTAATGGCGAAGCTTCCTGGAGGCAATAAGGACTGCATAGAGCAGCTTATGCACCTCTAGCTATCGAGTCTTGGCATCATGAAGTACTTCACTGATGAAGTACACTGGGCGCTAAATGGTCCGGACCCTCCCGGAGGGGCCCGAAGCTTCCTCTTCATTGATCCGGATCCTCCCTGAGGGATCCGGATCTTCTTCGAATATCTCCGGGTCCTGGCTGGAGGGACCCGGAGCTTCTTCAGAAGCGACCTGGACCCTCCCGGAGGGGTCTGGGTCTTCTGAAGTAACTTCTTGTGGATTCAAGTCTGGGAGCTGGGACCCAGACTCGCTTTCAGGAACCTCCTGACCCTCCCGAAGGGGTCTGGATTCCTGAGTATGGGATGGTTCTAGTCTCTCCGCAACCAGGACCATACTGACAACTTCATCAGTAGCTGAAATGTAAAGCAGCAAAGGCTCACCAGGGTTCGGAGCTACCAGAGTTGGTAGGGTGGTGAGGAGCTGTTTTAGCTCTTGGAATGCCTTTTCTGCTTCTTCAGACCATTGGAATGGTCCGGACTTTTTCAATAACTTGAAGAAGGGAAGTGCCCGTTCCACCAGTCTTGAAATGAATCGGCTGAGGGATGCTAGACATCTAGTCAGCTTTTGGACATCTTTGATGCGGGCTGGTGGCCGCATGTCTTCAATGGCCTTAATCTTCGCCGGATTAGCTTATATGCCCCGGTGACTTACCAGGAAACCAAGAAGTTTTCCGGAGCTAACCCCGAAGACACACTTGTATGGGTTTACCTTTGTGCGAGTGACCCGCAGCTTATCGAAGACAGCCTGCAAGGTGTCAAGGAGTGACTCCTTGTTCTTAACCTTGACCACGATGTCATCGACGTACAATTCCACTATGTCTCTAATGAGTTCTTCAAAGGTTTTGTACATAGCTCATACAAAGGTTGAAGCTGCATTCTTGAGACCAAATGGCATGGCTGTATAGCAGTACAATCCATCTACTGTGATGAAAGAGGTATGCTCTTCATCTTCCCTAGACATTCTGATTTGATGATACCTAGAATATGCGTCTAGGAAACACAGTAATTCACACCCAGAGGTGGAATCCACTATCTGATCTATTCTAGGTAATGGGAATGGATCTTTTGGACATGCCTTATTTAGTGTTGTGTAGTCGATACACATCCGAAGCTTCCCGCCGGCCTTGGGCACAACGACTGGGTTTGCCAGCCATTTTGGATGGAAGACTTCTCGGATGAATCCAGCCTTGATCAACTTCTCCACTTCTTGTCGAATGAAGTTCTGTAGCTCCACTGATTGCTTCCAAGGCTTCTGATGCACAGGCTGTGCGTCGGGGTAGATCTTCAGATTGTGCTCAATCACTTCCTTGGGGATCCCAGGCATTTGTGACGGTTGCCAGCAAACACGTCGACATTAGCCCGGAGGAAAGCGATGAGCGCGAGTTCCTATTTGTCATTCAATACCCCCGATATACTGGTGGTCTGAGCGGCATCAGAACCAATTTGGACGACTTTGATGGGAATGCCGGTGTCATCGCTTGGATGCACACGAGGTGCAGAAGTCGAGCCTCGCTGACGAATGCTCGGGGGTTTTGGAGCTTGCTCCTGTCTGGAGTCTTCCTCTTGCGCCGTAGTAGGTGCATGGATTTCTTCCAGAGCAGTTACTCCGGCAGTGCGATCTCTGCGAATCCGGAGAACGCCTACTGTGTTGGCATTTTTAACACCAAGTAACCATAATGAGCAACTGCCATGAATTTGTACAAGGAAGGCCTACCCAAGATGGCATTGAAGGGTAAGGTTATCTGAGCAACGTCAAAGACCAACTTTTTGGTGCGATACTTCTCCCGGGTCCCGAAGGTAACGGGGGGGGGGGGGGGTAATAGCACCGAGTGGGGTAATGGCTCCCGGACCTACTCCGGAGAAAGGTCGGGAGGGGTGGAGATCCGAAGGTCGGAGCTGAAGCTTGGTAAAAGCTTTGAAGCTTATGAGGTTGAGCCCCGAACCTCCGTCTACCGTGACATGGTGGAGATGGATGTTATTGATGGTAGGAGATACCATCAAAGGTAACTGACCTGCTCCAACCATGCTTCAAGGGCAGTCCAAAGCATCAAAATTGATGGCTGTGTCCATCCACTTTCGATGAGGCTCCGCCCTGGCTGTAGGAGCTACAGCAGCCATGTCCCGACGCATAGTCTTGATGACGCGGCGGAAGGTGATGTCCCATGATCCACCAAAAATGGTGTTCATGGTCTTCCGACGCTCGTTGTCAGAGACGTCAGAATCGTCGTCGACAGAGGTGTAAACGACCTTCAGGACCTTTTTGGGATCCTGAAAACCTAACTCCTCTTTAGCCGGAGCTTCGTCAACTTTTTGTTTTCTTTCCCTCTGTCAGAAAGGAGCTTCTTCCCGGCACTTGTTGTAGCGCTCGGCAAGGTTTTGGACCTCCCGGCAGTCTTCCAAACTGTGGCTGTCCGTTTTGTGAATTGGACACCACACCTTGGGTTTGCCACCGTCTTCAGAAGACGGTCGAGGTCGCTTCTCGGGGCGTGGCCCCCGACCACCCGGAGCTGCAGCAGCTGCAGCATTGGATGCACCGGCCGACAACTTCTTCTTGCCGTTGGTCTTTTTCTTCTTCTTGCCACTCCCGGAGGTAGTGGCTTCTCCTTTGGAGGATTTCTTGTGATCCTCTAGAGTTGGTTTGGAGTGCATTTCACGGCCCTCCGCAGCTCTGGCACATTTGTTAGCCAGGCTGAAGAGTTCCGTGACACTGGTGATCTCCTTGATCGCCAGTTTCTCCAGCATCTTCTTATCCCGCACTCCCTGTCTAAATGCCACAATGACAGAGGCGCTAGAGATAGAAGGGATAGTGTTTCGTACCTGAGAGAATCTCTAGATGAATGATCGCAGGGATTCTCCTCCTTTTTGCACGACTGCAAAAAGGTCTAGTTCGGTGCATGGTCGGGTGTATGAACTCCCGAAGTTGGCGGTGAACTTCCGGCACAACTCCTCCCAACTGTTGATGGAGTTGGGTGGAAGACTCATAAACCAGGATCTGGCAGTCCCAGTTAAAGCCACTAGAAAATAATTGGCCATTACGGCCTCATTTCCACCAACTGCCAGGATAGCAGTGGAGTAAATTTGAAGAAATTCGACAGGATTAACGGTCCCGTCAAACTTCTCCGGCAGGTGAGGCCAAAATTTCTGTGGCCACCTGACCATACGCAGATGCATGGCCAAAGCTGAACAGCCTCCTCCTACTCCTTCAGGAGCAGGAATGTCTTGAGCTCCTCGTCTTTCACGAGCACGCTCAATACGGACTCAGCCGTCTTGTTGGCGATATCGGCGATCAAGCTCCGCACGGAGGTCATGAGTTGAAAGCCTTGATACCGTGTGAGTGCATCGTGCCCCGGAGGGTAACGACGTCACCTGCTGTGACGCAGCACGTCTCCTGTTGTTGGAAACGTGTGGACCAAGTCTGCTAGACTATGTCCGTCGCTGCGACGAGGCCCGTCCTGAAGGAGGAGGACCCTGGTTGCTGATGCGGTCGGCTGCTGCTGCAACCAAATGTTCCACATCGGCCCTCCACTACTCCATGGCATCCCGGGATGCATCCGGAGGTGGTAGCCGTTGAAGGAGAGCACGTGCTGCATGAAGCGCGTGTTCCGGGTTGTCAAGATTCGCCGACGCAGTGATTGACGCTGGTGCACCATCGCGCTGACCAGCTTGATTTGCTAGTGGAGGCGGCGGTGGTGGAAGTGTGACTCCTGCTGGAACCGTGGTTCCTGCTGGTGGCTGCATATTGGAGGGATTGCCCCCAACAGCTTGAACAGCAGGATGACCATTGGATGATCCAGCGGCTGAGTTCACCATTCTTGAAATCTCAGGCTCCCCTACCTGGCGCGCCAACTGTCGGTGGTTTTGATCCGGCAGATCTCCCGACACTACTAAAGTGTTAGAGGAGTTTGAGGTTCGGTATGGGCGCGCGGAGATTCAAGAAGGTGAGGTGTAAAGTGACACAAGGGACACGAAGATTTACGTGGTTCGGGCCGCCTGAGCGTAAAACCCTACTCCACGGGATGTGTTGGTGTTGTATTGGATGTATGAACTCAACGTCAGTTGAGAGTGTAGGGTGAGCGCGTTCGATCCCCCTCTATGTATCGTCGGCCTGTCCTTTTATAGTACAAGGGCAGGCCGTTACAAGTTAGCCTAGCCCAACACGTGGCCCCGACGGTTACTAATTTGGATTGGACCGATGATAACTGAAGGGGAGACATCGGATCATCCGGTGTTCGCAGAGCAGTGATGTCAGCCTACTTTTCCAACTGCTATTTCGTGGAGGCTGGCTATTTATACCCCTTCAACCTGTCAAATCGACAAGTCTTGATCACCAGACATACTCTACACATCCTCAAGCATTCATGACATTGAGCCATCACTTCTACATCGTTTAGACCACTTACACACCAAGAGATAGGCTAGAACTAGCTAGAGATAGTGCTTGTGTGCCTCCATTCTTGGTGAGTGGAATCTCTAGTGTAGTGAGAGCTTTAAGGGAGTGTCCCTTAGTGTTTGTAACTGAGAGTGACTACCGGAGCTTTCCAAGAGGATTGTGGAAGCCCGGAAGATCCAAGTTGTACAAGGCTTGAGCTCCACCTTGCCGAGGTTGGCAAACGGAGAAGAATAGTGAAGATCCCTAGTCTCGGTGACTTGGGTGTGGCTATACCCTTTGGTGGGTGCCACAACGTGGATGTAGGAAGATCTTGACGATGTTGCCGAACCACGGGATAAATCCTCGTGTCTCCTTGGGAGTTTGCATTCTCATCCTCTCACCCTACATTTACGCATTTTATATACCGCGAAGTTGCTATTTACTTGAATGCATAGATTGTTTGCGTAGGGAATTGGACCTTGAGTAATTAAGTTTTATAGCTTTGATTTTTGAAAAGAATCCCAATTCACCTCCCCTCTTGGGCATTTGATCCTTATAGTATTAATGACACTTAATCAGGTCTTGAAGTCCTTGATTCCCCTTTGAAGATCTAGAGCCATTGTGGAGTCTTCCGGAGGTTAGAGGTTTGAAGATCTGTCGGTTGGACACGTGGCAGCTCCAGAGCATACTGTGGGGAACAGATAGGTCCGGAGCCACCTGACACGTGTCAGTTCTGGAGCTTCCCTCAGTCTGGGGTTAGGTCCGGGGGTGCCATTTCGGTACATAGCCCGGAGCTTCCCCCTTGTGGGCGGTAGCTCCGGTTTGATAGTACATGTGGCGACCCTGGGACTAACCATGTCGGGGAAGCGGGTCCGGTTATGCCTGACATGTGGGCCTCCGAAGATCTTCAAATCAAGTAGATGACATCCCCTTGAGATCTTTGCAATCTCAAGGGGTATACGGTTCCCAGGGTACCGACAATAATTTTTATTACTTGTCTCCGACCGAACGAATCACGATCCTTTGTGAAGGGACTGATGGAGGACTGACAAAGTGAGTCCTCCTCGTCCTCCGCGTCTACTGGGGTGTTACGTCAGGTGATCCAGAAGGCTCGTCACCAGTCGAGTCAAAAGGGTCAGGAACAGAAGGCTCGCCAACCGAGGGCTGGCTGGCCGAGGGCTGGCTCACCGAAGGGTAGCCAAGGTCAACTGGCGCCGCAGCCTCTGAGTCAGCCGGTGAGGACTACAACATTCAAATATTACATAAGTAAGTTTAATGTGAAATTGAATTTAAAGAATTTGTCAAAAATGAGTGAAATTTACCTGTGACGAAGCTCTAGAGCTACTCAAAACGTGCCCCAACAGCTGAGAGCGTCTGCTCCCAGTCGACGAGGCACCAGCGAAAGCATCCTCAGGTCTAGAGGGGTAGAACCCCCTCGTCAACAGCACCTTCTTACCCTTCTTTGACGCCATCCTATTTTAATTAGATAATCAGTAAATATACAAATAAAATATACAAAATTCATGTTACTATCTTCAAGAAAACATTACTTGTAATCACTTTCAAAATTCATCAACATCATTATCATGTGCCTGTGCCCTACTCCTTAAACCAGCCCAACAATCTTCCATCGTGGCCTGTTCTAATTTCCGTTTTCGCATATCATCTGCCTCTACATCTTCAACGTCTTCAACGTCTCTAACTAATTGATCGAGTCCTGCACCAAGCTCGACAATAAAAGTGTCTTGCAACTCTTCTTCTTGGTACACTTCTTCAACGTCTTCGCTATCATGGTAACCATCATCCCCAAGAGTATATAACCGCTCACGAGGATTCACCTTATATACCACCCACCAAGCACTGAGTTTCGTGCATGGATAAGGAAGATAATACACTTGTTCCACTTGATGTGCAAGAACAAATGTACCGTAACCTCGTAGTCGGTCCTTACTTTCACTTCCACCATTCCAAATTGGTTTTCTCGAGTTCCATGAGTGCGATCAAACCAGTCACAGTCAAAGAAGACAACTCGAAGGGTCTTATTTCTGTTAAAAGTAAATTCAAGGATTTTGTTAATGATCCCATAATAATCGGTTAAATTCCCTTGAGTGTCCATTGCTCTCGTCACAACACCGGAATTTGATGTTGCCGCTAGAGGACGAAGAGCTTCAAAATGAGTTGTACATAATCGAAAGCCATTTACGTCATGTCGACCATAGCTTCTAACATTCACCAATCCATAAGATAGCTACCGCAAATCTTCATGGACATTGTGAGTCCGACATTGTCATAAATGATCGTAAGTTAAAATAATACTTCTTTAATAATATTAACTTATAATACATATAAGACGAGAGAATATTACATAATCTCAAAACCAGGATAGGAAACTCTGCCCCCCATTTATTCCTTCTTTTCGCATCCCTTCTACTTGTTTAACCGTAGGTTGATGCCTATGTAATTGTCTTTTGTTTTCCCAGGCATATCCATGCAAGTGCTTATGATACTTTTGCTCATGTTACGCTCCTGATGCATGACATCAATGTTGTGCATTAGAATCAACGACTTCACATATGGTAGCTCCCAAAGTCCACATATGTGAGTCCAATTGTGTTCCTCTCCATAACCTACGGAATATCTAGTACGACCTTCATCAGGCACCAGTTTGTCCAACATATCAAAAATTTCTGACCCGTTGAGACGCTTCGGTGGTCCTTTAGTGACAACAGTGTTCTTTTGAAATACATGCCTCTGCTGTCTAAATATGTGATTCGAGGGCAGCCAACGTCTATGACAATCGAAGTAAGATATTTTGTCTCCACGAGTTAGTCGAAAGCAATCCATGCCTGAAGCACATATCGGACACGCCAGACGACCGTGAGTGCTCCATCCGGAAAACATGCCGTATGCCGACAAATCATGGACGGACCACAAATAAGCAGCTCGAAAGTTGAATTTCTGCTTCTTGTAATTCTCGTATGCTTCGACTCCTGTCCACAAGACTTTCAATTCTTCGATCAGTGGTTTTAACATCACGTTGAGACGTGACCCGGGATGATCAGGTCCAGGTACAATGAGGCTGAGAAACATGAACTTGTTCTTCGTACAAAAAGTAGGTGGCAGGTTGTAAGAAATGACAAAGACGGGCCAACAGGAGTATGACGTGGCGTTCGTACTGAACAGTGAGAATCCATCTGTTGCTAATCCAATGCGAACATTCCTCGCATCACGAGAAAAATCAAGATCGAAACGGTCTAGCGCCTTCCATGGATCATCGTCGGACAGATGCGTCAAGAATTCTTTGTTCTCACGTTTACCTTATTTTGTGCCATCTCATGTGTCTTGTAGTTCTTTTTGAAAGAAACAACCGCTTCAACTGAGGTGTCACAGGCAAGTAACGAAGCTGCTTATGTGCGACATCTGTCATCACATTATCACCATCGTCATTAACAACTTCGACATACCTCGGTTTACCATATTTCAAACACATCTTCTCATTGGCATGCTCTTTCTAGAATAACATGCAGTTGTATGGGCACACATCGATTTTCTCATACTTCATACCGAGACCAGATATCTTGATCTTTGAATGATACATATCTGGTGGCGCTTTGTGAGGTTGTGGAAGAATATCGCAGATCAATTTCATGAGATCATTGTAGGAGTTGATGGAAAAAAAGTATTTGGACTTAATTGCCATAAATCTGGTCAAGAAAGCAAGTACGGTCACAATCGTGTGTTCAGGGCCGGCTCAATGTTTTGAAGGGCCCTAGGGCGAAATCGACGACATGGGCCCTAAGATCCGCATATAGATATGTATGTTGCTAATAATCCTCTCATCATTTCAAAATAAATAAGTACCAAATTTCAATGGCTGAACATTAGAAATGTATCCATATGGTTTCTAATAGTAGCTAGAACACCTTGATGAAGCGGCCTTGTAGGTCCACTGAAGTTCAGGATAGGGGAAAAGGAAAAATTCATTAAATGTAAAATTGCTATCATAGTTGTAAACACTTCTTTACTAGACTGATAAGTCTAAAAACAACAGTCCTAATGTTCTTTGGCAATCTGTGACGCCCGGTTCCGAAAACTGAACCAAGCTAACACATATGTGTGCCCAGGATGTTCAACACACATACACGAGTGCAATCACAAAAGAGTATACAGTAAATTACCACATAACAAGATTAATTATCAAATTTTATTACACAATTCAGAATATCCTTGAGTACAAAATCTAATGAATATTAATGGCAAGTTTGAACTAATGCAGCGGAAATAAACTAATTAAGCAAACTAAGCAAAAGGGATAGCGCAGCTCCATGCAACACCACAGGCAAAGCTGACGGTAGACACAGCCTAGATCTCCACATTATCACCATTAAACTCACAATTCTGACCTGCAACTGTTGGGGGGGATTGCAAGAGTGAGTACATGTCGTACTCAGCAAGTGTGGAAAGTATGACATGTGGCTGATTTAAATGACGACAATAATAATGGCAAAGTGCTGAAAAGTACAGTAAAACATTTGAAAAAGCAATATCTCATATATATGTGAAGTAAACCCATCATAAACCATGTAACCATAATAATACCGGTCCATAATTCACCATTACCAATAACCATAATCAATGTCATAAACCATAATTCCATCCCATAACCATAACTATAATCATAATATCAACCATAACCATTACCAAACCATAACCATTCAAATAACCATCCCATTACCAAATTCCCTCTAATCATGTAGGTCATCCAGGTGCTCATAACCGGGAGCACGGCTATCATGATAGTTTTAATACTCTGCAGAGTTTGTACCACTTTACCCACGTGTTTGTGATTTCATCACCCGTCGGCGACTAAAGAACCTCCCTTATGCCAATTACACTTCCTTTGGTGTATGGCCAAGAGATCACAAAATAGCCTTTACAAAGGGATTACTAGCCTATTTAGACCCCACTGAGGTTTCACCGGTGGCGATGTCTCCCACTGAGCACATCTTCAACCAAGGGCCCCCTCTTGAGCCATTCGGATCCCAGGGTAGTCCTGCCAATCATCAACAAACCCAATCCGACTACCCCTTCCCCGAGCATCCACAATGGTCCAAACAGGACTAGCAAAGCCCTAATTAATCAGCTACGCCGCACCCATACTTGGCCTCGTGGTGGCACTGTAGTCCTGGCCTATTCTCGCATGAACCGGTCCTTAGATCTAAAGCAAGCAAACCACCATAACATCCAACCCATCCACATACCAGGCTTGCTTAGATCACCCATCGTATTGACCACTTCACATTAACCAGAATATCATTGATGCATAATTAAATGTGTAGTGTTGTTTGCCATTCCAATTAATTAAGCGAAGCAAAAAGGTAAAAACCCTTCCCGACTCTCTACCATATATTCTAGGTGACAAGGGTGGTTAAACAAATCTAGTAAACTTCCTACCATAGGATTCCCATCAAATTGACACAAGCATGCAGTTTGCAAACAAAACATTTATTTTAAAAACAGGATCAATATGCTTCAAGGACACTTGCCTTGCTCCGGCGGATAGGGTTGCTCAAGCACTTCAAAGTCTTGATTTTGGAAATCCTCGTATGCGGCCTCTTGAGCACGTTCCTCTACGCGTGATCACACATACAAGAAAATACATACAATTCAATATGATGCACATAAAATAATCAACATGCAATGACATGCATGCATGCAAGGTTTAATAATTAATTAACTATGGTTGTTTATTAATTAGATGCAACTAGTTCATACATGTTCATACAAGTTTATGGGGGTTTTAACGGGGATTAATGTTGCTGAAAATAAAAAGACGATGCAACTAAAATCAATTTACGTCTATTAGATCTAATACGTCGCTAAAATTTGCATCGGAAAAACGAATCCTACCGTAGATGCGATGGCTTCGAAGATCACGGGATGATGGCGACGCGTAGACAAAGTGGAGTAGACGGCGCAACAATCCTTCGGCGGCACCACGACGGCAACGCGACGACGACGACCTCCGACGGACGACGGCACCCTCCTCTTTTTCTTCCTCTTCCTCCTCTTTTTCTCTCCTGGCGCGCAGCTGTTTCCTCTCTTTTTCCTACGCCACGGCACTAGGGCTTCTGGATGGCGGCGCTTTGCTTCTGGCATCGAAAAAACGAGGCCTCGATGGGTTTTATAGCCGGCGCGGCTAGGGCACGCGGGCCAGGCACTGGGAACGCGCAGGATTGGGCGCGCAGGGGCGAACCGACTCAGTGACGGGGCCGGTCGGGTGGGGCGCGCGCGGGAGGGCGCAGTCACGGTGGGGCCGGCGCGGCAGGCGGGGCGTCGGGGCGGGTTGGCTGGCGCGCGGGAGTGGAAGTGCGGTGCGGGGCCAGGGCGCTGCGCGGGCGGGGCAGGTCGGGCAGGCAGCGCGGTCAACGCGTGCAGCGGGGCACGGGGCCGCTCGGCGCGGGATCGGGGCAAGGCGCGCGGTGCGCTGGGTGGGGCCAGGGCGAGCGCGGGCGGCGGGGCTGGCGTGCTCGCTGGGCCGTTTGGCCTGGCCGGCGGTTGGTTTTTTTCTTTTTTTTCTTTTTCTCTTTTTTTTATAAATATATTATTATTTATTTATTCTCTATATTATTTTTTATATATATTTTCTTTTTCTTTACATATATAAATATTATCATTAAATATATATTATTATATATATATATTTATTTATTTGTTATATGTTATTATTATTTTTATACTTATTCCCTATTAAAAGTTTTACGCTATTATTTTCCTTTTCTTCTTTTGCTACTCATATTTGTATATGTATATTTTATGTTTTATTATTTTTCTTTTATTCTATTAATATTTAATGCATGAACATGTATGCAATGCATGATGCAAAAATTGAGGGTGTTACAAACCTACCCCCCTTAAAATGAATCTCGCCCTCGAGATTCGACAGCGTTGAGAAAAGATGAAGGAATTCCGTCTTCAGGTCTTCTTCACGTTCCTACGTAGCTTCGGCTTCCGTATGGTGGTTCCATTGCACTTTGCACCAACGGACTTTCTTATTCCTCATGACCCTTTCCTTCACGTCTAGGATCTTGATAGGTTGCTCGACATAAGACAAATCCTCTTGAAGTTCTAACTCGTCCATCGGCACTTATTCTTCTGGCACCCTGAGACACTTCTTGAGTTGAGACACGTGAAACATGTCGTGTACATCGGAGAGATACGCCGGTAGCTCAAGTCTATAAGCTACCTCTCCTCGCTTGTCCAGAATCTTAAATGGCCCGATATAGCGAGGCATCAGTTTTCCTTTGATGTTAAACCGTCGCTGACCTCAAATAGGTGACACCTTGAGGTATACAAACTCTCTAACTTCGAAAGTCAGACTCCTTCGCCTATTATCCGCATAACCCTTCTGTCGGGACTGGGCAGCCCTTAGGTTTTCCCATATTATTTGAACTTGTCTTTGAGCGTCTTGTAATACATCCGAACCAAATACTTGATTCTCTCCTGTCTCATTCCAAAACAAAGGTGTCCTACACTTCCTTCCGTATAGTGCTTCATAGGGTGACATTTTCAAGCTGGCTTGGTAACTATTATTGTATGAAAATTCTGCATATGGCAAGCTCTTATCCCAACTTTTCCCATGCTTTAAAGCACAAGCTCTTAACATGTCCTCTAAAATTTGATTGGTCCTCTCGGTTTGTCCATCCGTTTGAGGGTGATATGCTGAGCTGAAATTTAACCTTGTACCCATAGCTTCATGCAGTTTCTGCAAAAACCTAGAGGTGAACTGAGAACCTCGGTTTGAGACTATTTTCTTTGGAACTCCATGTCGGCACACAATATGCTCCATATACAATTCTGCTAGCTTCGCGGTGGTATATGTGGTCTTGACAGGAATGAAGTGAGCTGATTTTGTCAATCGATCCACGATTACCCAAATTGAGTCATATCCGGACTATGTACATGGTAATCCAACTATAAAGTCCATACCAATCTCTTCCCACTTCCACTCCGGAATCTTTAATGGTTGCAATAATCCCGCTGGCCTTTGGTGTCCTGCTTTAACTCGTTGGCACACATCACACAATGCAACATATTCGGCTATGTCCTTTTTCATGCTGGCCCACCAATAGCATGTCTTCAAGTCCTTGTACATCTTTGTACAACCGGGATGAATTGAGTACGGTGAGTCATGTGCCTCCTTTAATATTGTCTCCCGAATATTCTTCACATTAGGCACAACGATTCTCTTTCCAAGCCATAAGGTACCATATTCGTCTTCATCAAATCTGAATTCTCCTTCTTCGATTCTTTTCTTGATTTCCTTGATCTCCTCATCCATGGTTTGTGCATCTCAAATTTCTTGCTCCAAGGTCGGATTTAACTCCATCATCTCCATCTCATTTACAAACCCAAGGTTCAACCGTTCGAACTCCGTACATAACTCGGATGGTAACTGTCGAACTGTGAGTTGATGACTTACTCCCTTCCTACTCAATGCATCGGCCACTACGTTGGCTTTTCCTGGATGATAGTTGATCCCCAAATCATAATCTTTGATGAGCTCCAACCATCTTCGCTGCCTCAAATTAAGATCCGTTTGTGTGAAAATATACTTAAGACTCTTGTGATCCGTATAAATTTCACACCTATGTCCAAGAATATAGTGTCTCCAAATCTTCAATGCATGTACCACGGCTGCAAGTTCTAAATCATGTGTAGGATAATTCTGCTCATGTTTCTTCAATTGTCTCGACGCATAGGCGACCACTTGACCTTCTTGCATCAATACACATCCAAGTCCTTGTCTCGATGCATCGCAATAAATATCAAAATTCTTGCTCACGTCCGGCAATATTAAGACTGGAGCTGTTGTTAACCTTTTCTTTAACTCCTCAAAACTTTCTTGATAAGCTTGAGTCCAATGGAAAGCTTTTCCCTTCATTAGCAATTCTGTCATTGGCTTGGCTATCTTGGAAAAGTCCTTGATGAATCGACGGTAATATCCAGCCATTCCAAGAAAACTCCTTATTTCCTTTACGTTTTGCGGTGGTTCCCACTTCAACACATCCCTCACTTTACCAGGGTCAACCGATACTCCTCCTCCTGAGATGATATGACCCAAAAATGGCACCTCTTTCAACCAAAACTGACACTTGTTGAACTTGGCATACAATTGATGCTCCCTCAGTTTCTGCAACGTAAGCCTCAAGTGTTCCTCATGTTCCTTCTCATCCTTCGAGTAGATCATAATATCATCAATAAACACCACAACGAACTTATCTAAGTACTCCATGAAGACCTTATTCATGAGATACATAAAGTAGGCAGGCGCATTTGTCAATTCAAAAGACATCACGGTGTACTCATAAGATCCATACCGTGTCCTAAAAGCTGTTTTGGGTCTGTCCGATGGTCTAATCTTCATTTGAAAGTAACCTGACCTCAAATCAATCTTGGAAAACACATAGGCACCTTTCATCTGATCAAACAAATCCTCTATACGGGGCAAGGTGTACTTGTTCTTGATGGTCACCTCGTTGAGAGCTCGGTAATCCACACACATCCTTTGCGTTCCATCCTTCTTATCCACAAATAGAACGGGCGCACCCCAAGGTGAAGAGCTAGGGCGAATAAAACCTTTCTCTAGTTGTTCTTGGATCTGCTTCTTGAGCTCCGCTAATTCCATAGGAGGCATCCTATACAGCCTCTTAGCTATAGGTGCAGTTCCAGGTATTAAATCAATAACAAACTCAATGTCTCGATCAGGTGGCATACCCGGCAACTCATCCGGAAAAACATCCAAAAATTCACACACCACCGGAATCTCCTCAATTGCGGCACCGTCCATATGATTCAGCTACAATTGCTTCGGTGCGGTTTGAGATGCTTCAAAATCTATGGCGATCCCTTCCTCATTGGTCAACTTCACTGTCTTTGTGGCACACTCAATAACTCCATTGTGCTTCCTCAACCAGTCCATACCGAGTATAATGTCCAATCCTTGAGAATCCAAAACAATGAGGTTGGCGGAGAAGTCTACCCCCCTTATCCTAAGACTTACTTTTGGACATACTATATTTGTCCTCATCTCTCCTCCAGGAGACTTAACCAATAGAGTAAACTTCATATGAGATAGGCAAACTATACTTGGCAACATACTTCAATGCAATGAATGAATGCGATGCTCCAAAATCAAATAACATAGTCACGGGGTTGGAGTTGGCGAGAAACATACCAATGACTATGTCATCCGCTTGTTGAGCATCCTCCGTAGAGACATAGTTCACATTGCCACGAGCAAAATTCCGCTGTCCACGGTTCCCTTGTGGCTGTCCTCCATTGGGTCTTGGGTTTTGCCTCGACACATTGCTTACTTGACCAAGGCCTGACTTAGGACATTGATGCGCAAAGTGTCCGGCTTCTCCACAAGTATAGCACTTCTTAACTCCACTAGAATTATTGGGGTGAGCTTGGTTTTGAACATTGGCACCAGGGAAATTAGCACGAGGTGCATAAGGAATTGGAGGCCTAGGTGCTTGCATGATAGGGCGCTGCTGCACAAACTGAGTTGGGCGCGGTGCATAACCAGGGCGCTGAGGAGGCTCAGAAGAGCTGAAATGAGGCGCATCGGGCGGCGCAGAGCGAGGGCGCACATTACTTCCTTGTGGTTGTCCTTGATATGGCGCCTTCCTCTTGATTTCTTGCTCCATCTCACGAATCTTGTTCTCAACCACAATCGCTTTGTCCACAAGCTTCTGAAAATTTGCATAATCACAATTGAGCAATTGTACTTGAATCTCATTGTTCAAGCCCCTCATGAACAAGTATTGTTTCCGGCTGTCCCGACTAACATCCTCAGGCGCGTATCTTGAGAGTTGAGTGAATTTATTGAGATATTCACTCACGCTTGATCTTCCTTGCCTTAATTTCTCGAATTCTTGTCTCTTCAAGATCATAACACCTTCTGGCACATAATGAGAACGGAAGTTCTCCTTGAATTCCTCTCTTGATTCTCATGAGCATTGCAATAGGAATCCCACCAATCTGCAGCTGCTCCAAATAGTTGATGAGAAGCAAATAGGACCTTCTCTCGGTCACTGCATTGGACAATATCAAGTTTCTTCTCCATGGACTTGAGCCAATCATCAGCATCCATAGGGTCAGCAGCTTGAGCAAAGGTTGGCGGCCTAGTCCTCATGAACTCTCCCAATCGGTTATGAGGAGGCAGGGGTGGCGGTGGAGGCATGTGGGGCTGATTGTTGATGTTACTGTCAGCCTGCAGCTGTCTCATAGTTTGTATCATGGTCTGCATGAGCTGGTTCTGCATAGCTAGTAGCTGCTCGATATTGATGGCTCCATGAGTAGGTCCTTGTCCAGTATTGTTCCGAGGTACTCCATGGTTCTACTCCTCACCATTGACATCCCTCTGATTACGAGTCCTCACCATCTGAAGGAGAGCAATAGGTAAGAATTAAGAAACGTCCCCAACTATATGCATCAAGGGATATGAAGCTAACCAACTAGCTATACTAGCCTAGGTGGACATGGCAATGCTAAAGCATCCCAAAATCCTCTATTTAGCACACAAGCAAACAATATATATATATATAGCAAACATCACACTAAACAAAAACACATCGATTCCTGAGTGCTCCTATGTGCTCTAAAGTGTCCATTCTATCTAGGCTGCGTCCTACGGTCAACCTGTGGCTCTGATACGAATCTGTGATGTCCGGTTTCGAAAACTGAACCAAGCTAACGCATATGTGTGCCCAGGATGTTCAACACACATACACGAGTGCAATCACAAAAGAGTATACAGTAAATTACCACAGAACAAGATTAATTATCAAATTTTATTACACAATTCAGAATATCCTCGAGTACAAAATCTAATGAATATTAATGGCAAGTTTGAACTAATGCAGCAGAAATAAACTAATTAAGCAAACTAAGCAAAAGGGATAGCGCAGCTCCATGCAACACCACAGGCAAAGCTGATGGTAGACACGGCCTAGATCTCCACATTATCGCCATTAAACGCACAATTCTGACCTGCAACTGTTGGGGGGGATTGCAAGAGTGAGTACATGTCGTACTCAGCAAGTGTGGAAAGTATGATATGTGGCTGATTTAAATGACGACAATAATAATGGCAAAGTGCTGAAAAGTACAGTAAAATATTTGAAAAAGCAATATATCATATATATATGTGAAGTAAACCCATCATAAACCATGTAACCATAATAATACCAGTCCATAATTCACCATTACCAATAACCATAATCAATGTCATAAACCATAATTCCATCCCATAACCATAACCATAATCATAATATCAACCATAACCATTACTAAACCATAACCATTCCAATAACCATCCCATTACCAAATTCCCTCTAATCATGTAGGTCATCCAGGCGCTTATAACCGGGAGCACGGCTATCATGATAGTTTTAATACTCTTCAGAGTTTGTACCACTTTACCCACGTGTTTGTGATTTCATCACCCGTCGGCGACTAAAGAACCTCCCTTATGCCAATTACACTTCCTTTGGTGTATGGTCAAGAGATCACAAAATAGCCTTTACAAAGGGATTACTAGCCTATTTAGACCCCACTGAGGTTTCACCGGTGGCGATGTCTCCCACTGAGCACATCTTCAACCAAGGGCCCCCTCTTGAGCCATTCGAATCCCAGGGTAGTCCCGCCAATCATCAACAAACCCAATCCGACTACCCCTTCCCCAAGCATCCAAAATGGTCCAAACAGCACTAGCAAAGCCCTAATTAATCAGCTACGCCGCACCCATACTTGGCCTCGTGGTGGCACTGTAGTCCTGGCCTATTCTTGCATGAACCGGTCCTTAGATCTAAAGCAAGCAAACCACCATAACATCCAACCCATTCACATACCAGGCTTGCTTAGATCACCCATCGTATTGACTAGTTCACATTAACCAGAATATCATTGATGCATAATTAAATGTGTAGTGTTGTTTTACATCCCAATTAATTAAGCGAAGCAAAAAAG
Source organism: Tuctoria greenei (assembly GCA_036927565.1). Classification (NCBI taxonomy): domain Eukaryota; kingdom Viridiplantae; phylum Streptophyta; class Magnoliopsida; order Poales; family Poaceae; genus Tuctoria; species Tuctoria greenei. The sequence continues at coordinate 177,571,052 of JAYESD010000006.1, forward strand.
GTAAAAATCCTTCCCGACTCTCTACCATATATTCCAGGTGACAAGGGTGGTTAAACAAATCTAGTAAACTTCCTAGCATAGGATTCCCATCAAATTGACACAAGCATGCAGTTTGCAAACAAAACATTTATTTTAAAAACAGGATCAATATGCTTTAAGGACACTTGCCTTGCTCCAGCGGATAGGGTTGCTCAAGCACTTCAAAGTCTTGATTTTGGAAATCCTCGTATGCGGCCTCTTGAGCACGTTCCTCTACGCGTGATCACACATACAAGAAAATACATACAATTCAATATGATGCACACAAAATAATCAACATGCAATGACATTCATGCATGCAAGGTTTAATAATTAATTAACTACGGTTGTTTATTAATTAGATGCAACTAGTTCATACGTGTTCATACGAGTTTATGGGGGATTTAACGGGGATTAATGTTGCTGAAAATAAAAAGACGATGCAACTAATATCAATTTACGTCGATTAGATCTAATACATCGCTAAAATTCGCATCGGAAAAACGAATCCTACCGTAGATGTGATGGCTTCGAAGATCACGGGATGAGGGCGATGCGTAGACAAAGTGGAGTAGACGGCGCAGCAAACCTCCAGCGGCACGACGACGGCAACGCGACGACGACGACCTCCGACGGACGACGGCACCCTCCTCTTTTTCTTCCTCTTCCTCCTCTTTTTCTCTCCTGGAGGCGCAGCTCTGGTTTCCTCTCTTTTTCCTACGGCGCGGCACTAGGGCTTCTGGATGGCGGTGCTTTGCTTCTGGCATCGAAAAAATGAGGCATCGATGGGTTTTATAGCCGGCGCGGCTAGGGCACGCGGGCCAGGCGCTGGGAACGCGCGGGATTGGGCGCGCTGGGGCGAACCGACTCGGTGCCGGGGCCGGTCAGGCGGGGCGCGCGCGGGAGGGCGCAGTCACGGTGGGGCCGGCGCAGTAGGCGGGGCGTCGGGGCGGGTTGGCTGGCGCGCGGGAGCGGAAGTGCGGTGCGGGGCCAGGGCGCTGCGCGGGCGGGGCAGGTCGGGCAGGCGGTGCGGTCAATGCGTGCGGCGGGGCACGGGGCCGCTCGGCGCGGGAGCGGGATCGGGGCAAGGCGCGCGGTACGCTGGGTGGGGCCAGGGCGAGCGCGGGCGGCGGGGCTGGTGTGCTGGCTGGGCCGTTTGGCCTGGCTGGCGGTTGTTTTTTTTCTTTCTTTTTTTCTTTTTCTCTTTTTTATAAATATATTATTATTTATTTATTCTTTATATTATTTTTTATATATATTTTCTTTTTCTTTACATATATAAAATTATCATTAAATATATATTATTATTATATATTTTTATTTATTTTTTATATGTTATTATTATTTTTATACTTATTCCCTATTACAAGTTTTACGCTATTATTTTCCTTTTCTTCTGTTGCTACTCATATTTGTATATGTATATTTTACGTTTTATTATTTTTCTTTTATTCTATTAATATTTAATGCATGAACATGTATGCAATGCATGATGCGAAAATTGAGGGTGTTACACAATCCATGATCATGAGCTCAGTCGTCTAAATTAGCAATGTGTTTAGGTAGCAAATAATAATTTGTTTAAGGCTAGAATAAATTGGCTCTTCTGTGATAACACATAATAGTTGGACAAGTAAAGTTATGTCAAATAAATTATAAAACACATATAATAGCAGCATTACTCTCTTGGAGATGGCTGCTGCAATTAGAACCACCAACCAGCGGGATGTGAGTGAGATGAGAAGCGGATGGTCCGTCTTAGATATGCACGAGAGCATAGTATGCGGCAGACGAGGAAGTGGCACAGTAGTAGAACAGCTTGTGGTTGCCATGTAGGGTTGGATTGTTTGGGTGAAGAGTGAAAGCAAGATCGGGAAGAGATAACTGGAGGTAATAGTGTGAGAACAGAAGCATTGATAAACAAAAAAAGCGACAGCAACCGGGAAGAAGCGAGAAGCTATGGAGGCCCAATGCAAATGCACCATGGCGGAGTCGCTTTTGACAGCAAGGGCGAGCAGGACGGCCCGAGCAAAAGGTGCACAGCGGCAACAACGTGGGCCCCTCCAAAGCCTGGGCCCTAGGCGGTCGCCCCTCCCGCCTAGGCCCAGAGCCGGGCCTGCATGTGTTCATGCAACGACTCTTGTGATTTCTTCAGCTTCTCGAGAACTTCACTGCCTCATTTGTAAGAGGATCCTCCGCTTCCAGAGCTTCTAGCATCTCATCCATCCTATCAACCTCTGTTATATCATCATCCTCATCCACTTCTGCTATGACTCGAGAATTAGTCTCGCTGTGAAAGGTCCACACTTCATAATGTGGAGTAAAACTGTTTCGACATAAGTGAAACGAAAGCTCCAATCTTCTAAAAAAACTTGGTGTTCTGACATTTTGTACATGGGCACTGCTCCATATCTTCTGTTGACAACGAAAATGCTCGACCCAAAAATTTATCTGACTTGATAAACCACTCATCCGAGTGACCACCAGTTCTGCTCTTCCAGCCAGTATCCAACTGCGGTCTTCACCCATGTTTGGCTCTGCAGTTTAACGCGAAAGAAATTGTCGTTAATGTATACAGGATAGGTCCTAAAATTTCGGCAGCATGACAAGACGCGTCAGAGTATACCTTTAAAGCAGACAAATCATTATTAATTTCATGGTTATGTTATGTCACGGCACTACAACCTAGGCAGATAGGTCCTAAACCCACCCAAGAGTGACCGAGCGGAGCATGCTCATGACGAGACGCATGATCCGGATTCGAACAAAATTTCGGTAGCATAACCCCGCTATTCTCCGTTGTACGCCCAAAAATGGTGCAGCAGAGAACAACAGGGTTACGCCATCGAAACCTCATCCAAATCCGGACCCGTGTATCGTCACAAGACACGCCCCCTCGGTCACTCCCAGGCTGTCCAAAAAGGGACAATTCTAAACCTGCATGTCTCACATGCCAATGGCATGTGAGACGTGCCGATCCGAAATGGGTAATACATTGCTATAGGTTACGTTGCTCATTTTCATTTTGAAGTCATTTAAGAGAGAGGAAAGAACTAGAGAAATAGTGAGAGGAAAGTTCGTCTTAGATGACAATTCCACATCCATTTTCGCCATCCACGCAATCGCGGGTCATTGACATCCTTACAAACCAGTTCGCTTCCGTGTCGACTTGACGCATACGGTACCACTACAATGGTGTACACGAACGATCACACTTATTATATGTCGTGTCCTTCCGTGTTGGTTCGAGCCGGCCCAAAACCCCTTTATTTATATATATTAAGTAACCACTCAAAAACATTATATGAATGCACTAAAGTTCAAACATACTGTGAGTCCTATGTGTGCTGAATACATTGGCTTTGACAATAAAATTTTTGAATGCTGCCATAACATCTTTTTGGCAAGGTCCGACTCTAGCTCCGAACTTTTGCAAGGTCTGACGTAAGGTTTGATATGTATTGCTATGTACGACTTATGTTGGTTAGCTTCGACATGTCTTTGATAGCTCTGACATGTCTTTGTTAAGCTCTTACATGTTTCTCTAGCTCCGGCTTCTGGGTTGACTGGTTCCGACTAGTTTTGATTAGCTCCGGCGCTAGGTCCGACTGGCTTTGGTTAGCTCCGGCACTAGGTCCGACTAGCTTTGGTAAGCTCTGGCGCTAGGTTGTACTAGCTTTGGTAAGCTCCGGCTAGCTTTGGCAAGGTTCAGAGCTTGATCGTAATGTTCCAAATTTTCATGTGAAATGTTTCGAACATGCTTTATATTCTTGGAAAGATTGCTTAGTATTCATTTGCTAAGTTTTTGGTGCGTTTTGGTTGATATAGATGATATCGTTTTGCTATGCTTTGCAACATGCTTATGTGAGGTGCTCACATAAGGTGTTGTGTTCAGAACTAACTTGAGTCAAGTCGCGGACTTGGGCTCATACGGATTGGTTGTTTGTTCATGTGCAGGTGCTGCTTGAGTTCAAGACATGGCTGGTGACGGGATCTATTGAACTAGTCTTAGGGAGAAGACGAGGTTCAACAACCAAGTTCGGGGGGAATTGTGGTTGAGTTAATCGAGAGGTTGCGCAACATATTTGAATCAAGAACAATGCATATGAACGTATTGTGGACGTCATTGGAAGATGTTTACACGTGTGCAAGGAGTGCATGGACGTGGCTACATGGTTCCGAGGCATGATGAAGAGATGTGGACTTAAAGAATTGGTCGGAAAGGTTCAACCGACTAGGTTATGGACTCAGACTGCGGCTGAGTCGGGTTTGACTCAAATATGGAAAGATTTGAGTTGGTTATGATAGGATTTCGTGTGGGTCACGAATTTGAGTTGTTTTAGGAATGTGGGAAACATTCCTAAGGTGTTTGTAAGTCTTAATATTGCTTCTATCTACGTATAGAAGAGTCCTAAGCAGTTATAGAAAGTTTTGATTCATGATTTGAGTAGGATTAGAGTCCTAGTTGGGAATGGGTTGGCCTAAGGGCTGGTTATATAACCAAGGGAGGCTAGAGCTCGTGGTGCACAACTTTGGGGCTGTTCCTCTTGTGTTCTATTGAATAAAATTTGTAGTTTGAAGGAACTTTTGTGTCTTGTTCGTCCGACTTGTTCCAGACAAGTTTTACTCGTCGAGTTTCTGAACAGCACTACCTTTCATTGGTGGTTTTATCATAACTCGAGTTTTACAGATCTAATTGACGTGATTCTTTTTGGGTTGTCTTCACAACTTGATTATATATCATCTTTCAAAATTTCACGGTCATTGGATTTGTGGTTTCTGATCTACACGAGTTTCTTTGCAGCATTCCAGAACTGTTTTTCTCGGGTAGGACAGATTGACCTTTGTTCGATCTTTCGATCATAACTTGAGTTTCTCTCGACGAATTTGAGTGATTCTTCTTGTGTCATCTTCGTGACTTGATTATCTCTGATATCTATCACTTTTTTCACGGTGAAACACAGTTAGATTAGTCTCACTCACGATTTCTCTAACAATCATTTTTCTACTGAAGGAGTTGGGATTTAATTGTTTCCGCTGCGTAAGATTTTTAAATCTACCATTCACCCCTCTCTCATAGATTTTCACGTTCTCTTCAATCCTACAACTGGTATCAGAGCCATTTTGCTCTAATCATTGTGACTTGCACGTGTTTTTGACTAATCATCATGGAGAAATACTCCGCCAAACCTTGTGTGTTTGCTGATATTGATTTTCAGGTTTGGAAGGCACGCATGGAGGCTTTCATCCAGGCGCAAGGCTTTGCAATATGGGAGAAGGTGTACAAGCCTTACGAAGTGCCGTCAAATGATCAAGTTACAGCTACAAATCTGAGATATGTCGACAACAACAACAAGGCTCGAAACTTGATCATACAAGGATTAACTCAAAGCGACTTCGACCGTGTTGCACACCTCCGATATACATACGATGTGTGGAAAGCACTTTGTGACTACCACGAAGGATCCAACACGATCAAGGAGGTAAGGCAAGACATGTTCAAGAAATAATACATGCGCTTCGAGATGCAATCTGGTGAGTCTATTGATGACCTTTTTGCTCGCTTTAATAAAATTCTCAGCAACTTGCGTAGTGTCAATGTTAATTTTTCAGATGCTGAAAATGCTAGGCAATTGTTAAGTGCATTTGATATGTCAATTTGGGAGATGAAAGTCACATCTATTCTGAATTTACTGTCACGAGTACACTTACTTTAGATGTGCTTTACTCTAAACCAAAAACTCATGGAAATGACATCTTATCACGTAAGAACCCAAATAAGTCTATTGCATTTGTCTCACAACGTGATATTCCTAGCTCTGGCCAACCATCATCTTGCAATACTCTTGCTTTGTTGTCCTCACTAACCCTGGAGCAGATCGAGGAATTTCCAGAGGAGGAGCTAGCACTTCTCTCTACTAGGTTCTCAAAAGCATTGCAAAATGTGAGAACTAGAAGGAGAGGAAGCTCCGAACCTCAACGATGCTTCGAATGTGGTAAGGCGGGACACTTTTGTACAGAATGCCCTAACCTTTCAGGTTCTACTTCCCGAGAAGAAAAACAATCAAGGATGAAGCACTCCTCAACAAATGATAAGAAGAAGAAGAAGGGCTTTACATGTCGCCAATCGGTGAACAGTTTTATCTCCGCACTCCAGGAACTTGGCTCAAGCGACATGGACATTGGAAGTGACGAAGATGAAGATGATTTGGCCAAATAATGCTTCATGGCGGGCAAAAAAAGATCAAGATCAAGTCAGGAGGATGCATAACACAACATTGACGACGATGAGGTATGTTCTACCTGTAATGAAATGTGTGATGCAATTTCTCGTGCAACTATTATTGTTAAGAAAAAGGACAAAAAGCTTAGGGATAATGCTGCTAAAATTGAATCACTAGAATCTGAAATCAACCATTTGAAAACCTTGATTCCTAGTTATGATTCTTGTCCCTCATGTGATTTAATCTATGAACAATTGTCCACATTAAGAACTGCACATTCCTCTACTCTAGATAGACTTGAACTTGAAATTGAAAAGAACAAAAAGCTTACTGCACTCGACATTGGAAACTTAAAAGATGCTTCTTGTTCTACAATTGATTTGCATTGTTCTAGTTGTGATGATCTTGAAAAGAAACTAAAAGATGCCATGAATGAAATTTCAATATTAAATAATGCTTTACGTTCTCATAAAGTTAAATATTGTTCCAATTACAAATTAAAAGGAAAAACTTCATGTGAAAATTGCCTTGATCTGTCCAATAAACTTGATAACATGCATAGGACATTAGATCGGTTTTGTAATGGGAATAAGAACCTAAACTTGCTGCTGAATTCTTCCAAGTCTTGCAATGATAAAACTGGTTTAGGTTTTGATTCTCATGCTCATGCTAAGGCACATCCACCTAAAATTCTAAAGTCATTAGGAAGTGGTTTGGTTCAAACAGTTCCTAAACAAAAAAAAAGTGATTTTCAAATCTGTAGGAGTGTTGTCTCATTCAATTTCAAATAAAAATATTGCTTGCTCATCTAGATATGAACACAAAGTTAAATTTCATTGTACATACTGTGGTAGAGATGGTCATGTCATAGATTTTTGTTATAGACTAGCTAAACAACAGAAAAGGGAAAGAATGATTGCTAGATCTCATAACTTTCATGCAAAATTTGCTGCACATATTAAAATGAATGCCAGGAACATGCAACCTGCTGTTATGAGTCAAAAACATTCAAAGTTTACCTCCGGACCTTCTGTGTTTGCTTCTGGAGCTACTAATATTTGTGCTACACAAGTAACACCTTATTGGTCAGTAGTTAAGAATAAAAAACATCAAACTTTGACTCATAAACCTGCTGTTTTATCTCAGATTTCGCGTGTTTTTCCTGCTGCACGTCGTGTGACTCAGTACTAGATACCTAAATGCCTTTTGACTAACCCCAGTATTGAGTCATCAACGTATTGTGCTTCTATGTAGGTTACACGTTTGAGGAAGGAGAACATTTGGATTGTGGATTCAGGTTGCTCACGCCACATGACCAGTAACAAAGATTGGTTCTCCTCCCTCTCTTTTGTGTCACGTGTAGAGAATGTTACTTTTGCCGATAATTCTTCAAACTCCTATAATTGCTAAGGGTTCGGTTAGAGTAAATAATCACTACACTTTGAATGATGTTGCACTTGTTAAAAATTTGAAATACAACTTGCTTTCTGTTTCACAATTGCTAGATGAAAATCTGGAAATTATTTTCAATAAAAACTGCTGCAAAGTTGTAGGTTCAAATAGTGAGCTCATTTTTAACATGTCTCGGTTTGGAAGAGTTTTTAAAGCTGATTTTGATATGACTTCCTCTAAGCATAGTTGTCTAGTTGCTAATGATTCTAACGATTTATATTTTTGGCATCGTAGACTTGGTCACGTGGCTTTGATCATCTCACGCGTGTTAGTGCTCTTGATCGCATATGTGGGCTGCCTAAGCTTAAAGGAGACAAAGAAATTGTTTGCTCTTCTTGTAGATATGCTAAGATGGTTGCAGGTTTACATACTCCTCTCACAATGATCATGACAATTGAACCGAGTCAACTTTTGCACCTTCACACCGTAGGACCTTCACGTGTTCAATCCTTCGGAGGTAAATGGTATGTTCTTGTGATTGTTGATGATTATTCTAGATACTCTTGGGTTTACTTTATGACATCTAAGAATGAAGCTTTTAGTCACTTTAGAACTTTATTTCTTAGATTATCAATTGATCACCCAGGATCTTTAAAAGCAATTAGAAGTGATAACGGAACTGAATTTAAAAATCAATATTTTGATCACTTTTGTGCTGAAAATGGAATAGATCATCAATTTTCTTCACCACATGTACCTCAACAAAACGGTGTTGTAGAAAGAAAGAACAGAACCTTAGTTGAGATGGCTAGGACAAAATGCTTGATGAATATCAAACTCCTAGGAATTTTTGGGCTGATGCGATTGCAACCGCTTGTTATGTCTCAAATCGTGTTTTCTTGTTCGCTAAGCTAGATAAAACACCATATGAGCTCCAGTTTGGACATAGGCCTAGTGTTACGCACTTTCGGGTCTTTGGTTGCAAATTCTTTGTTAAGAAACATGGTAATCTTGATAAATTTGAACCTAGATCCATTGATGGCATGTTTCTTGGTTATCCATCTCATACTAGAGACTACCGTATGCTTTTACTTGACACTAACAAAATTGTGGAGACTTGTGAAGTGTCTTTTGATGAAGCTAGCCCAGGTACTAGCTCAAACATTGTAGGTCCAGATCCATATCCGCAGGGGGAGAGCATTTTCGTTGAAGATGAGGAAGAATTGGAGCTGCTGTCAAAAAATTCAGCAGCTAAAGACTTTGGTTCAGCTCCGGGTGTTAATTCTCAACCAGCACCGACAACCATCAATGCTGATTCAGATCTTCCTCAAGTCACAAGCTCATCAATTTGTGATGAACATGAAGAAGAATCTTGTGAGACATCTGTTCCCCTACAGTTTTACAAAGATCATCCCCCGCAACAGATAATTGGAAGCTTGCACGAACGAGTCACACGGTCCAAGTTTTGCGATCCAAACTCTCATGCTCATTCTGCTTTTGTTGCTTCTTTTGAACCCAAAGATATATCACACGCACTCACTAATGAATCTTGGATTATTGCCATGCAAGAAGAGTTAGAAAATTTTGAAAGAAATAATGTTTGGAAACTTGTACCTCCACCTCAAGGTCACACTTTAATTGGAACTAAATGGGTGTTTAAAAATAAACAAAGTGAGGATGGGGTTGTGGTTAGGAATAAGGCTAGGTTGGTTGCTCAAGGTTTCACTCAAGTTGTGGGTCTAGATTTTGATGAAACTTTTGCTCCAGTTGCTAGATTAGAAGCCATAAGAATTTTGTTAGCTTTTGCTGCATCTAAAGGTTTTAAACTATATAAAATGGATGTTAAAAGTCATTTTCTTAATGGCTACATAGATGAGGAGGTTTATGTCAAACAACCACCGGGTTTTGAAACTTCAGATTTTCCTAATCATGTTTACAAACTGTCCAAAGCCTTGTACGGTCTCAAACAAGCCCCTAGAGCATGGTATGATAGGTTAAAAACATTATTACTTGCAAAGGGGTTTACTATGGGTAAGGTTGATAAAACTCTTTTTGTGCTTAAGCATGGCAATGACTCATTATTCGTTCAAGTGTATGTGGATGATATTATCTTTGGTTGTGCTTCTCATGATCTTGTGTCCAAGTTTTCAGCTACGATGAGTTCAGAATTTGAGATGAGTATGATGGGAGAACTCACGTACTTTTTGGGCTGCAAATCAAGCAAACCAAGAAGGGTACCTTTGTGCATCAAACGAAGTATACAAAAGACCTCCTAAGGCGCTTCAACATGGATAAAAGCAAGCCTCTTCAGACACCAATGGGAACAACAACAACACTTGAACTTGATGAAGATGGTGAACCTGTGGATCAAAAGAATATAGAAGCAGGAGCGGATCACTTTTGTACCTCACGGCATCAAGACCGAACATACAATTCAGCTTATGTCTTTGTGCATGGTTTCAAGCTTCCCCACGCGCTTCACATCGTCAAGCCATCAAACGGATTCTCAGGTACATACATGGAACTCAAGAATTTGGTATTTTTCTTCCTTCTTCCTCAACTGTTACTTTGAAAGCTTTTTCGGATGCTGATTTTGGGGGTTGTAGGATTGATAGGAGAAGTACTTCCGGTGTTTGTCATTTTCTTGGTAATTCTCTTGTTGCTTGGTCCTCTAGAAAACAAAGCTCAGTTGCACAATCTACGGCTGAATCTGAATATATAGCGGCTGCTAGTGCTTGCTCACAAATTCTTTGGATTGTTCAAACACTTAAGGACTAAGGGGTTGATCTACATAGTGTTCCACTGTTTTGTGATAACACTAGTGCCATTTGCATTGCTAAAAACCCCGTGCAACATTCTAGAACTAAGCACATTGACATTAGGTATCACTTTCTCCGTGATAATGTTGAAAAAGGAAACATTGTGCTTTACCATGTAGATATCGAACAACAATTGGCTGACATTTTTACAAAACCTTTGGATTTCACTCGTTTTTGTTACATTTGTAGTGAAATAGGGGTTATGCATCCTCATGGCTTAAATTGAGGGGGAGTTTTGAAACTTGGGAAGTCAATGTGTGAATCTGAACTTAAAATAATATGAGCATAGTATTTCATACATATACGACTTTGTGATTCCTTTTACATGCTGAAAGTTCTTACTACATTACTCATGTTATACATTTTGTAGTTTTTGCCATGACTAGTAATTGGAATAATTACTTACACTAAATATGGTCATGGTTGAACTTTCTTGCTGTTTTGAACTTGTTGCATGCTCACAAGTGTTTTTTAATCATAAAGAATTAATCAAGTAATCAACTCACATGTTGAGTTTTTGTGAACAAATATAAGTTGAGAAAAGATCAAGAGAATATGCATGCATCGCACTTTTTCTTTTGAGATCGCTTATCATTGAACTTAGATATGAACTTGGAAGAAGTTGTGTATGACTAAAACAATATCCTTAAGCTTCTGATTGTCAAATGACATAGGCTTGGCTTGGTTGGTTAGAATAAGGCAGATGCACATATAATCTCTTGCAAATATCATATGATCTAAATTTGTGCTTTGAAAAATAATAAAATGCAGCAACAAGTGTCATGCTTTCAGGTATTGAAATAGTTAAGTTTGTGAGATCATGACTTGCTTAAATTGAAAATTACATTTGATCTCTAGCATGGCTTACACTACTTTATGTCTCTCATTGTTGTGATAGTGTAAGTTATTTGATAGTATGACTTGGATGAGCTTTGTTTTATATGTATATGTTATAATATGCTCATAAAAATTAAAATTTCTCTTTTGAACCTTGCTGAATACATTGTCAAAGGGAGAGACATAATATGGTGAATTATGCAAGGGGGAGAAATATGTATAGGGGGAGAAATTTAATTCTATCTCATTTGATTTTCAAAAAGGGGGAAAATTGTTCTCAAAACTTTTCATGCCAATGTTCGGATTTTAAATGGTGTTGCCAATGCATTCATCAAAGGGGAGATTGTGAGACCTATGTGTGCTAAATACATTGACTTTGATAATAAAAGTTTTGATGCTGTCATAACATCTTTTTAGCAAGGTCCGACTCTAGCTCCGAGCTTTTGCAAGGTCCGACGTAAGGTCCGATATGTTTTTCTAGGTCCGAATTATGTTGGTTAGCTTCAGCATGTCTTTGATAGCTCCGGCATATCTTTGTTAAGCTCCGACATGTTTCTCTAGCTTCGGCTTCTGGGTTGACTAGTTCCGACTAGTTTTGGTTAGCTCCGGCGCTAGGTTCGACTGGCTTTGGTTAGCTCCGGCACTAGGTCCGACTGGCTTTGGTAAGCTCTGGCACTAGGTTGTACTAGCTTTGGTAAGCTCCAACTCAAGCTCTGGTTAGCTTTGGCAAGGTTTGGAGCTTGATCGTAATGTTCAAAATTTTCAGGTGAGATGTTTTGAATATGCTTTATATTCTTGGAAAGATTGCTTAGTATTCATTTGCTAAGTTTTTGGTGTGTTTTGGTTGATATGGATGATATCGTTTTGCTATGCTTTGCAACTTGCTTATGTGAGGTGCTCACGTAAGGTGTTGTGTTCGGAACTAACTTGAGTCAAGTCGCGGACTTGGGCTCGTACGGATTGGTTGTTTGTTCATGTGCAGGTGTTGCTTGAGTTCAAGACATGGCTGGTGACGGGATCTATTGAACTAGTCTTAGGGAGAAGATGAGGTTCAACAACCAAGTTTGGGAGGAATTGTGGTTGAGTTGATCGGGAGGTTGCACAACATGTTTGAATCAAGAACAATGCATATGAAGGTATCGTGTACGTCATTAGAAGATGTTTGCACGTCTGCAAGGAGTGCATGGACGTGGCTACATGGTTACGAGGTGTGATGAAGAGATGTGTACTTAAAGAATTGGTCGGAAAGGTCCAACCGACTAGGTTATGGACTCAGGCTGCGGCTGAGTCGGGTTTGACTCAAATATGGAAATATTTGAGTTGGTTATGATAGGATTTCGTGTGGGTCACGAATTTGAGTTGTTTTAGGAATGTGGGATACGTTCCTAAGGTGTTTGGAAGTCTTAAGATTGCTTCTATCTGCGTATAGAAGAGTCCTAAGCAGTTATGAAAAGTTTCGATTCATGATTTGAGTAGGATTAGAGTCCTAGTTGAGATTGGGTTGGTCTAAGGGCTGGTTATATAAGCAAGGGAGGCCAGAGCTCGTGGTACACGACTTTGGGGCTGTTATTATTGTGTTCTATTGAATAAAATTCGTATTTTGAAGGAACTTTTGTTCCTTGTTCGTCCGACTTGTTCCAGACAAGTTTTACTCGTCGAGTTTCTGGACAGCACTACCTTTCGTCGGTGGTTTTATCATAACTCGAGTTTTACAGATCCAATTGACGTAATTCTTTTTTAGATGTCTTCACAACTTGATTATCTATCATCTGTCAAAATTTCACGGTCATTGAATTTGTGGTTTCTTATCTACATGAGTTCTTTGTAGCGTTCCAAAACTGTTTTTCTTGGGTAGGACAGATTGACCTGTTCAATCTTTCGATCATAACTTGAGTTTCTCTCGACAGATTTGAGTGATTCTTCTTGTGTGATCTTCATGAATTGATTCTCTCTGATATATATCACTTTTATCATGGTGAAACACGGTTAGATTAGTCTCACTCATGATTTCTCTAACAGATCGTTTTTCTACTGAAGGAGTTGGGATTTAATTGTTTCCGCTGCGTAAGATTTAATTGTCTTCGATCCTACACATACACTACACAGAATAGAAATTCAGAATGACAGACCAAGCTATAGACAAAAAAACAAATAAAACATATAAAGCATTTACAAAATCTAATTATGCATTTACTACAAAATCTGAATAAAAAACATATTAGCCACAATGGACAAGTGTGAAATCACAAGTGTAATACAAAACAACATATAAAGCATATAAAATTATACAAGACAAAAAACATATTAGCCAAAAAGATAGCCTAAAATCCAATTATGCTAAATCTAATACAAGACAAACTTATAGCACAAGTGTGAAATTTTGCATACTGCACAATAGACAATTAGCCACAATGTAAAAACAAATTCAAGTAAACCTAATACCTAAAAGGGGCGGCGGCGGGCGCAGCAGGGGGCGGGGCCGGGGGCGGCGAGGGCGCGACCGGCGCTGGGGCAAAAAAGCGGCACCCAGGCAAAAAAAGCGGCGCCCAGCACCTATTCCCATCGCTCACGGGAAAGCGAAGCGGCGGGGGCTCACCCCAATTTCTAGCTAATTGTCCATTAAGTGTGCTAGCTAACAATTAACAATTAATTGCAAAAATTCACAAAAAATACTAACAACTAACAGGGAGCTCACCTCGGTGGAGGCAGTCGGCCGGGCTTGGGCTCAGGGACGGCGGCGCTCGGGCGAGGATGAGGGCGGCAACGCTCGGGGAGGAGGTAGGCGCCAGGGGCCAGGGGCGTCAGGGGCGCAGCGGGCCAGGGCCAGCGAGGCCGGGAGCGCGGCGGCCCGGGGCCGGCGAGGCCGGGGGCGGCGGGGGCGCAACAAGGCCGGGGGCGATGGGGAGCGCGGCGGGCCGGCGGCGGGAGCGGGGGTGGCGGGGCCGGGGTCGGTGCGGAGCGGCGGCGGCGCGCGTAAGGATAAGACGAAGCGAATGAGGTCAGTACGACGGTATAGGCCTTTAACTTGCGATGACCAGGTTAATTGCGATGGCCCTAGGGTTCGCCGTTGCAATTAATACTATTTGCGACGGATAACAGAAAAGGCCATCTCAAATAAGCTTAATTTGCGACAGCCTTCTTATTTGCGACGGTTTATCTAATTTACGATGGCCATTTGCGGGTCGTCGCAAATACTGGCGGCCGTCACAAATGACCGTGTTTCCTGTAGTGCCTTATGTCGTGTCGGGCCCTTTTGCATGCCATGCAGGCCGTGCTTGGCTCGAGACCCGAACCAAAAGACATAGATTCGCAGATGAACAAGTGAACAGGCGAATTTTGACAAACACAGAGTCAACAACGAGCAAATTTTAATAGTCTCATAGTAACAGACGAGATACCTGAATTATATATTTAGGTAAATATGCTTAAAAGTTTTTTACAATAGCTGCCGAATTAAAAACCTTTAGGTAAAACCTCGTATTCAACTACGAGGAGAAAAATCCTAAAGAAAAAAGAGTACAATCAACTCTTTTGGTGATCAAAGTTCAAATGTTCAAAACACTTAACAGTTCCAAACTCTGATACAAGCCAACAGGCAACACAACAACCATGCCAATCAATCATCGAGATACAAGTTGTCCATTTTCTCCTCAAGTTCCTGGTTCACCATGTTGTGCTGCCGCCGATCATCGTCTTGTTCCCAATCCTTAATCAAGGATAGCATTTCCACATGCTACGAAGTTAGACTACGTCGACGCTCCTCAATTAACCTGCCACACAAACTAAAAGCATACTCGAAGGAAATAGTGGAAACATGCACAATCATTATGTCTTTAGCTAAGATGGATAAAATAAGATAAAATCTTTTGTGTTCATATCACCAAGTAAGAATACTAAATGAATCATCAAATTCTAAAACAGAATCAGAGTCTAAGTATGAGGCTAATTCACAAACATTGCAAGTCACCGTAGTAGTAGAAGAAGTTGTAGAAACAGATGGAGAAGTAGAAGGGGCAGCTCTACCATATATTCTGTACCATAAGCTTACCTGCTTACCGGTTGATGTGGTGGTCTTTGTTGGTCTATTCAATCTAACAGACCAAAACTTGTTCTCATATTTAGAGAACAACTTAGTTAATTCAGATTTAACACTGTTGTAATAAGAAGTGTAATCACGATTAAGTATCTGGGATAGTAATTGCAGAGAATTGGCAAAACATATCAGTTTAGCTCTAGGATTTAAAATGAATGCAAGAGAGTACAAGAGAGGTATCTCGACCCAATAATTAAGAAATTTACATTTCATTGGAACCACCACCACAACAACAACAACAATCAAGCCTTTGTCCCAAACAAGTTGGGATCGGCTAGAAATTAAACCCAACAATTTCTGAAGAAAAGTAATAGAAAATAAGATGAGAGTAAAAAAATACAAATAAGCTAAGATTCTACATTTTATTTATTTTAGAAATGGATTAATAAGAAAAAAGATAAGAGTAGCAAAATACGAATAAACTAAGATTTTGGCACATGAATTGCTAATTTCCATGCAGTCCTATCATGAGTCAAATCTTTAGGTATGTCCAATCCTTTAAGTCTCATTTCACCGCCTCCTGCCATGTCAACTTTGGTCGACCTCTACCCCTCCTAAAATTTTCTCTACTCTTTATAATCCGCTGTTAACCGATGCTTCTGGAGGTCTCCTTTGGATATGCCCAAACCACCGTAGGCGATGTTGGAATAGCTTCTCCTCAATTGGTTCCACCCCTACCCTATCACGTATAACCTCGTTCCTAATTTTGTCTCTTCTTGTGTGACCACTCATCCACCGTAGCATGCGCATCTCAACAACACTCATTTGTTGGACATGTTGCCTTTTAGTTGGCCAATATTCTGCTCCATACAGAATTGCAGGTCTGATCATCGTCCTATATAATTTTCCTTTCAATTTTTGTGGAACTTTCTTATCACATAAGATTCTAGATGCTTGTTGCCACTTCATCCACCCCATCTTGATCCTGTGGCAAACATCTTCGTCAATATCACCATTGATTTGTAACATTGATCCCAAATATCGAAATGTGTCCCTCCTAGGTACTACTTGTACTTGTAAACTAACATTTCCATTCTCGCACCCGACATTACTAAAGTTGCATCTCATATACTCAGTCTTGGTTCTACTAAGTCTAAACCCCTTAGACTCTAATGTCTGCCTCCACAGCTCCAATTTTCTATCAACACAATCTCTAGTTTCATCAGTAACACTACATCATCAGTAAAGAGCATACACCAAGGGATATTCCCTTGTATATTCTTCGACACCTCATCCATCACTAAGGAAAATATGTATGGACTTAAGGCTAATCCTCGGCGTAGCCCTATTGTGATAGGAAAAGTATCGGTCTCACTATCTCTTACGCGCACACTTGTCACCACATTATCGTACATATCATTGATAAGGTTAATGTACTTTGTTGGGACTTTGTGTTTCTCTAGCGCCCACCACATGATTGGTCTTGGTACCTTATCGTATGACTTCTCCAAGTCAATGAACACCATATGTAGATCCTTCTTTTGCTCCCTATACCTCTCCATAAGCTGACGGAGTATGAAAATCACCTCCATAGTGGACCTCCCAAGCATAAAACCAAACTGGTTTTTAGTGACATTGGTCACTTTCCTCAAACGGTGTTCAATCACTCTCTCCCAGAGCTTCATAGTATGACTCATGAGATGAATTCCTTGGTTATTAGTACAACTTTGAACGTCTCCTTTATTTTTGAAAATGGGTACTAAAATACTTTTCCGTCACTCTTCAAGCATTTTATTTGACTGAAAAATGCAGTTGAATAGTTTAGTGAGCCATACTATTGCTACATCCCCCAGACATCTCCACACCTCAATGGGGACATCATCGAGGCCGAGGGCCTTTCCCCCTTTCATTCTTTTTAAGGCCTCTCTAACCTCAGACTCTTGTATCCTCCGCATGAATCATCTATTGGTGTCATCAAATGAGTCATCTAACTCGAACCTAATGCTCTCATTCCCATCATTGAATAGTCCACTGAAGTAGTCCCGCCATCTGTTCCTAATCTCTTCATCCTTCAATGGAATTCAATCTGCCTCATCCTTAATGCATTTGACTTGGTTGAGATCCCTCACCTTCCTCTCGCGAAGTTTTTTCCATCTTGTATATATCCCTTTTGCCTTCTTTTGTCCCTAATCTTTCATATAACGCATCATAGGCCTGTCACCTTTCTTTACTCACAACACGCATTGCATTTTTCTTAACCTCTTTATACTTCGCCATGTTACTTGCGCTTCTCTCATGATGCCAGCTCTTATAAGACTCCCTCTTCTCCTTATAATATTTTTGTACATCCTCATTCCACCACCAAGTGTCTTTATCTACAAGTTTCTTACCTTTTGTCCACCCAAGCACCTCCCTAGCTACCTTCCTAATGTAAGTCGCCATCTTCACCCACATACTATCTGCATCTTCCTCTTTGCTCCAAGGTCCTTCCGCGATCCTCCTCCTTTTGAATGATTGTTGTGCTTCTTCCTTCAACTTCCACCACTTTGTTCTTGTGGTTTTAACACCTTTGTCTCGTGACACACACACGTGGAAATGAAAGTTGGCTACCACAAGTTTATGTTGCGGAACAACACATTCCCCAGGGATCACCTTACAATCTAAACATGCCCCCCTCTCCCTTCTCCTTGTGAGGATATAGTCGATTTGACTAGAATGTTGGCCACTAGTAAAGGTCACTAAGTGAGATAGCCTCTTGTTAAAGAGGGTGTTAGCTATTAATAGGTCATAGGATACGGCAAAGTTTAGGATATCCTTACCCTCCTGGTTTCTATCACCACACCCAAAACCTTTGTGTACACCCTCAAAACCTACGTTAGTTGTACCTACATGGCCATTGAGGTCTCCTTCTATGAAGAGCTTCTCGGCTATCGGTACACTACTAACCATATCCTCTAAGTCCTCCTAAAATTGTCTCTTGGTGCTCATGTCGAGCCCAACTTGTGGGGCATAAGCACTAATGACATTCAAGATAAGGTCCCCCACAACTACCTTGACTAGGATGATCATATCCCCTCATATATAGACATCCACTATACTCAATTCTTGAGGTTCTTATCTATTAGGATGCCTACGCCATTCCTAGTCCCAGTCGAGCCAGAATACCAAAGCTTGAAACCAGTATTCTCAACCTCCCTCGCCTTTTGACTTGCCCATCTAGTCTCTTGTACACAAAGGATATTTACATGCCTCCTAATCGCAATGTCCACTAACTCTCGTAGCTTTCCCGTCAAGGATCCTACATTCCAACTACCCACCCAAAACCTAGTTTTCTCGGCTAGCTTCCTTACCCTTCGCATCCATCGAGTAAGATGCAAAGACCCTTGCTCACTTAACACTACATCCGGGCGATGATGTAGCGCGCCACTAAGGTGGTGGCGATCCAGCCCTTGCCCATTTAACACCACATCCGGGTTCCGATATGGCGTGCCACTAAGGCGGTGGCGATCCAGCCCTTGCCCACTTAACACCATACCCGGGTTCCGGTATGGCGCTATGTCATTACAACAGATGTAAATAAATCATCATTTTCATGTTGATTAAGATGATCAACAACTTCAACTATAACATGCATCATTAAAGAAGAAGTGGGATAGTAAACTCCAGAAAGAGAAATTGTGGAAAGGTAAAACAGTTCTAAGAACTTCAATATATTTTCAGCAATATACCAATGTGCATTAGTAAGCGAAGTGCCTTTATCGTGTATATGTTTAAAAAGAGAAAATGTATCATTATATGAAGTTAGATGTTTAAGCATAAGGTAAAGTTGCAATCCATCTAATATCCATGTCTAAACAAACTTACAAGGACGGACTTCCATAGACAAATAGAAAGCTTTTAAGAAGCAATTTTTTTATTAGAAGGGTTTTAAAAAAAATATAGCCATTCTAAAATCCTCAAGATATGTTTGATACGTTTTAGTCCTAACATAACTATAAGGTTAATAATATGACATGCACAACATTGATGCAACAAAGTAGAGCCAACTTATGAAGATAACAAGGGGTTAATTCCTGTAGAGCACATGAATTAACAGATGCATTATCAAGTGTAATAGAAATTACCTTTTCAGTCATGCCACATTCATTAATATCATTTGTAATATGATCAACAATATTATGTCTAGAATGAGAATAGTAAATCAATTGCATACCAACTATCCTTCTTTCTAAGTCTCATTCACTAGTAACAAAATGAAAGATAACTCTATGTTAATGTTTCGTGGCATTACCAGACCAAATGTTTGAGGTTAAACAAACATAACTAATTGAATTTGACAGTTCAATACAGTTTCTCTCTTTGATTTAAAATAAGTCTCAAGATCTCCAGTAGTAGATTGCAACTTTTTTAAGGCTAGGTTTTTGTACAGTCCTAATATAGTCCTCAAAAGGAGTAGAACCAATTGACAAAAGTAAATCTAATCTCGCTACCATTCTTACAAGTTTAGATCTAGCAACCTCTTGATCATATTGAAAATGATGAACTACTCTATTAGAATAGAAATGTAATTGAGCTTGAGATGTAGATGATGCAGCAAATCATTTTCTTTTAATTACATGATACAATATGTCAGAGCAAATGACTTGTACCAGCACTAGATCGAGCAGTCAAAGTGGTTTTACAGTGCTTGCATCGAGCTCCATAACTCACTACCTTACCTTTGACGATATGTGTTAGTTCATCCATATCGTCCCATGCATCGAACATTCTCTTCTGCTTCTTAGCAGCAGTGGTGCTTGTCGACGGACTGCCATCAGCAACCGGTGGCAGCGAGGAGCCACTTGCAGCTACAACAGGTACACCGTTACCAAACAAAGCCCCCGCACCTGCACGACGACCAGCGAGGAGCTCAATGTTAATACACATCAGCAGACAACAGGTCTATTAGATTGAACATACCAACACAGATAAGACTACGACATCAGGAGTTCTATAAGATTAAATAGACCAACACGAACCAACAGATAAGTACAGAACAAGTTTTAGTTTGTCATATTGAATAAAATAACACATGCCAATTGAACAACACATCAGCAGTTCTATTAGATTGAATAGATCAACACATACCAACACGAAAAACAGAAGTACAAAACAAGTTTGATAGTGTTAGATTGAATAGAACAATACAGACCAATTGAGCAACATATCAATAGTTCCATTAGATTGAATAGCCTAACACGGAATATAAAAGACACAAGTAGAGAAGAAGTTTGAGTCTATTAGATTGAATAGAACAACACAGACCAAGTGAACAACACATTAGCATTTCTGTGAGATTGAATAGACCAACACTGAAGCACATAACAAGTTTGAGCCTATTAGATTGAATAGAACAACACAAACCAAGTGAACAACACATCACTACATCAACATCCTCTTAGATTGAATAGACCAACACAGAAATACAGAAGACCATAGAGATCGAATGCACATCATAGAGGACAAAAAAGAAACAAAAAAGAGCACAAGTTGAATACACATCCCTCTGCAGCCATCACTGACGTTGTCATGTCGGCACGGGTACACGACACCAACTCTCCATGGGGGCACCAACTCACGCCAACACCCAACACCATCTATATGCGAGGGCACCAAGCTGACTCTCCAAGATCAGGCGACCGTTGATGTCGACTCGCCGCGTGGACACCGAGGTCCGGGTCCTGAGGGGCGTTGGCATAGGGAAGGGTGACCGAGCAGGGATCGACACCAACTCCGCGAGGGCACCGAGATCCGGCGGTGCAAGGGCTCGATGAGATCCGTTGGCTACGACATCACGGGAGCATCGAGAGAGTGGAAGGGAGTTGTGGCGAGGGGGAGGGGACCTGAGCATGGATTGGCCCCGACTCCACGAGGGGCACCAAGGCACCGATATTCGGTGACGTAGGGGCACGAGATTACAAGGACAAGATCCGTTGGCAACGACACCACAGGAGCACCGAGAGAGCGGAGAGGAGAACAATGGTGATCAAGCACATTCGGCGGTGGCAACAGATCTACATTGAGATCTACACAAAGACCCAGCCGTGAAGAGGAGCGAGCGCGTTCCGTAGCGACACCAATCAGGCCGCTTTACCAGCCCGATCGCCGACTCAATTCAGGTCATGCCGGGATAGCCCAATGGGCCTTGGGTCAATCCCTAGCATGGCGTGCACCAGGCTTCGAGCTGGCCCGAGCACGATCCCAACTGGGTCGTGCCGTGTTCGGGCTGTGCTTTTTTATCAATCTTTCGGGTCGGCCCATTCAGCCCAGCCCATCAAGCCACTATTAACGGTCCTTAATTGCCAAATCTGACCGTCAATTCCCTGCATAAAATCTATGGATTGGACAACGAACATAGTGGTAGGAGTTATTTACCAACTATCTTCACAAATGTTGGTTCAATTGTGTATGCAGGTGAATTATGCTTATAATTAGAGGTATTTATAGGGACCAATCCAAAAAACACACCTTCCAACCAATCAGGCGCAAGCACGAGGATCCTTGGGCCCGCTCGGAGGAGAAAACCAACTAAAAATGAGGGGAATCACCCATACCCATGATGGGGCCCCACAAAACAACCTCCCGGAAGAAAAACACCGCGTTTGGGGCCACCAAAAAGTCGACCAAAGTGCCAGTTCGGCCGACTAGGTAAACACGCCAAACGCGGTCAACCACTAGGAGTTGGCTTCTCACGGCTTGGAGATCACGATGGTGATTGATTCCCTCGCTTTTTCTGGCGCCAAACCGACCTTTGGAGGGTATTAATAGGGGGTAGGGGGCTCCCTCACTCCACACACCAAAAGCTTGAGTCTAGTACTCCACTCCAAAGGCGTAGCGCTGCCAAAGTGTTTAGAAAATAGGTAAAGAGTGAGAAAGAGGAGGAGGAGGAGGCTCCAACTTGTCGGGCTTCTTCCACTTAGGATATGGTTTGGGCTTGTCGAACACTCTCCACCTTTGTACCTCAACAATTCTTTCCATCTCAAGTAAGGTACATGATTTCTATTTGAGTTCATTTATTTAATTCAAGCAAGTTAATTCCTTAGTTTCTTATTCGTTCAACACTCTATTCATTTAGAGGCCCTAGTCTTTGTTAGAGAGGTTAGGGAAGTAATCGATAGCGCAGGCGTGGTGTCTAGGCTTGATATTACCTTTGATTATCTCTTAGTCTACGAGTTGTAGAGGTAGGCGGTAGGTAATGACAGCCCTATCCGTCCGTTGTAATCCTCCACGTTCGACTATGACCTAGGCTCTTGGCGGGAGTTACCTGGCAGACCAGGGTATGCTCATGTCCAATACAAGCTGCTTTTGATCGACTTGCATTGAATTAGAAACTCTTTCTCTTAGGAAATCCATTCTATCCCTTGCCTACCACACTACTACAAAAAACATTTTTACAGGTGCCTCAAATTTTCAAACACAGGCGGTCCTTAAAAATATGCGACTGTGATGACGAATGATATAATAACCGTCTGTGATGATAGAACAACACAGTCGGATTTTAAAGAACAACCGTCTGGGTAAATACATTATCTTCACAGACGGTTCTTATTTAAGAACTGTCAATAATGCAATGAACTTCACAGACAGATTTTAAGAAACAACCGCCTGGGTAAATACATGATCTTCATAGACGGTTCTTAATTAATAACCGTCTGTAATGCAATGAACTTCACAGATTGATTTTAAGAAACAACGGCCTGGGTAAATACATGATCTTCGTTGGCGGTTCTTAATTAATAACCGTCTGTAATGCAATGAACTTCACAGATGGATTTTAAGGAACAACCGTCTGGGTAAATACATGATCTTCGTCGGCGGTTCTTAATTAATAACCGTCTGTAATGCAATGAACTTCATAGACAATTCTTGATTAACAACAGCCTGAGAAGATCATGTATTTTTAGTGGCGGTCATTGTTTAATTATCATAAGCGGTTTTCATTGAAATTACAGGGATGTAGTTGCAATTATCACAACTGTATGTAGTCGTGCAGGCAAAATTGTATCAGGAAAAAATACAGATGAGCTAGCGGATACTAGTACAGTAATGCATTATAGGAAATGCTCGATCACTAGTGAGGCTGGCTTAATTGTGATAATACACCATTAGAGACTTTACAATTGTTCAAAGATAATTTCTTTACACACTGAACAAAAATCATACTACATTCATTGTAGATCGACGATGAAGCTCCCATCGATCAATCTAAATTGTACCGTCATGCTTGCTCCCGAACACGTCTCTTATATTCTGCTGGATCCTGAAAATATTGACATTATTTAAATTAAAAAATGTCGAAGGAGGAATGAATAACCTACATTGGTCACTAAGTCAAAGTGTCATCTAACCTTGATAAGTAGATTATAGC
This sequence comes from Tuctoria greenei, assembly GCA_036927565.1. Taxonomy (NCBI): domain Eukaryota; kingdom Viridiplantae; phylum Streptophyta; class Magnoliopsida; order Poales; family Poaceae; genus Tuctoria; species Tuctoria greenei. The sequence goes on from JAYESD010000006.1 coordinate 177,594,782, forward strand.
AATCATTTTCAACATTAGGCACATTTGGCTGATGCAGCAAACGCTGAACTTCAAGTACTCTAACTCTTCTACTCCTTCCGTAGTATAGTTTTGATTGTAAAAGCACTGCACCACCCCTACGAAATATAATTTAAGCAATATAAGAAACCAGTTCAAATAAGTTCGACAACAATTATATGTAATAATTACATGAACAAAATAGGTCTATCTTACAGTCTCTTGATCAAGAATCCCAATGCAGAGTGCTCCCGAACGATGGACATTTGGGTGGAAGAACCCAATTGGAAAGGCGCATCTTGGAGGCACCAAGGGATAGTCCTCAGAGAAGGAGATTGTCAGGGGGTAGTAACCATCTTCCCATTCAGTCTGCAAAAGAAATTTATTAATAGGAGGACGATGGTTAAACTCATATTGTGCTTGTTCTTCATGACTTACCCCTTCTTTACCGGGGACGATGCACTGCCACTTCAATAAATCTCCCAATTCAGGCTTCGCAGAGAAACCCTACACAGAGAAATTGAAAATACCAAAAACAAACAAGACGGAAAAACAAACTACAGTTAAGTTCATCAGTCCATTACAGATACATATGTATATACAACCATGTGACTGGTGTGCCATATGTACATACATGGGGATGGTTCTTGCGCCACGCCAAGCGCTCCTCCTTCAATCGGCTACACGCCCGAGACATCATTATCTGAAAGACCAAACTTCCAAATCATTGAGTCCAAACGCATATGTACACAAATGCAAAAGGACACAATCCATATACCAACATTGTTCTAAGTTGATTTCAGAAGATACAAATATATACAATATATATCATCTCGCATTGCTATATACATTTTTTCCAGCATTGACATCTTCTCGCATATAGGGTTTCAAATGCTTTTTAATGCTTCTCTCTACGCGCTTGATGTTTTCTGGTTCAGTGAAAAGGTACATCTCTTCATACTGATTATATTCCTCTTCATTATCTCCCACATTGTCAACCCCAACAATATTTTGCTTTCCAGAAACAACTACGTGCAACTTCTCAGTTTCTGGATCTTGAACATAAAAAAACTTGTGCAACATTATCGGCGAGAACCCATAGGTCATCTTTGTAACCCACTTTATTCAAGTCTACCAGTGTCAGCCCGTAATTGTCCACTTTCAAACCATCAGGATGTTTGACCCATTGGCACTTAAATATGGGCATTACCATTCTTTCGCCATAATTGAGTTCCCATATTTCCTCTATGAACCCAAAGTATGTGGTCTTCTGCCCTTGTGAATCATAAGCCTCAATACGAACACCACTATTTTGTGCAACACTCTTACCGTCTTTTTCTTTAGTGTAAAATGTGTAACCATTGATATCATATGCTTGCCATGATGTTACCAAAGCAGATGGGCCACAAGCTAACTTCTTCATTGTTGCCTCTTCTATAGTGTTTCCGTATGATATATTTTTGTCCATTAACCATTTAGTGAAACATCTTCTGTGCTCTTTCATGATCCAGTCCTCTTTGCGGTCTTGGTTTTTATCACGAAGCTCAATTTGGTGTTCCTCGATGTACGGCTCAGCTATTGCGAGTTGTTGTAGTACACCAAAATGTGCACGGTGTACATTCTTGTAATCTTGAACAATAAAAGTTTTCTTACCCACTTTGCCTCTCCCACGTAGTCTACCCTCATGTACCGGTATAGGCACACCTATCGATTTTCCATCTTTGATGTAATCAGCGCAACCCTCAATCACTTCTTCAGTGGTGTATCCTTCCATAATTGAACCCTTTGGGTGAGCACGGTTCCGCACATAACCTTTTAATACTCCTAAATATCTCTCCAACGAAAACATATGATGTAAATATAGTGGCCCCAATGCTTTTATCTGATCAACAAGATGTATGATTAGGTGTACTTGCATATCAAAAAAGGATGGTGGGAAACACATCTCAAGCTTGCACATTGTCTCGACGATGTATGTTTTCAGATAGTCTAAATCTTCACGTGCTATCACCTTTTGCGATACTGCATTGAAGAAGTAACACAAACATGTGATGACAACTTTTATATGCTTAGGTTTGATTACTCTTATTGCAATGGCAAGGAAAACTGTCATCATCATGTGACAGTCGTGAGAATTATAACCGAATAAAGGCAAGTCTTTCATCGAGACTAGTTTGCGGATATTGGATGAGAAACTTGTGGGCACTTTGATCCCACGCAAGCATTCACAAATTGATTTTTTCTCTTCTAGCGTCAAGTTGTAGCTGGCTGGGGGAAGGTAATGCTTCCCGTTCGCCTTTTCTACTGGATGAAGCTCTGGTCTCAAATCAAGATTTACTAGGTCCATACGTGAATTTAATCCGTCCTTTGTTTTCCTCGGCATGTCCAGCAAGGTCCCAATGATGCTTTCAAATACATTCTTTGTAACGTGCATCAAATCAATACTATGGCAAAATTCAAGATTCTTCCAATACGGAAGATACTTGAAAAAAAATTGATTGTTTCTTGAAAGCCATGTCAGTTGTATCATCCGAAGATGTACTTTTCTTTCTCTTAATTCCTTTACTCTTTTTTCCCTTACCGAAAGCAATATGAATGTTCTTGACCATTTCAAACACAAGTTTTCCACTGTAAGGTTTCGGTGCAGTATCTTTTTCGATTTTGTTATCAAATTGTTCTTTCATCTTCCTATACTTGTGTGTATCTGTCAAGAACCGTCGATGTCTCATGTACACCGTCTTTCTGGATGAAGTGAGGTATAGAAATCCAGTTCTATCCACGCACCTAACGCAACCTTTCTTCCCTTTCATTTGTCCCGATAATGTAAACAGTCCGGGATAATCATGCACGGTAACGAATATCATTGCTCTTAACGTGAAATACTCCCGCTTGTACTCATCCCATGTACGTACCCCTTCATTCCACAATTTCGCCATATCTTCCATTAAAGGTTCCAAGAACACATCAATTTCGATGCCGGGTTGTTTCGGACCTTGGATAAGAACAGATAATAAGATATATTTCCTTTTGTGACACAACCACGTCGGTAGGTTGTACATAGTTAAGACCACGGGCCATGTGCTGTGTATGCTCCTTTTTTCACCAAACGGATTCATTCCATCTGTACCCAAGGCAAACCTCACATTTCTGATTTCCTTCGCAAATTCTGGATACTAAATATCAAAAAAATTTCACTGCGTTGCATCACCAGGGTGTCGTATATGTTTTTCATTCTTCTTGCGTTGCTCGGAATGCCAACGCATAAGTTCAGCCTCCCTAGGGTTTGAGAACAAACGCTTCAAGCGATCAATTACCGGAAGGTACCACATCACCAATGCAGGAATTTTTCTCTTATTCTTCCAGTCTGCATCGCCGAAAGTATCGTCATCGTCACCTTCAGGACCAATAATAAACTTCTTATTCTTCTGAGTCTTTTTCATGTTGGTAACATACTGGTGATTGTAGTCCTTCTTGTATCTACTGACACCACAAATGGGGCATCTAGTTGCGAGCTCATGCTCTTTGCGATACAGAATACAATGGTTCACACAAGCGTGTATTTTTGTCACACCTAGTGCCATCGGGCAAAGAAGTTTCTTTGCTTTATAAGTGCTTCTAGGCAGTTTATTGGGATTTGGAAGAATTTCTGCCAGAAGATTCAAAAGATCAGAGAAACTACAATCGGACCATCCATGCGTAGCTTTCAACTTTAGTAGTTCTAAGACTGCACGCAATGTAGTAAACTCTTTATCACAACCGTGGAACGATGGAAGAAGAAGAAAGGAGTGCAAAAGTTTTGTGCTTGTACATAACCGACGACATGCCGTATATATTGTCTGTGCGGAGTAGACGAGGGAGCGGTTCGTTTCCCGCGCATTGAACTCTTTGCAGACCTCGTGCGGCGCACAATTAAACCACTGTGGAAGACGCTTCAGAGATCCTTCCGTCGCACGCGTCCTTGCACCACGGCTTCTCAACTTCTCCGCAGACCTCGTGCGGCGCACAATTAAACCACTGTGGAAGACGCTTCAGAGATCCTTCCGTCGCACGCGTCCTTGCACCACGGCTTCTCAACTTCTCCGCAGACCTCGTGCGGCGCGTCAGTTAATTAACACTTCTCAGGCCGTTAATTAACATATTGTAGTTTCAAAAATGTTTATCTCAGGCGAGTATTACTTACAAACCGCCTGAGAAAAAAAGAAGTAAAAATCTTCACAGACGGTTGGTACTCACCAACCATCAAAGAATATATTTATCTCTGACGGGTATTACTTAACAACCGCCTGAGATAATTCCCTATACTGTTCTTCAGTTTCCTTATCCCTTGCTTCTTTTTTATTTAGATTCCAATATAAATACTCAAACATGTTTACATTCTGCAAATTGTGTTCAAATTCGATGATTCTTTCTTCTATATTTGTATAAAATTAACATCTACCAACTGAACAAAATATTTTGTTCATTGCGCATTGAACTCTTTGCAGACCTCGTGCGGTGCACAATTAAACCATTGTGGAAGACGATCTTCAGAGATCCTTCCGTCGCACGCGTCCCTGCACCACGGCTTCTTAACTTCTCCGCAGACCTCGTGCGGCACGTCAGTTAATTAACATCTTCTCAGGCCATTAATTAACATCTTGTAGTTTCAAAAATGTTTATCTCGGGCGATTATTACTTAACAACCGCCTGAGATAATGCCCGATACTGTTCTTCAGTTTCCTTATCCCTTGCTTCTTTTTTACTTAGATTCCAATATAAATACTCAAACATGTTTACATTCTGCAAATTGTGTTCAAATTCGATGATTCTTTCTTCTACATTTGTATAAAATTAACATCTACCAACTGAACAAAATATTTTGTTCATTGCGCATTGAACTCTTTGCAGACCTTGTGCGGCGCACAATTAAACCACTGTGGAAGACGGTCTTCAGAGATCCTTCCGTCGCATGCGTCCCTGCACCACGGCTTCTTAACTTCTTCACAGACCTCGTGCGGCGCGTCAGTTAATTAACATCTTCTCAGGCCGTTGGTACTTACCAACCGCTTGAGAATATATTTATCTCGGGGACGGGTGTTACTTACCAACCGCCTGAGATAAGCCCATGGAGTTCCCCTTGCCGCACAATATTGCGGTCCTGATCGCGGGGTGGGTCGCCACAACCTCCACCCAGCCCATGGACGACCTCTCCAGTCTGCGTGCCACCTGCAAGGCCATGCACGCGGCGTGCCGTGATCCCACCGTGGGCAGGCACGTGGCGCTGGAGCGGGAGAGCAGCTGGGAGTGGTTCCAACGGCACGGGAACGGGAGCTACGACGCCCTCGTGGAGCGCCTGGCCAACGTGGGCAACCCTCATGCGTGCTACGTCACCGGGTTCGACCTCGTCTTCAACTACGGCCACGTGCAGGCGCAGCGGGGCACCCAGTTCCTTGCCCAGGCGGCCGCGAACGGCTAGCAGGTGGCGGCCTACGTCCTCGCCATGCTCCGCTACGACGCCGACCGCGGGGACCGCGATGCCCTCGAGTATATCCGGCAGGTCGAAGGTGAGACCCACGTCGGCGACAACGCGGTCGGGTCCGTCGCGATGAAGAGGACCAACAAGGAGTGTTGCCGGTGTCGGAATCAAGCCATGCAGAGGCTCGACGTTTTCGTGAGCTGGAGGTTACTGCGTAGGCCTCCTCCCGGACCGCCGCCGGTGGCGCTGCCCGACATTGACGATGGCGTTTGCCGCTGCCCATCAGGGGGGAACCAGGGGCCTGCCCGCTGCGGCAAGCGAGGGTGGTTCGAGACCGTCTTCTGTACTGAGAACTGTAGGATTGAGTGCGAGTATGACCTGTTCTCCCATAACATGTTGTACTCTATGGGTTATATTAAAAATGTCCACTGAAAAAAATAAATGAAAAAAGCATTATATTCATCAAGATAGAAAAATGAAAAATAGCATTTGTTGTATGTTTTTTATGTTCTGACCAATTTCAAAGGATTTATGAAGTGAAATTTAATGGTAACCTTTACTTATCAATAATATTACAAGAAAGTGGATTTTTGCCTTTTAAAGGACCACATTTAATCAAGAATATTAATTAAGAAGAAGTAAATATCTTCACAGACGGTTGGTACTTAACAACCGCCTGAAAATATATTTATCTCAGGCGGGTATTACTTAACAACCGTCTGAGATAATGCCCGATACTGTTCTTCAGTTTCCTTATCCCTTGCTTCTTTTTTATTTAGATTCCAATATAAATACTCAAACATGTTTAGATTCTGCAAATTGTGTCCAAATTCGATGATTCTTTCTTCTACATTTGTATAAAATTAACATCTACAACCTGAACAAAATATTTTTAAAACTTGTATAGCTGACATTGTAATGTTTTGGTAAATATCAAATTAATTTCTACTCACATATTATTCACATTTGTGTATCTCATAAAAAAAAGTTCCTTCACTCAAAATTGTTGGTATGAACATATTTGTATAATTTATACATGTATGAATTTTTTTAATTTTTTTAAAAGCATTCCAACATGTCAAACTTCAAATTATCCACCATTCTAACTAAATGCTCATATTCATATGAGGCATTCATCAAATTATGAACACACATTGATTCAAAAAAATTTAAAAAAATATGAAAAAATTCGTAGAGGTTGGTATGATGAGTAAAAATGTCCACTGAAAAAATAAATGAAAAAAGCATTATATTCATCAAGATAGAAAAATGAAAAATAGCATTTGTTGTATGTTTTTTATGTTCTGACCAATTTCAAATGATTTATGAAGTGAAATTTAATGGTAACCTTTACTTATCAATAATATTACAAGAAAGTGGATTTTTTGCCTTTTAAAGGACCACATTTAATCAAGAATATTAATCAAGAAGAAGTAAATATCTTCACAGGCGGTTGGTACTTAACAACTGCATGAAAATATATTTATCTCAGGCGGGTATTACTTAACAACCGCCTGAGATAATGTCTGATACTGTTCTTCAGTTTCCTTATCCCTTGCTTCTTTTTTATTTAGATTCCAATATAAATACTCAAACATGTTTAGATTCTGCAAATTGTGTCCAAATTCGATGATTCTTTCTTCTACATTTGTATAAAATTAACATAGATGAACAAAGATAGATTTCATTCATTAACAATATTTTCAAAACAGAAGCAACTAAAAACAACAAAAAGAAAAACTAATTAAATCCTACTCCTACTCCTCTTCTTCCTCCTCCTCCTCCTCCTCCTCCTCCTCCTCCTCCTCGTCCTCCGGCGGCGACTCCGGCACCGGTGCAACAGGAGACAGGGCCGGCTGCACCGGCTGCACCAGCGGTGCAACCCCGAGGTTGCTAGACGTCGCCTCCACCAGTGTTCTACGGCCCTCGGGGCCAAGAACCTGGGCCATCGTCGCGAACAGAATGTCGAGACGATCAGCCACCCCCGTGAGGGCGTAGAGGTAGTGGCCCATGGTACCCATTCCAATATACTCTGGAAGGGTACCCAGCCCCAAGGCACTCATGGTGCGAGACGTATTGTTGTACGCCTCTCGCGCCATGAGGAGGCGCTGCTTGGTGTTGATCTTCTCGGGGGAGCTGCAACATAGTTTATTGCAAGGTGGCTGCCTCGGAGGGCTTGGCGGCGGAAGGTCGGCCATAGTGGTGTTGGGTCGTCGGAGCGGAGGAAGATGAAGAAAACAAGAGGATTCAAAGTGAGCGATGCGCTGGTGAGCGATAGCGCGTCTTTAAGGCCGCGCGGAGTGGAAAAGAAAGGTCGCACCTCGGGGAAAAGAAAGGTCGCGCACGATTGGTGAGGGGTCTTTATGTAGGCGTTCATCAAATTATAATGAACACATATTAATTAAGAAGAAGTAAATATCTTCACAGGCCCATGTTTAACTTAGACGGGTGTTACTAACCAACCGTCTTGGATAATTGTATCTTCTCAGGCGGTTGGTAAGTAAAATCCAACTGAGGTAACAATCTTCTTAGACGGTCAGTACTTAAAATCCGCCTGAGAAAATGTGAGTCTATATATACCCCTCGGCAGCATTGGAAAAACCTAACCCGGGCGAAACACTTAGACGCCGTTAGGCTGCCAAAATTTCGTTTGCCGCCAAGTGTTCGCCCTCGTCACTTCCAGGTATGCCGCCGAGCTTCGCCGTCGCCGCTGAGCTTTGCCGTCGCCGCTGAGCTTCGCCCTCCTCACTTCCAGGTACGCCGAGCGAAGCCATTGCCGTCGCCGCCGAGCTTCAAGGTAAACCCTAAACCCTTCGACCTTCCATCCTCCTTCGCCGTGCCGCCTCCCTCCCCGCCCTCGCTGCCGCCTTGCATATCCTTGGTTAGGATTCGGGAATTAGAAAATGGTAGGCATCCTTGGTTAGGGTTCGGTGGAATTCGAAAAACTGTCAAGTTCGATGGCATCTTTGGTTAGGGTTCGGTGGGGCAAGATTTATGTGGATGGTTATATCACGATAAATTGGTAGTTGGTTTTGTGTGTCTGAAACTATGAAATCAGTAGCATTTCATCTTCTGGTAGTTTGCAGAGATAAAACTGTCAAGTTCGAATGAATAGGAGTTATCACGATAAATTGGTAGTTGGTTCTGTGTGTCTAAAACTGTTCTGACACATTAGTGGTAAACATGATTCTAGACTCTAGTAATAGCAGTATATTCCCTATTTTTGTCATCGGCCTTGCATATGCCACATAATTCTCTATTAGGGGCAAGATTTAACTATATTTGGTTAAGTTGACCAAATTTGGCTAATTTTGGCTAAGTTACATTAGATATAGTTATACTTGACTAATTTTGACTAAGTTATGCTATATTTAGCTATATTTGGCTACTTTTGCTTAGAGTTAGCTATTCTAGACTAAGTTTGGCTAAGTTTGCTTTTATTTCTCTAAGTTTCATTTGAGCAATTGTAGCTAATCTGTGCTATCAAAGATGTCTGCACTTGTGGCTCCATCAGCTTCATTTGAGCAATTGTACCTAATCTGAGCTACCAAAGTTATGCTATATTTAGCTCTGAAGCCAAACAAGTTGCTGGCCAACTCATTTGTGATGCCAAGAGCATCCTCACGCCCATATCTAGGTACCACTAGGTGTGGCGATGGAGTCTGAGCATATGATGCCGATCTCTATGATACAAGAATTTAGTTAGACCTATATAACTTCAAAAATGTGTTTTGGCTAAATTTACTTAATTGAGCCAAAATTGATAAAATTTGTTTTAAATATGACCAAATTTAGCTAACTGAAGCATAATCAAGCATGTTTGACTATGCTGGGCAAGATTTAGCTATATTTGGTTAAGTTGAGCAAATTTGGCTAATTTTGGCTAAGTTACATTAGATATAGCTATACTTGACTAATTTTGACTAAGTTATGCCTTGGGTTGTCGGTGTAAAGTGAGCTTGCTAGTTGCTGCTGCTGCTATCAGTCTCTTCTAGGCACTGCATCTGCACAAGTACGCATCAGCATGTTGTTTTTCATTCAGTAGGCAGAAGAATCAGTGACAGGGAATAAGAGGAAACTTGAGAGCAGGGACAATAATGCCCTCTAAGCTAGGTAGGAGCTGTGCGGGGATTTGCTTTTTGTCCCTTGCTTGATCAGTTATAGGTCCGGAGCTAGGCACCGCCTAGTAAACCTCAAGAACATGGTCGCCACTCTGAACGAAGCTATCCTATTTAGAATAAAAAGATAAAATTGCCATTGTTGGTGAGCAACTTTAACATGCTTGTCACCCTCGCAATGTATAGGAACCTTTTGGTCAGTCGCCTTAAACCCTAGAATGCCTTATCAAATCCTAGAATGCTTCCATCTATTTCTTCATGCAACACTTCATGTAGAGTTAATATGCCATTTATTAGATTTTTTGTCTTATTAGATCTAGCATGGAAAGCCCTAAGAAGACTGGTCCTGATAGTAACAACAAAGAAGACAATATGGAGTTTACTGACTCCAGTAGTTCAGGCTCCTATCACAGTCCTTCGGATCCTTTTCCGAATATAAAAATTAAAAAGACTTCAGTGGATCTAGACCCGGAATATGATCCTGCCGACGAGGTATGGATCACGAATCTTAACTTCAGCAGTTCAAGTTAATGTTGGTTGTCAAGTATACGAAGTCTTATAATTTTTTTCTACCTAGATTAATCTCGAAGACAATGAGGTGACATCGGCTCCTAAAACCGCAGAAGGTTCTCCAATGGATGAATCCTCAGCTTCACTCAAGCGGAAACGGGGGCAACGAGGTCCCAATAAGGGTCCATTGGACCGCATCATGTACATAACAAGGGTCGGTCCAGGTGGGCTTCCCCAAGAACCACTGGATTCAGTTACCAAGTACCGTAATGCATGCGGTTTTCTTGTTAGGGAGGTTGTGCCTATCACAACCGAGAATTGGAGGAAATTACCCGAGCAGACCAAGAATGAGTTGTGGGAAAAGATAAAGAAACAATTCAAGTTCCCGAAAGGCACAGAAGAAGCTGTAAAGAAAGCAACATTGGTCTCTTGCGTCAAGAAGTTTCGATGCTGGAAGAGTGAAATGAATGCTTATGTTAAGGCCGATAAGGTCCCTAGCCCGAGGAAGATGGGAAAAATCACACAAGCTCAGTGGCAAGAGTTTGTTCGTCAAAAGAGCACACCTGATGCTAAAGCTCTAAGTGCAACTAGGTCAGAGCTTGCAAAAAGAACAAATACCATCATCGTTTGGGGTCTGCCGGATATGCCCCCAAAGTCCAGAAATGGAATAAGATATTAGACGAAATTCTTAGTAAGGGCAATCCTCACCCATTAGAAGGGTGCGATGAGCGAACTCAATGTTGGGTCTTTGCTCGGTCAGGTTTGACCAGCGAGGGCAAACTTGAAAAGCCTGACTCTCTGAATGAAGTAGAGGATAAAATGAAAGAAGTAATTGAAAAGCAACAGAAGGGTCTCTTCAAGCCAAAGAGGGAGAATGACCAACTTACCGCTATCTTAGGAAACCATAAACACAGCGGACGGGTTCGAGCGGTCTCTTCTCAAATGTCTTGGCTAGATGGTTTTTCTAAAGATAAAGACACATATAGAAGACATGAGAAGTTTAAGAAAACACTTGATGAAATGATTGCTCAAAAGGTCAAAGAAAATATGAAAGAAATAATGGAACAACTTAGACAATTAGGACAATTAGTGGCACCGAGTACAATGATGGTTCCGGTGCAAAAGGAGCAATTAGTATCTCCAACTGCCTACCCTAGCAGCATTGGTTCCGTGTCAGGCTCAGGGTCAGCCCATAAGTTCCCTGTCGATGATATTGCTAACGACAAATCTTGTCGTCTTCTTGTCCGATAGGCAGAGCAGGGAACAAAACCAAATAGGTTGCCACTGCTATGGCAAAGCCTGATCGTGACTTCAACGGGAATCCACTTCCGTTGTATTATTCTGTGGTGCAAGTTCTTCAGATCATTGATAATGATTATGAAGATTACGAAATAGACCACGTCACACCTGAGGGGATCGCGACTCTGGGGCAGGCTGTCAACCAATTAATCCTTTGGCACCGACGCGATATCGTGTTGGACGATGAGCCAATTTCTAGCCCTGTCGCATCTCCAAATACTGCAACCCCATCTTCTAAGGCGAAAGTGCATGAAGATCCACTCCCAGTCCGGGAAGATCCACTCCCCCTATGTCTCAGCAAGGATGATATCCAAGAGCAACAAGTTGGACAACAACTTCAAGCAGTACCAGAGAAAGCTGTTGCTAGTAAAGAGCAACTAGTTGAGCAACAGCTTGAAGTAGTACTAGAGCCAGCTGCTGGGAGTAAAGAGCAATCAGTTGAACAACAGGTTCAACAACAAGCCAGTGTCCAACTTCCGATGACTACTCCTCGATCATCAGTGCCTATCAAAGTTAGCTCATACGAAAATAAGAAACCTTCATCAGAAGTGTCAATGTATTTAGAAGCTATGAAGGAAAATATTAGAAAATCGAGTGCATCTCGTTCTTCTCATGAGCCAGCATTAGAAGATATCGAGGAGTGGGAAGAAGACGGTGTCATGTATAATCGGCGGACAGCTTTAGTTAAACCAGGAGTTCCAATATACAAGCTTGAGGATGTTCCTCCTAAATTTGAGAATGAGAAGCCGTTCATGACATCCGTACAACTTAGCAAACAACCCGTCCAGCTCAGAAGAATGCATGAGTGGTACATCACTGCCAGCACAAAATTTGGTCTTAATTGCGTCACATTTCGTATTCCAAAAGAAGCATTCTGGAGCACTGGAGTAGACAAACGAGTCATTTTATTTGAAGAGCTGCTTTCCCTTTTCCATCGGGGCATGCTCGATATCAACCCGCTGCTCGTCTGGTGCTTGTAAGTGCTCTAATATTTTGTATTTGCTTTTCTTACTACACGCATACGCATTTCATGAGATTATAACAATTCTGGACTTCTTCAATAGGATGCAATACATGGATAATGTAAAGTTGGAGCGCAAGACAGGTATCCTTGACCCTACTAGGATTGCAAAGTCGCTATTCAACATCCAGGCGAATCGAGAATCAAGCCAGTACAAACACATGAAAAAAAATTTTGAAAGAGCAATTGCAAAACTTAAGAAGGATAGAAAGGCAGAAGTTGCAGCTTACATAGGACATGCGATGTTTAACTTTGTCAGAGACGACAAGGACCTCGTAAAGGCTCCGTACCACTTCGAGTAAGTTTGACACATGACATTGAAATAGCAATTATTGGTAATTGTTAACACGTGTGTTTGTATGTTTGCAGTAATCACTACATAATGATCTTCATCAAGCCAACGCAGGGAATGGCAACAGTCTTGGACTCGGTCGATTACCCACCAGATCGTTACAAAGATTTCCTTTCCATTTTGAAAAAGTATGTTTATTCAATAATTTTAATTTAAGCACATTTAGAATGTGTTGACAAGTTTTATATGACATTTCTTGTATTACAGCGCTTGGCAGTTTTACCCGGAGCTTGGCGGTCAGAGACCTCCTAATACGAATGCATTGGACATTAAAACGTATTATGCTTGTCCGAAGCAGCCTGCTGGGAGTGTCTTATGCGGGTATTATGTATGCGAGCATCTTCGGACCGCCGGCGTATATAGAGTTAATCGTGAGGATGTAAGTTATCCTTAATGTCGATACCTTATTTTCTTACTTTTGTGTTTCATTTTCATTGTAACTAGCATAGTTTAATGCTTATATTCTCTGCTGTTCAATATTACCAGAAACATTATTTTTCATATTTTGATTCCAACTTCAAAATTCAATTGCTCATAGTACAATTGCTCCAAAAATACCTACTAAATTCTTGCATACTCTCACTTTGATCTATACTTTGAGATTGTTCAAACCAACACATTCTAAACCTTGTTATGTGTTATATTGCAGCACAAGAAGAATCTGAACGAAGAATGACTGGTTTGTAGAAGTATTCCTGATGGAGGAGCCGACAGGATTGCTTCTGAACTCTGTCAGTTCATTCGTCGCGAAATTTTGCACAAAAAAGGGAAGTTCTTTGATAAGAATGGTTCAGCAGCTGATGTGCCAGAACTTTGCGACTATGCCAATATAAACAGTTTTTAGTGAAAACTTGTAAACTTTGAGATGAATTGTATCTGTAACTTGTACATACGTATATTGTTTTAGTGAAATTGACTTCTGTGATGATAATATTTATGACTTTTGTTCTGTGATGATATTGTTGTTTTTTGTTCTGTGATTATACTGAATTGATCTGGAAATTAGAAATAATAGTAGTAGTACTGCATAGGTTATACCTTATCACAGGCGGTTATTAACCAACGGCTAGGCTTGACTGTGAAAAACAATTATCACAGGCGGCTAGATACATGTAAAGAAACATCTGTGATAACCTAATTTTCACAGGCGGTGTCTGTTATAGTAGAAACCGGCTGCGTTAAAGGGTCTTCACAGACGGCTGATATAGGTAAACTCCGTCTGTGATAACACCATTATTATAGACGGTTAGTTATGATTCAATAACCGTCTGTAAAGACACATTATCATTGACGGTTAGTTATGCTTCAATACCCGTCTGTGAAGACACATTATCATAGACGGTTAGTTATGCTTCAAAATACGCCTGTGAAGACACATTATCATAGACGGTTAGTTATGCTTCAAAACCCGCCTGTGAAGACACATTATCATTGGCGGTTAGTTATGCTTCAATACCCGTCTGTGAAGACTCATTATCATAGGCGGTTAGTTATGCTTCAATAATCGTCTGTGATAAGACATTTATCACAAGCGGTTATATATGTTGCACGACCCGTCTGTGATAAAGTATTTTCACAGGCGGCTATTCTAAGTAAAGAACCGCCTATGATAATCTGTCTTCATAGGCGGCTAGCCTAAGTGAAGAACCGCCTATGATAATGTGTCTTCACAGGCGGTTTCACTTCTCCGCCTGTGAAATTGCGGATTATCACAGACTCTTCGTTTCAGGCGGTTTTAAAAGCCGTCTGTGATAATAGGTTTGGAGCCGCCTGTGATGAGACTTATTGTAGCAGTGCCACCAAGCTTTATGTCATTGGGTGGACTAGTTAGAAGATTAGTACATATGTTCTTTGGATTCGATACCGTTGGGAATACTCTTTATGGGGATGATGTGTTATAGCGGTTTCTCCATACACTTGTGGATTTTCATCTTTGACGTACCAGCCGTCAACCGCCACCACTAGAAGGGAGACGTTGATGCTCTACACTCTGTTGCAAGTGTGCAAATGATAGCAAATAAGAGAACACATGCACGTGTGCTAGCCAAAGATGCAAGCAAGACCGACCTTTCAATGGGATCTACACTCTCGTCGGTCAGTCTTGTTTGAAAAGCGTTCTGTTGGGCTTTGCCGCCCTAGGGCTCACGCATACACAACTCGCACACACATCCTATCGATATAAACACCTTTAATCGAGGAATAAGCTGATCTTAAAATTTGCAAATTCACTGCAGACTCCTAGTTATTGACTGGAACATCGTCTTTCACTAGAACAAGATCTCCATTGACAGATTTCACCGTAAGAAACCTAATCAGCTGAGTGCTCAGTTTGCATACTCCTTTTTCTACTTGTGTAGTGTCGGACCGTCTTCTCGGAGCAAACAAGAACTATTATTCGCGTCCTGTTATGTCGTGCCGCCCATGGTATGGTACCATGATGTCGGGCATGTCCCAATTTTAATCGTATTATGGGCCGCCCGGGTTTACCGGGGCCCAAAGTCCAGGTCTAAAACAAGTTATGCAAACTGGCCATCGCATTAAAGATGCAAGGAAGACCAGCATCTCTCGTTCGGATCTACACTCTCGTCAGTCAGCCTTGTTTAAAAAGCGTTCCGTTGGACTTTGTCTCTCCACCCCGCGGGCCCCACGCATACACAACTGGCATATGTCCCATCCCAGAAAGCGACGCATGCGAGATCCACGCGCGCCAAAACGCCGTCGACTTTGACTACCGACGAGCCATGCATGGATCATTATCAAACGGTCCATCCATGGCAGGGCACTGCATACAGACACGAGCGTCGGTCAAACCTACCCCCTTCTGGCCGCGTCCAATATATGCAGCAACCACAAGCGTACAACCCCATACCATACCACGTCTCTTGTAAACCCTAGCCCAACTAACACCTGCATCAAATAAAAGCAACTGCGACTATCTCTATCCCCCGCTTACCAGTTCGTTCATCGCCTATTACCTGTGTTGTTGGCTGCGGCGACCTCGACGACCGCCTCTCCATCCATGACCAATAATGGCTGCCTTCTGGTGCCGTGCTTCTGCGCCGCGATCATGTCGCGGGGTCGGCGGCGGCGCACGGCGCGGCTGGTGCTGTGGGGCGGGGAGGTGAGCGCGGCGAGGCACGGGAAGCTGGCGGGGCAGCTGATGCTGGACTTCGAGGGCTCCGTCGTGTGCCGCGCCGACGGGTTCTACATGGGGCGCCCGGCACCCGTGCTGGCCATCGAGGACCGGCTCGTCGCCGGCCGGACCTACCTCGTGCTGCCCGTGGACCGCCTCCCGCAGGGCTACGACGCGCTCACCGCGGCGTCCCTTGCCGCGCTCTCCTACGACAGGAGCCAGGGGGCGCCGCCGGCCATCGCCGGCGGGGTCAGGAGCCCGTTCGAGTACGTCAAGGGCGACGACGGCCGCACCGTGATCAAGGTCACGCCGGAGTTCATCGTCGCCGCCGTCACCGCTAAGGCCGGAACGACGCGCGGCGGCGGCGGCGAGTCCTGCGGCGGGGCGCTGTGCAGCACGCCGGAGCTGCGGAAGCACTACGAGCAGCTGGTGGGCGCGGCCAGGGGCCGGCCGTGGTCGCCGCGGCTGGACACGATCAAGGAGCGCAAGGGGAGGAGAGGCTTGGACTTCGCAGCCTTCGCCGTCAGCCCCGGGAGGCTGTCGCCGGTGGCCGTGCGCCTCCTGGGGCTGGAGGCCAAAGGAGAAACATAGCGATGGTCATGGGTCGGTCAGCCGTAGCTTGTAAGTGGGTTGCTTGCTTCGGTTTAGCTAGGCGCGTTTCCGCAGCGGACGCGAGACAGACACGCGACAGAAGATCTCCCGCCTTCTTTGGTCGGACGGGTCACAGACCAGCGATTGCGTATTTCAATGATTCAGTTTGCCGCCTTCGTCTTCTGGGCTTGGCTCTCACGATCATGCCTGAGATCCAGCTTCCTCTTCCGGCGGGTGCTTGTGCATGTGGGCCGTGACCGACGTCGGGTCGGAAGAAGTCGCGGATCAGAGAGCACGGGTAAGCGTGCTACTAGCTCACGGTCATCACCCGCGTTCTTCAGCAGGAGACCTAATCACTGCTGCGAAAGGAGGAGCAACGCGACCTGAAGTAAAATGGGGTGTCATGTGCTTGAATTTTTTGTCAAAAATGTTTACATTTTAGTTATAGAATTCAGTCATAAAGTTTGAGCTATGGCGTGTGGCTATTTTGTGCTTGATCTTTTGGGATACTGGTTGCTTGTAATTATAATAATAAACAATTATATGCATTGATGGATGATGTAGAGATTAAAATACTGAAATATATTCTTTTCTTGTAAAAGAATCACCCGCATCTGTGATACATATTGATGCCAGGGGTAAACAACGTGTCCATATTGTAGTATGTAGTACATACATATACGCACCTGTCAAAAATGCTAGTCTCGTGGATTCCGTACTTCCATGTCGAGTCAGCATAGCTAGACTGTATTTTATCTTCAGCAAAACAAAACACAGTATAGACATAGACACTTACATACACGTACGAGTACTCACTCTTATAAACACACGTCCTACACACTACAGGAACGTCGACCATTTACGATGGTTAAGCACCGTCATTAATAAGCAACTTATCGTCGTAAACAGTTTATTCATGACGAGAAATGCTTACGACAGTTTCTAGCCGTAATAAATTATTGATCGTAAATAAAGTTATTTACAATGCTAAGATTGACCGTCCTAAATAAGCAAGCACGTGCCGCGTGGAGGCTGGTTCCTCTTATTTATAATGGTCAGGTGGAGCTGCCAGGACCACGATCGTCGTAAATAAGTGATTTTATTTTCTAAAAAAAAAACAGAGAAAACTGATAACATGGCTTCGAGACCAAACCTGGCTCAATGGCCAGCTCTCACAAGCAATCATATAATATTATTAACAACACAATTCGTCGCACACTATTATTCACATCACATCAATTTACTATACAAGTCTAGCTTGCTCCCTGATACGCCTTTTAATTCTTCTGGATCCTTCAACATAAAGATTATTGAAAATAATAAAAGCACAATGATGATTGATACTCCCTCCGTACCTAAAAGTTTGTTGTTTTGTAGTTCAAAATGAACTACAAAGCGACAAATCATAGATAGAGGGAGTATTTAACAAAGTTACAAACATTCATAAGTAGATCATAGCGATCATTTTCAATATCAGAGGCATTTGGCTTATGAAGCAAGCGTTGAACTTCACATAGTATCACTTTCACAGTAATAGAAGACGTCCACCCCTAGCAAAATTTTGATTGCAACAACATAAAAAATCCAATGTGAAGCATCGCAATAACTTAAAATAAGATTGTCGAGTTTATAATCTCTTAATCAAGAATCCCAAGGTAGACTGCTCTTGTGGGATGGACGTTCGGATGGAAGAAACCATCTGAAAACATGCACATTGGAGGCAACCTAGGATAATCCTAGTTGAAGTAAATTGTAAGAGGGTAGTATCCACCTTTCCAGTAAGGCTGCAAAATAAATACATAAACAAGTAAAAAAAGGATCAAATAGTGGATAGGTAATAATCAACAGTTACCCCTTTTGTGTCGGGGATGATGCACCGTTGTTGGTATTTCTTAACGTCTACAGTTCATTCTAGCAACAAATGCTAGATATGTAGTTGGCACTAGGCTAACATAAGCCAAAACAAGATGAGTTTCGCAAGCGCATAGAAAGTACCGCTATACCATTTCACCCGAGATTATAACCTAAGGTATCATATTTATTTTATCCCAAAGAAATACAAGTGAAATGTAGAAAAATCATAACTAGAGTAGGATGTTCTAGTGAGAATCCAAGTAGAATGGGTAAATGATGTAGTGGGGGTAGTGTGACACACACCTAAGCAATCTAATCTAATGGGTAAGAATGTCATAGTAAAGGTCAAGTTACGAGATGGAGCTACTCCTACTTTGCTCTAAACTCATATGCATAGCCTATTAGTGTACACATGAGTAAGCTAACAATGAATATTAGGCTTAGTGGTCCAATACATCGGGCACAAGTTTACTCCTAGCAAAATCAGGATGATTCCCACAAAGAGCTTGTGACGTAGCCGAACGTGGGGGAGTACGAAGGGCGGATAGGGCTTTCACCACCTGCTGCCTACCCCTACAACCTGTGGGTCTACGAGACATCCAACGCTACCTAACTATCTAAATACTGCACTTACATGTTAAATAAATGTCTTAAGAAGCTGATGTACAAGTACCTTCCTAAGGCCATGACTAACCTAAACATCGTTGAACTAATGTTAGGACCAAGCACGAACATATTCATATTAACATAATCTTGTTATTACCTAATTATACTAAGGTGTATGGTGTTTATGATGACATGATATGTGCATTATTATCGGATCATAATAACATCTACACCTAGCACATACATGGACTCCACAATCAAACAAGAAACTTTTTACCCAAGTATATAAATAAAGAGAGACTAATAATAGTATTATTAATATGCATAAAGTCACAAAAATAAAGAAAGATACATGAGTCATACCTTTCCCCATTTGGACTTGGGACTCGAGGCTCCTCTCTACAGCCTAACCTCCACTAAGGACTAGAGAGAACTAGTATATACAATGAGATAATACTTGAGTGGTGTGTGTGTGTGTGTGTGTGTGTGTGTGTGAAGTGAGGCCTCTATCCCTATTTATACACAGAGTAGAGGCAGTTCCCACCATCTTTGGCGTGCGAATCAGTCACCACCAGCTTCAGGGCACCACAGGAGGACTACATGTATCAGCTGACCGAGTTTAGTGCCAAGAAAGCATCGGCCGAACCCCTGGTTCCGCCGACATGATCCTGGCGCTCCTCGGAGTGTGCTTCCTTCAGGTCTCTATCTTGTGGGCCCTGACCTCATCCCCGCGTGAATCGACATTAGATACCCATGGATGCACTTGAGAATGGGTCCATTAATCCATGTGATGTCACATGTCATCGCGTGATTGATTGGGATGTCACTTTTTAGGATTGCTCTCCTCGTTCTTCATCATTTGTGCAATAAAATATTTTCATGTACTATTTCTCCAAGTATAAGTAGAATATGTTAAATCTAAAGATGATGTGTATAAGAAATATTTATTCCTTCACATAATTGAGTTATATTGATGGTCGAAATTGCTAATAATGTCTGTCAACAAACTCCCCCAAGCTTACCCTTTGCTCGTCCCGAAGCAAAGATGAAGACTTTGGTTGTTGATTAGGCACTACAAGAGAAGAGCAAAAGGTCGCCAGTCATATGTATGTCGGGTAACAGTGGTAGCCGACATATATCAGGTAAGAATGTTGGTGAATTCGCGTTCTTATCCGTCGCACGTAAATGGACACATTTAACTATTATGTATGTCGAGGCCGACACATTCAATCTTATGAGCGTCGGTTATGACGCACCAATATCTAACTTTTATGTATGTTAGCCTGCAGACCGACATATTTAATACGGTTAAGAATGGCAGTACATCAGCCCCGACGCTCTTATAGTCCTGACACAAAAAAATCAATTTCCTCAGTCTGCCCCGGTCCGCACGCCAACTAAAATAATAGTTTCTCAGGACTAGCTTTTCACACCGCTTCTCCAATTTAACACATCCATTTCCGGGCAACTTCAAGCTTAATAATTCAATCCTCATGAAACATTCAATTGACAAACTCGATAATTCAATCCTCATGAACATTCAATCCTCACAAAAATTATCATGAAACATTCACGAAAAATTAACAAAACATTCAATCATCGTTGGCGGCGCTGGGATGGGGAGGCGGAGCGCGGACGACGGGCGCCACGCGCGCGGACTTCGTAGAGGGGAAGTTCGACGACGTATAGGCAGCGTGACAATGAGTAGTGCTGGGACAGGGAGGCGGAGCGCGGACGACTGGTGCTGCACGCACCGAGAGGTGTTGCTTGTGCCGGGACTCGCGCTGGGAGGTTGCCTCCACGCCGGGACGTCGCGCCTTCACCGGGACCCGAGCCGCATGATGCGCGTACGAGGTCGCAGGAGCCAGGATGTTGCACCCGTCGTGGCCGCGAGACGTCGGGGCCTGCACCACCGAGGCCGTCGCACTAGGGATGGCGACACGCTCCGTGAGCTGAGGTCGGCGCGCTCCGCAGAGCGGTGTTGTGCATGCTGGCGCTGCTCGTGGCTGGCCTCGGGGGGCGGCGGCCGTGGGAGAGGCAGCAAGGGCAGGGATGCACACAGTGGCAGCTAGGGTTTTGGTTGCTCGGGATGCACACTGCAGTGTGCTCGATCGGGAATAAAATATCGGGAGTCGTCGCACGGTGGGCGGGCATGGAAATAAAGTGGGCTGCAAAATTTCGGGAGCAATGGTCGGGCGGAGAAATTTCGGAAGCCGTGGGTGGGCGCGGGCAAATGTAAGAGACGGGTGGGTGGACCCACATTATCATTATCGGCTGTTGAGGAAAACTGATGCATTAAAGTTTATGAATGTCGACATGTCAGGGAGGATGACATATTAAATATGTGTCGGTTTCTGGGTCGACATATTAAATAGGTATGTCGGTTTTTGTTACAGTCCGACATTGATATTTTATGTGTGTCGGTTTTTTAAACTGACAGTCTTAACGCATTTAAATTTGACGCCCTCTACGCTTTCAGGGAAATCGACACCCTATTCAACGATTCTTGTAGTGAGGAGTTGCTACAGTGTCCTGTCTTTCAAGAGTACCAAACGCACAACAAAATATTCTACCTTGCATTGAATAAGTTAGCTATGGTACCTCACTCCTATTTCTCAGTCATTATGGGGCTTATGTCTCATCCTTTTCTTGGGCAGTTGAAGGATAGAACAACAAAGTGAGCATGCATCACCTAATGTTTAATTTCCACTCAAATTTTGGAGAGGCTTAAATGATGTTTAAGTTCAGGTTCCTCAAATGATGCCCTCAATCACTTCTACGTGGTAAGTGGTATTTATATACTCACCAAGGCAATGTTTTTCTTGTCCTACATCTAAATAGGCTTATATGTGGAGCTTGGTAGGGATCAATAGTAGACATATTTGCATGACATATATTGCTAAATCAAAAGAGTAAGCCTTAGGAGAAAACAAATCATACTTTTGATCAAGATTATGGAAGTGTGATGGAATATCTATGAAGTGGAAATATGAAGATATCTCCTTCTTATGCATTCTCTTTATTGTGTGGATGAAACATGGCTACTTCTTTTTCTCTCTCTTCTTTTTTTTTATTCTCATGCTCTTGTAGATGAGCATGTATTTTCTTTTTCTTTTCTTGTAGTCATGTCTTCTACTCCTTTTTTATATATTTTGAAGAGAGTATTATGCATGAAAAACATGGAGTATCTTTTGATGGTGGGGTGGTATGATTGAATTTTGCTAACTTCTAGTGTAGAAGTTTAGCATGTGTCCGTGAAACCTTGATCTTAAAAGTATGAAAATATTCTCACATAGGTCTATACTAGTTTGACTTGGCTCAATGTGAAAGCAAATAGCATATGCATGGGATTTATAAAATTTGATTCATCATATGACTTTGTTAGGAATTTTTATCAAATGAGGAACTTCCGTTTTTAGAATTTCTCCAGAAAATCAAGCTTCACTTTTAACTAGGATTTTAGCAACTCTTATCACTATATTATATCCCACAACAACCTAAATTTGGATTAAGCTTTTCCTACTCACAAATTACAAGTTTTAAGGCAAGAGTATTCTAAGCCAATATACGATATACTTAGAGAATACGAAGTTGCATAAAAGAGATCAAGAAAAAATAGAAAAGTGCAACTATTCATCATTTCAACTTATGCAAAGTTGAAATATTCTTATCGCACATCTTTTATTTTATTAACCAAACATATACTACATTATTTTATTATTATTTTTAGATGCAAATGATGTATAAGAAATAAATAAAATAATGGCTATTCCTGGGACCCGTACATGATTTCTCACTACTCAATTCTGGACAAAAACATTGGTATTAAATTTAGGCAAAGTGTCTAAATCTATTAAATAACGTTTATGGAAGTCTAGGATTTCACTCAATTCTTTTCAAAGGATAAAGTATTTTTTTTCGAAAAACCTAAAAGGAATACCTTCAAATCCTACGTTTGGGGTGCATAGGAATTGAATAGTGAGGAGGCGTGAACCTCCCTCATCTATTTGAGCAAAATTATCCCATCTTAATGCATGTCAAATGGTAAAGAATTTGGAATCCATACCAATTTTGGAGAGTAGCGCCGGATCGTAGGCCTTTGTGTGAGCAAACCCACGATTTTAGAGGAGGTTGTAGGCTTCTCATTCATTGTCATGCTCCAAGTTGAGATCGCTATTGTTGAGAAGTCAAATTGGAGCATCGCCTTCTTCCATCAGGATGTCTCCTTGCGCACCTCCCAACTATGGACTTGGTGTTGGCTCGGAGGAGGGATGCGAGCTTGAGTCTCTCCCATAGCTTGAGCTAGATGAAGCTCCCTTCCTTTTCCCAAACAACCGCTTCATGCCCTTCTTCATGGCTTCAAAACTTGCGAACAAACAACTAAACAAACTCAAAACGGATTATGTTAGGGAAAACCAAACAAGACCCCCGATGAATTGTTTTGTCAAACTTGAGAGTGTAACAGCCCTAATTTCCACAAAGCAAACTTCAGCTTGGACTAAAAATTTTGAATGGTAAAAAGAATTAAAAAGGAAATGAGAAAAACAAATTTATTCAAACTCCAAATGAGGGAATTCAAAAAAAAGTTAACTAATGTTCAAATGAAGTTAACATGAGGTTCACCAATAGTTTCCAAATATTCCAAATACTCTCCCTGCAAACTTTCAGAATTTTTGAAGCAAGTTTGCTATTTACTTCAATAGCTTCATTGAATTCAACTCAAATTCAAATTCAAATTTGAATTCAATTGAAACTTTGTCAAATCAACAATCTGATTTCAGAATCAATTTCAAAAACTTCAATTTATTCTGCCATAAAATTTCTAGAATTTTTTGACACAAGTTAGTGGGATATTTCAGTGTCCAGAGAAGATAGAGTTGAAGGGAGGGGTGGGACCCATTGGTCAGTAAGTCAAAAACGTGTACCGCCTCTCTCGGTTCTCACCGTGGTGCCAGCTCCCGACATGCAAGTGACACCGAGCTCCTTGCTTGCTTAAGTCACCTCCAGCTGCATAAAGCACTCCCAAGGCTCCTCCACCTCCTCCTTGTCCCTCCCTAGCCATCAAAGTGGAGCCACCACCATTCTTCTTTTTCCTGGCGCAAGAAACCGACGATCAGCGCCCTTCTCTGCTTTGATCAAATTCATCGACACACGGTGCGTTTTAGCCTTTGTCTTCAACGTTTTCATCTCAATTGCTTGATTGTGCAGCCTCCTGAGTAGTTTTGCTACCTGTCAGAGCCTCCCCATCGACGGACTTGAAGATTTTTGGGCCACAGTCGTGCTCCCCTGTTTTGCCGCCTCTCTGCACCCGTGGCGCCGCCAATCCCTACCGAGTCACGAGCTGCTCCCAACAGCAAAAAGAAGCGCCTCTCCACCCCTTGATCAAGGTGAAAACCTCATCCATTTTCATTCCTCCTCGAAGTAGAAATTCCATTTTTTTTTGTTTCGGCCTAGTCCGAGTGATGATGCTAGGTTTTGCGTTTAATTCAGTTTGTACATGCAAACAATTTGTCAATCCAGTTAAGGATTAGGGACTAGACCCCCATACGCAGCCGAAGACCAAATTTCAGAGCATACCATCGAGTAATTTAGCTGGGGGTCAAGTTTTTGTAGCCGCCATTTGAAGATCCCATCGGCTCACCAGCGAACTCGACGTTGCCGACCTTTCCACCCAATTTGCGTCCTCTAATCATCCTCCCCAGGCTTCCAAGAAGCTTTCCTGGTCATTTTCCAACTTGTGTGAGCATTGTTTGAGGCTTGCCGACATCGCCGGAACCCTAGCTCCGCCCACCGCCGTCGAGACCACTCCTGCGACCGCAATCGCCGTCGGGAGTGTCACCATCGAGATCCCCATTGGATTTTAGGTAGGAGCGGAGAGTCTGGGAGGCTGAGGTGCCCTAGGCGTGCTACGATAAGGCGTCGCCGCCTGCAACCGCCAGGTGCCGCCCGAGCGCCACCGACGCGAGAAAGAAGACGACTCGGGGTGGGCCCCGGTCGTCAGTGGCAGAAGAGGCGCGCCCTGAATCAGTTGCGGCCAAGGATCGCGTGTGGCTACGCCCTTTAATTCTGCGGCCCCGTGTTGCTTCAACCCGATTGGCCCATTTTAAACCTGTGGGCCCAGCCCTTTATTCAAATGTTTCCCATTGGAATTTTATTCCAGAAATTTCTCCCACTTTGAAAATCCATATATCCTAGTAGAATTGTCCAAAAATTACCAAATAATTTTTTTTAGAACCAGCATGAAGAATACTTTCTAGTGGTGCACTTGGATTTGTATGAAAGTCCATAGGGATTTCTCCATAATTCAAATAAAAAATGCTTATATAATTACTTCCTATAGTTCTGCTTTTTAGAAAAATACCAAAATTTTCCCCAACCTTCATTTGAATATCCTTGAATCCCAGTAAAAATTTCAGGGTCATTGGACTTCTTGTACATGGTCTGATAACATGTGTATTTTCTATGCACATAAAAATAGCCAAATTCATTTAGAATTCGTACATAAACTTGTGAAAACTTCTAAATTGAATATCTCTCTGTATAAAGCTTCAAAATTTGTCAAACCAACTGTCGGTACCCTGCGTACCGGGTACCCCTTAATACCGCAAAGAGTACAAGGGAGTTCTACCTGTCAGAGTTGAAGGACTCCTCGGGCCCCACATGTCACATTGCACCGGACCCGCTCCCCTCATATGGGTAGCTCCAGAGTCAACACTTGTAAAGGAAAACCGGAACTAAGCTCCCAACAAAGGAAAGCTCCAGTGCCAACACGTGTATAACAATCCCAGAGCTAACCCCCAGCAGAGAGGAGCTCTGGTGCTGACACGTGTACAGTAGCCCCGGACCTAACCTACCGTAAGGGAAAATTCCAGAGCTTCCACTTGTGGAGCCTTAGGACCTCCATCGACGCATACACTGGTAGATCTCCTTCAGCATGAGCCATCAAGCGTAATTAAAGCAGCAGTTACAAGATGTAATTATGTGTCGTTAATGTTGTATTAATGACACGCAATCAAGAACATTGTTAATAGGGGTAACGCGGCCATTAAGGCACGTTATCCCACTATTAATCATGCTTAATACTCTTTAGATAGTGTATTCGGGCATTAAATACGCCAGGGCCACATGTCGGGCTAGGCAAGCTTTGTAACGGTCAGTCTTTAGAACTATAAAAGGGTTGTACAGCACGACCTTAGGGGACATTCGATCTGACCCGAGCTGACCCGCATACTAGCGAACAAACTCACACAATACAACAACACAAGTCCCGTGGAGTAGGGTGTTATGCTCAGGCGGCCCGAACCACGTAAATCTCTGGTGTCATTATCTTGATCTTGATCTCTGCGTACCCCAACCATAAAAGAAACTCTGCGGGCTGCTTCTTAGCAGGTCCGGGGGAAGTGTCATAGCAAACACTTTGACATTTGGCGCGCCAGGAAGGGGGCCTGTCACGAGATCACAAGATGGCAAATTCAGCTGTTGGATCCTCCAATGGCAACCACGTTGGACAACCTGCCGGCAAACAATGTTGGTCAACAAGATGAGGCATCCGCGTCGATCACTGCATCGACAAACGACAACCTAGAGCATGCGATCATTGCTGCGCGAGCTCTCCTAGAACACCCACCTCCTCCAGGCACACTCCAGGGTGCTATGGAGCAGTGGAGAGCTGACGTTGACCATCTGGTCGCAGATGCGGCTGCAGGCATTAGTAATCAAGGTCCTCCCCCTTCGGGGCGACCACCGTCACAACGACGGACCTTGTCTGGCTGACTTGGTCCACAAGTCTCGCAACAAAGGAGACATGTTGCATCCAAGCAGTGACTTCGTTGCCTCCAGGGGCGCGACGCACCCATACCATCACCAAGATTCCAACTCATGACTTGCGGTCGGAACTGGATCGCCGTTACCGGTAGCAGGACGGTTGAGTACATATCGAGCGTGCTCGTGAGAGGCGAGAGGCTCGGGACAACCCTGCTTCTCAAAGAGTAGGAGGAGGTTGTTCTGCCCTGGCCATGCATTTGCGCATGGTCAGATGGCCTCAGAAGTTCTGGCATCACTTGCCAGAAAAATTCAATGGGACTGTCAACCTCGCTGAATTCCTTCAAATCTACTCTACTGCTATACTGGCGGCAGGGGGTGATGAAGCTGTGGTGGCAAACTACTTCCCAGTGTCCTTAACCGAGACAGCAAGATCCTGGTTCATGAGTCTTCCACCCAACTCTATTAATAGTTGGGTGAAGCTATGCCAACAATTCACTGCCAACTTCGGGAGCTCCTACACCCGTCCCAGCACTGAATTGGGCTTGTTTGCCGTAAAGCAAACATCGGGGGGATCGCTATGATCCTTCATTCAGCGGTTCTCTCAGGTACGGAATACCATCCCTTCGATATCAAGCTCTTCTGTTATCATTGCATTCATACAAGGTGTTCAAGATAAGAAGATGTTGGAGAAGCTGACTATTAAAGAAGTTACCAGCGTCACGGAACTCTTCAGCCTAGCTGACAAATGTGCTAGAGCTGGAGAGGGCCGTGAAATGCATTCTAAGCCAGCTCCGGAGATCAACCAGAAGTCCTCCAAAACTGAAGCTGCTACCTCCGGTAGTGGCAAGAATAAAAAGAAGCCCAATGGCAAAAAGAAGCCATCGGACGACACTCCAGCCGCTGCTACTGCTGCAGCTCCTGGAAGTCGGGGGCCATGCCCTGAGAAGCGACCTTGTCCTTCATCAGAAGACGGTAACAGTTCCAAAGCATGGTGTCAAATTCACAAGACGAACCGACACATCTTAGAAGAATTCTAGGAGGTCCAAAACCTTTTCGAACGCTATAACAAGTGACAGGAAGAAGCTCCTTTCTGTCAAAGGGAAGGAAACCAAAAAGTTGACAAAGCTCCGGTCGAAGAGGAGCTAGGTTTCCATGACCCCAAAAAGGTCTTGAAAGCCATTTACAACACTGTCAACGACGACTCTGACGTCTCTGACAACGAGCGTTGGAAGACTTTGAACACCATCTATGGTGGTTCTTGGGACATCACCTCTCGCCGCATCCTCAAGACAATGCAGCGGGACATGGCCGTGGCAGCTCCCACTGCTAAGGCGGAACCACATCGGAAGTGGATGGATACACCCATCATTTTTGATGCTTATGACTGCCCTTGAAACATGATTGGGGCTGGCCAACTCCCGTTGATGCTGTCACCCACCATTAACAATATTCAAATCCACCATGTAATGGTGGACGGAGGTTCCAGGCTAAACCTCATAAGCTTCGAAGCTTTCTTTAAGCTTCAGCTCCGACCTTCGGACCTTCTCCCATCCCGACCTTTATCTGGAGTAGGTCCAGGAACCATTACTCCTCTTGGTTCCATCACACTCCCAGTGACCTTCGGGACCCAGGAGAACTACCGAACCGATAAATTGGTCATCAACGTTGCGCAGATCAGTCTGCTGTTTAATTCCATTCTGGGCAGGCCAGCTTTATACAAGTTCATGGTTGCTGTCCATTATGGCTACTTGGTGTTGAAAATGCCAACACCCACGGGTGTTCTTCGGATCCGCTGAGATCGCACCGCAGGAGTTACCGCTCTGGAAGAACTTTATGTGCTTACTACAGCGCAAGAGGAAGCTTCCGGTAAGGAGACAGCTCCGAGCCCCCCGAGCATTCGTCATAAAGGCTATACTTCTGCAACCCGTGTGCAACAAAGCGACGACACCAACGTTCCCATCAAGGTCGTCCAAATTGGTTTTGGTGCTCCTCAGACTACCCGTATATCGGGGGGTCTGAACAGCAAATAGGAACTCGCGCTCATCACTTTCCTCCGGGCTAATGTCGACGTGTTTGCCTGGCAACCATCACAAATGCATGGGATCCCTAGGGAGGTGATTGAGCACAATCTGAAGATTTACCCAGACGCACGGCCTGTACACCAGAAGCCCCGAAAGCAATCAATCGAGCGACAAAATTTCATCTGACAAGAAATCAAGAAGCTGCTCGAAGCTGGATTCATCCGGGAAATCTTCCATCCAAAGTGGCTGGCAAACCCAGTTGTTGTACCCAAGGGCGGTGGGAAGCTTCGGATGTGTATCGACTACACCACCTTAAATAAGGCATGTCCAAAGGATCCATTTCCACTACCTAGAATAGATCAGATAGTGGACTCCACCTCCGGGTGTGAGCTATTGTGTTTCTTAGATGCATATTCTGGATATCATCAAATCCAAATGTCTAAGGAAGATGAAGAGCATACTACCTTTATAACAGTAGATGAATTGTACTGTTATACTGCCATGCCATTCGAACTTAAAAATGTTGCTTCAACATTTGTGCGAGCTATGTACAAAATATTTGGAGAGCTAACTAGAGACTTGGTGGAGGTGTATGTCGATGACATCGTTGTGAAGATCAAGAAGGAGTCACTCCTTGACAACTTACAAGTCGTCTTCGACAAGCTGCGCACCACGCGCACCAAGCTGAACCCAGACAAATGTGTCTTCGGAGATAGCTCTGGGAAGCTTCTGGGGTTCTTGGTGACTCACCATGGAATTGAAGCAAATCCGGCTAAGATAAAGGCTATAGAAGATATGCGGCCCCCAGCCCACATTAAAGATGTCCAGAAGTTAACTGGATGTCTAGCTGCGCTCAGCCGGTTTATCTCAAGACTGGCAGAACGGACGCTACCTTTCTTCAAACTCTTGAGGAAGTCCGGACCATTTCATTAGTCCGAAGAAGTAGAAAAGGCGTTCCAAGAGCTGAAACAACTCCTCACCACACTACCAATATTGGTAGCTCCTAATCCTGGTGAGCCTTTACTGCTTTACATTTCAGCAACTACCGAAGTTGTTAGTATGGTCCTGGTCGCGGAAATACCGGAGCCACAACCAATCCAGGAGTCCAGACAACTCCGGGAGGGTCCGGAATCACTTGAAGACGTGACTGGGTCTCAGCTCCCAGACACGGAACCTCAAGACAAAATGCAAGGGGTTCAACCTCATACATTTCCTGGCTAACCAAGATGATCTGGATATTCCTAGTGAAGTCCGGGTTGAACAAGAAGGAGTTTTGGACCCCTCCGGGAAGGTCCAAGAAGCACAGCCTGAAGGTCCGGAACCCTCCAGCAGGGTCCAGGTTGATGGAGAGGAAGCTCCGGGTCCTTCTGAAAGGGTCCGGACTATCCAACGTCTTGTGTAATTCATCAGTGAAGTACTCCACGACGCCAAGAAAAGATACATTGAGGTGCATAAACTGCTTTACGCAGTTCTTATTGCCTCAAGGAAGCTTCGTCACTACTTCCAAGCCCACAAAATTTCAGTGGTAACTTCTTTTCCACTACGTGCTATTTTGCATAACCCTAATTCTATTGGGAACATTGCAAAGTGGGCAGTGGAACTAGCTGAATTCGATCTAGAAATTGTGACAAGCAATCAAAAGTCAAGCCTTGGCTGACTTTGTGGCGGAGTGGACCCCATCTCCATCAAATCCTGGGGACCACAGTGAGCAGAAACCAGAACTCAAAGTTCCGGTATTCATCGAGCCTCACTGGACCCTCTACTTCGACGGCTA
The DNA here is from genome assembly GCA_036927565.1 of Tuctoria greenei. Classification (NCBI taxonomy): domain Eukaryota; kingdom Viridiplantae; phylum Streptophyta; class Magnoliopsida; order Poales; family Poaceae; genus Tuctoria; species Tuctoria greenei. The sequence goes on from JAYESD010000006.1 coordinate 177,625,277, forward strand.
CGTGCAAAAGCAGGGGGTCGGAGCTGGAATGCTTCTCCTAGCTCCGACTAGAGAGAAGGTCAAGTACGTGGTACACCTTGATTTCAAGGCAACCAACAATATGGCGGAGTATGAAGCCCTCATCTATGGACTCAAGGTGGCATTATCTTATGGTGTCAAATAGTTGTTGGTAAAGGGAGATTCACAACTCATCATCAAACAAGTCAAAGGTGAATGTTCCTGCAACAATCCTCAATTAGCTGCTTATCTCCTTGAAGTCCAGAGGCTTCACAAGGACTTCAAAGTCCTGGATCTCCATCATGTTCAGCGTTTACATAATGCTGAAGCCGACGAACTCTCGACGAAAGCCTCAACCGGAGCTCCGGCTACTGATGGAATCTTCGTCCGGAGGTTGTTAAAACCAACAGCTCAGCCTGCCGAACTGAGCGAAGGGGGCGAGACCACCACCTCGAAGCTGGCAGTCCCGGTGGCCCTACTACCATGGTGTCCACCAAGGGTCGTAGGTGCTGTAGGAAGCTCCGAGCAACCCAGCATGCAAGACTCAGAAGCTCAGGTAAGCTCCAATGCATGGATCACAGAGATTTGGAGCTACTTGAAAGACAATATCCTTCTTGAAGACAGTGTATCCGCTGACTGGATTATCAGATTGGATAAAAGATACACGTTGGTAGAAGGGGATCTCTACCGACACGGTGCCAATGGCATCCTAATGCGGTGCATTGCAAGGGAAGAAGGCTGCAGGCTCCTCGTGGAAATCTATGGAGGCGAGTGTGAGAATCATGCTTCTTCTCGCACGCTGGTCAGTAAAGCCTTCCGGCATGGCTTTTACTGGCCTATAGCACTTTAGGATGCGGTTGAGCTAGTGAAAAAATGTGAAGCGTGTCAGTTCCATGTAAAATAGATTCACATACCGGCTCAATCGCTACAAATGATACCTTCTACATGGCCATTCGCTGTGTGAGGCATGGACATCTTGGTACCTTTCCCAAAAGCCGTCGGAGGTTACAGGTTCATGTATGTCACCATCGACAAGTTCACTAAGTGGCCGGAAGCAACTCCAGTTGTGACAATCAACAAGCAATCTGCAATCAAGTTCTTGAAGTCCATTATATGCAGATTTGGAGTTCCCAACAAAGTCATAACTGACAACAGAACTCAATTTACAAGTGTTGCATTCCAAGAATATTGCGAGGACCTCAGCATTCAACTTAGCTATGCCTCAGTAGCTCATCCAGCAAGCAATAGCCAAGCCGAGAGAACAAATGCAGAAATATTAAAAGGACTCAAGACATGCACATATGAACACTTGAAAAGCACGGATCTAACTAGATTGAGGAGCTTCCATCCACATTATGGGCGAACAGGACAACCCCAAACTGGTCAACTGGAGAAACTCCATTCTTCCTAGTGTACGGAGCTGAAGCAGTCCTTCCTACGGAGATCACCTTGGGGTCCCTCCGGGTCCGGATCTTCGACGAAGCCATGCAGGACCAGCTCCGGCATGAAGACCTTGACCTCGTCGACGAGGGAAGCTGTCAAGCAGCTGTTCAAAACGCACATTATCGCCAAGCACTCAGGCGCTATCATCAAAGGCATGTGCGCGACCGATAGCTTGAAGAAGGCGACCTGGTGCTTCAGAAGATACTAACCCGTGAAGGGATGAACAAACTTTCCCCCAGATGGGAGGGTCCCTTCCGAGTAATTAAAGTATCCCGACCAGGATGCGTTCGCTTGGCAACTGAGGATGGGATTCCACTCCCTAATCCTTGGAATATGGAGCACCCCCGTAAGTTTTATGCTTAGAATCACGGATGTGAGTCTGTAATTACACACAATGCATGTTGTAGAGTCATTATACAGAGATGGGCAAGTTCTCCGGGAGAACATCCGGACCCCTCCAGGAGGGTCCGGGAAGTTCAAGTAACACGTGAGATAGTCACAGCACTAAAAGTGTAACTACTTGCTCTGGGCTAGTACAAGATGTATAGCACATTTAGCATGGTCCAGCACCCTAAGTGTGTCCTTGTCTCCCCTGTAATCCGGGCCTATAATGAAAGGCATTATTGTGTGAAAACAGACTCCACGTGCATTTACTTTTTGTGCAAGGCTCAATATATCAAATTATTTTCACCCCGCTTGTCTATAATAAAGTTGTGCAAATCTTTTTGAGCTTTGTTCAAAGTAATTCACATGCATTAGAAGCCTTATTGATAGTCTTTTTGGATCTTAACATTGCTACATAGTCTACTTGTCTGAACGCCAAGCCAACATAGGTCCGGAGTGTGCTATCGACTTAGCCTGGTCCTGCACCCTAAGTACGCCGCTCTACCTACATCCCGACAGGCCTCAGTAGGGTGAGTACTAAAAAAGCATGCAGATCTAGAAAGATTATATCAAAACACTCGTTATCATGCTGAGTTTTTTTGGACCTAAAGTCCAAATAAGAACAATAAGTCACAACCGGTTTATAGACAAGAGGACGAATTTTACTTTCTCTCTTGCCGTTAATGTGCAAGAAAAGCAAAAAATCATAGCGATGGTGGACGAAGTCAGACCTACTAAGCTATGACATCCTCCAAGAGGGGTCTGTCGTCAACGTTCAATATGTTGACAGTGGATGACGTCGGAACTACCAATCTCCAACCATCCCAGGAGGCCTGTCTTCGATGCCTCAAAATTGAAGACTTCGGATCTAAAATCTACAAGTGTGAAGCATTCAAGTCGTCAACATATTGCCACAACCTCCTGGTACATGTACACACTTGAATAGTACACATGTACCAGAGGGCCAACAAGATAAGGCACAGTATATTGAAGACAAAGTGAAATTCAAGACGGAAAGGAGGATTTCATGAATCAAAAGAACTGGATTACAAAGTTGGGGTTACAAGGGGAAAAAGGAGAAAAGTCCTAGCCACTGGAGGATCTAAGTCCTATGGAAAAACGAAGTAACATTCTCAGCAGCTTGTTGGACACTAGCTCTGGCGGCATCCTCTTCCTCGGCGATGATTCCTTCAAAGACTGGATCAAGGGAGAACTGGGGGTCTCGACTTTTGTAACACGCCAAGACATACTCGGTGACGTTCTTAGCCAAGGATTCACACCCCGTCTCCAGCTGATCGGCGATAACATTACCCATCGCGTCGAGTTTGCTCCCAGCAGAGCCAAGTGCCACTAGTGTCTAGTCCAACTCCTACGTTGGGTCCTCCGGGCGTACTGGACAGAAACCAAGAGGCACAAGGGCCCTGTCCTCACGTCCCAAGAAGTCCCATACCATCAAGGACTTAGTTGCCTTTGAGCTCCGCAGCTCTTCCAGTGACCTTCGGGTGGCTGCTAGCTCCGAACTCTCCCGAGCAAGGCGTTCCACCACTTTGGCATGTTGTTGCATATTTTCAGCAACCTGCTTCTCGCGGTCGGTCAGCTCCGACTCCCGGAGGTGGATGCGGTTCCGCCTCTCCGCCAGGTCTTTCTCCCTGCCTCTCACTTTCCCCTCCCTAATGGCAACATAGCTTCTCTTTTTGAGAGATCTTGCCCCCATCTTCCAGTACTTTTTCCTTTCATCTTCACTCCACTACTTAAACTTCTTTGAGCGATCCGCCAAATTTTATTCACCCAGAATCAACTTATGGGTGACCTCCGCCTCCCTCTTCATGACATCCTCCTGCTGCTCAAGGAGCTTCTCCTCCCTTACCTCCAAGTCCGCCCGGCGCTTCAGGAGAACCTCATTCAATTCAGTGAGTTTTTCGTGATGCTCGTCAGCAGCATCACGCCTCTCCTTGGCTTGCTCAAGGATCTCCCTGGAGTTAGCATCGAGCGCCCGGATGGTGGCTTCCTTCTCCTCCATCAGCTTGTCCCAGTATTCTAACTGGACCTTCTCCCTCTTAATCCACTCCTTCTGGTCAGCCAACCTCGTTTGGGAATTCTGGTCTCAAAATGGAGTCTGTTGCGCCAACGCCTCAAGGTGTGGCGCTCCTCCTCCAAGGCTTTGCTCTCATGATCAAAAGCAAGTTGGACCTGTCGGAGACTTGAGCAGGCGTTGTCAATGGACAACGCCAGAGGGATAGGCCCCGGGCCTATTGGGGTCATTTCTGCAGGCTCCACAGGGTTTTCCATCACAAAAATAGGGTCCCACTCTACAAGAGAGGACCCTTGAACTTTTGCAGCACTGGGACCGCTCTCCGGAAGCCCTTCAGTGGCAGTAGAAGAACCCACTGGGGGAACTTCCACCTCCGGAACAGTTGAAGGCGCTGCTTTAGGGTCTTCAATCGCCGACTCCGAAGGCGGAGCACCTGTCGCCAATTCTTCAAGCTGCTCCGGCTTCGGCCCAGGCACCTCCGGGACAACTACCTCCGAAACAGTAGCTGGGGCTTCATCCGGTTCCCCTACAACAGCTGGCCTAGATGTCAGCACGTCACTTGCTTCCGATACAGCGACCGGAGCTTCAACCATTTCCGGCTCAGCCGCTGGACTTTCAACCATTTCCGGCTCAATAGCCGGGGCGTCAACTATCTCTGGCTTAGCAGCCAGGGCTTTGAAAACTTCCGGCTCAAAAGCGGGAACTTCTGGCATCACCGGTGTTGGAGCATCAGCCTCCATCAGCGTCGCCATGGGTGTATCTTTGACTTCTCCCCTGTGGTCTGGCGCTACCACAGGAGCTTTGGGCGAGGACTCCGAGTCCAAGCTCACGACAGTTGGCACCAGAGCTGTTGCGACTTTCACCTCCGCTTGACGAGGAGGCTCAGCGCTTGAAGCCAGAGCTTCAACAGGTGCATCCCCGGTCGCTGCAACAGGCGCTGAAGTTCCCGACCCCTTCTTTGACACCCTAGAAATAAAGGGAAGAGAAGATTAAAGACACGTCAAAAACAACACTAGCATTTTAGGGTGAGCAATCAATGCTTACCTAGGGATGCTACCACCCCAGTCGCCTCAGAACCTCTTCTTCTGAGGCCCAGGGCTAGAGTCCACCAAGTCTGGTGAGACAACTGCTTCGGACCTCAGTTGAGGACCACTCGCAGCAGCCAGAGTTCTTTCGATCGGAGCTTCTTTTGGCCGAGAAGAACTCCCGGACCTGGAGCTTCTAGCCGGCACTGAGGTCGGGATCACCTGCCCGGAGCTGACACCTCTTGAAGTCGTTGGCACCGGGGTAGGGGTAGCTGCAGAAGACCTCCCCCGACGGGGAGAAGGAGTCGTGGTAGAAGGAGCAGGTCTGACGGACCTCCCGTCAGCGTGCTTCAACTTCCTCTTCCGGCTGGAGGGCTCAGCTGGCTCTTTACCCTTGCCCTTGCTGGTGTCTTTAGTATTCCAGCTCGGGGTGGAGGTAGGACCACCCTCGAAAGCTCTGGGGATCACCAACTTGGTGGTCGGACACCTTTCTACCTCACCAAGGTCGTCAAGCACCGGCATACTCCCCGGAGCTCCCTGCTGAACTGCGCCTCTATGTTCAGAGTGAGGAAAGCTGCTGGCGGAACTAAGTCGTGCCGTGATTTATCCCATGCTAGAATTTCTTAAGATGAAACTCCAAAGATTCGTCATCCAAGTTGGATTTCAGACCGGTTTCAATCTGGTCGTCATCCATCACGCTATTGAGGGCCCACATGAGCTTCTCCCTCTTCTTCAACGGAGCCCATCTATTGACCAGGAAGTTGCAGAAGACCATCTGGGGAGTCACTCCACCCTCCACGCATTCACGGATCCTGGTCAAGATGGGGTTGAAGGCATCTGACAGCACCAGAACTACACTCCAGGTGTCGGTGTCAACATTGGGGAGACCTTCAGGCAACTCCAACTTTTTGTGCTCCTCTGTCGTAATGATGATCCAATCTTTCTTTCAGTCGTCCCACTTGTCGGAAGGAAACGACTTTAAGTATTTGAAGGGGCAATTCTTGCGCTTCACAAAATAATAGAAGCCAAGGAGCTCACTCCCCTTGTCGGTGGTGTGGATGGTGAAGAAGGTGCGGAATAGCTCGACGCAGGGGGGAATACCCACCTACATCTCGCAAAAGTGGATGAATGTCGCCACGAGAAGAAGAGAATGGGGGCCAAGGTGATACAGTTGCAGACCATAAAAGTCTAGCAGCATCAAAAGAAAAGAAGAGAAAGGTGGAATGAATCCCACTATGGCATACACTGTGAAGTACACCATATCGCCATTGCGCTCCTTCTTGAACGGGAGCTTGCCGGTGCGGACCAAATGGTTGAAGGAGTCGCTGGACCACCCCATGTAGGTCCGAACCTTTTTCAGATCATCATCGCTCTTGAGGCGGCTCTTGAGGAGACCCAACTCCATCGCGGCAAAGTGGGGCAAAGGAAGGGAAGTTAGGCGGAGTTTGGGAGGCTCTAAGCGCAAATATGATCGAAGGCGTAGAGTCCTCAAACCGTGCATACTTTCCCTCTTAAGTAATCCTCTGCGACGCTTGGATGGAAACCGCAGTGAGAACGAAGGCACTTTTCAAAAAGTCTACCCCGTCAGTAATGAGTGGGCCTAGAGTCACCCCGACAAAGAGATCGAGGTTCTTACCCAAGGCGAACCGTTGTCATGATGGGCGGCGGGAAACCCGATGACGGCACCCTGACAGGGCGCGCGGAACCGATACGGTTTTCGTATTGGGAACCGGCGACCTTCAATTGTGTGAGATCCTCACTCAAAGATCTCATCTGCCGCATTCATAACAAGCCACGCGTCAATGGTTCACTCCCGAACCATCGCTCCAACAGCATATTAGAAGACTCTTGAAATCGAAGCGCGGGAATAGAGAATGGCCCCACCTCCGGTAGAATAACTTAACCCAAAAGGATTCTCCCAGAGGTGGGCCCGAGGGCCACTGTCAGTACCCTGCATACCGGATATCCCTTAATACCGCGAAGAGTACAAGGGAGTTCTACTTGTCAGAGTTGAAGGACTCCTCGGGCCCCACATGTCACATTGCACCGGACCCACTCCCCTCATATGGGTAGCTCCAGGGTCAACACGTGTAAAGGAAAACCGAAACTAAGCTCCCAACAAAGGAAAGCTCCGATCCCAACATGTGTACAAAAGTCCCGGAGCTAACCCCCAGCAGAGAGGAGCTCCGGTGCCGACACGTGTACAGTAGCCCCGGACCTAACCTCCCGTAAGGGAAAGTTTCGGAGCTTCCACGTGTGGAGTCTTTGGACCTCCATCAACGCATACACTGGCAGATCTCCTTCAGCATGATCCATCAAGCATAATTAAAGCGGCAATTACAAGATGTAATTACGTGTCATTAATGTTGTATTAATGACACGCGATCAAGAACGCTGTTAATAGGGGTAACACAGCCATTAAGGCTATCACACTATTAATCATGCTTAATACTCTTTAGATAGTGTATTAGGGCATTAAATACGCCAGAGCCACATGTCGGGCCAGGCAAGCTTTGTAACGGTCAGTCCTTAGAACTATAAAAGGGTTGTACCGCATGAACTCAGGGGACATTCGATCTTACCCGAGCTGATCCGCATAATAGCGAACAGACTCACACAATACAACAACACAAATCCCGTGGAGTAGGGTGTTACGCTCAGGCGGCCTGAACCACGTAAATCTCTGGTGTCATGATCTTAATCTTGATCTCTGCGTACCCCAACCATAAAAGAACCTCCGCAGGCAACTTCTTAGCAGGTCGGGGGAAGTGTCATATCAAACACTTCGACACCAACTTTGTTGGTTTGCTCTTTATCCACACTAACCAGAACTACAACCCAATCCTCATGAAAATCCCTAGATTTTCCTGTAGAGCCCTTCAAAGCAAAATCGTGTTTGATTTTTATCTGATAATTCACTTCATAGAAAAATCTTAAATTTTGCCAAAGTGTTCTTTAGTAAGTTTTTGAATTCCTGTAAAAATTTCAGATTTATTAGACTTTATTAACCTAGTTCAATCTGAAGATTTCCCTAACTGGTCATAGAATGCCCAAAACAACAGAAAATATTTCAGTAAATTATCCAAACTTGTAAATTTAATATCTCACAGTAGGATGCTTAGAAAATTATGAAACCAATTTTGTTGATTCATTCTTGACCTCCTATAAATAGAACACCAACTTTTGGCCATGTCAATGCTACAGATTATTTCTCAAAATTCTGGGAAGTTTTTAGATTCATTGAATTTTATACAACTGTAAATTCATTGGATTGATCCCAATTTAGGCCAGAAGCTCACCCATAGTACGTAGTGTCTCCTATAAAGTTTCCAGAACCATTGGGCTTAAATTCATATACTTAACTTTCTTTCCTTTGAGCTATAACATAATACTAGTATTGATTAACTTGCATAATTCTTTGCGTATCGATTAGTTACCGAGCTCAAGAGGACCCCGAAGCTACTTGAAGTCATCCCTCTAGAGATTAACTTTGATACCGTCTCGCAACCAGGCAAGCTCTGGTTTGCATTTAAGCGCTATTACAAAATTTTATTTGTATCACCTATGTCTAGGGTGAGTTATGTGCATTAGGGCTAAGTTGATTGAAAATACACTTGCATGACCAGATCATCCTATGGAGTGTTTGGTTAGTTGTTAAGTCATCGTATAGACTATGCTATGCTAAATGTTGTATAGGATTCGATAGAAGTCGAGTAGTTGGAATCTACTCGCATGGCTAGGACTTTTCACACGGGATTGATTCAAAGAAAATGGAGTAGTAATCTGAAAATGAGACCGGGCAGGGCGTAGGATGCAGCAATACGTGGTCTTGTGTGCGTAGCCATGCCTGTGTGGGTTAGGGACCCATCTGAATGCCACACTGCTGAGCAAGTTTGAACTGTACCGGAGTCATACTGGATATATGGGGTCTAGGAAACCGATGTACCTTGGGAAGCCTTTTTTGAGACTTTTTCGATCGCCTCAGACTTTCGTCCACAACACAGTAGACGAAAACTCGCTCACAACATCTTCACAGTGGAAAGGTGCAGCATGAGTGGGAATACTGTCCTAGACGATTGAAACAATTCAACTTGGACGGAATTTGAGAAAGGTGGCTGCGTACGACGTCCGTGGAGTGCACGTAGGTGACTTCCAGTACGGGCGTATGTGTCGTGTATTCCGGGTATCATTGATTCAAATCACCGTCCCTCGCGGATATGAGTACCACTTGTTCACTGAGTTGTGACGTAGTAATACTTGCACTTGAGATGAGAACTAATTGTTGTTGTTATGAACATTATATTATCATGGAATTGTTATGTTGTATGTATTAGTATAGTGCTCACTAAATTTATTTTTCTACCTTGGGCATGCAGCATCGTGATGAAGCGTTTCTTGTTTGATTGTGGAGTTACGATGTTGCCCCACACAAGGTTTAAGCTGATGCTATAAATCTGAAAATAAGGACCCACATTTAGGCGAGTCCATTATGCAAATCTGCCATCCTATGTTTATGTCTTTACCCTCATGTAGAGTTTCATGTTTAGGTGAGACGGTTAAGTCTTGCTGAGCCTTCGTGCTCACGATTGCTATATAAGTTGTTTTGCAGGTATTAACCTCTATGCTTATGATTATGATTGTCCGATGAGACTCGAGACTCTCTGAGTAAAATACTCATGTGGGAACCATGCCACTACTGTTTGGTTTTCATGGCTAGTGAGGAGCGTCCGTGGGCTGGACAGCTTCTCTTTTGCTTATTATACTGGAGTACGAGAGTTGTAACCTTATCTTCCGCTGTAGTTTATTTTTATAAACTATTTGTAAACTGTATATCTTTGTAAATTTCAACAAATGATTTATGTAATCTGTGTTCCTTTACATGTGTGTTGTTGGGTGTCACATCGCACGACACCACCCAATGCGATTCCTGGAAAGTTTGGACTCCGGTCCCCACAGAGAGCAACTTGAAAATGCAAATGCAAATGGGGATAAAAGCAAATCTTTATTGCTTGAAAATTGGTAGAAGTTTTTCAACAAATAGCAAAACAATTCTTGAGCAAGTGAGTAAGTGAGTTGGGAAGGTGAAAATAGGGTGAAGTGTGAAGCAACACATTCACCTGAGCATGTATAAATAGTGTAGCACCTCCAATGATCACAAGAAAAGAGCATATAGCCGTTAGAGGAGGGAGAGCCAAAATGGCACTCCCCCAAGTTGGTCGCCTAGGGGGTTCGGCCACACTGTGATGTGGGCCCCCTGGTCCCTCTTTTGGCAAGTGGTTTTCCAACAACTATATTTCTAGCTGTTTGGTGAATTGACCACAAATTTGCTTTGAAAAATTGTCTTTTCAAATAAAACTTCCCCAAATCCAAAAAAAATATTTTCAAAAATCAAAGAAAGCAAGTCTAAGTTGAGAATTAAAAAATTCTCAACTCCCTATAGAAAAATCAAACATGTTGTGGAAAAAATTTCAAATGGAAAAATTCAATTGAGGATGGAAAAATAAAAAATGAGATAACTATCAAATCAACCTATAGGCGAGGTCTCATCCAAAATTCCGATGAGATAGATTTTCCTCCGTCTTCATGAAGCTTTAAGTTTCAGCCTTTGGCCCCAGAGAAGTAGGCATGGATGGCAAGCCTTTCTTCTTCCACCATTCTTTCGTTGGCGGTTTAGTGGACTAGGGCCATTCAGACGGTCCTGGTTTCTCCATCTTCTTGAAATGTCGGCGTGGGCAAAAAGATGGAGTCTTCTCATTGTTGATATTTCTTAACGTCTACAGTTCATCTTAGTGACACATGCTAGTCATGCAATTGGCACTAGGCTAAACTAAGCCAAAGCAAGATGAGTTCCGTAAGCACACGGAAAGTACCTATGTAGCAATTCACCCAAGAGTATTCCCTAGGGTATCATATTTATTTTATCCCAAAGGAAGGCAAGCGAAGAGTGGCAAGATCATAGGAAGAGTATGGTGTTCTAGTGAGGATTCCAATAGGATGGGTAAATTATGTAGTGGGGATAGTATGACACACACCTAAGCAATCTACTCTAATGAGTAAGTCTGTCCTAGTGAAGGTCAAGTTATGAGATGGAGCTACTCCTATTGTACTATAATTACTCATATACATAGCCTATTACTATACACATGATTATGCTAATGATAAATACTTGGGCTTAGTGGTCCAACACATGCAGCAAGGGTTTACCCCTGGCAAAACCAGGATGATTCCTGCAAAGAGTCTATGGTGTAGCCAAACGTAGGGTGTATCAAGGATGGAGAGGGTTGTCACCACCTGTCTCCTACACCTACAACTAGTGGGTCTACTAGACATCCAATACTACTTAACTATCTAAGCACTATGCTTACATGTTAAGTAAATACCGTAGAGGCTCGAGTACAAGTACATCTCTAAGGCAACGACTAAGCTAAACATTGTTGAACCAATGTTGGGACCAAACACTAACATATTCATATTAACATAATCATATTATTACTTAATTAGACTACAATGGTGGTGTGTGATGTTTTTGATTGCATGATATTTGCATTATGATCATATCATAAGAACATGTACACCTAACACATAAATGGACTATGTTGACGTTTCTTACATCACAAATCATCTCTCGAAAGAGATGAGGTCCGCAAGCGCACGGAAACTGTCGTGTAGCATTTCACCCAAGAGTATTCTCAAGGGTATCGTATTTATCCCAAAGGAAGGCAATGAAGTAAACACTACTCTTATGATCAAGATATGGGACACTAATCAATTATAAAGACAGGGGGTAAGTTGGTGACACACATCTAAGCAATCTACTCTAAGGGTAAGGTTGTCCTAGCAAGGGTTAGACTACGAGACGAAGATACTCCTACTATGCTCTAATTACTCATATACATAGCCGAATAAAGTACACATGAATATGCTAATGGTGAATATTAGGGATTAGTGGTCCAACATATCGGGCACGGGTTTACCCCTAGCAATACTAGGCGACTCCCGCCAAGAGCCTGTGGCATAGCTGAACGTGGAGGATTACAAAGGGCGTATAGGGCTGTCACCACCTACTGCCTACCTCTTCAATCCGTGGGTCTACGAGACATCCAACGCTACTTAACTATCCTAGCACCATGCTAGCATATGAAGTAAATACCTAAGGGGCCGCGGCACAAGCCATCCTAAGGCAATGACTAACCTAAACATCGTTGAACCAATGTTGGGAACAAGCACTAACATATTCATATTAACATTATCATATTATTACCTAATTAGACCATAGTGGTGGTGTATGATGTTTATGATCATATGATAATGGAATTATGTATAGATCATAACAACATCTACACCTAGCACATACATGGACTCCACAACCAAACAAGGTACGCTTTTCCCAAGTATATAAGTAAATAAAGACTAATAATGATATTATTATAAATCACAAAGTCACAAATACAAGAGAAGATACATGAGCCATACCTTTTCCAATTTGGACTTGGGACTATAGGCTCCTCTCTACATCCTAACCTCCACTAAGGAACTAGGATAACTAGTGTATACAATAGAGTGATGCTCAAGTGGTGTGTGTTGAAGTGAAGGGTGTGGAGTCCTATTTATAGCTTTGAGAAGGGTCGCTTCCCGCCACCAAAAGCGTGTGAATCAGTCACTACTGACTTCTTCAAGTTGGGAGGAGCCAGCACGTGGAAGCTGACCGAGTTTGGAGGAAAGACCAGGTCGGCCGACTAGGGGGGGTCAGCCGACCTGGTAAGTCCTCCAAACGGTTAGTTCTTTCTCTGGGTGACTTCTAGGTGGGTCCCATCCCTTGATAGGGGTGTTACACTGTTGGATGGCCTCGGATACTTCTGTTTGTGGGACATTTGATCCATGTGGTGCCACATGTCAGCGCTTGATTGGTTGGGATGATATTTTATAGGATCCATCCCCTTGTTTCACTTCAATTTTGTATAAAATATTTGCATGCATCAATTTCTCCAAGTACAAGTGGAAATAAGTTAAATAGAAAGGTGATGTGTGCAAGAAATGATATTTCCTTCACATAATTGAGTTATATTGACAGGTGAAATTGGTATATAACAGCCGTCAACAAACTCCCCCAAGCTTATTCTTTGCTCGTCCCGAGCAAAATCAAGACTCTAGGTTGATGATCAGGAGCTTCTACAATGTTCTAATTTTTAAAAGTACCACGTGCAAACCAAAATACTCTATCTAGTACTGTAAAAAATGGCATGATACTTCACCCATCTTAAGTTATTATGGGGCATATGCCATCTCCTATTTATGGGTGGTTGAAAGATAGAACAGCAAATGGAGCATACATACCCGAGAAATCAAGTTCCACTCAAATTGCAAAGAGTCCAATTTAGATTTTAAGTACCTCAATTTGATTCTCTCAAGTATCTCTTTTATGTGTAGTGGAAATATTTCCTCACCAAGGCATTTTGCCTAAATTCATCCTACCACTAAATAAGGCTTGTATCTGGGGCTTGGTAGGGAATAGAGTGGGCATATTTACAACACATAATGTTGCTAAGTCAAAAGAGCAAGCCTTAGGAGAAAATCAATTCAAAACAATTTGATTCAGACTTGTGCATGTGTGATGGAATGGAAGTGGATGTGGATATTTGAGACGACTCCTATTTATGTAGACTCTCTTATTTTGCAGGGATGAAACATGGCTATTTTTCTCTCTTTTTTTCTTTTTATTTTTGTCTCATGCTTATGATGTAAGCATGCATTTTCTTTTTCTTTTTTCTTGTAGTCATGTCTTCTACTCCCTTTTATGCAATAAATTTGGAGAGAGTACTAAGCATGAATGGTATGGAGTTTCTCTTTTTATTTTGGAATGGTGGTATGATGGGAATTTTGCTTACTTCTAGTGTAGAAGTATAGCATGTGCAAGTGAAGTCTTGAATTCAAAAAGTAATGAATTAAATCTCACATAGGTCTATACCAGTTTGACAAAGCTCAATGTGAAGACAAATAGCATATGTATAAGGTCTATCAATGTAATGTATCATATGGCTTTGGTAGGTATTTCTAATCAAATGAGAATAACTTAAATCTTTTCAGAATTTCTCCAGAAATTTAAGTTTCACTTTCAAACTAGTAATTGCAGCCCTATCACTATATCATATCTCATAACAACTTAGAATGGATTAAGCTTTTGCTACCCACAATTTCCAAATCAAGGCAAAAGCAATATTTAGCCAATGAGAGCAATATGTTGAAGAGTAGTAAGTTGTAAACTAGGGACTTAGGAAAATTAAAATAGAGCAACTATTCATCATTTCATTTATGTGAATTCCAAATCATTCTTACCGCAAATCTTTTATTTTATTTCGAAAGCAAATCTACGCTACTTTTTTTAAGTTCTTTTTTTTTATATTCAAGGTGGATGATGGAAAATAAATATGAAAGGGGTGTGATACAAGTTACCTCAAGTGGGTGTCCTCCCCCTAGCTTGTTCTTGTTCAAGGTCCGCGCTAGGGCTGAAACCCTAGCGACGGATGTAGGCCATGAAGTTGGCCTAACCTTGTTGTAGCATGGCTATGTCATTGGAGGGTTGAGTGTCGATGTTGGATTGCATTCCATGGGTTTCATGAGTGTGGTCGAGGAGAGTTTTGTTGATGTTGCTCATCCACACTTCAAGGTTCGCATAGATTGGATGTACCTTGTTACCCCTTGGCTAAGGTAGTGATAACCCTTAGCACAAAGACATGACGTGCACTCAACATGCGTTGAGTGTGTACCATCATTCTTTGGCTAAGGTGTATCATACCTTCTTCTCATAAAGGAATAACTTGCACCCTTCATGCATTGGGTGTGATCTGTCATTCCTTGGCTAAGTTAATGATAACCTTTAGCCACAAAGGAGTGACATGTACCCAACATGTGTTGAGTACGATCCTTTATTCCTTGGCTAAGGTACAACATACCTATAACCACAAAGGGATGATGTGCACTCAACATGGATTGAGTGTGATCTATTGTTCCTTGGCTAAGGTATAAAATACCTCCTGGCCACATAGGAACAATTTACACCCAATATACATTGGATATGATCTTGTCATTCCTTGGTTAAGGTACATCATACCTTTTAGCCACAAAGGAATAACTTACACCCAATGATGGTGGCAATTCCCTTGAGCTTGAATGAGTACATAGAATAGTTGAGAGCATAATGCTATCACATATTCGTAGCAACCCATTCGTCGCTCATGGAGGGTTTCCATGTCAAATCTCTGGCCTCGTATAGTTATGGTTGACCTTCGGGCTTAATTTTCGTTAGGTAGAAACCATCCTAATTTACTTCTTGGCTAAGATATATTGAAATGCAATCCTCCTAGGGTTCCTAACAATCAGATCTTTGAATGCCTACATAGTTATTTTACTCCTGCAAACTTCCTCTCTATGATAGAGAGGCATGGTTAGCTCCCGATACTTGTACAAATGAATTTTCGGGTTAGATAACCGAATCTTCATTTGTAGGTACGGGGAAGATAAAAAACAAAGATGCAATGGGTCCAATTTCAAGTGTATCCATGAACAATGTATGAATCATTGCTAGGAGTGGGGCATTATGGATAAATCAAGTTTGAACATTTTTTAAAGCTCCTACTCATAGGAATGCATGTGATATGAATACACTATATGGATCCGTTCATCTTGTAAAATTTCTAACCATCATAGGTTTTTTTACAAGAGCAAATATTTATCATTTGGGTCATGGCAAAATTCTCAATTTTATCCTCCTGGACATTTTTTATTTTTTGCCTAGGAATTTGAAAATTAGTGATCCATGCATGAATGATTTTCAAGGCAGAATTATGGACATCGCTATTCCTAGGTTGCTACATACCAATTCAACCATTAAGTCATTCCATAAGCATTACCTAGGCAGAAAATGTCTAAATCAATTTTAGCAATGCTTATGAAATTCTAAGTACTTGTTTAAATTTATTCCTAAGTAAGGTGGCATTCCTTTTTGAAGAATCAAAATAGTAATGCCAACACTTACTCTCGTGAGGGTGCATAAGAATTGAATGGTGAGGTGTAAACCTTCCTTACCAATGTAAGCAAAAGTCATTCAATCCTAATGCAATTCAAACGGCGGAAAATTTTAAACTTGTACCTCAATTGAAGAGCAGTCCAGGTTGAAGGTCATTGTGTGAGAAACTCACGACCATGAATTTTGGTGTAGCCTTCATGTTCAATGACTTCTGCCAAGTTGAGGTTGGAGTTGAATGGGCTACATCTTGCTCCTCCATTAGGCCAGCATCTTGAGCATTCCTCCACCATGAACTCAAAATAAGATCGATGGAGGGATATGCACTTCATGAGGCCTTCCATCCTCTTTGCAAATTTTATCTTAGTTGCACTAAAATCAAGAACAAACAAAACAATTCAAAATGGGTTACGTTAGCTAAAAAGCATGTTGTACTTTTTGTCAAATTGTTTTGCCCAACTTGAGACAACTTGCAAGTGAAATGAGTATTTAAGGGAAATATTTTTGGGTTGAATTAGGAAGATAAATTCAAGTGGTTGGCCCAAGTTTCATATCCAAATAAATTTATTTCCTAATTCAAAATTTTAGTTTATGTTGGTTGGAAATTTTACTCTCCAACATGCAAGTGTGGAAATTCAAACATGCTAAACACAAATGCATGATTTGATTGGAAATTCAAATATCCATTTGTGAAAGTAAATATGAGATAACTACCAATTAACCTATTGGCAAGGACTCATCGAATTTTTGAAGTCCGATGAGTGGGACTTACCTCCGTCCATTTGAGTGCGATGATTTGTTGTCCAATCCCGGAATTGAAGATGTGGACAACTTCTCTTTATTGACATGCCAAAACTTCTTTGGCATGTCGGTTGGACATGTGGGCCACATGGTGGCCCTAGCCTCTCCATCATATTGATGAAGACTTGTTGATGTAGTGACAGTGTTTCCCTCTTGAAGATATTCTCTCATGAGCATGGTGAGACTTGTCCTTCCTTAGGGGTGTCACTTCGACCTTCTTGATATTCCTTAAGGTTAACACATACTTTGATCATAGATCAAAAGCTTCCTTGGGCATGATGACATGTGATATGTGGACTCCACAATCAAACAAGAAACACTTCATCCACAATGTCACTTGCCCTAGGTTGCATGGGCTTGGTCGAAGGGTAGGAATCCCAACAAGTGATTGTGGGATATCTTGGATCTTGAATGCTCTTTAAGTTTCTTGTCCTTGGCCAAGAACTTCATGGAAATGTTGTCTTGATCTATTGTTTGGCCATAGACAAGATACTTCAAGCTGGGCTAGTTAAACTTGAATCCGTTGATATCCGCATAGCCTCCTTGATTACACGGGTGATGTTGATTCACCCTTGAACTCCTTGTAGGTGATAGCCATTGAAGTTGTGTTTGAAAAGAAGAATCCTCATGTGTCTTAGGGAAATGTTTCCCCAAGTGGTCCATGTTGACATGGATTTTCACAAATCATGTGAATATCCATGGCTTGGATCATCCAAACACTTCTCCATTGGCTTGATCTTCATGATACTTCAATGAGAGGTGTAGTTCCTTAGCTAGAATGTCCACCTGGTTATGTGGTGTGCATGCAAATCTAAAGGAACTAGAGCACTCTTCAATCCATCCCTCGAGTAGAGACCATATTCTCATCGATGATGAACTAGAATAGGACTCCTTCAACTCCAGCACAAATGTAGTCATGGATTGGTGGACCAACCCATGACATGAATGTTGGATGAGGAGCCAACCATCCAACCTATGGTGGAGGCAAACCAAGAAGAACTCTTAGAGCCTCTCCCAAGCTTGGGAATGGATGTCTTTAGATCCTACTAGAAGCTGAAATTCTTTCGCAAAAAGCAATGGTGTTGCCTAGCGGACATTTGTTGAGGTACACTCTTCAATCATCTTGCAGTAGAGCACTAGCGTCCTTGTTGGCCATCCCATGAAATGGGTTAGCCAGCACTACCATATTTTCACCACAAAAGGAGAAAACAAACAAGGGTAATCCTATCTAATCACTATTAGCAACTATAGCTTAATCACAAGTGATAGCTATCATTCACTTCCTTTGCCTTCCCCGGCAACAGTGTCAGAAATGCTTGTTGACGTTTCTTACGTCACAAATCATCTCTCGAAAGAGATAAGGTCTGCAAGCGCATGAAAACTGTCGTGTAGCATTTCACTCAAGAGTATTCCCAAGGGTATCGTATTTATCGCAAAGGAAGGCAATGGAGTAAAGTAAACACTACTCTTATGATCAAGCTATGGGATACCAATCAATTTTCAAGACAGGGGGTAAGTTGGTGACACACACCTAAGCAATCTACTCTAAGGGTAAGGTTGTCCTAGCGAGGGTTAGACTACGAGACGGAGATACTCCTACTGTGATCTAATTACTCATATACATAGCCTAATAAAGTACATATGAATATGCTAGTGGTGAATACTAGGGCTTAGTGGTCCAACATATCGGGCACGGGTTTACCCCTAGCAATACTAGACGACTCCTGCCAAGAGCCTGTGGCATAGCCAGACGTGGAGGATTACAAAGGGCATATAGGGTTGTCACCACCTACTGCCCACCTCTTCAATCTGTGGGTCTACGAGACATCTAACGCTACTTAACTATCCTAGCACCATGCTAGCATATTAAGTAAATACCTAAGGGGTCGCGTCACAAGCCACTCTAAGGCAATGACTAACCTAAACATCATTGAACCAATGCTCGGATCAAGCACTAACATATTCATATTAACATTATTGTATTATTACTTAATTAGACTATAGTGGTGGATATGATGTTTATGATAACATGATAATGGAGTTATGTATAGATCATAACAACATATACACCTAGCACATACATGGACTCCACAACCAAACAAGGAACGCTTTGCCCAAGTATATAAGTAAATAAAGACTAATAATGATATTATTATAAAGCACAAAGTCACAAATACAAGAGAAGATACATGATCCATACCTTTCCCAATTTGGATTTGGGACTAGAGGCTCCTCTCTACATGCTAACCTCCACTAAGGAACTATAAGAACTAGTGTATACAATAGAGTGATGCTCAAATGATGTGTGTTGAAGTGAGGGGTGAGGGGTCCTATTTATAGCTTGGAGAAGGGTCGTTTCCCGCCACCAAAAGCGTGCGAATCAGTCACCACTGACTTCTTCAAGCCAGGAGGAGCCAACATGTGGAAGCTGACCGAGTTTGGAGGGAAGACCAGGTCGGCCGACTAGGGGGGTCGGCTGACCTGGTAAGTCCTCCAAACGGTTTGTGCTTTCTCTAGGTGACTTCCAGGTGGGTCCCATCCCTTGATATGGGTGCTACACTATTGGATGGCCTCGGATACTACTGTTTGTGGGCCATTTGATCCATGTGGTGCCACATGTCAGCGCTTGATTGGTTGGGATGATATTTTATAAGATACATCCCCTTGTTTCACTTCAATTCTATATAAAATACTTGCATGCACCAATTTCTCCAAGTACAAGTGGAAATAGGTTAAATAGAAAGGTGATGTGTGCAAGAAATGATATTTCCTTCACATAATTGAGTTATATTAATGGGTGAAATTGGTATATAACAGCTGTCAACAAACTCCACAGTCAAAAAAGAAATTCTTTCCCAAGTATATAAATAAAGAGATATTAATAATAATATTATTATAATGCATAAAGTCAAAAAGAAAAAGAAAGATACATGAGCCATACCTTTCCAAATTTGGACTTGGGACTAAAGGTTCCTCTGTACAGCCCAACCTCCCCTAAGGACTAGAGATAACTAGTATATACAATGAGAGAATGTTTGAGTGGTGTGTGTGTGTGAAGTGAGACCTTCCCCCCTACTCATACACAGAGTAGAGGCGGTTCCCGCCACCAAAAGCGCACAAATCAGTCACCACTGTCTTCAGGGCATCACAGGAAAGCGCCACGCGTCGGCTAACCATGTTTGGTGTCCAAACCAAGTCGGCTGAGCTAGAGGGTCGGCCAATCTGGTCCTGGCCCCTCCTCGGTTATGCTTTCTCCTAGCGACTTACAGGTGGGTCCAGCCCTCATCTCCGCATGAATCGATATTGGATTCCCTCGGATAAGTCTGGCAATGGGTCCATGGATCCATGTGATGCCACATGTCATCGCGTGATTGGTTGTGATGGCACTTTTCATGATTGCTCCACTCATTATTCATCAATTCTGCATAAAAACTCCTAAATGCACTATTTCTTCAAGTATAAGTGGAATTATATTAAATATAAAGATGATGTGTGTAAGAAATATTTGTTTTTTCACATAATTGAGTTACATTGATGGTCGGAATTGGTATATAACGACTGTCAACAAACTCTCCCAAGCTTACCCTTTGCTCGTCCCGAAGCAAAGATGAAGACTTAGGTTGTTGATCAGGAATTGCTATAATGTCCTATCTTTCAAGAGTACCAAGTGCACAACAAAATATCCGACCTTGCATTGAATAATTTGTCTATGGTACCTCACCATTTTTTTAGTCATTATGGGGCTTATGCCTCATCTTTTTCTTGGGCGGTTGAAGGATAGAACAGCAAGGTGAGCATGCATCACCTAATTTTTGAGTTCCACTCGAATTTTGGAGTGTTTCAAATGGTGTTTGAGTTTAGGTTCCTCAAATGATGCTCACAATCACTTCCACGTGGTAAGTGGTATTTATATCCTCACCAAGGCAATGGCTTTCTTGTCCTACATATAAATAAGCCTTTTATGTTTAGCTTGTTGGAGATCAAGAGCAGGCATATTTGTAACACATATATTGCTGAGTCAAAAGTGTAAGCCTTAGGAGAAAACAAATCATACTTTTGATCAAGATTTGTGCAAGTGTGGTGGAATATTTGTTGAGTGCAAATATGAAGACAACTCCTTTGTACGCACTCTCTTTATTGTTGGCATGAAACATGGTTACTTATTCTCTTTTTTTTCTCATGCTCTTGTACATAAGCATGCATTTTCTTTCTCTTTTTCTTTTTCTAGTAGTCATGTCTTCTGCTCCTCTCTTTTTTCAAATATTTTGAAGAGAGTATTATGCATGTAAATCATGGAGTATATATCTTTTGATGGTGGGATGGTATGATAGAATTTTGCTAACTTCTAGTGTGGAAGTTTAGCATGTGCCCATGAAATATTGATCTTAAAAGCATGAAAAGATTCTCACATAGGTCTATACTAGTTTGACTAGGCTCAATGTGGAGGCAAATAGCATATGCATGGGGTTTACCAAATTTGAATCATCATATGGCTTTGGTAGGAATTTCTATCAAATGAAGAACTTCCATTTTATAATTTCTTCGGAAAATCAAGTTTCAATTTTTAACTAGGATTTCAGCAACTCTTATCACTATATCATATCCCACAACAACCTAGATTTGGATTAAGCTTTTGCTACCCACAAATTCCAAGTTTTAAGGCAAGAATATTTTAAGCCAATAAACGTAATACTTGAGAATACTAAGTTGTAGACAAGAGACTAAGGGGAAGTAAAATAGAGCAATTATTCATCATTTCAACTTATGAAAGGAAAAATATTCTTACCGCACATCTTTTCTTTTATTAGCCTAACCTATACTACATTGTTTTTTAGATGCAAACAATTGTGGGAAGAAAGAAATGAAATAATGGAATGCAAATGGGGTGATACAAGTTACCTCAAGTGGGGGTCCTCCCCCAAGCTTGTTCTTCATTAATCTCCATGATAAGGGTTGAACCCTTGATGACGGAAATAGACCAGGAGGTCGGTCTGTTGTTGTTGCAACGTGGTGTTGGTGTTGTTGAATTGTGCATCGATTTGTTGTTGTCAGTTGTGGGTACCTTGGATGTGCTCTTGAATGTTGCTGAAGATGTCGCCTGTCCTCACTTCAAGGTCTCCAATCCTTTGAGTGAATTCCGTCATTCTTATGCCAAGGTGACGAGAACCTCGGGCTAAGAAGGAACGATGTGTGCTCGTCAGTGGAGGAGGCAAGCTACTATAGCTTGAGTTGGAACTGTAAGGGTCCCATATCCCTTCGGTGGTAGTCCACTCGTGCCATGATGATCCTCCGGACTCATATGTTTGAGTTTGGGTCCAGCCGGGTGCATCGCCCGTCGAATCCACTTTTTCTTGGTACTCGTCGACGAGAGTAGATCATGGAGGCATCTTTATGACTGCTCTTCTAAAGTCTTCTTGTGAACCTGCCAGAAACATTACTCCTACGGACTTCTTTGATAGGTTGAAGAGCAATGGTTTGTTGTCGACATTTGTATAAATGAAAATCCGGATTAGGTAACCGAATCTCATTTACATAGCCGAGACAGAAAAACACCAAGGATCCTTCTAGATCATGTTTAAGCGTATGTCCTTGCACTAGATAGTCCTCATATATCAAGTAGCGGCTTGTTGAAATATAATCAATTGAAGCATTTTTCTAAAATCCTGACTTGCATACGGGTAATTAATGATGTACATTCAATTGGAGCCGTCATTTTAGTGTTTTCTAACCATTGTGACATCGTAGACTTGATAGGAGCAATTTTAATTTTCCAAACCTTGACAAAAAGGATCCTAAGTTTATCTTCACGCACAATCCTAATATCTCTCTAGGGAACGTAATCATAGCCACCCATCTATACATGAAGTGTAAAGTGGGATTTTGCAAATGGCTATTTCTAGAACTCCTACATGCTATCTCACTAGTGAACTCTTGCCAAAAATCTTGTGAAAGCATCTAGGCCCCCATGAGGTATGGTTTCGGTGATTAATGATAACCATTGGATTTTACTAATGAATTTGTGAATGCAAGGTACCCATAATCACTCAATCAAATGAAATTTATATGTCATTGGAGACCCATATACAATCACTTTATGAGATCAAATCAATGATATGAAGACAAGAAGTGAAAGCTCTTATGTCAAAGTCATTCAACCACAATTGATGACACTTAATGCTTGACACCAATCAGAAGTACATTTCCAACAAAAGTCTAAGAGGTCAATCGAGCAAGACACGAAAGAATCACTTAGAAACAACTTGAAGCAAACAAAATCAACTCACCGGATCAACCGATGATTTCTGAGAACAACACATCGATCGAGTTGGTTCAGCAGAAGAAGAAGACCTCAGAACAAAGCACTCACCGGATCATCCGATGTTAAGGGCTCAGCTACATCGGTCCATTAGTACAGTTTGCAATATCCTTGGACCAAGTGTAGCACCGGATCATCCGATGTACAGAAATATACACATCGGTCAATCACTCCAGTAAGCATCAAGTTTGAGCCAATTCTGGAGGAAGAGCCACCGGATCATCCGATGAGAAGACAAGTGCAACATTGGTATAACAACGGTCATATCTGACACAATGACGTCAGCTAAAGTAAACTTGACCGATGACAACTAAAGGGGAGACATCGGATCATCCGATGTTCGCAGAAAAGTTCTGTCAGCCTACTTTTCCAACGGCTATTTCGTGGAGGCTGGCTATAAATACCCCCTAAACCTGTGATTTCGACAAGTCTTGATCACCAAACATTCTCTACACATCCACAAGCGTTCAAGACCAAGAGCCATCACTTCTACATCATTTCGACCACATACACACCAAGAGATAGGCTAGAACTAGCTAGAGAGAGAGCTTGTGTGCCTCCATTCTGAGTGAGT
This sequence comes from Tuctoria greenei, assembly GCA_036927565.1. Lineage (NCBI taxonomy): Eukaryota > Viridiplantae > Streptophyta > Magnoliopsida > Poales > Poaceae > Tuctoria > Tuctoria greenei. The sequence continues at coordinate 177,648,869 of JAYESD010000006.1, forward strand.
GGAATCTCTAGGATAGTGAGAGCCTCAAGGGAGTGCCCCTTGGTGTTTGTAACTGTGAGAGACTTCCGGAGCTTGCCAAGGCGTTTGTGGAAGCCCGGAGGGTCGAAGTTGTACAAGGCTTGAGCTCCACCTTGCCAAGGTTGGCAAACGGAGAAGAATAGTGGAGATCCCTCGTCTCGGTGACTTGGGTGTGGCTAAACCCTTTGGTGGGTGCCACAACGTGGATGTAGGAAGATCTTGACGATCTTGCCGAACCACAGATAAATCCGCGTGTCTCCTCGGGAGTTTGCATCCTCTTCCTCTCCCCTACATTTATGCATTTTATATTCCGCGAAGTTGCTATTTACTTCAATGCATAGATAGTTTGCGTAGGGAATTGGGCTTTTAGGAATTAAGTTTTATTGTTTAGATTTTTGAAAAGAAGCCCAATTCACCACCCTCTTGGGCATTCGATCCTTACAATTGGTATCAGAGCAAGGTTGCTCATAGGATCATTCTAGCTTCACCGCTAGAGAGCTAAAATGGCCAAGGTTGGGGGTTCGGTTCCTATCTTCGAGGGCAAGAACTTTGCCTATTGGAAAGCACGCATGTGCGCTTATCTAGAGGCTATTGCTCCCGAAGTATAGGAAGCGACCCACGCGGGGTTTGGAGAACACACCTATGTTGGTGATCAAATTAAATGGGATGCTAAAGCTAGGAATGCAATCTATGAGTGCATTAGTCAAGATGTTTTTTATAGGATTGCTAGCAAAGAAAAGGCATGTGAAATTTGGGCTTGCTTGATAGAAATTCATGAGGGTTCTTCTCGTGTGAAGGAACTTAAATATCACATGCTTAAAGCAAAATATGATGAATTTAAGATGCTACCTCATGAAAATGTTAATGAGATGTTCTCTCGCTTGAATGTACTTATTGAAGAAATTAATGCTCTTGACATTGCTTCTCTTGGCAAGGGACTCATCAACCGCAAGATCCTCATGCTCCTTCCCAAGCCAAAGTACAACATCATCAACTCCATGCTCCAAAAAGAGTCTCTTGACCACATTGAAGTTTCGGAGCTCATTGAAGAAATTCACGCTCATGAGATGAGTGTGCTTGGGATGATGGAGCAATCATCTTCAAAAAAAATTGCTCTAAAGGCCTCCACCAAGAAAACAAGCCTCAAGAAGAAGAAGGTGGTTGAGCCTAGGTCAAGTGAAGAAGAGCAAGTATCAAGTGAAGATGATGATGATGAGCCTGCATTGATGATGAGAAAGTTCTCATGCTTGAACTCCAAGATTACCAAGAAGGGATACACCTTTGATCCCAAGAAGAAAGCGTTTCTACCAAGGAGAGATGATCACAAGACTTGCTACAATTGTGGTGATCAAGGCCACATCTCCTATGATTGTCCAAAACCGGACAAAAGAAGAGAGAACTACAGGAGCAAGCATCGCAAGCTTGAAGAGAGTGAAGATGATGAAGAAGAGGCCAAACCCAAACCAAGATCCTTTGGGAAGAGGAAACATGACAAGGGCAAGAAGGCAAGACTCTTCCCAAAGAAGAGAAATGGCCCACAAAAGGTGTTCATGTGTGAGGCAAATGAATGGGTCACCGACGAAGAAACAAGTGATGAAGAGAGTGAAGTGGAAGAAGAAAGGTTGGCTGGCCTCGCCATTGCCAACAATGATGACTCACCTCTTCATCCACCACCCATGTGCCTCATGGCAAAAGGTAACACCAAGGTATGTGACGAATCTAGCGATGATGAGCTTTCCCCCGATGATTTAACTTCTTTGATAAATGAATATCATGCTATCATTAAGAGGGAAAAGAGTAAGGTTAAAGCTCTTGAAGAAACTCGTGCTAGACTTGAGAGTGCTAACCTCGATTTGCTTGACAAGTATGAAAGCATACTCAAAGAGCATGACACGCTCAAATCTCATGTCAAGCGAATTGAGGAAGAAAAGTCTAAAATCAAGTTAGATAATCATGATCTTAACTTAGCACACCAAACACTCTTGGAAGAGCACAACAAGTTAGTACAAGAGCATCAAACACTTAACCTTGCTCATGACGTGCTTGATCAAGAGTTGAAAAATATAAAGAAGAAAACTCTTAATGATAGGATATCCATTACTTCTCATGTCACTAATTCCTTGAACAAGTCTTTGTCTTTGAAAGCAAACGCTAGGGAGAAGGACTTGTTGGAAGAAATTGAGAGTCTCCGCACTAGTGTGGCTAGACTTTCAAAAGGGGAAGTCAAACACAAGGAAATACTCTTCCAACAAGCAAAGGCCTTCAACAACAGAGGACTTGGATCCTTCCCAGTGTCTAACAAAGGAAAGGTGCCCTCACCGGAGCTTAGAAGAAGCTTCATCAAGGAAGTTGGTTCTTATTGCCAACATTGTGAGGTCACCGGTCACCACACAAGGGAGTGACCTCTTCCTAATTGACCCTCTCCCAAGTTGCCCATTAATTACAATTCTACTTTCAATGATCGTTATTATCTCTTGAGTAAAGTAGATGGCAAGGTGAAAGCTAGGTTCATTGGCAAGGACATGAAGGGCATGAAGGGGAAGCTCCCCAAGCAACTTTGGATCCCAAAGACACTTGTATCACACATACAAGGACCTAAGTTGGCTTGGGTGCCTAAAGTTAAAAAATTGAATTCATGTGTGTAGGTGAACTACAAAGCCGGAGGAAAGCATTGGGTACTCGATAGCGGGTGCACCCAACATATGACTGGCAATGATGGTATGTTCACCACCATAGAAAACCCCGACAATCATGAACAAGTCACCTTTGGTGATAACTCTAAGGGAAAGGTAATTGGTTTAGGTAAAATTTCTATCTCAAATGATTTATCCATTTCCAATGTTTTGTATGTCAAGTCACTTAGTTTTAATTTACTCTCCATTGCACAACTATGTGATCTTAGACTAATATGCACATTTAGCAAAAATGATGTTGTTGTGAGTAGTGAAACAAGCCAAGACATAGTCTTCAAAGGATTTCGGCATGGACATCTCTACCTAGTAGACTTCTCCAACAAGAATGCTAGCTTGACCACTTGCCTTTTCACTAAGACAAATTTGAGATGGCTATGGCACCAACGCATAGCGCACATTGGGATGAGCAAACTCAAGAAGTCATTCAAGCTTGGGATGGTGACCGGCGTGAAGGATGTTACATTTGAGAAGAACAAGCTTTGTAGCGCTTGTCAAGCCGGGAAGCAAGTTGCTTCACACCACCCGATGAAGACAATGGTGTCAACCTCCAAGCCACTTGGACTACTCCACATGGACCTCTTCGGACCGTCCACATATCAAAGCCTTGGCGGTAATCTCTATTGTCTTGTTATAGTTGATGACTACTCTCGCTATGCTTGGACTTTATTTTTAGGTGACAAGAGTGAAACTCCGGAAGTGTTCAAGACCTTCGCCAACCGCGCTCAAAGGGAATTTCAACTTCTCATCATCAAGGTCCGGAGTGAACGGCACCAAATTCAAGAACTACAACATTGGGGAGTGGTGTGACCATGAAGGCGTGAAGCATGAGTTTTCGGCCACATACACCCCTCAACAAAACGGTGTCGTTGAAAGGAAGAACAAGACACTCATCACTCTTGCGAGAGCAATGCTTGATTACTATGGCACGTCAGAGAACTTTTGGGCCGAAGCAATCAACACGGCGTGCCATGCCGCAAATAGGGTCTATCTCCATCGACTACTTCAAAAGACCACGTACGAGCTTCTCATTGGGAGAAAGCCCAACATCTCCTACTTTCGAGTCTTTGGATGCAAATGCTACATCTACAGCAATAAAAGGCTCGGTAAGTTTGAAAGAAGATGTGATGTTGGTACATTTCTTGGTTATGCATCAAACTCAAAAGCATATTGAGTATTCAACCAAACCTCCGGTTTAGTTGAGGAAAGTTGTGATGTTAAGTTTGATGAATCTAATGGCTCCCAAGAGGAGAGTTTTGGTCATGATGAAATAGATGATGAGCCTCTACGAGAAGCCATGAAGAACATGACCATTGGAGATATCAAGCCTGAAGTTGAGGAGAGCCATGATCAAGGGGGAGCTTCAAGTTCCAACATCAACACTTCAATGGCGCCTCAAGTTGACGAAGAAGAGAAGGATGATCCATTGCCGACTCAAGACTCACAAGAACAACAACATCAAGAAGAAGAAGAAGTCCATGATCAAGTCCAATCACAAGAGGAGCAACACGCATCACCTTCGCCAAGTACTTTACAACCACTTATGAGGCATGGACGCATCTCCAAGGTGCATCCGATGGACCAAATCATTGGAAATCCGTCAAGGGGTGTAAGTACACGTTCTCGCCATTTCGCTTCATTTTGTGAACACTACTCGTTTGTTTCATGTGTAGAACCCACTCATATTGAGGAAGCACTCCAAGACCCAAATTGGGTGATGGCCATGCAAGAAGAACTCAACAACTTCATCCGCAATGAAGTTTGGGTGTTGGAGGAGCGACCCAAGGACAAGAACGTCATCGGAACAAAGTGGGTGTACCGCAACAAACAAGACGAGAATGGCGTTGTGGTCCGCAACAAGGCAAGACTTGTGGCCAAGGGGTTCTCGCAAGTTGAAGGACTAGACTTTGGGGACACATTTGCCCCGGTCACCCGGCTAGAAGCCATCCGTATACTTCTTGCCTTTGCATCACATCATAGTATTAGACTTTATCAAATGGATGTGAAAAGTGCCTTTCTTAATGGTTACATTAACGAGCTTGTTTATGTTGAACAACCTCCCGGGTTTGAAGATCCGAGGAATCCTAATCATGTGTATAGGTTGCACAAGGCGCTCTACGGGCTCAAGCAAGCACCTAGGGTGTGGTATGAATGACTACGGGATTTTCTTATCATGCAAGGATTCAAGATCGGGAGGGTGGACACTACGCTCTTCACCAAAGACATCAACGGAGATTTGTTCATTTGTCAAATTTATGTTGATGATATTATTTTTGGTTCAACTAACGAAGCTCTTAGCCATGAGTTTGGCAAAATGATGTCTAGGGAATTCGAGATGTCAATGATTGGAGAGTTGAACTTCTTCCTTGGATTTCAAATCAAGCAACTTCAAGAGGGGACCTTCGTCTATCAAGAGAAGTATACCAAGGACCTCTTGAAGAAATTTGAGATGGGAGATTGTAGCTCAAGAAGCACTCCAATGGCAACTAATTGCCATCTCGACGCGGAAAAGGACGGTAAACCTATTGATCAATCTAACTACCGTTCTATGATTGGCTCATTGCTTTATCTTACCGCATCTAGGCCCGATATCATGTTTAGTGTATGCTTGTGTGCTCGCTTTCAAGCAGCACCGAAAGAATCGCATAGGAAGGCGGTCTTTAGGATACTTAGGTATCTTAAGCATACCCCTAGTATGGGCTTGTGGTACCCTAAAGGTGCAAAATTCCACCTCTTGGGATACTCGGATTCGGACTTTGCCGGATGCCACGTGGATCGCAAGAGTACCTCTGGTGGGTGGCACTTGCTTCGGCGTTCCCTAGTATCTTGGTCTAGCAAGAAGCAAAATTTCGTCGCCTTGTCCACGGCGGAAGCGTAATATATAGCGGCCCGTGCATGTTGTGCCCAAATTCTTTATATGAAGCAAACCCTTTTGGATTTTGGTATTAAACTTGGTTATGTGCCTCTCCTTTGTGACAATGAAAGTGCGGTTAAGATGGCTAAAAACCCCGTTCAACACTCCCGCACTAAGCACATTGATATTTGCCATCATTTCTTAAGGGACCATGAAGCTAAGGGAGACATCTCATTGCGAGGTGTTAGGTCCGAAGAACAATTGGTGGATATCTTCACTAAACCACTTGATGAGAAAACTTTTTCAAGGCTAAGAAATGAGTTAAATGTGCTAGATGCAATGAACGTCATGTAAGAATGCACTTCATATAGGTCTTGTCTAACTCTCAAAGGATAGGGGTGAGCAAGGGTTAGCTTGGGATGGAGGTTATTTTGGGTTTTCCCAAGGTTTGGAGAGTGGCTCTCCCTGAAGAAGCCTTTGGAAGGTTCAAACTTGGCAAGATAGATTTATTTTATGCCATTCATGATGTCTGCCATATAGACTTGTAATTTCTTGCACTATAAAATTGTCTGGCATTGCATACGGTAGATTGTCACAAAGGGGAACCCACCTCATGAGAAAGAGACTTGTTTGAAATGCAATATCTCAACTCATATGAGGTGGAAAGAACAAAATGTTAGGTGCGTTAATGCCTAGAGGAACATGCTCTAAAGAGATAGAAGTCTTCATACTCTAGCTCACAAAGCATGGGCCTTACATTTTATTTGGGTAATTTCCTTCCCATTTTTCTTCGGTGTTCTATTCGCTTTAAGGCTTAGCCAAGCCATTGGAATATTAGCATTTTTGAGGGGTAAGGGGTTGCCCAAAAAGTCCTAAGACATGTGTTTCTCATTGTTTGTTTGTTTGGTCAAAGGACATATATAGGATGTTGCTGTTTTGTAGTCATAGAATTATCCGATGCTTAGGTCAGACCATCATCGGATCAGTTGGTGTTCAAAAGCCAAGAGTCAGACCAGTCAGCAACACAAATCAACCGACGAGTTCATTATGAGAAACATCGGTCCATCCGATGTTCACACTTATGGAACTGTGATTAATTCCACCGATGATATTCCCTTCCACGTCGGACCATCCGGTGTCAACGGCACTTTTTTGAATATCCTTACTGTGACGTTCGACCGATGCTATCTCTTTGCACGTCGGTCCATCCGATGTCAACGGTACCTTTTTGAATACCCTTACTGTGCCATTCGACCGATGCTTCTATCGTTTCTACATCGGCCCATCTGGTGTTAAATTTACGGCTAGGGTTTGGGACCCACTATTTAAATGGCCGTTCGCCTCCTCTCTTCTCTCTCCCGATCCCGTCGTCCGCGCCTCACCTTCCACCGCCGCCGTCTCGCTCGCCCTGCGCTGCCTCCGCCCGGCCGTCGCTGCACCACACCGCCGCCGTCCGAAGCAACCACCGCCGCCACTCGCTTCCACCACCGTAGTCACTGCCGCCACTCGCCTCCGCCGCAGTCGCCGCCGCCGCTCCACCCCAGCCCGCCGCCGCTCTCCCTCACCACCACAGCACCCAAGCGTCGCCTCTTCCCGTGCACCACCGTCGCCCCAAGCACATCGCTGTCGTGGTGCTTCCACGGTCGCCATCTCTTCATCGCTAGGGTTGCCGGCCGCGATCATACTTCATTCTCATGCAATGGCTCGCGACAAGAAGAACAAGGGCAAGGCCATTGCGGAGCAGGCTGCAAAGAAGCAGAAGCTCTCGAAGGAGGAGAAGAAGGCGTTGATGGCCGCTCGCAACGCCGAGGAGCGAGAGCATGGCCGAGGAGGATCACTGAGGATCCGCGAGGCTCATCCGAGGCAGCCTCCCGTGATCGATGAGTCCGAGGCCGAAGAAGAGCCGGAAGAGCCACTCGTCTGCCGACGCTCAGCCCGGACCCGTGGGGGGCATCCCGCGGCAGCACCACGTCCGAGACTGACGGTTGCCGATCGTCGTGAGGACAGGGATGCCCAGAGAGCCATCTACGAGATGGACACCACTGTCTGTGTCGGTGAAGGTGTCCGATTGATAGATTATCGGAAGATGAAGGCCAAGCAACTCCGAAGACTCAGATGGAGTGTGTTGCTTGAGGAGTGGTACCCGCAGCCCAGAGAGGCTCTTGTGGACAGTCGTTTCTGGACTGTGACACAGGCGTCGCTCTATGAGACCTACAGATGCCGAGGCCACAAGTTATTCCAGCACAACTTTCTGGACTGGGATCAGCTCGCCCTGGCTGTAGAGACAGAGATATGCCCCTACTTTGAGAGGTACAGAGGGCTGGTCCAGCTGATGTCCTATGAGAGGAGTGCATATGTGGAGGATTGGGTCCGTGTGTTCTACGCTACCCTCTACGTCTCTGAGGGCCGCAGGTCGATTGACTTCATGTTCATGGGACAGCACCATCACCTGACGAGATAGACACTTGCACAGCTGCTGGGAGTGGACCTGCACGACACTTGCGTGCATGAGAGAGTATATGGTCAAGCAGACCCACCGAGGAGGCCGCTCACTGGAGGAGTGGCACCACCACTGGAGGAGATTCGCTCTTTGTTTGGCCCGACCTTCTCTCCAGACCAGCCGAGGGTACCACCAGCCGAGGGTACCAACACTGTTGACTCCTGCTGCACGCACAGTGCACCTTGCCCTGCACCGCACACTCTTGCCGAGGTCAGGATACTTAGAGGGGTTCACCAGCCTGCAGCAGACCCTCCTGTTCTACATCATGAACGGGATGGAGTTTGATATTGTGGACGTCCTCATATGCGAGATGGAGGATGTGATCACCGATAGAGTGGGCATGATGAGGCAGCTTGTGTATGGACACTGGATCAGCTACCTGCTCTCCATGATGGTTCCTGAGGAGTCCATCGTGCGTGACCGTCTCACTAACGAGAGTGTCACGCGTTTCAGTCACTACCGTGCTCCAGCTCCTGGAGACCGCCACCTTGGCCGTCCAGTCGAGCGTCAGGTCAGGGCTCGTCTATCTGAGGAGGACTGGTTTGATCTGGAGAAGGAGGATGAGAGGCTGGCTGAGGCAGAGGCACAGGGTGAGGACCTGCAGCATATATGGTCCGAGAGCGACACTGATGACAGCGTTGAGGAGTACTTCCCTCCTCCTCCCTCACCCAGGCAGCACGACGCGGAGGCTGGAGGCTCTACAGTGCCACCCCCTACTCCACCTCCCGTCATAGAGGCACAGGTCTCTCAGCCGACTGAGCTCACCTCACTTCTTTAGCAGATGGTTGAGCAGCAACGCTTGGATTGGCTTGCAGCTGAGCAGGCCCGAGCGGAGCAGGCCGCACGCCTTCTGGAGCTCCAGCAGCAGCAGGAGGAGATGTAGCGCCAGATCGCCCGTGAGAGGCGTGAGGACACTGACCGGCTGACTGGGCTGATCGACCAGATGCACCAGCGCTCCCTCGACCAGCAGCAGCAAACGCAGCAGGCGATGATGGGCATCCTGGGGTTGATCACCAACCTCTACACCCAGACCGGGATTGCCCTCCCGTCGCAGCTTCTAGGAGTTGCTCCACCTCCACCTGTCCTTGCTCCAGCTGCAGCTCCGGTGTCGACCACGCCGATCCCTTCGATCAGCATCTCCACTGCTGGCTCCCGGCGCACCGATTCACTCTCCACTGCCGGCCATGACACTGTTCCAGCAGACGCTGGCATCCGTCGTCAGTGCCCCTGTTCCAGCAGCTCCTACCCAGCAGGCACCGACGACGGCTCCTACGGCTCCGACAGCTCCTTCCACCTCTACTCCAGGCAGCAGCTCCAACGACGGCGATGGTGACCAGTTCGTCATCACGCCTAGTACTCAGGGTCCTTAGGCACTCGGATCCCTTTTTGGTGTCTTGATGACAAAGGGGGAGAAGAGTTAGAGGAGTCAGGGGGAGGATAGCTTAGTCTCAGGGGGAGTGTCCTAGCCTTAGGGGAAGTTTACCTATATCATCTTTTGTAATTCGATACTTTTTCTACTCACAAAAGGGGGAGATTGAAAGCATCTAGGCCCCCATGAGGTATGGTTTCGGTGATTAATGACAACCATTGGATTTTACTAATGAATTTGTGAATGCAAGGTCCCCATAATCACTCAATCAAATGAAATCTATATGTCATTGGAGACCCATATACAATCACTTTATGAGATCAAATCAATGATATGAAGACAAGAAGTGAAAGCTCTTATGTAAAAGTCATTCAACCACAATTGATGACACTTAATGCTTGACACCAATCAGAAGTACATTTCTAACAAAAGTCTAAGAGGTCAACGAGCAAAACACGAAAGAATCACTTAGAAACAACTCGAAGCAAACAAAATCAACTCACCGGATCAACCGATGATTTCTGAGAACAACACATCGATCGAGTTGGTTCAGCAGAAGAAGAAGACCTCAGAACAAAGCACTCACCGGATCATCCGATGTTAAGGGCTCAGCTACATCGGTCCATCAGTACAGTTTGCAATATACTTGGACCAAGTGTAGCACCGGATCATCCGATGTACAGAAATATACACATCGGTCAATCACTCCAGTAAGCATCAAGTTTGAGCCAATTCTGGAGGAAGAGCCACCGGATCATCCGATGAGAAGACAAGTGCAACATTGGTATAAAAACGGTCATATCTGACACAATGACGTCAGCTAAAGTAAACTTGACCGATGACAACTAAAGGGGAGACATCGGATCATCCGATGTTCGCAGAAAAGTTCTGTCAGCCTACTTTTCCAACGGCTATTTCGTGGAGGCTGGCTATAAATACCCCCTAAACCTGTCATTTCGACAAGTCTTGATCACCAAACATTCTCTACACATCCACAAGCGTTCAAGACCAAGAGCCATCACTTCTACATCATTTCGACCACATACACACCAAAAGATAGGCTAGAACTAGCTAGAGAGAGAGCTTGTGTGCCTCCATTCTGGGTGAGTGGAATCTCTAGGATAGTGAGAGCCTCAAGGGAGTGCCCCTTAGTGTTTGTAACTGTGAGAGACTTCTGGAGCTTGCCAAGGCATTTTCGGAAGCCCGGAGGGTCGAAGTTGTACAAGGCTTGAGCTCCACCTTGCCAAGGTTGGCAAACGGAGAAGAATAGTGGAGATCCCTCGTCTCGGTGACTTGGGTGTGGCTAAACCCTTTGGTGGGTGCCACAACGTGGATGTAGGAAGATCTTGACGATCTTGCCGAACCACGGGATAAATCCTCGTGTCTCCTCGGGAGTTTGCATCCTCTTCCTCTCCCCTACATTTATGCATTTTATATTCCGCGTAGTTGCTATTTACTTCGATGCATAGATAGTTTGCGTAGGGAATTGGGCTTTTAGGAATTAAGTTTTATTGTTTAGATTTTTGAAAAGAAGCCCAATTCACCCCCCCCCCTTGGGCATTCGATCCTTACATCTTGTTTATTAAATTTAAGCAAAGTGTCCAAATCTATTAAATACATTTATGGAAGGCTAGGATTTCATTCAATTCTTTTCATAGGATAAAGTATTCTTTTCGGGAAAACCTAAAAGTAAGACCTTCACATCCTATGTTTAGTGTGCATAGGAATCAAATAGTGAGGAGACCTAGACCTTCCTCATTTAATTTAGTAAAATTATCCCATCCTAATGCATGCCAAACGATAAATAATTTGGAATCCATACCAATTTTGGAGAGTAGCGTCGGATCATAGGCCTTCGTGTGAGCGAACTCACGATCTCGGGGGAAGGTTGTAGGCTTGTCATTCAACATCGTTCTCCAAGTTGAGGTCATCGTCGTTGAGAAGGTGGAGTGGAGCATTGCCTTCTTCCATCTAGACGTCGTCCTGCGCACCTCCCCACTGTGGACTTGGTGTAGGCTTTGAGGAGAGATAGTGTGACACACACCTAAGCAATCTACTCTAATGGGTAAGAATGTCCTAGTGAATGTCAAGTTACAAAATGGAGCTACACCTACTGTGCTCTAATTACTCATATATACAACCTATTATTGTACACATGTGTATGCTAACGATGAATATTATGGCTTAGTGGTCCAACACATCGTACATGGGTTTATCCCTGGCAAAACCAGGATGATTCCCGCAAAGAGTATGTGGTGTAGCCGAAGGTAGAGGAGTACGAAGAACGGACAGGGCTGTCACCACCTGTCGCCTACTCTGACAACTCGTGGGTCTACGAGACATCCAACACTACTTAACTATCTAAGCATCACGCTTACATGTTAAGTAAATACCTTAAGATCTATAGTACAAGTATCTTCCTAAGGCCATGACTAACCTAAACATCGTTGAACCAATGTTGGGACCAAGGACTGACATATTCATATTAACATAATCATGGTATTTCCTAATTAGACTATAGTGGGGGTGTATGGTGTTTATGATACTATGATATGTGTATTATGATCATATCATAATAACATCTACACCTAGAACATACATGAACTCCACAAACAAACAAGAAATGCTTTGCTCAAGTATATGAATAAACAGAGACTAATAATAATATTATTAATATGAATAAAGTAACAAAATGAAAGAAAGATACATGAGTCATATATTTTCCAATTTGGACTTGGACTAGAAGCTCCTCTCTATAGTATAACCTCCACTAAGGACTAGAGAGAACTAGTGTATATAATGAGAGAATGAGTGGTGTGGGTAAAGTGAGCCTTCTTTCCTCTATTTATAAATAGAGTAGAGGCGGTTCTTGCCATCTTTTGCGTGTGAATCAGTCACCACCGGCTTCAGGGCACCACAAGAGGGTTGCACGTGTCAGTTGGTCGAGTTTGGCATCACGAAAGTGTTGGTCAAACTCCAGGTTCGGTCGACTTTATCCTGGCACCCCTCGCGGTGTGCTTCCTCCATATCACTGTCATGGGGCCCTGACCTCATCTCCGCGTGAATCAACGTTGGATACCCTCGGATGCGCCTGTGAATGGATTCACTGATCTATGTACACATGTCATCATGTGATTGCTCAGGATGTCACTGTCGGTACCCTACGTATCGGATACCCTTTGGGACTGCAAAGAGCTCAAAGGAACTCCACCTGTCTGAGTTAAAGACCTCCGAAGTCCCAACGTGTCATACAGAACCGGACCTGCCTCTCTTCTATGGTTAGTCCCAGTGCCGCCACATGTATCGTTAAACCGGAGCTACATTCCACACATGGGAAAACTCTGGACTAGATACCTGTGTGGCACCCCCGGACCTAACCCCCGATAGAGGGAAGCTCTGGTACCGACACGTGTAAAACAGCACCGGACCTACTCGTCCAAGACAGTAAGCTCCGGAGCTGCCACGCGTCCAACCATCGGACCTTCAACCTCAACAGGCATAGTGGTGGACTCCCAGCGGCTCGGACCTTCAAGGAACATTAAAGACCTCAAGACCCGATTAAGTGTCATTAATGATATCTTAATGACACACAATTGGAGGGCCCTTAGTACCAGTAACACTGATGTCAAGGCACGTTACCACACTATTAAGAGTAATTAAGCACATTAATTGTGTATTAAGCATCAGTAACCGCCAGGGCCACATGTCGGGTCAGGCTAATGATGTAACGGTCAGTCCTTGTACTATAAAAGGATTGGCCGAGTGGTACACAGAGGGGTCTGACACCTAAGACGCACACCCAGACGCGTTCCAAACACTTTAGTCTCTGACACTCAAGCGCTTAGACGCTCAATACAACAGCAACACACCCGTAGAGTAGGATATTACGCTCAGACGGCCCGAACCACATAAATACTTGTGTCAAATCGCCACCTTCTTTTGAATCTCTGCGCGCCCACAACCTAACTAAGAACTCCGCGGGCTGCCAACGGTAGTACCGGAAGAATTGCCGGAATCACCCTCCGACAGTCACGTTTCAAGATTGATCCCCTCATTCTTCATTATTTCTACAACAAAATATTTGCATGCATTATTTCTTCAAATAGGAGTGGAATTATGTTAAACCTAAAGGTGATGTGTGTAAGAAATATTTTTATACATAATTGAGTTATATTGACGGTCGGAAATGGTATATGGCGACCGTCAACAACCGCCAGACCACTAGATCAAATGTCTCTGGCTTCGCAGCGAAACCGTGCACCACTACGAAGTACATCATATTAGCAATTTGACGTGTGCATGTATATCATCATGAATAAGATCGAAAACAGGTACAATACATACGTGTGGGTGGTTCTTGAGCCACGCCTTACGCTCCTCTGCGAGGCGGCGGCAAGCTAGGTCGCCAAGAAATTTTCGAGGCATGATGGCTGTTGCGTATAAACAATTAGTTCAATTAATGTACTAATTAATCAACTAATTCAACTAATTATATGATTAAACAACTAATTATACAATTAATCAAGTAATCAACTAAATAAACAACTAATCAACTAATTAATCAACAAATTGAACTAACTGAACAATGGAACAACTAATTACACAACTAATCAACTAATTACACAATTAAACATTTAATCAACTAATAAACCATTTAATCAACTAATAAAACAATTAATCAACTAAGAACATATTTAAACAACTAATTAAACAATTAAACATTTAATCAACCAATAAACCATTTAATCAACTAATTCAATTATTAATCAACTAAAACTATATTTAATCAACTAATTAACCGAACTAAACTACTAATTAAACTATTAATTTAACTAATTAATCAACTAAATCACAAAATTCAAATAATAAACCACAATATTAAACAAAAAAATAGGGTTTGGAAAGTGGGTGTGAGGGGAGGTCAGGGTGGGGGTGGGGTCGGGGTGGGGGTGGGGTCATCGGCCGGGGAGGAGGAAGGGGTGGTGCCAGCCGGGAAGGAGGAGGAGACGGCACCGACCAGGGAAGAGGAGGAGGCGCCGCCAGTAGGGGAGGAGGAGGAGGTGGCGTCGGCCGAGGAGGAGGGGTCAGGTGGGGGTGTGGAACCGCCGGGGAGGAGGAAGAGGTGTCACGCGAGGAGGGGGAAAAGGGAGGCGACGTGCCGGCCGGCGGAGGGAGCGACGACATCGATAACGGTGGCGGCGATTGTCCCTCAGCTCGCGTGCGTGTGAGGACTAAGGGCCGAGAGGGAGGGAGACGCGTTGAGCAGATATATAACCCATATCTACAATGGCCACTGTAACTTACAATGGTCCAAACTAAAACCGTCGTAAATAAACTCTTATTTACAACTGTCTAGCTCAGCCATCTTAAATACGTTATTTTCGACTCGTTATTTTATCTTTTCTTTGTGTGCCTATGAGCATCTATGAAAGACTCGACCGGCTGAACTTGATAGTAATAAAGTCATCATGACACGTCTAGCTGCCCATGCGACATATCATCTCACCCTAAATAATACAGTAAATAGTTGTGTTTCTAGTTTACACATGCACCAGGATGGAGTAGTATACTACCACCGGCTAATATAAAGCCAATCTCTTGTGGAGTTACGAAACGACACAGTTGACTCCGCCATGTGCACTGTATGGCGATCGATTCAACCCATATACACAGCACGAGAGGACGGCGGTGCTTTCACATGTGTGATTTTGATGCTATATATTTATTATCTGACGGGACAGCGAGGTCAAAGATAAATATGTATATCTAATTTACAAGTGGAACTAGTGTATATAATATATATATATATATATATATATATATATATATATATTGTTGTACCGTTTTTCTTGGTGTGCAAAAGTCATCCTTAGGGCAAGGTCGTATTATGCGTGATACGTAATATTGAGACAATTTATCAGACGACCTCTGTCTTTTTTCAGTTGTCTCCTATTAATTTCACTAAACCCAAAATTTGTGAACAGGAAAAATATTTATATGTTATATACATGTAGCAACCGTAGCGTGTAGATTTAGAAATCGTCTCATACTTCTAAATTTTAGTCTCTCTCTCTCTCTCTCTCTCTCTCTCTATATATATATATATATATATATATATATATATATATATATATATATATATATTCTCTCCGTTCCTAAATATTTGTCACTCTTTAATTCATTTTTGAACAAAGATAACAAGTATTTGAACACAAAGAGAGTATATTACTATCACTTTCTCCATCTCTTCCTCACTCTCTTTCACACCATCGAAGTTAACTTTTATGTGACAGTTGCATGAGCCGGTCTATAAGACCGCCTGTATGCACTATGCAGTATTATACCTGTCCTTAGCTTGCAGGTTTTGCACATTTTGCACATACCACGGTGAACAATTTTGCATCGATGACATAACAATTAACAAGGTACAGCAACAGGACAGCTGCTGCTCACATCGTCGCTCCCTTGTCGCACAGAGCATTTATCGTGTGTAAGTACCTGGTCGTACGCGCCAAGATTTAACAGAGGCGCCACCACCTGCTAGCTGCGTCTTTTTTTTTATGGGCCAATTGTGTTTCAGCTACAGATTCGAAGTTTAATTGGTGTTTCAGTCACTGATTCGAAGTCTAATTGTGTTTTAGACCTAATTTTTCAGATTTTGTGATTCAGCCACAAGTTCTTTCAGTTGAAGCTCAATATTACCACAAGTCCGTTAAGTGTTCCTAACGGTTTAACTTTATGATGCATGGACAAATATATCATTTGTGATTTTAGCATTATTTTCATATCGCTATTGTGTTTCTACCATAATTTTGACTTAAAACATTAAAAAATCAGTAAGAACATAATATAAACGAATTCAATTATTTTTTACCAAATTTGAAATTTTGGACATGATTTAAAAATAAAATTTTGGCAACAATTCGACAACATTTTTCATATATTTCTCACATAATATGTCACACAACAATGCATAATATAATTTTACAATTCATATCCAAATAAAAGCATATAGTATCATTTATTCAACAAACATATCCAGCAACACATGGTCCAACAAAATTAACAACAAATGGTCCAACAAAATAAGCAACATGCGGTCCAACAAATGCAGCAATACATATGCATTTAACTATCAATTCCAAGCAAATCAGCAAGTCTTCCTTGTCCTCTTCCCCTTCCTCTTGCTAGTCCTCCATCTCTTTCAATGTCCTCTTCCTCTTCCACTTGGCAGTCTTCCTCCTCCCATATCAATATCATCCATACCAACGCTTACATTTGCACTTGCACTTGAAAGAGGAAAATTAGGTTAATGCATGGAAAGATGTAAACAAATTTAACAAAAACGGCAATTACTTACTTTGTAGTG
Source organism: Tuctoria greenei (assembly GCA_036927565.1). Lineage (NCBI taxonomy): Eukaryota > Viridiplantae > Streptophyta > Magnoliopsida > Poales > Poaceae > Tuctoria > Tuctoria greenei. Next base: position 177,665,669 of record JAYESD010000006.1, read on the forward strand.
TGTACTCCACTTGATCCTTCTCCATGTGTTCATTGTCTCCTTTTTTGACTAGCTGTGAAACCACCTTGACAATACTTAGATGTATGACCACTTTCATGACATTTAGAACATTTCATTCTCTTCTTGCTAGTGTTGCTCTCATCATATGGTCTCATTCTAGCTACTCTAGGTCTCCCAGGTTTTCTTCTTAATTTTGGCTTGTTGATTTTGTAGCCCAAATTGACACGTTCCCATTTATGTTTTGAAGTCATTAGTTTAAAAATACCTGTATATGCCATTCTGAACCTCTCAATAGAGTAGTATTCATGGACAAAATTCTCCATGTTCACCTCTCTTGTAAGTGTGGCGATGAATGCTAAATCATGATTACAAGGCTTTCCAATCACTTGCCAAGCCCTGCAACTACGTGTTTGTTCCTGCAAGTTGACTGCATATCTAACCAAGGATACAATTATTTCAGCTGTCATACCTCCACATGGCAATACATCATGGTTATTGATTTCTTTACTTCTTGCATTAAGAGTCCGGATGATCTTTCGGATAATTCTACTATTCATCTTCTCTCCAATCTTTCTTCTCAAATCAAACTTTTGAATAGTCATCCTCCTTATCTTATCAAACAAGTCCAGATTTTGCTTATCCTTTTCCTTTAACACCCAACTATTGAAACTCTCATAGAGGTTATTGTTGATCTAATCTACCTTGCAATCTTCATAGAATTTCCCCCTACTCCACAAATATGGATGATTGTCATCCACCCATGCCATGGCAGCTGGACTTTTCTCCTCTATCTTCCTGATGTGATAGTTGTATTGATCAATTGTGTAACTCTTCGCCGCTGCCCACATATGTTGAGCAAAAAAAGTTCCACAATAGTGCTTCTTCATGTTTTTCGATAAATACCTCATGCATTCTCTATGTTCCACTCCAGGGTACACTTCATGAATAGCTACTTCTATTCATTTGCCTGCGTTTGTGCTTATGACTAAACCTAAAAAGAAACAAATACATGATCTATGAGTTAGTACAAATATATAGATGAAGATGTGACATGAAAGATAAAGTGTTATGAATGGTCAACCTACCATTAGGAGTGCCAATTGCTTTCTTCAAGTTTTCAACAAATCAAGTCCAACTTTCTTTCGATTCTGTCTCAATCACACCAAAAGTCACTGGATATAGCCAATTATGACCATCCACTGCAACTGCAGATGCCAACTGACCTCTTGCTCTTCCTGTCAAGTGAGTGGCATCCATGGCTATGTATGGCCTACATCCTTCTAGGAAGCCATCAATGCATGGTTTGAGAGCAACAAAGAACCTCCTAAAGCATGTTTGACCCTTCCAATCTCAGTGTCTAACTCAACAACACTACCAGGCAATGCTCTCATAAGCTCAACCTTATATGTAGGTAACAAATCATAACCCTCATCCCATGCTCCATGTATCTTATCAAGTGCTTTGTCTCTACCTCTGACCACTCGATCATATGGAACTTCCACTTGATACACCTTCTTAAACTCAGCTTGTATCTGCTTTGGTTTCATGGATGGATTCTCCAACAACATGTCTACAGCTCTATTGGCTACCCACTTATTTGAAGCCATTGTATCCCCACACTTATTAACTGAACCACAAGTGTGCTTAGGACCACTTGTCTTAACCTGCAAAAGAAATTAGAAAAGAATTGTACATGTGAAGTGAAATAATGCATGTATAAATGTAAGTAAATTGCTGAATAAAAACTAAGAAAATAATGTACCTTGCATCCAATGTACTTCTTGCCAGTACATGCATAAAACTTCCACTTACAACCTTGATCCCATCTCTTGCACTTGGCTGAAAATCTAGTTTTATCTTTATTCACCATCTGAAATGCATGGTCATACAAAATAGCTCATTGAATAACTGCAGATTGGCACTCATCTGTGTCTTTAAAAACAACTCCCACTTTAATATTTGGATTATCTACATCATATGAAAAAGTAGGAATATCGTCCTCATCATCCTCATCAACAATTTCATCATCAGGATCATATTCATCATCATCAGGATCCGATGATGCAGCTAAATCAGAATCCCAACTGCTATCAGTTAACACTTCAGTTTTAAAATAGGTACCCTCCTCATCAACTCCTATTGGCTCCTCATCATCATCACTCATGTTTTTGGACTTTTTGACTCTCCTTTTTGGAACTGTTTTGGATCTCTCTCTCTTTTGAATTGGATGTGGCTGAATTGGATGTATCTCTCTCATTTGTAGGAGCTCTATTTCTCACTGTAGGATGAAACCTACGTTTTGTGGGTGAAAATTGTAATGGACCATCAAAATCATTTATTTGGGCATAGATACACATCACTCCCTTCTCAATATTAAGATGACACCACTCTCGTAAATGTTCATCGGATTTTATCTCAACACAATCATCATTAGAATCATCTTCATGCCACAAAGTTAAGTATTGCTTAGAGCGCCACATATAGAAATCGGCTACAAAATCAACTAGTTGTACCAACTCATAGTTCATGTCAATATGTTTTTGTGGTAATTTTATGCCCTGCAAATATTTCTTTGGACATCCATTTGGTAAAGTCCAATAAGAACCAACTCTAACAACGAGTTTCAATTCTTTGTTAATTGACCTACAAAGGTAGACCGTTTTGAATCAGCTAAATATCCTATGGATTCTACTGAGTTTTTTTTATCTAAATTGAAGCTACCATTAATCGACGAATAGAAGCGAAAAAAAAAATACCTTGCTTCATGTGAACCTTGAGCTGTCTCGGTGTTTAGAGGAACCATTGCTCCATCCATTGTTGTTCTGATCATTGTTGTTTAGCATCAAGCAATAATGTCATGGAATAGAGTAATTCAAGTAAACAATTTAGGATGCAAGACATCAGTTTTACTACCTTGACAGTGGACTGCCACCACCTAGGATCAGCACCAGCGTCCGCCCGGTTGGAGGAGTCGCGCGTCGGCTGTGGCCCGGGAGTCGCGCGCGCCTCGGGAATCTGCGCCTAGGCCACGCCCGCCCGCTCCTCGGACGCCCTCGCTTGGGCCTTGGCCGCCTCGCCCGCGCCTCGGCCGGCTCGGCCGCGCCCTCGGCCGCGCTTGGCAGCGCCAACCCTAGCGTCGCGTCGCTCGAACGAGTGTGGTTGTTCGGAAGATGGCCAAACAGAGAGGGGCAGTTTTGTCCTTCTCATATTTTGGCCCTGTTTTTTCTTTTTTTTTAATATTTTTTCCTAGCTGCCTAACGGTGTTAAGAATCAATGGCTAACGGCAGGTTATCAGTAAAAAAATAGTGGCTATTTCACAAAATCTGAAAAACTGAGTCTAAAACATAATTGCCTACAAATCTATGGTTAAAACACAATTTTTCTTTTTTTTTTTATTTGGCAACCAACTCAAGTGCACGTTGAGCATGCAGCTGTAGCATTCCTTATTAGACACGTGCGTTGTGTTGCCTGCATGTATATGGATATGATTGCACATACTCTTTTCATTTCAAATTATTTATCACTCTCTACTTCAAAAATAAATTAGAGACTGACAAATAATTTGGGATGAAGTGAGAAAATGTTCAACTTCATATGTCTGATTTCCATGAAAATTTAAAGCGACGCCCTCCACCGTTGGATCACTTTAAGCTTCGTGCAAGGCTTTATGTTCCCTCCAACCCTAACCTCTCTTCCCACATCTCCTCTTGATTCCTCCCGATCAGATCGCGAGCCAGAGGCGGCGGCGCGATGGGGCGGGGCACCGGCCGCGTGACTACCGGCGGCTCGGCAGCGACCCGTGCAAGCTCGACGGCGGCGTCGCGCCCGAGCGCCGCGGCGGTGGCGGCACGCCTTGCGAGCTCGACGGCAGTAGCGTGCTTGAGCTTCGCCACGACGGCGACCGACGGCGGGATCGACTTCGAAGGCAGCCACGCGGGCCGCGTTCTAGGCGGCGCCGGCTGTCGTCATCGAGGAAGAAGGTGAGTTTTGATTTTTTTTTTTAAAGTTGTTAATCTGTAATTGTTGATTTGTAGTTGTTTATCTGTAATTGTAGGGTTATGTTAATTGTAAAATAAATAAACATTTTTTGTAATTGATTTACTTTTGTATTTAAGGGTTAATGACTAATTGCAAGATTAGTGATTAATGACTGTAATTAGCCTTTAATTATCCAGTGCCTGATTTTTTTTCAGATTTCAGACACATGAAATATGGACATCTGAAATATATATATATAAGGTATATTTTATAGTCAGCTATAAATTATTCTATTCTGTAGTCAGGTCGTTTTGGTGTATCGCGATATAAGAGTCAATGTCCTGTTCACCAAAACGATATGTGTACTAATGATTCTTTATGTCTCGATACATCAAAACGACCTGACTACAGAATAGAGAATCTATAGCTGGCTACAAAATATACCATATATATATATATATATGGAGCTCGTGTGAACAACGAATCAAAATACGCCGCCACACCTGGCCCTGGCCGGCAGGTGATTTGAATCACGTGTTTTGTTTTTGCAGCTGGTGAACGGGTTACCTGATATAATATGTTGCCCTGTAGCTGTAGTTGGCCACCTACCGGTGGCTTGCGGTGGCGTATTTTTCAACGGTCAACTGTAAGTTTTTTTTTTTGAAGGGAACGGTCAACTGGAAGCTGGTAACAAGAAGCCTTGGCTGGTGTGGCTCGCTCGTATGGTTGTCAATAGAGTTGTCAATACAGTTTGAGAATCACAATTTATTCGTGTTTAACTCGTTTTAGGCTCAACTCGGCTTCTAAATGAGTCAAGTTTGAGCTTGTGTATAAGCTCGATCGCAAAGCCGACGAGCTCGAGCTCGAGATTGTCGAGTAAACTTGTTTATTGTTGTTCTCTACGAGGTGCATGGTTAATTAGAGTATCCAATCCTATGAAAAATGTGTTTTTTACAATATATTATTACATAATGCTAGCAACAAATGATGTATAATATTGTTCACCTTCATACTCCGCTAGCCGTGAAAGTAAACCATTTGGATTCTATTAAATGTACATGATACTAACGATGCTAATGTTGTCAATAAAGTATGAGGATCGTAAATCGCTCATGTCGAATTGTAAGATTGAACAGATCTTAGACTCGACTCAAAATCGACTTGATTTTCTTTTATCAAACTCAAGCTTATGGAGACAAGCTCACTCGAGTTCGACTCATTGACAGTCCTAGTCGCTCGCACCTCAATCCAACTTGCATTTCTTTCCAAAATAATATATTTTCAAATTTAAAACTTGAAACCTAATGATTTTTTTCTCTTGGAACAAGCGAACTTGAAGATAACTTAATTAGATGAAATTTGAAAGACATAAATACACACAAAAAAATATGTGATCTATCAAAAAATGCACAAAATAGGCGACACAAGAATTTGAACTCAAATCATCAAATTTGAAGTATGGAGTGCTAACCACTACACTATAAAATGATTTTTCTATTTAGTTTAGAAATAAATCTTAAAAATCATCTGGTGAGAGGTCAACTTTTTAATCAGGGGACTCATTTCAAACTTAGGGATCGTTTGGTAGCTAGGAATCCCTCAGGGATCCCAGCCCATTCCCTGGCCCAAGAAACCCCGAGCCGAAATTTCCCCTAGACATACTTGATAGCCGAATTCCCCGGCCCAATCCGCGGGGGAGCATGGGCCTTTCCGGCCTGGCCTCGCGAGGTCGGGCAGGGAAACCCTGTCTCGTTCGCCTCCCACCCCGACCCCTCGCCGCTACGCTCACCTTCGCCCGTCGCTTCGCTCCCACCCCAATCCGCGCTGTCGATCGTCTCGCCCCGCCGTTGGGCTCCCACGACCGATATGCACTGCCGATTACCTCCACCTCGCCGTCGGGACGCCACCCCCGATCCGCGCCGCCGGTGGCCTCCGCTCTGCCGCTTGCCTCCCACCCCGGATCTAGACGGAGGGCAAAGACGAGCGGCGGTCAAAGTCGTTGCGGCACCGCGAGATGAGCGGGTTGGTGAAGCTGCTGCGGAGCTCGATGAGCCGCAAGTCGATGGGCCGGGGCAGCAGGAAGGTGATGTTGGTGGCGGTCGGGGACGTGCGCGGCCCGTAGGAGGCAAGTGGATGCTTACTAGCCGATGCTTGTGACGACTAGCATGAAGCTCCGCTTACTCTGTGCCCGCAAGTTCCACATCGACAAGTCCAAGCAGATGTAGTCCGACATGCTCCAGTGGTTCAAAGAGTTTGGCTCCCACACCATCCTCGACGTCCATGCACGATCAATTCATTCTTCTCTTCCTCATCTCCCTCATCTTCTTAAATTAGCTCATCACCATCCAATGTCTCTGCAAGGTTTCGAGTTCGAGGAGCTAGACCAGGTGTTGAATTATAAAATAAATGATTATTAGAATGAATCATTGTTTCTCCTAATCGTCTTCTTGAATTAGCTCGTCCACAGTTTGTTTTCTCACTTATTTTTCGATTCTGCTAGTTGGTTTTTCATTGTTTAGTTTCTGAGATTTTTAACCCCTGATTACCAAACAGACAAAGGGAATGAAACCCCCGAGTGGAGAATTTACCCAGTGAATGAAAATGCCCCCTCCGGGGTTTCCTTCCCAGGGAATGGCATCCCTTGCTCCCAAAGGAGCCCTTAGTGGAAAGTAAAACTTATAAAAATTTCCTAGACGTAAATGTCACTGCATATAGAGACGGCTTTTGAATTGTAGGGATGAATCGCCTTGTGGGATGGTGACTCATCGCTATAGTGGATGAGTCACCTGGGTAGAGGATAACTTCTACCCATTCATGCAATTGTTTCAAATGACACCCATTTTTAAAATTTACGATTTAAAATATACTATTTAAGAAAAAATCCCAACTTGCTGCCCTTGACATGAACATGGCCAAATGTAAAAGGCGGGCAGGGGCGGCCCATGTCTTTAAGAGTGTGGTTAGGCACGCGAGGGCAAACAGCATACAGAATAGGTGGGTCCAGACAAATGGCCTCCCTCGATTGGGCTACCATTGTGGTTCAACACAGCCGCATGACTTGCGGCCCGGCCTCGGAACTGCTTGAGATTTACACCACAGTATAGCTATTCCTCTCACAGAGTGCACAGCACCACGATGCAGTTGCCACGAGATTGTCTCGGCAAGCAGGGCGCCTAGAAAGCATTCGAGTACTTTTAAGAGTTTAAACACCGCTACCCAACACAAAATTTTTGGGAATTTGCTTCCTGGACTATATCTTCTCGGCAGGAGCTCGTAATCCAGACGTTCCAGCATCAAGGACGGGCCACTTCACTACTACGTACACCTTCACGAACAACTCCACAAAGACCACAACAGAGGGAGAATTTCGTCGCTCCCTATCGGCGGTAGTGCAGCACAATACAGAACCGTTGATGTTTCACTTGGTCACCTCAACACCGATCCGCTCAGCAACCTGCACCAAGGGCACACCAGCATAAGTAGAGACAAACTGATATGAGTTCACTCTTGCAGAGGGGAGCATTACTAAGCATCTGAAAAGTTAGAATGGGAAACAGATAGCTCTTCGCTGAGCATGCGGCATTGCTGCTGCTTTCATCCAATGCAACAATTAATAGCCTCCCAAAACAAAACGAGTTGATGCAATAGTGACAGCTGACAGGTGAGGAAATCCCATATAGTTTTGCATGATTGGCAATTTGGACATTGTTCGTTGCATCAAGAATGTTCTTTCGAGCACAATAAATGAACTGGACCACAATGTATGCATCATTTCCCCCAATGCATGATAGATCTGTCGTACCTTCATTAACAATCAAAGCAACCCCACAAGGCCAAGGGCACCATGACAACAGTACGTCAATAATGCTACGGTCACTACACAATAGGGCAAGCCCATCAACGATGCTGACATCCCCATAGACTGGACTGCTGGTCTCTAGTCAGGACAATCTGTGAGACAAACCTCCAGAATGGTCAAGGGAACCCAAACCACCGGCACAGTGATACCAAAATCCCTTGCCAATTTAAACCAACATACAACAAGACACACAAGCTAATGTGGCCAGGTAACAATTCCCAAGAGAGGAAACAACAAACGTTAAGGTCGGGTGTATAGAAACAGAAGTACCTCCTTGAAAGAGTGAACATCGCTGCCCCAAAGCCAGGCATCACACCCTGCATCCCTAGCTCCCCATATATCATTTCTGCGATCATCACCAACATGCACGGCTTCTTCAGGCTTTACGCGTAAGAACTCACAGGCCTTTAAAAATATTGTAGGGTTTGGCTTCTCGGCCGCAACCTGTTTTAAAGTAATATAGAAAACAAAGTATTTCAACACAGAACATTCCTTGGGAATAATGCATTTACAAAATACGGGGACAAAACTAGAACATGGAACCACATATAGAAGTTTCATATAGAGAAAAAAGGTGTTTCCATCACAGGCTCACAGCAGAAAAGGATGCAAGAAATAGAATATAATACAACATGCAACTTGCAGCTGCGTATACAAAAAATCTGCATTAACAGCTAAGACCACTGATCTTAATAAAAGTTGAATAAATGCCTATATTGAACACACCTCGGCAGAGACAGCAACTGCATCAAACCAGTGGTCACATTTCAGAGCCTGCAGAAGGGGCCTTAGACGGGTATCAAAATTAGATACAACCGCAGTTTTAACACCAGCTTCCCTTAGAGCTTTAAATACATGTTCAGCCTCAGGATCACAAAGCTTCCAAGCCTACCGGCATAAAAAACTACTCATTAGGCCAACCAGAGAGAAGATTCTTAAGAATTTTTATTTGTTGACTACACAACTAACCAAACCTTTTCTGTCATGAAGTACTGGTAAAGTTCCTCAAAGTATTGTGAGTCTGAGCAACCTGTAGAAGAAGTGACTATGTGTTGCCAAAAGGGTCTCCCATCATCCACATACCTAGACCATGTTGATATACGAACTTAATCTCAAATTTCATTCATTTGAAGCAACTCAATTAGTAGTCTAGAGGAGGGACCATTTATCAAAAGGCCTGGAGAAAAACGTTGTTGTGTATCTGCAGTGCCAAGTATGATATAAAAAGGAGAGCATAGATGTAGATTTCATTGGTTATTCATCTTTGTATCCAATTACGGAACACAACAAAGCAATTTCTAGTCATGAATTATGGGAACATGAAAATATAACAATAGAAAGTACACAGTACCGAAGGCTCCCACACATTGTGGGGTTTGGGGAAGGTTTATTTCTGGGCAGAGAAATTGGTTCAAAAAATGATAGAAAGTATTTGATACGTATATCAATTGTAACTCTATTCCAATTGTGCAACATCAAATGGAGCAAGAAACATTGTGTTGATCTAATGCACAACATTGGTTTCTCCAGTGAGATTAAAATTCCTTTCGGAAACAAAATTACTGTCTGTGCATCGGAAGAAGGCATGCCCATCTATGCTCCCAGGGACGAGGACATGAAAATCTTAGGCAGAAAGCAAAGTTACAAAGAATTGGCAATGTGGATACCTGGAGTAGATCTTAAGGGACCATCTTGTTATTAAATAGCCACAACAAAAATATGTAAAGGAAATGCAATGTTGTGCCCTCAGCTAATTTCACCAATTTTTTCCATCCTTGTTCCCAGTTTGTCGTTATTTGTGGATCTCCTTCTGCTAATAAATAACAATTCAATCGACAAAAATGTTACATATACAATAACTCATGGGACTGATGTGTAGTATGAGCCTCAAGTATTGTATAAATTGCTATGCCGGCACAAGCAAAATGTTTTGTTGTTTAAGTGTAACTTGTGCATAAACTGCCCGCCAAACACCAATTTTCATGCAGTTTTTTAGGGTTAGAAAACTTATAAGTTGTAACCAAATCATTGGAACGGGCAGAAGAACCATGGCGAATCTCAGTCAATAGATCCTTGCTGACTGACACTTAATTAAATTGACAAAAAAAACTGTGGCACAAAAAGAATATGCAGACCATGAAAGAGCAGTATGGCACACAAGATCTAAGGGATGGTTATCTATAAAATGAAATACCTAAACAAGTATTAGACTTGGACCAGGGTAGATATGTTGGCAGAAATTGGCACGTGTGTGTGTATTTACCAAAATATCACACCTGAGCCGTGATCCACCCCATGGTCGCTCGTATGCTTGCCGGTACCTCATCAAGATTTCATCTTCCGAGTACTTCACTCCATACTTCTCACCAACGCTCTTATACACCTAAAATAAGGAGGGAAAGACATATTGAAATGCAATTTATTTGTCGAAGAATTCAATCAGAGACCCAGATTTCACGAATGACACATCCAACTCCACACAACGCGGTCCAAGCCGACCAGCATTTATCAGAATATGCATCCCATTGGGGTATCACAGCACAAACAATCACACCCCAAGACCTCACAGGACACTGTTGCGACTTGAGGTAAGATCACCGACGCAGCGAGTGGCCGAAATGGGAAGAAGCGGAACCGCTGGAGAGGAGAGGCCCGCCGGACTGACCTGGGCTGCGGGCTGGGCGGGGACGACAAGGGTGCCCACGGCGTCGACGAGGAGGGCCCGGTGCGTGACGTCGCCGTAGATGGACTTGCGGTAGTCGTAGTACTCCCGCGCCGCCGAGAGCTCAAACCTGAACCCACCCTCCCTGTCGTCCGCTCCCGTCTCCGAGGCGGACGACGTTCCCAGGCACCTCCGCCACGCGCCGCCCGAGAGCGCCGCCGCTCGCGCCCTCGTGGCCGCCGCCGCCGTGGCCGAGCGCAGCGACGGCGCCGCCATTTCCACAGGGCGTGTCACGTGTGTGGTGGTGGGGCCAAACCTCTGTGACCTCGGAATGGGAGAAGCGCCGTGGCGTCGAGGTTGGAGATGCGTGCGGCGTAAGGCGGTAGCGAGGCGGCAGCGGTGGCGTTTCTGCTGCTCTTTCCTTTCCTGTGGGGCGCGTGGTCGTATGGAGGACGACGGAGTGGTGTGTAATGCTTCCATTCCTTTTCTTCTTGGACCACATGGGAGTCGGAACCTTCTCGATCCTGTTCTGTTCTGTGTTTTCATGATTGATACGGTGAAAAACTCTTCAATAGAGTTTAAACCGACTATTTTATTGTCTTGAATATTTCAGATACCAAATGAAATGTAAATTAACAACCCACTCGTATTTTTTTAGTTATTTACAGATAGTACAACATTCTTATGCAATAAGTACGGTTTGATAAAAAAAACATACTTTTTAGTTGGACAAGATGGCTCGGTGTAACGAATTAGCAAATTTTATACATAATGATGTACAAATAAGGCTTGTGTGTGAAAATAAGACATAGATTATTATGATAGTGTTTTATTTAACATGTATGTTAGTTTTACTTTAGATTATGATTCATAATTAAATTATAAAATTTTAACTTTGAGGCTTTCAAAATTTTTTTTAACTTTGAGGCTTTCAAATTTTTTTTAACTTTGGACTTTAGTACAAGAATGCGCAAATTGGAGCCCACAACTCATAACTCGTAATACAAAGCTGAAACAATTAAGTTTTAAGGCCTAGCCACACGTATGGTACAATAAAAATACATAAATATGTGAGATATTTATTTTTTAGCATCAGTTTTTTATTTTTCATACATAAAGGTAATTATTATTTGGTAGTTTCATGCTTTTGAGGGTTTCTTGTTCGAAATTTATCCTATTTTAGTAGTTTGGTCTGTCCACAGTTAAGGTAATTGGGTCTGGATATGACATTAGGCAATTCAATTGTATTATTGCTATCAAAAATATGTTTCTAGTTCTTTTATTTTTTTTATTATATTGTGTTGTAAAATAACATTTGTCATCCATGTTACTCATATAATCAAGAAGTTGATAAAATAGAGAAAAACTGCACAGAAATCAACCATAGAACAGAAATAAGGTCTAAATATACTTTTGTGATTTACAATTTTATAATAGTTCATTGTTACAAGGAATAAGTCTATATCACCCACTGAACTATTATGGATGGATTGCTTAATCCCGTAAACTAAAAAACCAGGTATTCCATCCCTTCATCTTTACAATACAGTTTACTTTACCCCCTATACCGCTTTTGGAGTGGTTTTGCCATACTAGAGCGCCTAGGTGGATTACTTTACTGAGTTGTAGTCTGACGTGGATGTTGGCTGACTTGGTCGTCATCCTCTTCTCCCTCTCCATGTCCGCCCCTCATCACGGCGGGGTCTGGGTCTGTCACACAGCCACTCATCGTGGCGTTGGCTGCCTACTCACTTGCCGTGTTTGGCTTCCAGATCACCGCTTTCTAGATCCAACACTAATTTGTTTACCGTCAATCCAAAGTTGATGCTCAGTTGCTCACTGGTATATAAACCAACATCAGCAGCGGTGACATCGTCGGTTGGATCAGCGCTAGTGTCCTTCATCCATGACCACGAGGCATCTGTTTCGTTCCATGACTACGGGTCGACGGAAGCCTCAAACACCATGTACTTGTTCAGCACCCGATTCCACATGATGCTGACTATGCAACACAGTTAGTTTTGTACGGATGATGGTGTTGGATGATGGTGTTGTGTGCTAAGCATGCGACACAAGAAAGCTTGCATCCTGAAGCGCCTCAACGCCAGACAGCGTCCACGTCAGACCAGTATAACTCATAGTAAAGTAATCCACTTAGCGCTCTAGTATGGCAAAACCACTCCAAAAGCGGTATAGGGGATAAAGTAAACTGTATTGTAAAGATGAAGGGGTAGAATACCTGGTTTTGTAGTTTAGGGGTTTAAGTAATCCACTCATAATAGTTCAGGGGGTGATATAGACTTAAGCCTTGTTACAATATTTAAGGTTTTTTTTTGAAAGTCGATACAGTCTTTATATTAAAAGAAGGTATAATACACTGAACATGTAAAAGAACTACTTAAACAGACCGAATCAGCAGCATCGCTTGTACTGTCTCCTAGAAAAAATTGAAGAAGAAAAAATATTAATCGCCCAGCAGATGCTCCTGTGGCCAACAAGAGATCCATTTCTTGCTCCGCGCTAAAACGAGTTGAAGGTCATATTTTACGGCCTAAAAAATTTCCCTTGATATATTCAGTGCCCTCGAAGATCCGTTTATTTCTTTCTATTCAGCCAAATAACATAGATTAGGAGCGATCTTATGCCTCTATTTCTGCCGAAGAAAGGGCTTCTTGCGATTCATACCAGAACTAGTGTAACACCTCAGCAACTACGAGTCTGATGGTCATTACTTTTGGCAGCTCTATAGGATCACAGATTAGCCCCACAAACCAACACTAGTCTTTTTTGCGCATTTTGTCCTCACTCGTGCGCACCCGGGAAAACTTCCCGGTCGGTCAGCCATCCATAAATTGCTCCAGACCAAGCATGCATAACCTCAGAGTTCTTTGCAGGTGAGCTTCCGGAAAAGAAGGTATAACTTGGTGGTATGAGTTATTCTATCAATCCTAACAAACTTTGAGTCAGGATGTCACAATCCACCCCCTTAGAAGACTGACGTCCTCGTTGGTCGACTCTTAAGCCAGGAACATCCCCTCTTGGCCACGTCCATACGTTTAGTACCGCATACATATCATACCGTATCGTTCTAGAGGACACACGCGTCATCCATATGTACCCACGTCTCTGACCCGTATACACCCGTGAAACCGCGAGGGTCGGCTCTGATACTATTTTGTAACATCCCAGCCACTACGGGCCTGACGGTCGTTACTTCTGGCAGCTCTATAGGATCATAGACTAGCCCTACAAACCAACACTAGTCTTTTCTGCGCATTTTGTCCTCACTCGTGCGCATCCGGGAAAACTTCTCAGTCGGTCACCTATCCGTAAATTGCTCCGGAACAAGCACGCTTAACCTCAAAGTTCTTTACAGGTGAGCTTCTAAAAAAGAAGGTATACCTTGGTGGTATGAGTTATTCTATCAATCCTATTAAACCTTGAGCTAGGATGTCACAATCCACCCCCTTAGAAGACCTACGTCCTCGTCAGTCAACTCCCAAGCCAGGAACGTTGTAAGAATCGAATGCTCAAGAGGGGGGGGGGGTGAATTGGATTTCTTTTTAAAAATTAAAGCAATAAAAACTCAACTACTAAAAGCCCAATTCCCTATGCAAAGAACCTATGCATTCAAGTGAATAATAAGTTTGCGGTATATAAAATGGATAAGTATAACGAGAAAGGAAGAGTATGCAAACTTCCGAGAAGACACGAAGACACGGTGATTTATCTCGTGGTTCGGCAAGATCATCAAGACCTTCTTACATCCACGTTGTGGCACCTACCAAAGGGTGTAGTCACTCCCAAGTCACCAAAACCAGGGATCTTCACTAAGAGTCTCTATTCACCATCTCCGGCAAGGTGGAGCTCAAGCCTTGTACAAGTTTGATCTTCCAGGCTTCCAGAACCGACTTGGCAAGCTCCGGAAGGATCTCTCCAATCACCGACTGATACACGGTGAATGCAATCACCAAGAGACACTCCCTTATAGCTCTCACTAGACTAGAGACTCTAATCATCAAGAATGGAAGCACACAAGCATCATCTCTAGTAAGTTCTAGCCTATCTCTTAGTGTACAAGTGGTGTAAATGATGTGAAAGTGGTTGCTCAATGTCTTGAATGCTTGGTAATGTGTAGAGTAGCTCTGGGCATCAAGACTTGTCGAAATGACTGGTTGAAGGGGTATAAATAGCCAGCTTCCACGAGATAGCCGTTGGAAAAGTAGGCTGACATCACTGTTCTGCAAACACCGGATGATCCGATGTTCTCCCTTCAGCTATCATCGGTCGAATACAAATTAGCTGAGGTCACTGTGTCAGATATGACCGTTGATCGAACGATGTTGTATACACATGTACATCGGATAATCCGGTGACACTTGGTCCAGAATGGTCCAGAAATAGTGCTTACTGGAATGATCGACCGATGTAACACATGCTTCAACATCGGATGATCCGGTGTATACTCAATATTGAGGTCTTCTTCTACTGCAGAGCCAACTCGACCGATGTAGTCTTTTCTGGATACATCGAATGATCCGGTGAGTTGATTTTGTCTGCTTCGAGTTGTTCTAAGTGATTCTTTTGGAATTTGTACGAGTGACCTCTTAGACATTGGTTTGAAATGTTCTTATGATGACGACTAAGTCTCGTGTGCTGCCAATTTTGATGGAATAATTTTGACATATATGTTTTTCATTTCAGTCTTCATGAAAATCGATTGACCTCGTAAAATAGTTTGTTGAGGGGTCTCCAATTATATCCAATGAGAAGTAGATAATATAAATATAGAGTCCATTAAGTGTGATGAATTATATGAGAGACCTTGCATCCACAAACTTCTTAGTGATATCCAACGGTTGTCATTAATAACCGAAACCATACCTTATGGGGGCCTAGATGCTTTCAATCTCCCCCTTTTTGGTGATTGATGACAACATAACGAGCAAAGCATAACAGTAATGAAATTAAGAATATAATACTCAAAAAGATATGTAACAAGTACAAGATCCAGCACACGAAGCTCAAAGGCTCAAAAACGATCAATAAAACATAAGAGGATAAAGTAGCACACAAATACTCAAGGATATCAAAAGAATAGCAAAGCTCCCAAATTACAAAAGCTCTCAAAAGAAATACTCCCCCTACAACTAGGACTCCCCCTAAGACTATGCTATCCCTCCCCCTGACTCTGACTCTTCTCCCCCTTTGGCATCAAGACACCAAAAAGGGAAGCCGAGCGCCTAAGGATCCTGAGCGCTTGGGGCGATGACGAACTGGTCGCCATCGGGGGTGCTAGCTATCGTCGGAGCTGCTGCCTGCTGCTGCTGAGGCTGGAGTGGAGGAGACCGGGGTTGCGGGAGCTGCTGTCGGTACGGAGGGTGCCTGCTGAGTCGGGACTGCCGGTAGCGGGGCACTGACAATCGAAGCCGGAGTCTGCTGAAAGATGATTGTAGTCGGTAGAGGAGAGTGAATCGGTGCGCCTGGGACAAGCAGTGGTGACGTGCTGATAGTCAGTATCGGTGTGGTCAGTACTGGAGCTGAGACTGGTGCTAGGGCAGGTGCACCTGGAGCTAGACAAGGAAGCTGTGAGGGCAGGGCAATCCCGATCTGAGTATAGAGGTTGGTGATCAACCCCAGGATGCCCATCATGGTCTGTTGCGTCTGCTGCTGCTGGTCAAGAGTACGCTGATGCATCTGGTCAATGAGTCCAGTGAGCTTGTCAGTGTCCTCTCGCCTCTTGCGGGCTATCTGACGCTGCATCTCGTGCTGCTGCTGCTGCTGGAGCTCCACAAGATGTGCAGCCTGCTCAGCTCTGGCCTGCTTAACTGCAAGCTGGTCCTGTCACTGCTGCTCAATCATCTGCTGCAGTAGAGAAGTAAGCTCGGATGGCTGAGAGACCTGTGCCTCGGACACTAGAGGTGGGGTAGGAGGTGGTGGTACAGTTGAGCCTCCAGCCTCCGCGTTGTGCTGCCTGGGTGAGGGAGGAGGTGGGAAGTACTCCTCGACACTGTCACTAGTGTCACTCTCTGACCAGATATGTTGTATATCCCCTCCCTGAGCCTCAGCCTGTGCTAGGATCTCGTCTTCTTTTTCTAAGTCTGACCAGTCTTCTTCTGAAAGTCGAGCTCGGACCTGACACTCAACTGGGCAGCCAAGACGGCGGTCTTGAGGAGCTGGAGCATGGTAGTGTTCGAACCGAGTGACGCTCTCGTCGGTGAGATTGTCACGCACGGCGGATCCCTCTGGAGCCAATAGGTAGAGCAGGTGATTGATCCAGTGGCCAAACACGAGTTGTCTCATCATACCCACTCCATCTGTGATGACATCCTCCATCTCACAGATGAGGATATCCACAATGTGAAACTGCATCCTGTTCATGACATAGAACAGGAGGGTCTGCTGCAAACTGGTGAAGCCCTCAAGGTATCCGGACTTGGGTAGTAGCATGCGGCGCAAGGCAAGGTGAACAGTACGTGCAACCGGAGTGAGTAGAGCAGGTACCCTAGGCTGGTTAGGTGAGAAGGGCTGAGCAAACAGTGAATGAATCTCCTCAAAAGGTGGTGCCACACCTCCAGTGAGCGGCCTCCTCGGTATGTCAGCCTGTCCATATACTAACTCGTGTAGGCAGGTGTCATGGAGATCCATGCCTAGCAGCTGTCCTAAGTTCTGTCTAGTCATATGGTGATGCTGGCCCATGAACATAAAGTCAATGGATCTGCGGTCCTCTGAAACATACAGTGTGGCATAGGAAACTCGGACCCAGTCCTCCATGTAGGCACCCCGCTGGAAAGACATCAACTCCACTAGCCCTCTGTGCCTCTCAAAGAAAGGGCGAATCTCAGTGCCGGCTGCAAGTGCGAGCTGATCCCAGTCAAGGAAGTTGTGCTGGAAAAGTTTATGGCCCCGACATCTGTAAGTCTCATACAGCGACGCCTGTGTCAGGGTCCAGAAGCAAGTGTCCACAAGTGGCTCTCTGGGCTACAGGAACCACTCCTCAAGCAGAATGCTCCATCGAAGATTCCTGAGCTGCTTTGCCTTCAATTTCCTGTAGTCAGTCAGGCGGACACCTCACCAACCCGGACATTGGTGTCCATATCATAGATGGCTCTCGTGACCGATCTGTCCTCCCGAAGCTCAGCTGCATATGGTCTCTGACTCGGGGCTGCAGCTGAACGACCTCCATGGGTCCTGACTGTGCGCTGGCGAACAAGCGGCTCCTCCTCAGACTCCTGTGTGTCCTCTGTCTGTTGTGGTTTCCTCTTTCTGGACTCCCGGATCCTCAGGGATCCTCTTCGGCCATGCTCACGCTCCTCAGCGGCGCGAGTGGCCATCTCAGCTTTCTTCATCTCTTTCAATAGCTTTTGCTTCTTAGCTGTCGGCTCCTCAATGGCCTTTCTCTTTCCTTTCTTGTCACGACCCATCTTGAGGAGAAGAGTGACAACGAAAATGAGATCGCGGGCTAGGGTTGACGATGGCGAATTCGGAGAATGTGTGACGGCGTGCGGCAGGGCGAACCCTAGCGGTGAATAGGAGCGTGGCGGTCGGGCGCGTGGAGTGGCGGCGCGACAAGCGGCAGCGCAGGGCGGCGGTAGTGCGGTTGGCGGCAGCGCTCAGTGGGGCGACGACCGGAGCGCGACGACGGGCGGTGGCAGAGTGAGGGGCGCGGAGCGGCGGCGGTTAGGGCGGCGGCGGCGCTGAGTGGGGCGGCGACGGCGGGCGGCGGCAGGGCAAAGGGCGCGGAGCAGCGTCAGTGGAGAGAAGAGAAAGAAAAATGAAGAAAAACGGAGAGACGCGCTAAATAGGTGCGGCCCGAACCTAGCTCGATTTTTAACATCGGATGATCCAACGTCAGTTGAGAGGGTGCATCGGTCGAGTGGTACAGTAAGGTTATTCCAGAGGCACCTTCAGCATCGGATGATCTGACGTGAAAAAGTTTATCATCGGTTGAATTTGGCACAACTCCAGAAATATGAACATCGGATGCTGTGATATTTCTCAGAATGAACTCATCGGTTGATTTGACTTTCTGTCTGAGCTGACCCTTGAACTTAAGCACAAACTGATTCGATGATGCTTCTGCCCTAAGCATCGGATAATCTGATGACTACAAAAGATCAGCAATAGCCCATATATGTCCTTTGAGTTAAACAAACAAAGAGAAACACAAGTCTTAGGACTTTTTGGGCAACCCCTAACCCCTCAAAAAAACTTTAACGCTAGTTGCCAATAACTTGGCTAAGCCCTAAAGCAAATAGAACACCAGAAAAACCAAGGAAAAAAATCCAAACAAAATGTAAGGCCCATGCTTTGTGAGCTAGAGGATGAAGACTCCTATCTCTTTAAAGCATGTTCCTTTAGGCATTAACACACCTAACACTTTGTTCTTTCCACATCATATGAGTTGAGATATTGCATTTCAAACAAGTCTCTTTCTCATGAAGTGGGTTCCCCTTTGTGACAATCTAACATATGCAATGCCAAACAATTTTTAATGCAGGATATTAAACGTGAGTGCAAATCTATATGGCAGACATCATACAAGACATAAATTAAATCTATCTTGCCAAATTTGCACCTTTCAAAGGCTTCTTCAGGGAGAGCCATTCTCCAAGTCTTGGGGATACCCAAAAGAACCGCCATCCCAAGCTAACCCTTGCTCGCCCCTATCCTTTGAAAGTTAGACAAGACCTATATGTGATGCATTCTTACATGACCGTGGAAACTTTGAATGTAGGCCTAGAGGGGGGGTGAATAGGCCTTCTTGATTTTCTTGGTTCCTGTTGCACTTCAACAAAAAGGTCAAATCCAGATATATCGGACTAGTCCGGTAAAGTGCGGACTAGTCCGGATTTCACGGGCTAGGTTGATCAAGTTAGGTCAATTTGATTGTTTCGTTGTCATTTGCAGCGGAAATATAAACTTTAATGACAGTTCAATAGTTGTATGTTAAGTTTTATTGCTAGTATGATTATTGTTCAACTATTTAACTTCAATTCAACAAGATGAATCAAACCCTAGATAATGTTGATCAACTAGAATGATGAGCACAAACGAACAAGACACAAGATTTATCCCGTGGTTCGGTTACCACGAAGGCAGCCTACATCCACGTTGAGGAGCCCACAAAAGGACCGGGTCTTCACCAACCCTTCCCTCGTCGGATCGCCACGAAGGCCAATCCTCTTCCACTAATCACACAGGGGTAAATCACCAAGTTGAAGGGGCAATCTCACAAGTTGAGAGCTCCCTTGATTACAAGTTTCAAAACCACCAATAACACACTTCGAAATATACAAATTGAGATGCAAGAGTGTGTTAGAGATTCAAACCAAGAGCTCAATCGTGTGCCAAGTGCCTCTCCAATGATCTAGAAGTGATCTTCAATGGATTGATTGATTTTTCACTTAACTTCGTGGAGAGAGATGGTTTTTGAGTCTCTTGGGAGGTGTGACGGCGCTAGGGTTCGAGAGAGTTTAAAAGTGGGCCGTGCACCTCTATTTATATGGGGTTTCTGGAAGTTACCGTTAGGGTTCAGAAATATCGGACTAGTCCGTGGTGGTGACCGGACTAGTCCGGTGTGCTGTGTGAAGCAAACCCTAAGTGTCCAGGAATATCGGACTAGTCCGATTGAAAAACGGACTTGTCCGATTTCGCTGCTGGAAATCTTCGGACTTGTCCGGTTGCCATCGGACTTGTCCGGACCTGTGAAACCCTAAGTGTTTAGAACGACAAGTCCGCACTTGGAGGGCTTGTCCGATTTAGATCAGAGTGTATATCGGACTAGTCCGTGTAATCACCGGACTTGTCCGAAGTGGATCAGAAAGGGTATCGGACTAGTCCGGGGGTGACCGGACTTGTCCGATCTAGTGACTTGTGCATTGTGTTGAGGACTAGTCCGCACTGGGGAGGACTAGTCCGAAGTGGAACAGAAAGATATCGGACTAGTCCGGTGGAGACCGGACTTGTCCGATCTTGTGCAGAATGTGATATCGGACTAGTCTGGCTGATATCGGACTAGTCCGGTCCTGTATAGTTTTGTGCATTGTGTGTGTGTGATTAAGTGAGATTGAGCTCTTGGGTGTGTTTACTTAACACACTCCATACATACTAAACAACTAATTTCTTCTTCTTGAGCTCAAATTCATTCTCCTTCTTAATTTCCCTCTTTTTGGCATTTTGCTCATTTTTCATCATTTTCCTGCATTCATCTCAACAAAAGGATTAGGATCCCAATTGCTTGTCATAAATCATCCAAAACCCACAAGGGAGTCCTAGATGCACTTTCAATCTCCCCCTTTTTGGTGATTGATGACAACCAATTGAGATTTCACAAAATAAGGTATAAAATGAGATTTTCATAAAGTATGCACATATGACTCAAAAATGCATCAGGCAACAAGATAATTATTCATATGTGCATTCTTTATGGTGGGATGCATACTAAGAGCATGAATGCATTAAGAATGACAGAATTTTCATTTACCAACTAATATCAAGTGAATATGGCACTTCAGGAGCAAAAACTCAGATTTCATCACACACTTGCAAATTAATTGAGCAATTCATCACAGGACCAAACATGATATGAAAAGAGAGTTAAGCAAATACAGTCACAATTAAAAAACATAGAGAGCTCTCTCCTCGCACCCTATTCAGCTAAAGCTTAGACTAGAGACTCCCCCTCAATCTCTCCCCCTTTGGCATCAAGACACCAAAAAGAGAGAGAGGAAGGTCCTAGGGCTTCACTCTTCGCTGTCAGCCCTCTCGTCGTCTTCATCGTCTTCATCGCTTTCGGCTTGACGAGGTTGAGAGGTAGGAGGAGGAGCGGAGCTGCTCGAGCCCCCAATGCCAAAATAGGCAAGCTCGGAAGGAGTCAAGGGGCTGAGCTCGGTGATGTCTGGATCAGAATCTTCAGAAAGTACTGGAGATCCAATTGGATTGATCTCCAGCTTCTCACTCAGCTGCTTCACATTGGCTTTTATGTATCTCATGTCCTCCTTCCTCTTCTGATTTAGCTTGTGAAGCTTCACTTCAGTTTTCTTGCATGAGGAGAAAATTGCAGCCAAGTACTTGAGGATCCCACTGGCGGATCCTTTCTGAGGGGCTTCCCTAGAGGGAGGAGTAGCCCTAGCAGCTTCTTCTTGCCTTGCCGGTGCCTCGGGGCTTGAGGCCGGCGATGGAGCAGCCTGGACACTCACGGACTGAGGCTTCTGAGGCCTCAGTGGAGTGTGCTCCACATCCTTCACAAACTCGATCCCTGTGACCTTCTCAATCATGAACATCAAGTAAGGGGCATAGCCACAGGATCGGTTGGGGGTACTTGAGATATTGACCATATCATTCCAGATATAGTCTGCAACATCGAATTGCCTTTTCTTGCTGATGACCTTCATCAGGGTCCGGAGGTAGCCTTGCACACTCCCTGCATCCCCATCCTTGGGAGCAATCGTCTTCCTGAGGACTCTGTTGAGGACCACAAAGAAAGGCTTCATGTTCTTTGTGGAGGGAGGGACATACTTGGAGGTGGGCTCATACATGAACTTCATTCCATCCCTCTCAATGACCCCAATGTTGTGGATAATGAGGTGGTCATCTCCCTCAGAGTCAAGATGCAGCAGGCGGGCAAACTCTTCTTGAGTGATGGAATACTTGGATCCATGAGTCATCCAAGTCACACTTTCTTCGTCTTCGCCTGAGAAGTGGCACGTTGCATAGAATTGTGCAATCACTTCATCATTCCAATTGTACCTGAAAGCAAACAGATCCTTCAGCCCATGTCTCTCTGCAGCTTGTATCACTTCATCAAAAGCTGCACATTTCCTCTTCTCAAGGTGGGCCCAGTCAATCCATTGACTGCGCACCACCGGGGTCTTCATCGGCAAGTAGACCAGCTTGTAGAAGTCAGCATGGAAATTTGACCAGAATCTACCATCAGCTGCTTGCTTGGGCCTTGCATAGTAGTCCACACTTCTCAGCTTCATGGCCACATCGCTGCCCTTGCCATTGAATCTTTCCTCATTGGGGTCCCGGACCCCTTCTCTGGGAGTATGTAGCTTTAGGGGCCCAACAGGCCCTGTGGCAACCCCCTTGCCCTTCCCTTTAGCTTGGCGAGGGCCACTTGAAGGAGGAGCAGCCTTCGAGGCGGCCTTCTTGACACACACCTTCCTCCGAACCTGGGGAGGTGAGGGAGCAGGCTCGGAGGGTCTCTCTTGGCGTTTCTTGCCAAGACCCGTCGAGGACCGAGGTGCCACCTCGTGGTCCAACTCGGCCTCGAAATCGGAGATTTCGTTGTCGGAGCTCGACATGATCTGAGAATGAGTGATCAAGAGAAAAGACAAGTTATACAAGGTATTGGTGAGGTAAGATGGCAATGGAAGGCAGTAGGGAATTAAAGAATTAGGTTTTGGTTCAGAAACAACGGACTTGTCCGGTGCTCAGGCACGGACTAGTCCGGGGGACCGGACTTGTCCGTACCTGGACCGGACTAGTCCGGTGTTCATCCGCAAAAACCTAACAAACTGGATAAAAATTGATCCCTAATGAAATAACTAGTCTAGCATACACATAGTACATCAACTGGACATGCAACTAGTGAAGAATGCTAGGCCAAACGATAAGCAATAAAGAAATTTGTGATTTCTTAGGGTTTTGAGGAAAATTTACCAAGAAATCCAAGGAGGCTTGAAAATGTGGGGGTTGGAGGCCGGACTTGTCCGCTAACTTCAATCCCCGAGTCTTCAAGCTTGATCTCCGCCCAAGATTGAGGCTTTTCGACGGAGGAATCAAGGATTCGCCTTGGGAGCTCGAGCGCAAGAGAGAGAAAGCTTGGGGGAGAGTGTGGGGTGAAGGGATTAGGGTTTGGTGGCGGCTAGGGTTATGGACACGAAAAATCGGACAAGTCCGGACAAGACCGGACTAGTCCGAAGTCCTCCAGAAACCTAAATCGGACTAGTCCGTGGTCTGTCGGACTAGTCCGGCCTAACCGGCACACTGCGGACTAGTCTGCAATGGCGGACTAGTCCGGGTAACCACGGACTTGTCCGTGGTCACCAGGAGAGAATTGCATAGCCCGTTCATATATATTTGAAGGTCCAATAATTGAGAGTAGAGAGGCAAAACAATTCAAATAATCCTGATGAATTTGATCAGTAAGCAAACAACAATCATACTATGATCAAAAATTCATCAAGATCTAATAATTGACATAGTTTTTCGAGAGAAAAATGGGGAGGAATAATTTTCACAATTCAATCAATATTTTGAAGCAATCATACAGGTATGCAACTTTTCAAGCCACACTCCGAGAATCAAGAATGTTTAGCTCATTTCGGAGTTCGCAAAAACGTTTTTCATCAAGTGGCTTGGTGAATATGTCGGCCAATTGTTTTTGGGTGTTGACATGAGAGATGGATATGTCTCCTTTCATGGAATGGTCTCTCAAGAAATGGTGTCTTATGTCAATGTGTTTAGTTCTAGAGTGCTCAACTGGATTGTGGGCTATTTTAATGGCACTCTCATTGTCGCAAAGAAGAGGAATACAGTTCATATTGTAACCATAATCCCTTAGAGTTTGTCGCATCCAAAGGAGTTGTGCACAACAACTCCCGGCTGCAACATACTCCGCTTCGGCTGTGGATAATGCAATGGAATTCTGTTTCTTGGATGACCAAGAAACTAAGGATCTTCCTAGGAATTGGCAAGTGCCAGAAGTGCTTTTTCTATCAACTTTGCACCCGGCATAATCTGCATCGGAATACCCAATGAGATTGAATTTTGAGCCTTTTGGGTACCAAAGACCAAGGTTGGGTGTATGAACTAAATATCTTAGGATTCTCTTTACGGCTGTCAAATGACATTCCTTAGGGTTGGCTTGAAATCTTGCACACAAACATACACTCAACATAATATCTAGCCTAGATGCACATAAGTAAAGTAAAGATCCAATCATGGAGCGATATACCTTTTGGTCGACGCTCGGTCCATCTTCATTGAGATCCAAGTGACCATTCGTTGCCATGGGAGTCTTTATGGGCTTTGCCTTGTCCATGCCAAACTTCTTGAGGATGTCCTGTGTGTACTTGGTTTGGCTTATGAATGTTCCTTCCCTTTGTTGTCGCACTTGGAATCCCAAGAAGTACTTCAATTCTCCCATCATTGACATTTCAAATCTGTCTGTCATAATTTTACTAAACTCTTCACAGAAAGATTGGTTAGTTGATCCAAAAATTATATCATCAACATAGATTTGGCAAATGAAAAGATCATTATCCAGATTTTTCGTGAATAGTGTATAATCTACTTTGCCAATTTGAAAGCCATTATCAATTAAAAAATCTCTAAGACACTCATACCAAGCTCTAGGAGCTTGTTTGAGGCCATGGAGAGCCTTACGCAGTTTATACACGTGGTCGGGGAACTCTTCGTCTTCAAATCCGGGTGGTTGCTCCACGTACACCTCTTCCTTGATCGGTCCGTTGAGGAAGGCGCTTTTTACGTCCATTTGGTACAGCTTGAAATCATGGTGAGTAGCATATGCAAGTAATATTCTAATTGATTCAAGCCTAGCTACTGGAGCAAAAGTCTCATCAAAATCCAAACCTTCGACTTGTGAGTAACCTTTGGCCACAAGTCGTGCCTTGTTTCTTGTCACCACCCCGTGTTCGTCTTGTTTGTTGCGGAAGACCCACTTGGTGCCGACTATGTTTGCATTGGGTCTTTCCACAAGTTCCCAAACCTCGTTTCTCTTGAAATTGTTCAACTCTTCTTGCATTGCCACCACTCAGTCCGGATCCTTTAATGCATCCTCAGTCCTGCGGGGTTCCAAAAAGGAGACAAACGAGTAATGTTCACAAAAATTTGCTATACGAGATCTAGTGGTTACTCCTTTTTGGATGTCGCCGATGATGTTGTCGATTGGATGATCCCTTTGAATGCATTGGTGTACTCTTGGGTGTGGCACTTGGGGGGTCGTATGTTGGTGATCATCTTCTTCTCCCCCTGAGTTGTTGTCCTCGTTGATTTGTTGATCATGTTCATATTCTTGTGATTGATCTTGTATCGAGGCTCCCCCTTGATTGTTGATCTCCTCTTGTGGTTCACTTTCCTCTTGTATTTGTGCCGATGACTCTTGTGGTCGTACTTCGCCTAGAGCCATCCTCTTTATTGCTTGATAGGGGGCTTCGTCTTTACCTAATTCACATTGATCAACTTGCTCCTTTTGGGAGCCATTAGTTTCATCGAACACTACGTCACGTGCCACTTCAACAAGTCCGGAGGCCTTGTTGAAAACACGATAGGCGTAAGTGTTCGAATCATAACCAAGCAAGAAACCTTCATCGGACTTCGAAGCGAACTTTGAAGTCCTGGGCTTCTTGTTCAAAATATAGCAAGGAGAACCGAAAACTCGAAAATATGAAATGTTCGGTTTGTTACCGGTGAGTAGCTCATAGGGAGTCTTCTTTAGTAGTCGATGAAGGTAGAGTCGATTTGTGGCATGGCAAGCGGTGTTGATTGCTTCCGCCCAAAATCGATCCGAAGTCTTGTATTCATCGAGCATTGTTCTTGCCATCTCTATGAGCGTTCGGTTCTTCCTTTCGGCAACTCCGTTTTGTTGTGGAGAGTATGGTGCTGAGAATTCGTGCTTGATTCCTTCCTCATCAAGGTACTCCTCCACTTGTATGTTCTTGAACTCCGTGCCGTTGTCGCTCCGAATACTCTTGATTGATAGTGAGAACTCGTTTTGCGCTCGCTTGAAGAATTTCTTGAGTGTTCCTTGTGTTTCTGACTTGTCATGCAAAAAGAACACCCAAGTGAAGCGGGAAAAATCATCAATAATGACTAAACCATATTTGTTACCGCCTATGCTTATGTAAGCAATTGGACCGAAGAGGTCCATATGAAGTAGTTCGAGCGGTCTTGTCGTGGTCATGATGTTCTTCGCGGGATGTTGTGCTCCAACTTGCTTTCCTGCTTGGCACGCGCTACAAGGCCTGTCTTTCTCAAACACAACATCTTTCAAACCTCGGATGTGATCGCCCTTGAGGAGTTTTTGAAGGTTCCTCATACCAACATGTGCTAGCCGTCTATGCCACAGCCAACCCATGTTGGTTTTTGCAATCAAGCATGTGTCGAGTTCGGCTTTATCCTTGTTGAAGTCAACAAGATAAAGCTTTCCCTTTAACATACCCTTGAATGCAACGGAACCATCACTTCTCCTTGAGACGGTCACACCCTCGTTAGTAAACAGACAATTATAACCTTTGTCACATAACTGAGATATGGACAGCAGGTTATAATCTAAAGATTCAACGTGTAAAACATGCGAAAGAGTATGTTCAGAGGATATTGCAATTTTACCGGTACCGAGGACCCTTCCTTGACTGTTATCCCCAAAGTAGATGCCTTCGTTTGGGTCCTGGTTCACTTCATACTCCACAAACATACTCCTTTCTCCGGTCATGTGGTTGGTGCATCCACTGTCTAGCACCCATTTGGATCCACCGGAGGAGTAGGCCTGCAAAAACAAATTACGCCTTGGTTTTAGGTACCCAAGCTTGCTTGGGTCCTTGGAGGTTAGTAACGATACATTTGGGCACCCACACATGGGATTTTGTGTTCCCATGGCGTGGCCCAGCATAATAAGCATACACTTTACCAACATTATTTTTCATTAAAACATAGGAGGCATCAAATGTTTTAAACAGAAGTTGCTGTTGATTATGGGTCGGACTAGTCTGCGTGGCCGGACTTGTCCGGATGACCGGACTTGTCCGGACCACAACCGGACTAGTCCGATTTTCATGAGAGTTCAGATTTTTAGTTTTCGAGTTACCAGGTTGTGAGGGTCCTCCCTTCACAAAGGTGATCCTTCCCTTGTTTTTCTTATGATTTCCAGCTCTTTGCTTTCCATCACAAGAGTAACCAATGCCATACTTGACATTTGGAGGTCTTTGGACCAAATATGCACTACGTGCATAGTTGATCCTCTCCTTGTCAAATATTACACATTGGGTAGGATTTTTGTCCTTCGTGGAGGTAGGATTTTCCTTCAACCTGGTGTTAGTTTTATCACATTTGCAAACATGAGCGATATTAGTTAAAGTGGGTTGAGAAGGTGGGGTTGAAGAGGAGGAAGGTTCACTAAGCTTGAGTGACTCAACCTGCACTTCAAGGATCTTGTTGACCTTGATTTGGTCATCAAGCTGATTCTTGATTGCAACATTTGAGTTGGTTAACTCCAAGCAAGTTTTCTTGCTTGAAGCTAGCTCAAGCTCTAGTGAGTGATTTTTCTCCTTTTCAAGAACTATAAGATTGTCAAGTTCGACATGCTTCTCCTTTTGGGAGATAATCATGTCTTCTTGACGATCAATTAGCTCTTCCTTCTCAATAAGTTGGTTAAGCAAGAATTTCATTTTTGCAGCAGTTTTTCTATCTAAACCAATTAGCATATCTTCATCATCACTATCTAGATCATCATCACTTGAGTAAGAATGCGAGGAAGGAGTTTTGATGTTTACCTTGCGTTTACCTTCCTTAGCCATGAGGCAAGTTCCATTTGCCTTCTTTGCACCGAGCGTGGGGAAGAGTGTGGGTTTCTTGGGCATGCTTTCAATGGCTATGCTAGCCATTTCTTCTTCATCGGACGATGAGGGCTCATCGTTTGAGTCCCACTCCTTTCCGATGTGTGCTTGTTCAGCTTGTTTCTTCTTCTTGAAGAACTTTTTCGGTTGAGGCTTGGACTCTTTACTCTTCTTCTTGTTGTCCTCATATGGGCAATCAACTATGAAGTGATTGTACTCACCACAATTATAGCATGCCCGCCTCATCTTCGGCTTTGTCTTCTCATTGTATTTTCCTTCACTCGATTTTGTTCCTTGTCTTTTCTTCATAATTCTTTTGAACTTCTTCATGAACAAAATCATATCTTCTTCGTCCAGCTCACTGCTTTCATCATCACTGTCCTCCTCAAACTGAGCTTCTCTTGCTTCTTTGGATAGAGGTTTGAGTGTGGATTTTAAGGCAACTCCCTTCTTCTTGGCCGATGTGAGGTCAGCTATTTCTTTGACGTGTTTGGCTTGCTTCTCCATCATCTCAAAGTTGATGATTTTGCCAAGCAGTTCATCCGGAGTCATTTTCTTGTACCCGGGACTTTCTCGGGTCATAGAGCAAAGTGTGACGTTGCGAGGCATAAAGGCTCTAAGGATGAGCTTTACAACCTCGTGGTCATTCCACTTTTTGCTACCATATGATCGAACCTTGTTCACAAGGGTCTTCAGTCTGTTGTACATGTCCTGGGGGGACTCATCTTCCTCAATCGCGAACCTTCCCAGTTCGCCTTCAATCATCTCAATCTTTGCCTCCCGCACATGCCTGTCACCTTCATGTGCTGTCTGTAGTGTGTCCCAGATTTCTTTGGCAATCTCCAATCCGTCCACCTTTGTGAATTCATCTCTACTTAGAGATGAGGTGATAACGGCTGCGGCTTGGGCATTCCTGTGGATGGCTTGCTCTTGACTTGGTGTGAGTTCTTCATCGTCATCAGGGATGTTTATTCCTGTGCACACAATATGCCATAAACTTGGGTTAAGGGAAATCAAGTGCATCTTCATGTTTTGCCTCCACATGGAGTAATCACTCCCATCGAAGTGTGGGGCCTTTCCGAGAGGAATGGATAGATAATGACTGCTGTTAGAATTTAAACGGTCATAATTAAAAGGATATCGGGAGTAGTCGGTGTGACTACTCCCCTTCTTCTTTTCTTCAACTTTAGCTTTCCCTTTGGAAAGTGCTTTCTTTCGGAGCAGTGCTTTCAGCTCCAATGTCTCCTCATCATCATCATCGAAGTCTTGAATGGCTTCGAGACACCTTTCGAGCTTTTGGTGCTTGTCATTGTTCATTTCTTCCTGGTTGTTGATTTTCTGGACTTCCTTCATGTCCGACATGATCTCTTCGAGTGGTTGCACTCTTTCTTGAAGAACCCGCTCTGATACCAATTGAATGTAGGCCTAGAGGGGGGGTGAATAGGCCTTCTTGATTTTCTTGGTTCCTGTTGCACTTCAACAAAAAGGTCAAATCCAGATATATCGGACTAGTCCGGTAAAGTGCGGACTAGTCCGGATTTCACGGGCTAGGTTGATCAAGTTAGGTCAATTTGATTGTTTCGTTGTCGTTTGCAGCGGAAATATAAACTTTAATGACAGTTCAATAGTTGTATGTTAAGTTTTATTGCTAGTATGATTATTGTTCAACTATTTAACTTCAATTCAACAAGATGAATCAAACCCTAGATAATGTTGATCAACTAGAATGATGAGCACAAACGAACAAGACACAAGATTTATCCCGTGGTTCGGTTACCATGAAGGCAGCCTACATCCACGTTGAGGAGCCCACAAAAGGACCGGGTCTTCACCAACCCTTCCCTCGTTGGATCGCCACGAAGGCCAATCCTCTTCCACTAATCACACAGGGGTAAATCACCAAGTTGAAGGGGCAATCTCACAAGTTGAGAGCTCCCTTGATTACAAGTTTCAAAACCACCAATAACACACTTCGAAATATACAAATTGAGATGCAAGAGTGTGTTAGAGATTCAAACCAAGAGCTCAATCGTGTGCCAAGTGCCTCTCCAATGATCTAGAAGTGATCTTCAATGGATTGATTGATTTTTCACTTAACTTCGTGGAGAGAGATGGTTTTTGAGTCTCTTGGGAGGTGTGACGGCGCTAGGGTTCGAGAGAGTTTAAAAGTGGGCCGTGCACCTCTATTTATATGGGGTTTCTGGAAGTTACCGTTAGGGTTCAGAAATATCGGACTAGTCCGTGGTGGTGACCGGACTAGTCCGGTGTGCTGTGTGAAGCAAACCCTAAGTGTCCAGGAATATCGGACTAGTCCGATTGAAAAACGGACTTGTCCGATTTCGCTGCTGGAAATCTTCGGACTTGTCCGGTTGCCATCGGACTTGTCCGGACCTGTGAAACCCTAAGTGTTTAGAACGACAAGTCCGCACTTGGAGGACTTGTCCGATTTAGATCAGAGTGTATATCGGACTAGTCCGTGTAATCACCGGACTTGTCCGAAGTGGATTAGAAAGGGTATCGGACTAGTCCAGGGGTGACCGGACTTGTCCGATCTAGTGACTTGTGCATTGTGTTGAGGACTAGTCCGCACTGGGGAGGACTAGTCCGAAGTGGAACAGAAAGATATCGGACTAGTCCGGTGGAGACCGGACTTGTCCGATCTTGTGCAGAATGTGATATCGGACTAGTCTGGCTGATATCGGACTAGTCCGGTCCTGTATAGTTTTGTGCATTGTGTGTGTGTGATTAAGTGAGATTGAGCTCTTGGGTGTGTTTCCTTAACACACTCCATACATACTAAACAACTAATTTCTTCTTCTTGAGCTCAAATTCATTCTCCTTCTTAATTTCCCTCTTTTTGGCATTTTGCTCATTTTTCATCATTTTCCTGCATTCATCTCAACAAAAGGATTAGGATCCCAATTGCTTGTCATAAATCATCCAAAACCCACAAGGGAGTCCTAGATGCACTTTCAAACTTACATGACGTTCGATGCATCTAGAACATTTAATTCACTCCTTAGTCTAGAAAAGGTTTTCTCATCAAGTGGTTTAGTGAAGATATCCGTCAATTGTTCTTCGGACCTAACACCTTGCAAGGAGATGTCTCCTTTAGCTTCATGGTCCCGCAAGAAATGATGGTGAATATCAATGTTCTTAGTGCGGGAGTGTTGAACGGGGTTTTTAGCAATCTTAAACGCACTTTCATTGTCACAAAGGAGAGGCACACAACCAAATTTAACACCAAAGTCCAAAAGGGTTTGCTTCATGTATAGGATTTGGGCACAACATGCACCAGCCGCTATGTATTCCGCTTCCGCAGTGGACAAGGCAACGGAGTTTTGCTTCTTGCTAGACCAAGATACTAGGGAACGCCCAAGCAAGTGGCACCCTCCGGAGGTACTCTTGCGATCCACACGGCATCCGACAAAGTCCGAATCCGAGTAACCTAAGAGATGGAATTTAGCACCTTTGGGGTACCACAGGCCTACACTTGGGGTATGCTTGAGATACCAAAGTATCCTAAATACCGCCTTCTGTAGGATCGAAGAGCACGTGAAAAGCTACCAGAGGGAGGGGTGAATGGTAGATTTAAAAATCTTACGCAGCGGAAACAATTAAACCCCAACCCCTTCGGGAGAAAAATGATTTGTTAAAGAAATTGTGTGTGAGACTAATATAAACGTGTTTCACCGTGACAAAAGTGATAGATATCAGAGAGAATCAAGTCACGAAGACAACACAATAAGAATCACTCAAATCCGTCGAGAAAAACTCAAGTTATGATCGAAAGATCAAACAAAAGTCAATCTGCCCTACCCGAGAAAAAAATAGTTCTGGAATGCTGCAAAGAAACTCATGTAGATCATAGACCACAAATCCAATGACCGTGAAATTTTGACAGATGACAGATAATCAAGTTGTGAAGACAAACCAAAAAGAATCACATCAATTGGATCTATAAAACTCGAGTTATTATAAAACCACCGACGAAAGGTAGTGCTGTCCAGAAACTCGACGAGTAAAACTTGTCTGGAACAAGTCGGACGAACAAGGCACAAAAGTTCCTTGAAACTACGAATTTTATTCAATAGAACACAAGAGGAACAGCCCCAAAGTCGTGCACCACGAGCTCTGGGCTTCCTTGCTTATATAACCAGCTCGAAAGCCAACTCAACTCAAATCAGGAACTTAGTCCTACTCTGTTCACGAATTTTAACTTTCCATAACTGCTTAGGATTCTTCAATACGCAGATAGAAGCAATCTTAAGACTTCCAAACACCTTAGGAACGTATCCCACATTTCTAAACAACTCAAATTCGTGACCCACACGAAATACTATCATAACCAACTCAAATCTTTCCATAATTGAGTCAAACCCGACTCAGCCGCAGCCTGAGTCTATAACCTAGTCAGTTGGACCTTTCCGACCAACTCTTTACGTCCACATCTCTTCATCACGTCTCGGAAACATGTATCCACGTCCATGCACTCCTTGCACACGTGCAAATATCTTCCAATGATGTCCACGATACCTTCACATGCATTGTTCTTGATTCAATCATGTTGCACAACCTCCTGATCAGCTCAACCACAATTCCTCCTGAATTTGGTTGTTGGAACCTCATCTCCTCCCTGAGAATAGTCCAATGGATCCTGTCACCAGCCATGTTTTGAACTCAAGCAACACCTGCACATGAATAAACAACCAATCCATACGAGCTCAAGTCCTCGACTTGACTCAAGTTAGTTCCGAACACAACACCTTACGTGAGAACCTCACATAAGCATGTTGCAAAACCACAGTAACATGATATCATCCATATCAACCAAAACGCACCAAAAACTTAGCAAATGAATACTAAGCAATCTTTCCAACAATGTAAACAAAGTACGAAACATTGCAAATGAAAAACAGAAGCATTGCGGTCAAGTTCCAGACCTTGCTAGAGCAACCCGAACCTTGAGCCGGAGCTAACAGTGTAAGACCTATATGTGCTGAATACATTGGCTTGTAGTGAATACACTTGGCTTTGATGATAAAAATTTCGAATATCACTAAAACACTTTTTTATCAAGGTCCGACTCTAGCTCTGAGCTATAGCAAGGTCCGATCGTAGGTCCGGCTTGTTTTGGGTAGCTCCGGTTACGTTCGATGCTAGGTCCGACTAGCTTTGGTCAGCTCCGGTGAGTTTTGTCTTTAGCTCCGACATGTCTTTGATAGCTCCGGCGTGTTTTTGCTAATCTTCGAGTTGATTTTTCTAGCTCCGGCTTTTGGGTTTACTAGTTCCGACTAGTTCTGGTTAGCTCCGGCGCTAGGTCCTGCTAGTTTTGTAAGCTCCGGCGAGAGCTTGGTTAAACTAGTTCTGGTAAGTTCCAGCACTAGGTTCTACTAGCTTTTGTTAGCTCCAGCTCAAGGTCCGAGTTGCTCTGGCAAGGTCCGGAACTTGATCGCAATGCTTCCGTCTTTCATTTGCAATGTTTCGTACTTGCTTTACATCTCTGGAAAGATTGCTTAGTATTCATTTGCTAAGTTTTTGGTGTGTTTTGGATGATATGGATGATATCGTTTTGCTATGCTTTGCAACATGCTTACGTGAGGCTCTCACGTAAGGTGTTGTGTTCAGAACTAACTTGAGTCAAGTCAAGGACTTGGGCTCGTATGGATTGGTTGTTTATTCATGTGCAGGTGTTGCTTGAGTTCAAGTCATGGATGGTGACGGGATCCATTGGACTAGTCTCAGGGAGGAGATGAGGTTCCAACAACCAAGTTCGGAAGGAACTGTGGTTGAGCTGATCAGGAGGTCACGCAGGATGATTGAATCAAGGGCGGTGCATATGAAGGTTACTGGACGTCGAAGGAAGGTGTTTGCACGTGTGCAAGGAGTGCATGGACGTGGCTACATGGTTCCGAGACGTGATGAAGAGATGTGGACGTAAAGAGTTGGTCGGAAAGGTCCAACCGACCGGGTTATGGACTCAGGCTGCGGCTGAGTTGGGTTTGACTCCAATATAGAAAGATTTGAGTTGGTTATGATAGAATTTTGTGTGGGTCACGAATTTTAGTTGTTTAGGAATGTGGGATATGTTCCTAAGGTGTTTGGAAGTCTTAAGATTGCTTCTATCTGCGTATAGAAGAATCTTGAACAGTTATGGAAAGTTACGATTCGTGATTTGAGTAGGATTGGAGTCCTAGTTGATATTGGGTTGACATAAGGGCTGGTTATATAAGCAAGGGATCCCAGAGCTCATGGTGCACAACTTTGGGGCTGTTCCTCTTGTGTTCTATTGAATAAAATTCGTAGGTTGAAGGAACTTTTGTGCCTTGTTCGTCCGACTTGTTCCAGACAAGTTTTACTCGTCGAGTTTCTGGACAGCACTACCTTTTGTCGGTGGTTTTATCATAACTCGAGTTTTACAGATCCAATTGACGTGATTCTTTTTGGGTTGTATTCAAAACTTGATTATCTATCATATGTAAAAATTTCACGGTCATTGGATTTGTGGTTTCTGATCTACACAAGTTTCTTTGCAGCATTCCAGAACTGTTTTTTCTCGGGTAGGACAGATTGACCTTGTTTGATCTTTCGATCATAGCTTGAGTTTTTCTCGATGGATTTGAGTGATTACTTTTGTGTTGTCTTTGTGACTTGATTCTCTATGATATCCATCACTTTTGTCACGGTAAAACACATTTTAGATTAGTCTCACACACGATTTCTTTAAGAGATCGTTTTTCTGCCGAAGTGGTTGGGGTTTAATTGTTTCCGCTGCGTAAGATTTTTAAATCTACCATTCACCCCCCTCTGGTAGCTTTTCACATGCTCTTCGATCCTACAATTGGTACCAGAGCCACGGTGCTCTAATCTTTGTGATTTGCACGTGTTTTTGACTAATCATCATGGAGAAGTACTCTGCCAAACCTTGTGTGTTCGCTGGTATTGATTTTCAGGTTTGGAAGGCACGCATGGAGGCTTTCATCCAGGCACAAGGCTTTGCAATATGGGAGAAGGTATAAAAGCCTTATGAAGTGCCATCAAACAATCAAGTTACAGCTACAAATCTGAGAGATGTCGATAACAACAACAAGGCTCGGAACTTGATCATACAAGGATTAACTCAAAGCGACTTCGACCGTGTTGCACACCTCCGATCTGCATACGATGTGTGGAAAGCACTTTGTGATTACCATGAAGGATCCAACACGATCAAAGAGGTAAGGCAAGACATGTTCAAAAAGGAATACATGCGCTTCGAGATGCAACCCGGTTAGTCTATTGATGACATTTTTGCTCGCTTTAATAAGATTCTCAGCAACTTGCGTAGTGTCAATGTTAATTTTTCAGATGCTGAAAATGCTAGGCAATTGCTAAGTGCATTAGATATGTCAATTTCGGAGATGAAAGTCACATCTATTCGTGAATCTACTGTTATGAGTTCTCTTACATTAGATGTACTCTATTCTAAACTAAAAACTCATGAAATTGACATCCTAGCACGTAAGAACCCAAATAAGTATTGCATTTGTTTCACAACGTGATATGTCTAGCTCCGGCCAATCATCATCTTGCAATACTCTTGCTTTGTTGTCCTCACTAACCCTGGAGCAGATCGAAGAATTTCCAGAAGAGGACTTGGCACTTATCTCTACTAGATTCTCAAAAGCATTGCAAAATGTGAGAACTAGAAGGAGAGGAAGCTCCGGACCTCAACGCTGTTTTGAATGTGGTAAAACAGGACACTTTCGTACAGAATGCCCTAACCTTTCAGGTCCGACCACCCGGGAAGAAAAACAAATCAAGGTCCAGACCTCCTCTGGGAATTCCAACAAGAAGAAGAAAGGTACCATAGGACGCAAGATGATCAACAGTCTCATCACCGCGCTTCAAGAGTTCAGTTCAAGTAACGTGGACATTGGAAGTGATGAAGATGAAGATGATTTGGCAAACTTGTGCTTTATGGCGGGCAAGTCAAGATCAAGTATGGAGGAGGCAGAACACAACAGTGACAATGAAGAGGTTACACGTTTGAGGAAGGAGAACATTTGGATTGTGGATTCAGGTTGCTCACGCCACATGACCGGTAACAAAGATTGGTTCTCCTCCCTCTCTTTTGTGTCACGTGTAGAGAATGTTACTTTTGCCGATAATTCTTCAACTCCTATAATTGCTAAGGGTTCGGTTAGAGTAAATGGTCACTACACTTTGAAGGATGTGGCACTTGTCAAAAATTTGAAATACAACTTGCTTTTTGTTGCACAATTGCTAGATGAAAATCTAGAAATTATTTTCAATAAAAACTGTTGCAAAGTTGTAGGTTCAAATAGTGAGCTTATTTCTAACATGTCTCAGTTTGGAAGAGTTTTTAAAGCTGATTTTGATATGTCTTCCTCTAAGCATAGGTGTCTAGTTGCTAATGATTCAAAGGACTTATATTTTTGGCATCGTAGACTTGGTCACGTAGGCTTTGATCACCAAACGCGTGTTAGTGCTCTTGATCGCATACGTGGGCTGCCTAAGCT
Organism: Tuctoria greenei; assembly: GCA_036927565.1. Taxonomy (NCBI): domain Eukaryota; kingdom Viridiplantae; phylum Streptophyta; class Magnoliopsida; order Poales; family Poaceae; genus Tuctoria; species Tuctoria greenei. Next base: position 177,702,272 of record JAYESD010000006.1, read on the forward strand.
TAAAGGGGACAAAGAAATTGTGTGCTCTTCTTGTAGACATGCTAAGATGGTTGTAGGTTCACATACTCCTCTCACAATGATCATGACAACTGAACCATGTCAACTTTTGCATCTTGACACCGTAGGACCTTCACGTGTTCAATCCTTCGGAGGTAAATGGTATGTTCTTGTTATTGTTGATGATTATTCTAGATACTCTTGGGTTTACTTTATGGCGTCTAAGAATGAAGCTTTTAGTCACTTTAGGACTTTATTTCTTAGATTATCAATTGATCACCCAGGATCTTTAAAGGCAATTAGAAGTGATAACGGAACTGAATTTAAAAATCAATCTTTTGATCACTTTTGTGCTGAAAATGGAATAGATCATCAACTTTCTTCCCCATATGTACCTCAACAAAACGGTTTTGTAGAAAGAAAGAACAGAACCTTAGTTGAGATGGCTAGGACTATGCTTGATGAATATCAAACTCCTAGGAAATTTTGGGCTGATGCGTTAGCAACCGCTTGTTATGTCTCAAATCGTGTTTTCTTGCGTGCTAAGCTAGGTAAAACACCATATGAGATTCAGTTTGGACATAGGCCTAGTGTTACACACTTTCGGGTCTTTGGTTGCAAATGCTTTGTTAAGAAACATGGTAACCTTGATAAATTTGAACCTCGATCCGTTGATGGCATGTTTCTTGGTTATCCATCTCATACTAGAGGCTACCGTGTGCTTTTACTTGACACTAATAAAATTGTGGAGACTTGTGAAGTGTCTTTTGATGAATCTAGCCCAGGTACTAGCTCAAACATTGCAGGTCCAGATCCATATCCGTAGGGGGAGAGCATTTTCATTAAAGATGAGGAAGAATTGGAGTTGCTGCGAGAAAAATCAGCAGCTAAAGACTTTGGTTTAGCTCCGGATGTTAATTCTCAACCAGCACCGACAACCATTAATGCTGATTCAAATCATCCTCAAGCCACAAGCTCATCGATTTATGATGAACATGAAGAAGAAGAAGCTTGTGAGACATCTGTTCCCCTACGGTTTTACAAAGATCATCCTCCACAACAGATGATTGGAAGCTTGCACGAATGAGTCACACGGTCCAGGTTTTGCGATCCAAACTCTTATGCTCATTCTGCTTTTGTTGCTTCTTTTGAACCCAAAGATATATCACACGCACTCATTAATGAATCTTGGATTATAGCCATGCAAGAAGAATTAGAAAATTTTGAAAGAAATAATGTTTGGAAACTTGTACCTCCACCTCAAGGTCACACTTTAATTGGAACTAAATGGGTATATAAAAATAAACAAAGTGAGGATGGGGTTGTGGTTAGGAATAAGGCTAGGTTGGTTGCTCAAGGTTTCACTCAAGTTGAAGGTCTAGATTTTGATGAAACTTTTGCTCCTGTCGCTAGATTAGAAGCCATAAGAATTTTGTTAGCTTTTGCAGCATCTAAAGGTTTTAAGCTATTTCAAATGGATGTTAAAAGTGCTTTTCTTAATGGCTACATAGATGAGGAGGTTTATGTCAAACAACCACCAGGTTTTGAAAATCTAGATTTTCCTAATCATGTTTACAAACTGTCCAAAGCCTTATACGGTCTCAAACAAGCCCCTAAAGCATGGTATGATAGGTTAAAAACATTCTTACTTGAAAAGGGGTTTACCATGGGCAAGGTTGATAAAACTCTTTTTGTGCTTAAGCATGGCAATGACTCATTATTTGTTCAAGTGTATGTTGATGATATTATCTTTGGTTATGCTTCTCATGATCTTGTGTCCAAGTTTTCAGCAATGATGAGTTCCGAATTTCAAATGAGTATCATGGGTGAACTCACATACTTTTTGGGGCTGCAAATCAAGCAAACCAAGGAGGGTACCTTTGTGCATCAAACGAAGTATACCAAAGACCTCCTAAGGCGCTTCAACATGGACAAAAGCAAGCCTCTTCGGACACCAATGGGAACAGCAACAGCACTTGAACTTGATGAAGATGGTGAACCTGTGAATCAAAAAGAATATAGAAGCATGATCGGATCACTTTTGTACCTCACGGCTTCAAGACCGGATATACAATTCAGCTTATGTCTTTGTGCACGGTTTCAAGCTTCCCCACGTCCTTCACATCGTCAAGCCGTCAAAAGGATTCTCAGGTACTTACATAGAACTCAATAATTTGACATTTTTCTTCCTTCTTCCTCAACCGTTACTTTGAAAGCTTTTTCGGATGCTGATTTTGGGGGTTGTAGGATTGACAGGAAAAGTACTTCAGGTGCTTGTCATTTTCTTGGTAATTCTCTTGTTTCTTGGTCCTCTAGAAAACAAAATTCAGTTGCACAATCCACAACCGAATCTGAATATATAGCTGCTGCTAGTGCTTGCTCACCAATTCTTTGGATTGTTCAAACACTTAAGGACTATGGGGTTGATCTAGATAGTGTTCCACTATTCTGTGATAACACTAGTGCCATTTGCATTGCTAAAAACCCCGTGCAACATTATAGAACTAAGCACATTGACATTAGGTATCACTTTCTCCGAGATAACGTTGAAAAAGGAAACATTGTGCTTCACCATGTAGATACCGAACAACAATTGGCTGACATTTTTACAAAACCTTTGGATTTCACTCGTTTTTGTTACATTCGTAGTGAAATAGGGGTTATGCATCCTCATGGCTTAAATTGAGGGGGAGTTTTTGAAACTTGGGAAGTCTATGTGTGAATCTGAAATTAAAATAGTATGAGCATAGTATTTCATACATATATGACTTTGTGATTCCTTTTACATGCTGAAAGTTCTTACTACATTACTCGTGTTATACATTTTGTAGTTTTTGCCATGTCTAGTAATTGGAATAATTACTTACACTAAATCTGGTCATGGTTGAACTTTCTTGCTGTTTTGAACTTGTTGCATGCTCACAAATGCTTTTAATCATGAAGAATTCATCAAGTAATCAACTCACATATTGAGTTTTTATGAACAAATATAAATTGAGAAAAGATCAAGAGAATATGCATGCATCACACTTCTTCTTTTGAGATGGCTTGTCATTGCACTTAGATATGAACTTGGAAGAAGTTGTGTATGACTAAAACCATGTCCTTAAGCTTCTGATTGTCAAATGACATAGGCTTGACTTGGTTGGTTAGAATAAGGCAGATGCGCATATAATCTCTTGCAAATATCATATGATCTAAATTTATGCTTTGAAAAATAATAAAATGCAGAAACTAGTGTCATGCTTTCAGGTTTTGAAATAGTTAAGTTTGTGAGATCATGACTTGCTTAAATTGAAAATTACATTTGATCTCTAACATGGATTACACTACTTTATGTATTTCATTGATGTGATAATGTAATGTACTTGATAGTATGACTTGGATGAGCTTTGTTTATATGTATATGTTATAATATGCTCATAACAACTAAAGAAGGAGAGATAATTTGTTTATATGCTCATGACTTGCTGAATACATTGTCAAAGGGGGAGAGATAAGCATGAAGAGAAAGAGAATATGTGCATAAGGAAAGATAATAAAGGGGCAAAGAAAATATGGGATAATTTTTCTTCTCACTTTACTTTTGATTTACAAAGGGGGAGAAATTGTCTTCAAAACTTTTATGTGAATAAGCCAATGTTTGGATTTTAAATGGTGTTGCCAATGCATTCATCAAGGGGGAGATTGTAAGACCTATATGTGCTAAATACATTGGCTTGTAGTGAATACACTTGGCTTTGATGATAAAAGTTTCGAATATCACCAAAACATTTTTTTATCAAGGTCTGACTCTAGCTTTGAGCTACAGCAAGGTCCGACCGTAGGTCCGGCTTGTTTTGGGTAGCTCCGGTTACGTTTGATGCTAGGTCCGACTAGCTTTGGTCAGCTCCGGTGAGTTTTGTCTTTAGATCCGACATGTCTTTGATAGCTCCAGCGTGTTTTTGCTAAACTCCGAGTTGATTTTTCTAGCTCCGGCTTTTGGGTTTACTAGTTCCGACTAGTTCTGGTTAGCTCTGGCGCTAGGTCCTGCTAGTTTTGTAAGCTCCGGCGGGAGCTTAGTTATACTAGTTCTGGTAAGTTCCAGCGCTAGGTTCTACTAGCTTTTGTTAGCTCCAGCTCAAGGTCCGGGTTGCTCTGGCAAGGTCTGAAACTTGACCGCAATGCTTCTGTCTTTCATTTGCAATGTTTCGTACTTGCTTTACATCTCTGGAAAGATTGCTTAGTATTCATTTGCTAAGTTTTTGGTGCATTTTGGATGATATGGATGATATCGTTTTGCTATGCTTTGCAACATGCTTATGTGAGGCTCTCACGTAAGGTGTTGTGTTCGGAACTAACTTGAGTCAAGTCAAGGACTTGGGCTCGTATGGATTGGTTGTTTATTCATGTGCAGGTGTTGCTTGAGTTCAAGTCATGGCTAGTGACGGGATCCATTGGACTAGTCTCAGGGAGGAGATGAGGTTCCAACAACCAAGTTCGGAAGGAACTGTGATTGAGCTGATCAGGAGGTCGCGCAGGATGATTGAATCAAGGGCGGTGCATATGAAGGTTACTGGACGTCGAAGGAAGGTGTTTGCACGTGTGCAAGGAGTGCATGGACGTGGCTACATGGTTCCAAGACGTGATGAAGAGATGTGGACGTAAATAGTTGGTCGGAAAGGTCCAACCGACTAGGTTATAGACTCAGGCTGCAACTGAGTTGGGTTTGACTCAAATATGGAAAGATTTGAGTTGGTTATGATAGAATTTCGTGTGGGTCACGAATTTGAGTTGTTTAGGAATGTGGGATACGTTCCTAAGGTGTTTGGAAGTCTTAAGATTGCTTCTATTTGCGTATAGAAGAATCTTGAGCAGTTATGGAAAGTTACGATTCGTGATCTGAGTAGGATTGGAGTCCTAGTTGATATTGGGTTGGCCTAAGGGCTGGTTATATAAGCAAGGGAGCCCAGAGCTCGTGGTGCACGACTTTGGGGCTGTTCCTATTGTGTTCTATTGAATAAAATTCGTAGGTTGAAGGAACTTTTGTGCCTTGTTCGTCCGACTTGTTCCAGACAAGTTTTACTCGTCGAGTTTCTGGACAACACTACCTTTCGTTGGTGGTTTTATCATAACTCGAGCTTTACAGATCCAATTGACGTGATTATTTTTGGGTTGTCTTCACAACTTGATTATATATCATATGTCAAAATTTCACGGTCATTGGATTTGTGGTTTCTGATATACACAAGTTTCTTTGCAGCATTCCAGAACTGTTTTTTTCAGGTAGGACAGATTGACCTTGTTTGATCTTTCGATCATAGCTTGAGTTTTTATCGACGGATTTGAGTGATTCCTTTTGTGTTGTCTTCGTGACTTGATTCTCTCTAATATCCATCACTTTTGTCATGGTGAAACACATTTTAGATTAGTCTCACACACGATTTCTTTAAGAGATCGTTTTTCTGCCGAAGGGGTTGGGGTTTAATTGTTTCCGCTGCGTAAGATTTTTAAATCTACCATTCACCCCTCTCTGGTAGATTTTCACGTGCTCTTCGATCCTACAAACAAAAACTAGTAGAACCTAGCGCCGGAACTTACCAAAAATAGTATAACCAAGCTCCTCCCGGAGCTTAAAAAACTAGCAGGACATTAATAAAAAGGTGTTTTGGTGATATTCAAAACTTTTATCGTCAAAGCAAGTGTATTCACTACAAGCCAATGTATTCAGCACACATAGTTCTTACAATCTCCCCCTTGATGAATGCATTGGCAACACCATTTAAAATCCGAACATTGGCTTATTCACATAAAAGTTTTGAAGGCAATTTCTCCCCCATTGTAAATCAAAAGTAAAATGAGAAGAAAATCCAAAAATTATCCCATATTATCTCTCCCCCTTTATTATCTCTCCTTATGCACATATTCTCTTTCTCTTCATGTTTATCTCTCCCCCTTTGACAATGTATTCAGCAAGTCATGAGCATATAAAAAAATTATCTCTCCCCCTTTAGTTGTTATGAGCATATTATAACATATACATATAAACAAAGCTCATCCAAGTCATACTATCAAGTACCTTACATTATCACATCAATGAAATACATAAAGTAGTGTAAGCCATGCTAGAGATCAAATGTATTTTTCCATTTAAGCAAGTCATGATCTCATAAACTTAACTATTTCAAAACCTGAAAACATGACACTAGTTGCTGCATTTTATTATTTTTCAAAGCATAAATTTAGATCATATGATATTTGCAAGAGATGATATGCGCATCTGCCTTATTCTAACCAACCAAGCCAAGCCTATGTCATATGACAATCAGAAGCTTAAGGACATGGTTTTAGTCATACACAACTTCTTCCAAGTTCATATCTAAGTGCAATGACAAGCCATCTCAAAAGAAGGAGTGCGATGCATGCATATTATCTTGATCTTTCCTCAATTTATATTTGTTTATAAAAACTCAACATGTGAGTTGATTACTTGATTAATTCTTAATGATTAAAAGCACTTTTGAACATGTAACAAGTTCAAAAACAGCAAGAAAGTTCGACCATGACCAGTTTTAGTGTAAGTAATTATTCCAATTACTAGACATGGCAAAAACTACAAAATATATAATACGAGTAATGTAGTAAGAACTTTCAGCATGTAAAAGGAATCACAAAGTCATATGTGTATGAAATACTATGCTCATATTATTTTAATTTCAGATTCACACATAGACTTCCCAAGTTTCAAAACTCCCCCTCAATTTAAGCCATGAGGATGCATAACCCCTATTTCACTACGAATGTAACAAAAACGAGTGAAATCCAAAGGTTTTGTAAAAATGTCAGCCAATTGTTGTTCGGTATCTACATGGTGAAGCACAATGTTTCCTTTTTCAACATTATCTCGGAGAAAGTGATACCTAATTTCAATGTGCTTAGTTCTAGAATGTTGCACGGGGTTTTTAGCAATGCAAATGGCACTAGTGTCATCACAGAATAGTGGAACACTATCTAGATCAACCCCATAGTCCTTAAGTGTTTGAACAATCCAAAGAACTTGTGAGCAAGCACTAGTAGCAGCTACATATTCAGATTCGGTTGTGGATTGTGCAACTGAATTTTGTTTTCTAGAGGACCAAGCAACAAGTGAATTACCAAGAAAATGACAAGCACTGGAAGTACTTTTCCTATCAATCCTACAACCTCCAAAATTAGCATTGGAAAAAGTTTTCAAAGTAACGGTTGAGGAAGAAGGAAGAAAAATGCCAAATTCTTGAGTTCCATGTAAGTACCTGAGAATCCTTTTGACGGCTTGACGATGTGAAGCACGTGGGGAGGCTTGAAACTGTGCACAAAGACATACGCTGAATTGTATGTCTGGTTTTGATGCCGTGAGGTACAAAAGTGATCTGATCATGCTTCTATATTCTTTTTGATCCACGGGTTCACCATCTTCATCAAGTCCAAGTGTTGTTGCTATTCACATTGGTGTCCGAAGAGGCTTGCTTTTGTCCATGTTGAAGCGCCTTAGGAGATCTTTTGTATACTTCGTTGGATGCACAAAGGTACCCTTCTTTGTTTGCTTGATTTGCAGCCCCAAAAAGTAATTGAGTTCACCCATCATACTCATTTCAAATTCAGAACTCATCATTGCTGAAAACTTGGACACAAGATCATGAGAAGCACAACCAAAGATAATATCATCCACATACACTTGAACGAATAATGAGTCATTACCATGCTTAAGCACAAAAAGAGTTTTATCAACCTTGCCCATGGTAAACCCTTTTTCAAGTAAGAATGTTTTTAACCTATCATACCATGCTCTAGGGGCTTGTTTGAGACCGTACAAGGCTTTGGGCAGTTTGTAAACATGATTAGGAGAATCTGAATTTTCAAAACCCGGTGATTGTTTGACATAAACCTCCTCATCTATGTAGCCATTAAGAAAAGCACTTTTAACATCCATTTGATATAGCTTAAAACCTTTAGATGTAGCAAAAGCTAACAAAATTCTTATGGCTTATAATCTAGCAACAGGAGCAAAAGTTTCATCAAAATCTAGACCTTCAACTTGAGCGAAACCTTGAGCAACCAGCCTAGCCTTATTCCTAACCATAACCCCATCCTCACTTTGTTTATTTTTAAATATCCATTTAGTTCCAATTAAAGTGTGACCTTGAGGTGGAGGTACAAGTTTTCAAACATTATTTCTTTCAAAATTTTCTAACACTTCTTGCATGGCAATAATCCAAGATTCATTAGTGAGTGCGTGTGATATATCTTTGGGTTCAAAAGAAGCAACAAAAGCAGAATGAGCATAAGAGTTTGGATCGCAAAACCTGGACTGTGTGACTCGTTCGTGCAAGCTTCCAATCATCTGTTGTGGGGGATGATCTTTGTAAAACCATAGGGGAACAGATGTCTCACAAGCTTCTTTTTCTTCATGTTCATCAAAAATCGATGAGCTTGTGACTTGAGGATGATTTGAATCAGCATTGACGGTTGTCGGTGCTGGTTGAGAATTAACATCCGGAGCTGAACCAAAGTCTTTAGGTGCTGAATTTTCGGGCAGCAGCTCCAATTCTTCCTCATCTTCAATGAAAATGCTCCCCCCTGCGGATATGGATCTGAACCTGCAATGTTTGAGCTAGTACCTGGGCTAGCTTCATCAAAAGACACTTCACAAGTCTCCACAATTTTGTTAGTGTCAAGTAAAAGCACACGGTAGCCTCTAGTATGAGATGGATAACCAAGAAACATGCCATCAATGGATCTAGGTTCAAATTTATCAAGACTACCATGTTTCTTCACAAAGCATTTGCAACCAAAGACCCGAAAGTGTGTAACACTAGGCCTATGTCCAAACCGGAGCTCATATGGTGTTTTACCTAGCTTAGCACGCAAGAAAACACGATTTGAGACATAACAAGCGGTTGCTAACGCATCAGCCCAAAATTTCCTAGGAGTTTGATATTCATCAAGCATAGTCCTAGCCATCTCAACTAAGGTTCTGTTCTTTCTTTCTACAACACCGTTTTGTTGAGATACATATGGTGAATAAAATTGATGATCTATTCTATTTTCAGCACAAAAGTGATCAACAGATTGATTTTTAAATTCAGTTCCATTATCACTTCTAATTGATTTTAAAGATCCTGGGTAATCAATTGATAATCTAAGAAATAAAGTTCTAAAGTGACTAAAAACTTCATTCTTATACGCCATAAAGTAAACCCAAGAGTATCTAGAACAATCATCAACAATCACAATTACATACCATTTACCTCCGAAGGAATGAACATGTGAAGGTCCTACGGTGTCAAGATGCAAAAGTTGACATGGTTCAGTTGTCATGATGATTGTGAGAGGAGTATGTGAACCTGCAACCATCTTAGCATGTCTACAAGAAGAGCACACAATTTCTTTGTCCCCTTTAAGCTTAGGCAGCCCACGTATGCGATCAAGAGCACTAACACGCGTTAGGTGATCAAAGCCTACGTGACCAAGTCTACGATGCCAAAAATATAGGTCCTTTGAATCATTAGCAACTAGACACCTATGCTTAGAGGAAGACATATCAAAATCAGCTTTAAAAAACTCTTCCAAACCGAGACATGTTAAAAATAAGCTCACTATTTGAACTTACAACTTTGCAGCAGTTTTTATTGAAAATAATTTCCAGATTTTCATCTAGCAATTGTGAAACAGAAAGCAAGTTGTATTTCAAATTTTTGACAAGTGCCACATCCTTCAAAGTGTAGTGATCATTTACTCTAACCGAACCCTTAGCAATTATAGGAGTTGAAGAATTATCGGCAAAAGTAACATTCTCTACACATGACACAAAAGAGAGGGAGGAGAACCAATCTTTTTTACCGGTCATGTGGCGTGAGCAACCTGAATCCACAATCCAAATGTTCTCCTTCCTCAAACGTGTAACCTACATAGAAGCACAATACGTCGATGACTCAATACTGGGGTTAGTCAAAAGGCATTTAGGAATCCAGTACTGAGTCACGCGACGTGCAGCAGAAAAAACACGCGAAAGCTAAGACAAAACAACAGGTTTATGAGTCAAAGTTTGAGATTTTTTATTCTTAACTACTGACCTATAAGGTGTTACTTGTGTAGCAAAAAAAATCAGTAGCTCCGGAGGCAAAAACAGAAGGTCTGGAGGTAAACTTTGAATGTTTTTGACTCAAAACAGCAGGTTGTACATTCGGTTCAATATGTGCAGCAAATTTTGCATGAAAGTTATGAGATCTAGCAACCATTCTTTCCCTTTTCTGTTGTTTAGCTAGTCTATAACAAAAATCTATAACATGACCATCTCTACCACAGTAGGTACAATGAAATTTAACTTTGTGTTATGTCTAGATGAACAAACAACATTTTTATTTGAAACCGAATGAGACAATACTCCTGCAGATTTGAAAACCACTTCTTTTTCTTTAGGAACTGTTTGAATCAAACCACTTCCTAATGACTTTACAATTTTAGGTGGATGTGTCTTAGCATGAGCATGAGAATCAAAACCTAAACCAGTTTTATCATTGCAAGACTTGGATGAATTCAGCAGCAAGTTTAGGTTCTTATTCCCATTACAAAACCGATCAAATGTCTTATGCATGTTATCAAGTTTATTGGATAGATCAAGGAAATTTTCACATGAAGTTTTTCCTTTTAATTTGCAATTGGAACAATATTTAACTTCATGACAACGTAAAGCATTGTTCAATATAGAGATTTCATTCATAGCATCTTGCAGTTTCTTATCAAGACCATCACAACTAGAACAATGCAAATCAATTGTAGAACAAGAAGCATCTTTTAAGTTTCCAATATTAAGTGCAGCAAGCTTTTTGTTCTTTTCAATTTCAAGTTCAAGTTTATCAAGTGTGGAGGTATGTGCACTTCTTAGGGAGGACAATTGTTCATATATTAAGTCACATGAGGAACAAGAATCATCACTAGGAATCAAGGATTTCAAACGATTAATTTCAGATTCTAGTGACTCAATTTTAACAGCATTGTCCTTAAGCTTTTTGTCCTTTTTCTTAACAATAACAGTGGCACGAGAAATAGCATCACACATTTCTTCGCAAGTAGGACATACCTCTTCATTGTCGCTGTTGTGTTCTGCCTCCTCCATACTTGATCTTGACTTGCCCGCCATGAAGCACAAGTTTGCCAAATCATCTTCATCTTCGTCACTTCCAATGTCCACGTCGCTTGAGCCAAGTTCCTGGAGTGCTGAGATAAAACTGCTCACCAATTGACGTCCTGTAAAACCCTTCTTTTTCTTCGTATGTTTTGCAGAGGAGTGCTTCGTTCTTGTTTTATTTTCATCTCGGGGAGTAGGACCTGAAAGGTTAGGGCAATCTGAATAAAAATATCCTGTCTTACCACATTCAAAGCATCGTTGAGGTCCGGAGCTTCCTCTCCTTCTAGTTCTCATATTTTGTAATGCTTTTGAGAATCAGGTAGAGATGAGCGCTAGCTCCTCCTCTGAAAACTCCTCAATATGTTCAAGGGTTAGAGAGGAAAACAAAGAAAGTGTACCACAATATGATGTTTGACCGGAACTAGGCATGTCATGTTGAAAAACAAAAGCAATAGACTTGTTGGGGTTCTTACGTGAGATTATATCAATTTCATGAGTTTTGAACTTGGAATATAGCACATCTAAAGTAAGTGAACTCATGACAGTAGATTCATGAATAGATGTGACTTTCATCTCCCAAATTGACATATCTAATGCACTTAGCAATTGCCTAGCATTTTCAGCATCTGAAAAATTAACATTGACACTATGCAAGTTGCTGAGAATCTTATTAAAGCGAGCAAAAAGGTCATCAATAGACTCACCGGGTTGCATCTCGAAGCGCATGTATTCTTTCTTGAACATGTCTTTCCTTACCTCTTTGATCGTGTTGGATCCTTCGTGGTAGTCACAAAGTGCTTTCCACACATCGTATACAGATCGTAGGTGTGCAACACGGTCGAAGTCGCTTTGTGTTAATCCTTATATGATCAAGTTACGAGCCTTATTGTTGTTGTCGACATCTCTCAAATTTGTAGATGTAACTTGATCGTTTGATGGCACTTTGTAAGGCTTGTATACCTTCTCCCATATTGCAAAGCCTTGTGCCTGGATGAAAGCCTCCATGCGTGCCTTCCAAACCTGAAAATCAATACCAGCGAACACAGAAGGTTTGGCAGAGTACTTTTCCATGATGATTAGTCAAAAACACGCACAAATCACAAAGATTAGAGCACCATGGCTCCGATACCAATTGTAGGATCGAAGAGCACGTGAAAAGCTACCAGAGGGGGGGGGGGGGGTGAATGGTAGATTTAAAAATCTTACGCAGCGGAAACAATTAAACTCCAACCCCTTCGGTAGAAAAATGATCTGTTAAAGAAATCATGTGTGAGACTAATCTAAACATGTTTCACCATGAAAAAAGTGATAGATATCAGAGAGAATCAAGTCAAAAATACAACATAACAAGAATCACTCAAATCCGTCGAGAAAAACTCAAGTTATGATCGAAAGATCAAACAAAGGTCAATCTGCCCTACCCGAGAAAAAAACAGTTCTGGAACGCTGTAAAGAAACTCGTGTAGATCATAGACCACAAATCCAATGACCGTGAAATTTTGACAGATTATATATAATCAAGTTGTTAAGACAACCCAAAAAGAATCACGTCAATTGGATCTATAAAACTCGAGTTATGATAAAACCACTGACGAAAGGTAGTGCTGTCCAGAAACTCGACAAGTAAAACTTGTCTGGAACAAGTCGGACGAACAAGGCACAAAAGTTTCTTCAAACTATGAATTTTATTCAATAGAACACAAGAGCAACAGCCCCAAAGTCGTGCACCACGAGCTCTGGGCTCCCTTGCTTATATAACCAGCTCGAAAGCCAACTCAACTCAAATCAGGAACCTAATCCCACTCTGTTCACGAATTGTAACTTTCCATAACTGCTTGGGATTCTTCTATACGCAGATAGAAGCAATCTTAAGACTTCCAAACACCTTAGGAACGTATCCCACATTCCTAACAACTCAAATTCGTTACCCACACGAAATCCTATCATAACCAACTCAAATCTTTTCATAATTGAGTCAAACCCGACTCAGCCGCAGCCTGAGTCCATAACCTAGTCGGTTGGACCTTTCCGACCAACTCTTTACGTCAACATCACTTCATAACGTCTCGGAACCATGTAGCCACGTCCATGCACTCCTTGCACATGTGCAAACATCTTCCAATGACGTCCACGATACCTTCACATGCATTGTTCTTGATTCAATCATGCTGCACAACCTCCTGATCAGCTCAACCACAATTCCTCCTGAATTTGGTTGTTGGAACCTCATCTCCTCCCTGAGACTAGTCCAATGGATCCAGTCACCAGCCATGTCTTGAACTCAAGCAACACCTGCACATGAATAAACAACCAATCCATACGAGCTCAAGTCCTCGACTTGACTCAAGTTAGTTCCGAACACAACACCTTACGTGAGAACCTCACATAAGCATGTTGCAAAACCACAGTAACACGATATCATCCATATCAACCAAAACGCACCAAAAACTTAGCAAATGAATACTAAGAAATCTTTCCAACAATGTAAAGCAAGTACGAAACATTGCAAATGAAAAACGGAAGCATTGCAATCAAGTTCCGGACCTTGCCAGAGCAACCCGGACCTTGAGCTGGAGCTAACAAAAACTAGTAGAACCTAACACCAAAACTTATCAAAACTAGTATAACCAAGCTCCCGCCGGAGCTTACAAAACTAGCAGGACCTTAATAAAAAAGTGTTTTGGTGATATTCAAAACTTTTATCATCAAAGCAAGTGTATTCACTACAAGTCAATGTATTCAGCACACATAGGTCTTACACCTTCCAATGCGATTCTTTATGTGCTCTTGAAAGCGAGCACACAAGCATACACTAAACATGATATCGGGCCTAGATGCGGTAAGATAAAGCAATGAACCAATCATATAATGGTAATTAGATTGGTCAACAGGTTTACCGTCCTTATCCGCGTCGAGATGACAATTTGTTGCCATTGGAGTACTTCTTGAGCTACAATCTCCCATCTCAAATTTCTTCAAGAGGTCCTTGGTATATTTTTATTGATAGATGAAGGTACCCTCTCGAAGTTGCTTGATTTGAAATCTAAGGAAGAAGTTAAGCTCTCCAATCATCGACATCTCAAATTCCCTAGACATCATTTTGCCAAACTCATAGCTAAGAGCTTCGTTAGTTGAACCAAAAATAATATCATCGACATAAATTTGACAAACAAATAGTTCTCCATCGATGTCTTTGTTGAAGAGTGTAGTGTCCACCCTCCCGATCTTGAATCCTTGCATGATCAAGAAATCCCGTAGTCGTCCATACCACGCTCTAGGTGTTTGCTTGAGCCCGTAGAGCGCCTTGTGCAACCTATACACAAGATTAGGATTCCTCGGATCTTCGAACCTGGGAGGTTGTTCAACATAGACAAGATCGTTAATGTAACCATTAAGAAAGGCAGTTTTCACATCCATTTGATAAAGCTTTATATTATGATGTGATGCAAAAGCAAGAAGTATACGGATGGCTTCTAGTCGAGCGACCGGAGCAAATGTTTCTCCAAAGTCTAGTCCTTCAACTTGCGAGAAACCCTTGGACACAAGTCTTGCCTTGTTGCGGATCACAACACCGTTCTCGTCTTGTTTGTTGCGGTACACCCACTTTGTCCCGATGACGTTCTTGTCCTTGGGTCGCTCCTCCAACACCCAAACTTCATTGCGGATGAAGTTGTTGAGTTCTTCTTGCATGGCCATTACCCAATTTGGATCTTGGAGTGCTTCCTCAATGTGAGTGGGTTCTACACATGAAACAAATGAGCAGTGCTCACAAAACGTAGCGAAATGGCGAGAACATGTACTTACTCCCCTTGACGGACTATGATAATTTGATCAATCGGATGCGCCTTGGAGATGCGTCCATGCCTCATAAGTGGTTGTGAAGCACTTGGTGGTGGTGATGCGTGTTGCTCTTCTTGTGGTTGGACTTGATCATGGACTTGTTCTTCTTCTTGATGTTGTGTGTCTTGTGAATCTTGTGTCGGCAATGGATCACCTTTTTCTTCTTCGTCAACTTGAGGTGCCATAGATGTGTTGATGTTGGAACTTGAAGATCCCTCTTGATCATGGCTCTCCTCAACTTTAGGCTTGATGTATCCAATGGTCATGTTCTTCATAGCTTCTCGAAGAGGCTCATCATCTATTTCATCATGACCAAAACTCTCCTCTTGGGAGCCATTAGTTTCATCAAACTCAACATCACAACTTTCCTCAACTAAACCAGAGGTTTGGTTGAATACTCGATATGCTTTTGAGTTTGATGCATAACCAAGGAAGATACCAACATCACATCTTCTTTCAAACTTACCGAGCCTTTTCTTGCGGTAGATATAGCACTTGCACCCGAAGACTCAAAAATAGGAGATGTTGGGCTTTCTCCCAATGAGGAGTTCGTACGGGGTCTTTTGAAGTAGTCCATGTAGATAGACCCGATTTGCGGCATGGAACGTCATGTTGATTGCTTCGGCCCAAAACTTCTCGGACGTGCCATAGTCATCAAGCATTGATCGTGCAAGAGTGATGAGAGTCTTGTTCTTACTTTCAACGACACCGTTTTGTTGAGGAGTGTATGTGGCTGAAAATTCATGTTTCACGCCTTCACAGTCACACTACTCCCCAATGTTGTAGTTCTTGAATTTGGTGCCGTTGTCACTCCGGACCTTGATGATGGGAAGTTGAAATTCCCTTTGAGCACATTTAGCGAAGGTCTTGAACACTTCCGGAGTTTCACTCTTGTCACCTAGAAACAATGTCCAAGCATACCGAGAGTAGTCATCAACTATAACAAGACAATAGAGATTACCAACAAGACTTTGATATGTGGACGGTCCGAAGAGGTCCATGTGGAGCAACTCAAGTGGCTTGGAGGTTGACACCATTGTCTTCAACGGGTGGTGTGAAGCAACTTGTTTCCCGGCTTGACAAGTGCTATAGAGCTTGTTCTTCTCAAATGTGACATCCTTCACGCCAATCACCATCCCGAGCTTAAATGACTTCTTGATCTTGCTCATTCCAATGTGAGCGATGCGTCGATGCCATAGCCAACCCAAACTCGTCTTGGTGAAAAGACAAGTGGTCAAGCTAGCATCCTTGTCGGAGAATTCTACTAAGTGGAGGTGTCCATGCCCAAACCCTTTGAAGATTAGTTCTTTGCTTGTTTCACTAGTCACAACAACATCATTCTTGCCAAAGGTGCACGTTAGTCCAAGATCACATAATTGTGCAATAGAAAGCAAATTGAAACTAAGTGACTTAACATACAACACATTGGAAATAGATAAATCATGTGAAATTGCAATCTTACCCAACCAAATTACCTTCCCCTTAGAGTTGTCACGAAAGGTGACTTGTTCATGATTGCCGGGGTTCTCTATGGAGGTGAACATACCATCATTGCCGGTCATGTGTTGAGTGCACCCGCTATCGAGTACCTAATGCTTTCCTCCGGCTTTGTAGTTCACCTAAACACATGAATTTAGTTTTTGATTTTAGGCACCCAAGCTAAATTAGGTCCTTGTATGTGTGATACAAGTGTTTTTGGGACCCAAAGTTGCTTGGGAAGCTTCCCCTTCATGCCCTTCATGTCCTTGCCAATGAACCTTGCCTTCACCTTGCCATCTACTTTACTCAAGAGATAATAGTGATCATCAAAGGTGGACTTGTAGTTAGTAGGCAATTTTGGAGAAGGCCGGTTAGGAAGAGGACACTCCCTTGTATGGTGACCAGTGACCTTGCAATGTTGGCAATAAGAACCAACTTCCTTGATGAAGCTTGTTTTAAGCTCCGGTGAGGGCACCTGTCGATGTTTGGATCCGGCAGTCTCCCGACACTACCTTTGGTAGATCGAGGAGTTGTAGTTCGGTGAAGGGCGCGCAGAGATTCAAGAAGGTGAAAGACACGTGTACACAGAGATTTACGTTGTTCGGGCCGCCTGAGCGTAATACCCTACTCCACGGGGTGTGTTGGTGATGTATTAAGCGTGTGAGTCTAGAAGAAGCTCCAGAAGAAGAAGCTCGTCTAGCTCAGGGAGTTCAGTTGTGGTCTTGAACCGTCCCTTGTGTATCGTCGACCAGTCCTTTTATAGTACAAGTACCGGTCGTTACATCGTTGGCCTGGCCTGACATGTGGCCCCGGCGGTTACACATGCTTGATACACAATTAATGAGGTTAATTACCCATAATACCCTGGTAACGGGCCTTAATAGTGCCGTTACCAGTATTAAGGGCCATCCGATCGTGTGTCATTAATATGGCATTAATGACACTTAATCGGGTCTTGAAGTCTTTGATTGCTCCTTGAAGGTCTGGAGCTGTTGGAGGGTTCACCAATCTGATTGTTGAAGTTGAAGATCCGGCGATCGCCACGTGACAGCTCCGGAGCTTACCGTCGTGGATGGGTAGGTCCGGTGCTGCTGGACACGTGTCAGTACCGGAGCTTCCCTCTGTCTGGGGTTAGGTCTGGGGATGCCATACTGGTATCTAGTCCGGAGCTTTCCCATGTGTGGGCGATAGCTCCGGTCTTGTGATACACGTGGCGGCCCTGGGACTAACCATGTCGGGGAAGCAGGTCCGGTTACACCTGACATGTGGGGCCTTCAAAGGTCTTCAAATCTGGTAGATGGAGTTTCCTTGTGATCTTTGCAATCCCAAGGGATATCCAGTACAGAGGGTACCGACAGTGGCCCCGTGGGCCCACCTCCGGGAGAGACCTTTTGGATGATCTCATTCCGCCGGAGGTGGGTCCATTCTTCGGTTTTTGAGCCGTGTCTTCAAGGGTCTTCGGACATGCCGTTGGCGATAGTTCACAGTTAAACCTCCTCCACGTGGCATATCCAGGAGGTGGCAGGTGAGATCTCAACGTGCGGATCTCACGCAATTGAAGGTCGCCGGTTCCCGATACGAAGATCGTATCGGTTCCGCGCGCCCTGTCAGGCCGCCGCCTTCGGGTTTCCCGCCTTTCATGATGACAACCGTTTGCCTGGGGTAAGAACCTCGGCTTGATCATCGGGGTGGCCCCGGGCCCCCTTGTCATTGGCAGGGCGAAGTTCTTGACTGGTATCGTCGGCTCTTCTGCGGTTTCCATCCAGGCGTTGCGGGGCCTTACTTAAGAAGGAAAGCATGCACCAATTGGGGTTCTTTACGCCTTTCATTCGAACTTGCGCTCAAACCTTCCAAACATTCGCTTGCTTTTCCTCTCTTGCCTCGCTGTGCCGCTATGGAGTTAGGTCTCCGCCAGAGCCGACTGAAGTCCGATGATGATTTGAAGAAGGTCCGGGACCTCATGGGATGGTCCCCTGACTTCTTCAACCACTTGGTCCGTGCCGGCAAGCTTCCGTTCGAGAAGGAACACGCTGACGACATGGTGTACTTCTCTGCGTACGTTATGGTGGGGCTGATCCCACCTTTCTCCTCTTTCTTCTTGATGCTGCTAGACTTCTATGTTCTGCAGCTGTACCACCTTGGCCCCCACTCCATTCTACTGGTGTCAATCTTTGTCCACTTCTGCGAGATGTGGGTGGGCATTCCCCCCTGCATTGAGCTCTTCCGCACCTTCTTCACTGTCCAAACTATGGGCATGAGTGACGAGTACCTTGGCTTCTACTATTTTGTGAAGCGCAAGAAGTGCCCGTACAAGTACTTGCGGTCGTTCCCCTCCGGGAAGTGGGACGACTGGAAGAAGGATTGGATTGTCATCAGGGTGGAGGACCACGAGAAGTTGGAGCTCCCGGAAGGCCTCCCCAACATCGACACTGCAGTTTGGAGTGAAGCTCCGGTGTTGTCGGACGCCTTCAACCCTACTCTGACCAGGATCTGCTTGTGCATGGAAGGAGGGGTGACTCTTCATGCGGTGTTTTGCAACTTCCTGACCAACAGGTGGGCTCCGCTGAAGAGGAGGGAGAAGCTTGCTTGGGCCCTCAACAGTATGTTGGACGACGATCGGATCGAGACCGGTTTGAAGTCCAACATGGAGGGTGCAACTTTGGAGTTCCACCTCAAGAAGTTCCAGCACGGCATCGACGTCGAGGGTGATGATTTGGCTCCGCCGGTAGCTTTCCTCCCTCTGAACATGGAGGCTGAGTTCAGTAGGGAGCTCCGTCGGACGATGCCGGTGCTTGACGACCTTGGTGTCATTGAGAGGCGTTCGACCACCGAGTTGGCGATCTCCGAAGCTCCTAAAGGCGGCTCCGTTCCCGCCCCTAAGCAAAGAACCGAAGTCGTTGGCAAGGGCAAGGAATTGGCCGAGCCCTCGAGCCATAAGAGGAAGCATGCCGACAGAAGGTCTGTCAGGCCTACTTCTTCCGCGGCGGCTCCTTCTCCCCGGAGGGGGAGGTCTACAACGGTGGCATCTACTCCAGCAGCGGTATCTTCCCAGGGTGCTAGCTTCGGCCATGTGACTCCAGTACCAGGGCTAGCTGAGGGCTCTGGGTCCGGAGGTCCTTCCCAGTCGAGGGGGGCCTCGACCAGGGCAACGCTGATAGCAGCAACAAGCTCCGGGGGACCCTCTGGGACTGCCACGCTAGTGGCGGCTGGGACCAGTCCGGAGCGTCAGGAGAAGAGGTTCTGTGCTAACTGGTGCGGAAGCCTTCCGAGGTAATTTTTGAATTTTTACCTCAGTCAGTTGTTTTATTGTTAACTGTATTTTGAGTTTCTTCGTCCTTTATCCACAGCGTGCCTAAGAAGAGAGCTGAAGCTCCAGTCCCTACAACAGCGGTTGAGGCTGTGCAGGCTGAAGCTTCGGCTCCGATCCCAGTGCCGCCCCAAGAGGTGGCTGAGGCTGCGGCAGCCCCGGCGCTGGCTGTCATGGTTTTGGACCTCGACTCATCTCCAGAAGCTCCCGTGGTAGCGCCGGACCACGGGAATGAAGATGTACCAGCGGTGCCAGCCCCGGAGGTCGAAGCTCCAGGCTTGGATGCTGAGATGTTGGACACTCCGGCCACAGAGCCGGAGGTAGCTGCGGTTCCGGCCCTAGAGCTGGATGTTGTTGAAGCCCCGACAGTCGAGCCGGTGGTTGATGAGGTCCCGGTAGTGGAGCCGGGTGTTGATGAAGCTCCGGCACTTGAGCCAGTTATCGAGGAAGCTCTGGCGGTAGAGCCAGTTGCTGCAGAAGTTCCAGCTGTGGAGCTGGCCGTTGAAGAGGTTCTGGCGTCCGAGCCAGTTGTTGCAGAGGTGTCAGCACCTGATCCTATGGTGGTCGAAGTGCCAGCGCCCTAGCCCATGATGGTCGAAGCGCTAGCACTTGAGCCAACGACGGATGAGGCGCCTGCGCCGGAGCTAGAAGTAGCTTTTGCTCCGACCGAACCTTCAACACCCGCTACGGAAGCGGTGATCCTGGAGGTGCCCGCTATTGAGCCAGGGTGCCAAGATGAAGCTGTTGGCCCCCCGCCTAAGGGGCCAGTTGTTGATGACCTGGTGGCGGGACCTTCGGAGTCAATTCCGGAGGTCGGAGCTTTTGCTGCAAGTACTTCCTCGATGGCGGCCGAGGCTATCCCGGAGGACGGCCCTAGTGCCGTGGAAGCTCAAGGAACCGCTCTTGTAGAGTGGGACCCAATTTTTGTCGCTGAAGATTCGCTGGAGCGAGCGGAGAGGACCCCGGCAGGTCCGGACCCGATCCTCCTATCGTTGTCTATTGACAACGCCTGCTCCAGTCTTCGCCAGGTCCAGCTGCCTTTCTACCACGATAGCAAGGCCCTCGAGGAGGAGCGCCAAACCCTTAGGAGGTGGCGCAATCGACTCCATTTTGAGACCAAGATGGCGCAGTCGAGGCTGGCTGACAACAAGGAGTGGATGCAGAGGGAAAAGGTCCGCCTGGAGCACTGGGGTAAGCTGTTGGATGAGAGGGAAAGCATGACGCGGACCCTCGACAACCAGTCCCGGTCCATCTACGAGCAGGCCAAGGGTGCAAATAGCATAGCGGATGATCGCCAGGAAAGTCTCGCCGCCATCCACGATAGTCTCGTCAAGCGCCGGGAGGCTCTTGAAGCGCGGGAGAGACGGCTCGAAGATTAACAGCGAAAATTCCTGGAGCTGCGGGATGACCTCGTGAAGAGGGAGGAAGAGCTTGTCCAAAAGACAGCTCTGGCAGACAAGAGCCTCAAAGAACGCACCAAGAAATTGGAGGAGCATTGTGAGGATGAGGAGAAGAAGGCCTGGGAGCGAGGGCAAGATCTCTACAAGCAGAAGAATGTCATCGCCGCTAGGGAGAAGAAAGTGCGGGGCCGAGAGAAGGACCTGGTCAACCGACGGAATGATATCCACCTCCGGGAGGAAGAGCTCAGTAAACTTGAAAGGCAGGTTGCTGAAAGGATTCATGAGAATGCCAAAGAGGTGGAGCGTCTTGCTAGGGAGAGCTCGGAGCTTGCGGCGGCCAAAAGATACTTGGAGGAGATGCGTAGCGCAAGGGTTGTGGAGTCCCAACAAGTTTGGGACTTCCTGGGCAAGGCCAACGATGCGCTGACGCCCATGGGCTTCAGTCCTGTGCGTCCGCATGATCCGGAGCCGGAGCTGGACCAGGCATTGGAGGCGCTGAGTTCAACAGGCAACAAGCTCGCCAAGATGGGCAATGTCATCGTGGACCAGTTGGAAACAGAGGGTCAGTCCCTGGCGAAGAATGTCGCAGAGTTTGTGCTGACGTGCTACACCAGCCGGGACCCTCAATTCCCTCTGGACCCGGTGCTTGAAGGCCCCATCGAAGGGGAGGGTGAAGCCGCCCGAGCTAGCGTGTCGGAGGTGGCCCAGAAGGTCGCACGGTTCTTTCATAGGGTCTAGGACCATCCCTCTGTAGCTCCCGCTTGTATTCTCTCTTCTTCTTCTCCAATTTTGTAATCTCTTGTCTCCAGATGAATGAAATCCAAATTTTTGTGAATTCGAATTTCATTTTTTGTCTTCAACATCACCTTTGTCTCACTTGGCCCTCTGGTAGATGAACACAATTTGATTGTGAACATGTACCAAGAGGATGTAACGGTTGTTGAAGACTTGCATGCTTCGAACTTGTAGAATGTAGGTCCGAAGTCTTCGATAGTGTAGGGCCCCTGAGGCTGTCAGATCTTAGTGGCTCTGGCATTGACCATCACCGGAGCTTAGTAGCTCCGGCAGTAGTCTCCATCAATGCGTAAAGCATCGATGGTTAGCCCTCTAGGGTGTTGGAGCTTGGCAGCTCCGGCAGTGACCTCCGTCAACACATGTTGTGTCAACGTTAGACTCCACTTTAGAGTCTTTCCACCATCTTCACATTGACGGCTTGCCCCCTAGCTTTACTGGAACTGAGTAGCTCCAGAGATGCTCGATGGCAATGTTTGAACATCGACCACAAGCCGCCTAGAGGATGTCGGAGCTTTGGCAGCTCCGGCTTCATTCACCAGCATCATGAAATATTTATTTTTCCTGCACACTAAAGTCAAGAAAAACAGTAAAATCTATTTCCTATCTATAACTTCATTGCGGCTTACTATTCCTGAGAAAGTTTTAGGTCGAACATAATTCTAGATACGATCAAGATCTCTGTCTTGTTTCCTTCAGGTCCGATCGTTTCTGGACTCGCCTTACTTCGGCCTGCCACGGTGTAGGTAGAGTGGCGTACTTAGGGTGCATGACCAGACTAAGTCGATAGCACACTGTGACGCCCGGTTCCGAATAATGAACCAAGCTAACGTATATGTGTGCCCAGGATGTTCATCACACATACACGAGTGCAAACACAAAAGAGTATACAGAAAATTACCACAAAACAAGATTAATTAACCAGATTTTATTACACAAAACATATTATCCTCGAATAAAACCTCTAATGAATATTAATGACAAGTTCAACTAATGCAGTGGAAATAAACTTATTAAGCAAACTAAACAGCTAGGCAGCATAAGCAAAAGAGTATAGCGCAGCTCCAATCAACACCACAGGCAAAGCTGACGGTAGACACGGCCTAGAACTCCGCATTATCACCATTAAACTCCCAATCCTGACCTGCAACTATTGGGGGGGGATTGCAATAGTGAGTACATGTCGTACTCAGCAAGTGTGGGAAGTATGACATGGGGCTGATTCAAATGACGACAATAATAATGGCAAAGTGCTGAAAAGTATAGTAAAATATTTGAAAAGCAATGTATCATATTTATGTGAAGTAAACCCATCATAAACCATGTAACCATAATAATACCAGTCCATAATTCACCATTACCAATAACCATAATCAATACCAGAAATTAATCCATAATTCCATCCCATAACCATAACCATAATCATAATATCAACCATAACCATTACCAAACCATAACCATCCCAAATACCATCTCAATACCAAATTCCATCTAATCATGTAGGTCATCCAGGCGCTCATAGCCGAGAGCACGGCTATCATGATAGTTTTAATAGACTCTGCAGAGTTTGTACCACTTTACCCACGTGTTTGTGATTTAATCACTTTTCCGTGACTAAGAACCTCCCTTATGCCCATGACCCGTCGGTCAAATTACACACTTCCGTCGGTGTGTGGCCAAGAGATCACAAAATAGCCTATACAAAGGGATTACTAGCCTATTCAGACCCCACTGAGGTTTCACCGGTGGCGATGTCTCCCACAGAGCACATCTTCAACCAAGGGCCCCCTCTTGAGCCATTCGGATCCCAGGGTAGTCCCACCAATCATCAACAAACCCAATCCGACTACCCCTTCCCCGAGCATCCTTGATGGTCCAAATAGCACTGGCAAAGCCCTAATTAATCAGCTACGCCGCACCCATACTTGGCCTCGTGGTGGCACTGTAGTCCTGGCTTATTCTCGCATGAACCGGTCCTTAGATCTAAAGCAAGCAAACCACCATAACATCCAACCCATCCACATACCAGGCTTGCTTAGATCACCCATTACCATACTGTATTTAACCAGTTCACATTAACCAGAATATCATTAATACATAATTAAATGTGTAGTGTTGTTTTTCCATCCCAATTAATTAAGTGAAGCAAAAAGGTAAAAACCCTTCCCGACTCTCTACCATATATTCCAGGTGACAAGGGTGGTTTACCAATTCTAGTAAACTTTCTATCATAGGATTCCCATCAAATTGACACAGCATGCAGTTTTGCAAACAAAACTTTTATTTTAAAACAGGATCAATATGCTTCAAGGACACTTGCCTTGCTCTTGCTGATGATTAGGGTCAAAGCCTTCAAACTCTTGATGCTGTAGATCCTCCACGACACTTTCTAGCACAAATCCGTCTAATCCCCACAATAAACATACAAGACAAGAAACACAATCAAAGAGTGCACAAATATTACTCAATATGACATGACATGCATGATTGATGCAAATGCAAGGTAGAACTTGTTAGTAGATTGCTTTTAATGATCACTAACTAGTTCTAATAGCTTTTAACAAGTTTATACAGGTTTGGATGTGATTAGATCAAATTTTAGAATTAATTCAACACAATTTAACCAGGAAGATCGGACTAGTCCGCTAGGGACCGGACAAGTCCGCACTTCACGAAATCAGCAGATTAGGGTTTTTCTAGATCGACGTAAATTCAGAGATTAGGGGTTGAATTCACGTAAGGAAATGAGAATAGACGATATACCAGGTGTTTAGGACTCCAATGAATCAAGAAACTTGGAGGTAACACTTGGATCTTGATGATCTAGGGTTGGTGATGAACTTGGAGATGAGTTGGTGGTGAAGGACGAAACTCGGTGGAGATCTTGATCCTCTTCCGTTTCCTCCTCTTCTTCTTCTTGCTTGGGATCTTCTCCTCCCTCCTTGATGGTGGCTCCCCACGAACTAGGGTTTGGGTGGATGGAAAAGTGACAAATAGATGTCAAACCAAGGGGTGGGGCTGTTTATATAGAGGTGGAGGCTAGGGTTAGATGGATTTCGAGTTTTGGGATGAGTAGAGGCCGGTTTAGAGTCCCACATGGGCTCTAAAAGAGTTAGGCACGACGTCCCTAGGCCCACTTAACGTGAAACCCAAGAAAAAAGTCGTAAAACAAAAGATCAATACGGAGTCACGAAATATCGGACAAGTCCGGAAAGGACCGGACTAGTCCGAAGTCGTCCAGAGAGAAAATCAGACAAGTCTGGCCAAACATCGGACAAGTCTGACTTTGAACAGAGAGGAAAACGAACAAATCCGCTGGAACACCGGACTAGTCTGGAAAAGTCCAAGGACTTAGCAATTTTTCAAGGATTCTTGGAATATCGGACTAGTCCGCACAAAATCGGACAAGTCCGAAAGGTTCTAGTGACAAAAATCGGACTAGCCCGCAGCAAAAACGGACTAGTCCGCACTTTCCTGCGTTTTAAGTGCGGTTTTGTTCCAAATCAATTTTAAGATCATTCCTCTTGATGTGGGTTAATGTTAAACATGTATATGAGTGTATGCAGGGCATGATGCATGAAAATGAGGGTGTCACACACACTCCGGCCCTAGATTGGCTTGGCGGCATTCAGACGAATAGACCATCAACAATGTTTGTACCCGGGAGGATAGACAATGCAACTTGAATTGTACATGAATTGGTCGAGCTAAAGTTTCTTAAGAACTGCACACCTTTGTTATAGACAAGAAAGAAAAAAATATTGATCCTGTACAAAGTAAATGCACGTGGAGTCTGTTTTCACACAATGATG
The DNA here is from genome assembly GCA_036927565.1 of Tuctoria greenei. Lineage (NCBI taxonomy): Eukaryota > Viridiplantae > Streptophyta > Magnoliopsida > Poales > Poaceae > Tuctoria > Tuctoria greenei. The sequence continues at coordinate 177,728,045 of JAYESD010000006.1, forward strand.
TCTTTCATTATAGGTCTGGGGTACAGGGGAAACAAGTACACTCTTAGGGTGCAGAACCAGGCTAAGTGTGTTTCATTTCTCGTTTGACCCAAGGTAGCTAGCTACACTTTTAGTTCAGAGATTGTGACAAGTGTTGCATGGACGTTGCGGACCTAACAGGTTAGGTCCGGCTACCCTGCCGGAGGAGCTAACCGACTCTGTACAATGACTCTATAACATACATCACGTGTAATTACAGACTCACCTCCGTGATATTAAGCGTAGAACTTACGGAGGTGCTCAATGTTCCAAGGATTTGGGAGAGGTGTCTCTTCCTCGGTTGTCAAGCGAACGCATCCGGGATGGGATACTTTGATCACTCGGAAGGGTCCCTCCCAGCTGGGGGAGAGTTTGTTTAACCCTTCTCTGGATTGTATTCTCTGTAGCACCAGATTGCCTTCCTCGAGTTGTCGGCTGTGTACATGCCTTTGGTGATAGCGCCTAAGAGCTTGGCGGTATCGGGCATTCCGAACAGCTGCTCAGCACCTTCTCTCTTCAAGGAGGTCAAGGTCTTCACGTCGGAGCTGGTCCTACGTGGATTCGTCGGAGGTCCGGTCCCGGAGCGACCCCAAGGTGATTTTTGGAAGAAGGACTCCTTCAGCTCCGTACACCAGGAAGAAGGGTGTCTCTCCAGTTGACCGGTTTGGAGTTGTTCTGTTGGCCCATAGAGTGGGCGGAAGCTCTTCGATCCAGTTGGCTCCATGTTTTTTCAGGCGCTCATATGTGCGCGTCTTGAGTCCTTTCAGGATTTCTGCATTTGCTCTCTCGGCTTGGCCATTGCTTGCCGGGTGAGCTACGGAGGCGTAGCTGACTTGTATGCCGAGGTCTTTGCAGTATCCTTGGAATGCAGAGCTTGTGAATTGGGTCCCATCATCTGTTATGATTTTGTTTGGGACTCCAAATCTGCATACGATGGACTGCAAGAAGTTGATGGTTGATTGCTTGTTTATTGTCACAACTGGAGTTGCTTCCAGCCATTTGGTGAACTTGTCAATGGCGACATACAGGAACTTGTAACCTTCGACGGCTCTTGGGAAAGGTCCCAAGATGTCCATCCCCCACACAGCGAAAGGCCATGTAGGAGGTATCATTTGTAGAGGCTGAGCTGTTGTGTGAATTTGCTTTGCATGGAACTGGCATGCTTCGCATTTCTTGACCAGATCAGTTGCATCCTGGAGCGCTGTAGGCCAGTAGAAGCCATGCCGGAAGGCTTTACCGACCATCGTGTGGGAAGACACGTGGTTCTAACACTCGCCTCCATGGATTTCTGCGAGGATCTCGCAGCCTTCTTCCCTTGTGATGCACCGCATTAGGACGTCGTTGGCACACGCCAGCAGAGGTCCCCTTCTACCAACGTGTATCTTTTAGCCAATCTGACTATCCGGTCAGCGGATACATCATTGTCAGGAAGGATATTGTCTTTCAAGTAGCTCCGGATCTCCGAGATCCATGCATCGGAGTTTGCTTGAGCATTTGAGTCTTGCGTGTTGGGTTGCTCGGAGCTTCCGGCAGCACCTACGACCCTTGATGGTTTCCATGGTAATAGGGCCATCGGGACCGCCAGCTTCGGGATGCTGGTCTCGCCCCCTTCGCTCAGTTCGACGGGCTGAGTTGTGGGTTTTGACAACCTCCAAGCGAAGGTTCTATCAGGAGCCGGAGCTCTGGTTGACGCTTTCGTCGAGAGTTCGTCAGCTTCAGCGTTATGGACACGCTGGACATGGTGGAGATCCAGGACTTCGAAGTCCTTCTGAAGCCTCTGGACTTCAAGGAGATAAGCAGCTAGTTGAGGATTGTTACAGGAGCATTCATCCTTCACTTGTTTAATGATGAGCTGCGAATCTCCCTTGACCAACAGCTGCTTGACACCGTATGATAGTGCCACCTTTAGTCCATAAATGAGTGCTTCATACTCCGCCATGTTGTTGGTCGCCTTGAAGTCAAGGTGGACCTTGTATCTTACCTTCTCCCCGGTTGGAGCGAGGAGAAGGACTCTAGCTCCGGCCCCCTGCTTTTGCATGGAGCCGTCGAAGTATAGGGTCCAGTGAGGTTCGGTGAAGACCAGAGACTTAAGTTCCGACTTCTGCTCACTAGGGCCCCCAGGGTTTGATGGAGAGGGGGTCCATTCCGCCACAAAGTCCGCCAGTGCTTGACTCTTAATAGCTTGTCTTGGGACAAATTCAAGATCGAATTCGGCCAATTCCGCTACCCACTTTGCAATATTCCCAGTAGAGTTGGGATTATGCAAGATCGCACGCAGTGGGTAAGTGGTCACCACTGAGATCTTGTGTGCTTGGAAGTAATGGCGAAGCTTCCTGGAGGCGATGAGAACTGCGTAGAGCAGCTTGTGTACCTCTAGGTATTGAGTCTTGGCATCATGTAGTACTTCGCTGATGAAGTACACTGGGCGTTGGACTGTCCAGAACCTCCCGGAGGGGCCCGGAGCTTCCTCCACATCGACCCAGACCCTCCCGGAGGGGTCCGGACCTGCTTTGAAGAGCTTCGGGTCCTTGATGGAGGAACCCAGAGCTTCTACTGGAGCGACCTGGACCCTCCTGGAGGGGTCCGGATCTTTTGAATAACTCCATGTAGATCCAAGTCTGGGGGCTGGGACCCAGACTCACCTTCAGGAACCTCTGGACCCTCCCGGAGGGGTCTGGATTCCTGAGCTTGGGATGGTTCTGGTCTCTCCGCAACCAGAACCATGCTGACAACCTCATCGGTTGCTAAAATGTAAAGCAGTAAGGGCTCACCAGGGTTCAGAGCTACCAAGGTTGGTAGAGTGGTGAGGAGCTGCTTTAGCTCCTGGAACGCCTTTTCTGCTTCCTCAGACCATTGAAATGGTTCGAATTTCCTCAATAGTTTGAATAAGGGTAGCGCCCTTTCCGCCAGCCTTGAGATGAACCGGCTGAGGGCGGCTAGACATCTAGTCAGTTTCTGGACGTTCTTGATGCGGGCTGGTGGTCGCATCTCCTCAATGGCTTTAATCTTCGTCGGATTTGCCTCTATGCCCCGGTGGTTTCCCAGGAAACCAAGAAGCTTTCCGGACCTAACCCCGAAGACGCACTTGTCTGGGTTCAGCTTCATGCGGGTGACCTGCAGCTTGTCGAAGACAGCTTGCAAGGTGTCAAGGAGTGACTCCTTGTTCTTGATCTTGACGACGATGTCATCAACATACACTTCCACTACGTCTCTGATGAGCTCCCCAAAGGTTTTGTACATATCTCGTACAAATGTTGAAGCTGCATTCTTGAGACCAAATGGCATGGCAATATAACAATACTATCCATCTACTGTGATAAAAGAAGTATGTTCTTCATCTTCCCTAGACATTCTGATTTGATGGTACCCAGAATATGCATCTAGGAAACACAGTAATTCACACCCGAAGGTGGAATCCACTATTTGATCTATTCTAGGCAGTGGGAATGGATCTTTTGGGCATGCCTTATTCAGTGTTGTGTAGTCGATACACATCTGAAGCTTCCCGCCGGCCTTGGGTACAACGACTGGGTTTGCCAGCCATTTTGGATGGAAGACTTCTCGGATGAATCCAGCTTCGAGCAACTTCTTCACTTCTTGTCATATGAAGTTATGTCGCTCTACGGATTGCTTCCGAGGCTTCTGGTGTACGGGCCGAGCAATAGGATAGATCTTCATATTATGCTCGATCACTTCCCTAGGGATCCCAGACATCTATGACGGTTGCCAAGAAAACACGTCGACATTAGCCCGGAGGAAAGTGATGAGCGTGAGTTCCTATTTGTCATTCAGACCTCCCGATATACGGGTGGTCTGAGTGGCATCGGAACCGATTTCGACGACTTTGACAGGGATGTCGGTGTCGCTGCTTGGTTGCACGCGAGGTGCGGAGGTTGAGCCTCGTTGATGAATGCTCGGGGGTTTTGGAGCTTGTTCCTGTCTGGATTCTTCCTCCCGCGCTGTAGCAAGCACATGAAGTTCTTCGAGAGTAGTCACTCTGGTAGTGCGGTCTCTGCGGATTCGGAGAACACCAGCTGGTGTTGGCATCTTCAACACCAGGTAGCCATAATGAGCAGCAACCATGAACTTGTACAAGGCTGGCCTGCCCAGAATGGCGTTGAAAGGTAAGTTGATCTGAGCGACGTCAAAGATCAACTTCTTAGTACGATAATTCTCCCAAGTCCCGAAGGTCACGGGGAGAGTAATGGCACCAAGTGGGGTTATGGCCCCCGGACCTACTCCGAAGAAAGGTTGAGAGGGGCGAAGGTCCAAAGGTCGGAGCTGAAGCTTGACGAAAGCTTCGAAGCTTATGAGGTTCAGCCCCGAATCTTTGTCCACCATTACATGGTGCAGTTGGATGTTATTGATGGTCAAAGATACCATCAAAGGTAGTTGACCAGCTCCGATCATGTTCCAAGGGCAGTCCGAAGCATCAAAAGTAATGGTGGTGTCCATCCACTTTTGACGAGGCTCCGCCCTGGCTGTAGGAGCTACTGAGGCCATGTCCTACCGCATTGTCTTGAGGACACGGCGGGAGGTGATGTCCCACGAACCACCAAAGATGGTTGAAAGCATCTAGGCCCCCATGAGGTACGGTTTCAGTGATTAATGACACCATTTTACTAATGAATTTGTGAATGCAAGGTCCCCATAATCACTCAATCAAATGAAATCAATATGTCATTGGAGACCCATATACAATCAATTTATGAGATCAAATCAATTATATGAAGACAAGAAGTGAAAGCTCTTATGTCAAAATCATTCAACTTTAAAATTGACAACATTCAATGCTTGAAGATCATCAGAAATGCCTTTGCAACAAATATCAAAGAGGTCAATCGAGCAAGATACAAAATCACTTAGAAACAACTCAAAGCAAACAAAATCAACTCACCGGATCAACCGATGATACCTCAGAACAACACATAGGTCGAGTTGGTTCAGCTGAAGAAGAAGACCTCAGAACAAAGCACTCACCGGATCATCCGATGTGAATGGCTCATCTACATCGGTCCATCAGTACATTTTGCAATATCATTGGACCAAGTGTAGCACCAGATCATCCGATGTACAGAAATATACACATCGGTCAATAACTCCAGTAAGCATCAAGTTTGAGTCAATTCTGGAGGAAGAGCCACCGAATCATCCGATGAGAAGACAGGAGCAACATCGGTCTAACAATGGTCATATCTGACACAATGACGTCAGCTAAAGTAAACTTGACCGACAATAACTAAAGGGGAGACATTGGATCATCCGGTGTTCACAGTAAAGTTCTGTCAGCCTACTTTTCCAACGGCTATTTCGGGGAGGCTGGCTATAAATAGCCCCTAATCCTGTCATTTCGCCAAGTCTTGATCACCAGACACTATCAACACATCCACAAGCGTTCAAGACCAAGAGCAATCACTTCCACATCATTTCGATCACCTATACACCAAGAATTAGGCTAGAACTAGCTAGAGAGAGAGCTTGTGTGCCTCCATTCTGGGTGAGTGGACTCTCTAGGATAGTGAGAGAGCCTCAAGGGAGTGCCCTTGGTGTTTGTAACTGTGAGGAAACTTCCGGAGCTTGCCAAGGCGTTTGTGGAAGCCCGGAGGGTCGAAGTTGTACAAGGCTTGAGCTCCACCTTGCTGAGGTTGGCAAACGGAGAGGAATAGTAAAGATCCCTCGTCTCAGTGACTTGGGTGTGGCAAAACCCTTTGGTGGGTGCCACAACGTGGATGTAGAAAGATCTTGACGATCTTGCCGAACCACAGGATAAATCCTCGTGTCTCCTCGGGAGTTTGCATCCTCCTCTTTTCCCTTACGTTTATGCATTTTACATTCTGCAAAGTTCCTATTTACTTGAATGCATAGATAGTTTGCGTAGGGAATTGGGCTTTTAGGAATTAAGTTTTATTGCTTAGATTTTTTAAAGAAGCCCAATTCACCCCTCCCTCTTGGGCATTCGATCCTTACAATTGGTATCAAAGCAAGGTTGCTCATAGGATCATTCTAGCTTCACCGCTAGAGAGCTAAAAATGGCCAAGGTTGGGGGTTCGATTCCTATCTTTGAGGGCAAGAACTTTGCCTCTTGGAAAGCACGCATGCGCGCTTATCTAGAGTCTATTGCGCCCGAAGTATGGGAAGCAATCCACGCGGGGTTTGGAGAATACAACTATGTTGGTGATCAAATTAAATGGGATGCCAAAGCTAGGAATGCAATCTATGAATGTATTAGTAAAGATGTGTTTTCTAGGATTGCTAGCAAGGAAAAAGCTTGTGAAATTTGGGCTTGCTTAGTAGAGATTCATGAGGGTTCTTCTAGAGTCAAGGAACTTAAATATCACATGCTTAAAGCAAAATATGATGAATTTAAGATGCTACCTCATGAAAATGTCAATGAGATGTTCTCTCGCCTAAATGTGCTTATTGAAGAAATAAATGCTCTTGACATTGCTTCTCTTGGCAAGGGACTCATCAACCGCAAGATCCTCATGCTCCTTCCCAAGCCAAAGTACAACATCATCAACTCCATGATCCAAAAAGAGTCACTTGACCACATTGAAGTTTCAGAGCCCATTGGAGAAATACACGCTCATGAGATGAGTGTACTTGGGATGATGGAGCAATCATCTTCAAAGACAATTGCTCTAAAGGCCTCCACCAAGAAGACAAGCCTCAAGAAGAAGAAGGTGGTTGAGCCTAGCTCAAGTGAAGAAGAACAAGCATCAAGTGAAGATGATGATGATGAGCTTGCGTTGATGATGAGAAAGTTCTCACGCTTGAACTCCAAGATCACTAAGAAGGGATACACATTTGATCCTAAGAAGAGAGCATTTCTACCAAGGAGAGATGATCACAAGACTTGCTATAATTGTGGTGATCAAGGCCACATCTCCTATGATTTTCCAAAACCGGACAAAAGAAGACAGAACCACAAGAGCAAGCATCGCAAGCTTGAAGGAAGTGATGATGATGAAGAAGAGGCCAAACCCAAGTCAAGATCCTTTGGGAAGAAGAAACATGACAAGGGCAAGAAGGCAAGGCTCTTCCCAAAGAAGAGAAATGGCCCACAAAAGGTGTTCATGTGTGAGGCAAATGAATGGGTCACCGACGAAGAAACAAGTGATGAAGAGAGTGAAGAAGAAGAAGAAAGCTTGGCCAGCCTCGCCATTGCAAACAATGATGACTCACCTCTTCATCCACCGCCCATGTGCCTCATGGCAAAAGGTAACACCAAGGTATGTGACGACTCTAGTGATGATGAGCTTTTCCCCGATGATTTAACTTCCTTGATAAATGAATATCATGCTATCATTAAGAGGGAAAAGAGTAAGGTTAAAGCTCTTGAAGAAACTCGTGCTAGACTTGAGAGTGCTAACCTCGATTTGCTTGACAAGTATGAAAGCATACTCAAAGAGCATGACACGCTCAAATCTCATGTCAAGCAAATTGAGGAAGAAAAGGCTAAAATCAAGTTAGATAATCATGAGCTTAACTTAGCACACCAAACAATCTTGGAAGAGCACAACAACCTAATACAAGAACATCAAACACTTAACCTTGCTCATGACGTGCTTGATCAAGAGTTGAAAAATGCAAAGAAACAAACTCTTAATGATAGGATATCCATTACTTCTCATGTCACTAATGCCTTGAACAAGTCTTTGCCTTTGAAAGCAAATGCTAGGGAGAAGGACTTGTTGGAAGAAATTGAGAGTCTCCGCACTAGTGTGGCTAGACTTTAAAAAGGAGAAGTCAAGCACAAGGAAATTCTCTTCCAACAAGCAAAGTCCTTCAACAAGAGAGGACTTGGATCCTTCCCGGTGCCTAACAAAGGAAAGGTGCCCTCACCGGAGCTTAGAACAAGCTTCATCAAGGAAGTTGGTTCTTATTGCCAACATTGTGAGGTCACCGGTCACCACACAAGGGAGTGTCCTCTTCCTAACCGACCTTCTCCAAAGTTGCCTATTAACTACAAATCTACTTTCAATGATCGCCATTATCTCTTAAGTAAAGTAGATGGCAAGGTGAAGGCTAGGTTCATTGGCAAATACATGAAGGACATGAAGGGGAAGCTCCCCAAGCAACTTTTGGTCCCAAAGACACTTGTATCACACATACAAGGACCTAAGTTGGCTTGGGTGCCTAAAGTTAAAAATTGAATTCATGTGTGTAGGTGAACTACAAAGCCGGAGGAAAGCATTGGGTACTCGATAGCGGGTGCACCCAACATATGACTGGCAATGATGGTATGTTCACCACCATAGAAAACCCCGACAATCATGAACAAGTCACCTTTGGTGATAACACTAAGGGAAAGGTAATTGGGTTAGGTAAAATTGCTATTTCAAATGACTTGTCCATTTCTAATGTTTTGTATGTTAAGTCACTTAGCTTTAATTTACTTTCTATTGCACAACTATGTGATCTTGGACTAACGTGCACATTTAGCAAAAATGATGTTGTTGTGAGTAGTGAAACAAGCCAAGACATAGTCTTCAAAGGATTCCGGCATGGACATCTCTACCTAGTGGACTTCGCCAACAAGAATGCTAGCTTGACCACTTGTCTTTTCACTAAGACAAGTTTGGGTTGGCTATGGCACCGACGCATAGCGCACATTGGAATGAGCAAACTCAAGAAGTCATTCAAGCTTGGGATGGTGACCGGCTTGAAGGATGTCACATTTGAGAAGAACAAGCTTTGTAGCGCTTGTCAAGCCGGGAAGCAAGTTGCTTCACACCACCCAATGAAGACAATGGTGTCAACATCCAAGCCACTTGAACTACTCCACATGGACCTCTTCGGACCATCCACATATCAAAGCCTTGGCGGTAACCTCTATTGTCTCGTTATTGTTGATGACTATTCTCGCTATGCTTGGACTTTGTTTCTAGGTGACAAGAGTGAAACTCCGGAAGTGTTCAAGACCTTCGCCAACCGCGCTCAAAGGGAATTTCAACTTCCCATCATCAAGGTCCGGAGTGACAACGGCACCGAATTCAAGAACTACAACATTGGGGAGTGGTGTGACCGTGAAGGCGTGATGCATGAGTTTTTGGCCACATACACCCCTCAACAAAACGGTGTCGTTGAAAGGAAGAACAAGACACTCATCACTCTTGCGAGAGCAATGCTTGATGACTACGGCACGTCGGAGAAGTTTTGGGCCGAAGCAATCAACACGGCGTGCCATGCCGCAAATAGGGTCTACTTACATCGCCTACTTCAAAAGACCCCGTACGAGCTTCTAATTGGGAGAAAGCCCAACATCTCTTACTTTCGAGTCTTTGGGTGCAAGTGCTACATCTACCGCAAGAAAAGGCTCGGTAAGTTTGAAAGAAGATGTGATGTTGGTATATTCCTTGGTTATGCATCAAACTCAAAAGCATATCGAGTATTCAACCAAACCTCCGGTTTAGTTGAGGAAAGTTGTGATGTTGAGTTTGATGAAACTAATGGCTCCCAAGAGGAGAGTTTTGGTCATGATGAAATAGATGTTGAGCCTCTACGAGAAGCCATGAAGAACATGACCATTGGAGACATCAAGCCTGAAGTTGAGGAGAGCCATGATCAAGGGGGAGCTTCAAGTCCCAACATCAACACCTCCATGGCGCCTCAAGTTGATGAAGAGGAGAAGGATGATCCATTGCCGACTCAAGATTCACAAGCACAACAACATCAAGAGGAAGAAGAAATCCATGATCAAGTCCAACCACAAGAGGAGCAACACACATCACCTTCGCCAAGTGCTTCACAACCACTTATGAGGCATGGACGCATCTCCAAGGCGCATCCAATGGACCAAATCATTGGAAGTCCGTCAAGGGGTGTAAGTACACGTTCTCGCCACTTTGCTTCATTTTGTGAGTACTACTCGTTTGTTTCGTGTGTAGAACCCACTCACATTGAGGAAGCACTCCAAGACCCAAATTGGGTGATGGCCATGCAAGAAGAACTCAACAACTTCATCCGCAATGAAGTTTGGGTGTTGGAGGAGCGACCCAAGGACAAGAACGTCATCGGAACAAAGTGGGTGTACTGCAACAAACAAGACGAGAATGGCGTTGTGGTCCGCAACAAGGCAAGACTTGTGGCCAAAGGGTTCTCACAAGTTGAAGGACTAGATTTTGGGGAGACATTTGCCCCGGTCGCCCGGCTAGAAGCCATCCGTATACTCCTTGCTTTTGCTTCACATCATAATATTGGACTTTATCAAATGGATGTGAAAAGTGTCTTTCTTAATGGTTACATTAACGAGCTTGTTTATGTTGAACAACCTCCCGGGTTTGAAAATCCGAGGAATCCTAATCATGTGTATAGGTTGCACAAGGCGCTCTACGGGCTCAAGCAAGCACCTAGGGCGTGGTATGAACGACTACGGGATTTCCTTATCATGCAAGGATTCAAGATCGGGAGGGTGGACGCCACACTCTTCACCAAAGACATCAACGGAGATTTGTTCATTTGTCAAATTTATGTTGATGATATTATTTTTGGTTCAACTAACGAAGCTCTTAGCCATGAGTTTGGCAAAATGATGTCTAGGGAATTCGAGATGTCAATGATTGGAGAGCTGAACTTCTTCCTTGGATTTCAAATCAAGCAACTTCAAGAGGGGACCTTCGTCTATCAAGAGAAGTACATCAAGGACCTCTTGAAGAAATTTGAGATGGGAGATTGTAGCTCAAGAAGCACTCCAATGGCAACAAATTGTCATCTCGACACGGATAAGGATGGTAAACCTATTGATCAATCTAATTACCGTTCTATTATTGGCTCATTGCTTTATCTTACCGCATCTAGGCCCGATATCATGTTTAGTGTATGCTTGTGTGCTCGCTTTCAAGCAGCACCTAAAGAATCGCATAGGAAGGCGGTCTTTAGGATACTTAGGTATCTTAAGCATACCCCTAGTATGGGCTTGTGGTACCCTAAAGGTGTGAAATTCCACCTCTTGGGATACTCGGATTCAGACTTTGCCGGATGCCGCGTGGATCGCAAGAGTACCTCCGGTGGGTGCCACTTGCTTGGGCGTTCCCTAGTATCTTGGTCTAGCAAGAAGCAAAATTCCGTCGCCTTGTCCACGGCGGAAGTGGAATATATAGCGGTCGGTGCATGTTGTGCCCAAATTCTTTATATGAAACAAACCCTTTTGGACTTTGGTATTAAACTTGGTTGTGTGCCTCTCCTTTGTGACAATGAAAGTGCGGTTAAGATAGCTAAAAACCCCGTTCAACACTCCCGCACTAAGCACATTGATATTCGCCACCATTTCTTGAGGGACCATGATGCTAAGGGAGACATCTCATTGCGAGGTGTTAGGTCCGAAGAACAATTGGCGTATATCTTCACTAAACCACTTGATGAGAAAACCTTTTCTAGGCTAAGAAGTGAGTTAAATGTGCTAGATGCAACAAACGTCATGTAAGAATGCACTTCATATAGGTCTTGCGTAACTCTCAAAGGATAGGGGTGAGCAAGGGTTAGCTTGGGATGGAGGTTCTTTTGGGTTGTCCCAAGGTTTGGAGAGTAGCTCTCCCCGAAGAAGCCTTTGAAAGGTTCAAATTTGGCAAGATAGATTTATTTTATGCCTTGCATGATGCCTGCCATATAGACTTATAATTTCTTGCATTATAAAATGTTTGGCATTGCATACGGTAGATTGTCACAAAGGGGAACCCACCTCATGAGAAAGAGACTTGTTTGAAATGCAATATCTCAACTCATATAAGGTGGAAAGAGCAAAATGTTAGGTGCGTTAATGCCTAGAGGAACATGCTTTAAAGAGATAGAAGTCTTCATACTCTAGCTCACAAAGCATGGGCCTTATATTTTATTTGGATAATTTCCTTCCCATTTTTTCTTCGGTGTTCTATTTGCCTTAAGGATTAGCCAAGTTATTGGCAAATTAGTGTTTTTGAGGGGTAAGGGGTTGCCCAAAAAGTCCTAAGACATGTGTTTATCATCGCTTGTTTGTTTGGTCAAAGGACATATATGGGATGTTATTGTTCTGTAGTCATCAGATTATCCGATGCTTAGGTTAGTCCATCATCGGATCAGTTGGTGTTCAAAAGCCAAGAGTCAGTTTAGTCAGTGTGACAAATTGACCGACGAGTTCATCCTGAAAAGCATCCGTCCATCCGGTGTTCACAATTCTGGAGCTGTGCCAAATTCCACCGATGCTACTTCCATCCCACGTCGGACCATCCGGTGTCAACATTCCATTTTTGAATACCCTTACTGTGCCATTCGACCGATGCTCCCATCCTTCAACGTCGGTCCATCTGGTGTCAACGGCACTTTTCTGAAAACCCTTACTGTGGCATTCGACCGATGCATCTATCGTTCAACATCGGTCCATCCGGTGTTAAAAAAGTCGGCTAGGGTTTGGGACCCACTATTTAAACGGCCGTTCGCCTTTTTCCCTTCTCTCTCCCGATCCCGACGCCGCCACGCACCTCCGCCGCAGACCTCACTCGCCCTTGCCGCCGCCGGACGCTGCTGCCGCCCGTCGCCGCCCGCCACCTCCGGTCGCCGCAGCACCATTGTCGCCGCCGCCACTCGCCTCCACTGCAGCCGCCGCCGCCCAAGGCCACCGCCTCCATCACCAAGCGCCGCCGCCGCTCTTGCGCCGCCGACCACCGCTCACGCACCACCGCCGCCCAGCCACACCACCACCACCCTCAACGGTCGTTGTTTCATTATCGCTAGGGTTTCCGGCCGCGTCGATCTCCGCGTCGCCATTCCGTGTGTTCGATGTCGTCGACTCCGTTCACGCACCCGATCGCAATGGCTCGCGACAAGAAGAACAAGGGCAAGGCCATCACGGAGCCGACCGCGAAGAAGCAAAAACTGTCGAAGGAGGAGAAGAAGGCGTTGACGGACGCTCGCGCCGCCGAGGAGCGTGAGCGTGGCCGAGGGAGGTCACTGAGGATCCGTGAGGCTCGTACGAGGAAGCCTCCTGTGATCGATGACTCCGAGGCCGAAGAAGAGCCGGAAGAGCCTCTCGTCCACCGGCGCTCAGCCCGGACCCGTGGGGGTCATCCCGCGGCAGCTCCACGTCCGAGACCGACGGCTGCCGATCGTCGTGAGGACAGGGAGGCCCAGCGAGCCATCTACGAGATGGACACCACTGTCCATGTCGCTGAAGGAGTCCGGTTGACTGACTACCGGAAGATGAAGGCCATGCAGCTCCGCAGACTCAGGTGGAGTGTGCTGCTTGAGGAGTGGTACCCGCAGCCCAGAGAAGCTCTTGTGGACAGTCGTTTCTGGACTGTGACGCAGGCGTCCCTCTAAGAGACCTACAGACGCCGAGGCCACAAGCTATTTCAGCATAACTTTCTGGATTGGCATCAGCTTACCCTCACAGCAGAGACAGAGATTCGCCCCTACTTTGAGAGGTACAGAGGGCTGGTGCACCTGATGTCCTATGAGAGGAGTGCTTATGTGAAGGATTGGGTATGTGTGTTCTACGCCACCCTCTACGTCTCTGAGGGAAGAAGATCGATTGATTTCATGTTCATGGGACAGCACTACCACTTGACGAGGCAAACACTAGCACAGCTGCTAGGCGTGGACCTGCACGACACTTGCATGCATGAGAGAGTATATGGTCAGGCAGACCCACCGAGGAGGCCGCTCACTGGAGGAGTGGCACCAGCACTAGAGGAGATCTGCTCTTTGTTTGGTCCTACTTTCTCTCCTGACCAGCCGAGGGTACCGACATTGCTGACTCCAGCTGTGCGCACTGTGCACCTTGCCTTGCGCCGCACGCTCTTGCCGAGGTCAGGTTACTTGGAGGGGTTCACCTGCCTACAGCAGACTCTCCTGTTCTACATCATGAACGGGATGGAGTTCGACATAGTGGATGTCCTCATATGCGAGATGGAGGATGTGATCACTAACGGGGTGGGCATGATGAGGCAGCTCGTGTATGGACAATGGATCAGCTACCTGCTCACCATGATGGTCCCTGAGGAGTCCGCCGTGCACGACCATCTCACTGACGAGAGTGTCACATGGTTCGGTCACTACCGTGCCCCAGCTCCTGGAGACCGCCGTCTTGGCCGTCCAATCGAGCGTCAGGTCCGTGCACGCTTATCTGAGGAGGACTGGTCGGACCTGGAGAAGGAGGATGAGAGGCTAGCTGAGGCAGAGGCATAGGGTGAGGACTTGCAGCACATCTGGTCCGAGAGCGACACCGACGGCAGTGTCAAAGAGTACTTTCCACCTCCACCCTCACCCAGGTAGCACGACGCGGAGGCTGGAGGCTCTACAGTGCCACCACCTACTCCACCTCCTATCACTGAGGCACAGGTCACTCAGCCGTCAGAGCTCACTTCGCTCCTGCAGTAGATGGTTGAGCAGCAGTGCCTGGACCGGCTTGCAGCTGAGCAGGCCCGAGCGGAGCAGGCCACACGCCTTCTGGAGCTCCAGCAGCAGCAGCAGCAGGAGATGCAGCGCCAGATCGCCCGTGAGAGGCGTGAGGACACTAACCGGCTGACTGGGCTCATAGACCAGATGCACCAGCGCACCCTCGACCAGCAGCAGCAGATGCAACAGGCGATGATGGGCATCCTAGAGTTGATCACCAACCTCTACACCCAGACCGGGATTGCCCCCCCATCGCAGCTGCCAGGAGTTGCTCCACCACCACCAGTCCTAGCTCCAGCTGCAGCTCCGGTGCCGACTACGCCGATCCCCTCCATCAGCATGTCTCCACTACTGGCTCTTGGCGCCCCGATTCACTCCTCGCTGCCGGCTACGACCCTGTTCCAGCAGACGCTGGCATCCGTCGTCAGTGCCCCGCTTCCAGCAGCTACTACACAGCAGGCACCGATGATGGCTCCTACGGCTCCGGCAGCTCCTTCCACCACTACTCCAGGCAGCAGCTCCGACGACAGCGATGGTGACCAGTTTGTCATCGCGCCTAGTACTCAGGGTCTTTAGGCACTCGGATCCCTTTTTGGTGTCTTGATGCCAAAGGGGGAGAAGAGTTAGAGGAGTCAGGGGGAGGAGAGCTTAGTCTCAGGGGGAGTGTCTTAGCTTTAGGGGGAGTCCTTATCATTTTTGTAATTCAATGCTTTTGCTACTCATTTGGTGTTTATTAAGTACTCTTAAGTTATTAATCAATTGAGCTTATTTGATGTCTATCTATATCTTGTGATCACTTGATTTTGAGCCTTCAAATTTTAAGTGTGATAATCTTGTATTCATTGCATATCATTTTAAGTTTCATTCTATCAAATTCATTACTATTGCGCTTTAATTGTTGTGTTGTCATCAATCACCAAAAAGGGGGAGATTGAAAGCATCTAGGCCCCCATGAGGTACGGTTTCGGTGATTCATGACAACCATTGGATTTTACTAATGAATTTGTGAATGCAAGGTCCCCATAATCACTCAATCAAATGAAATCAATATGTCATTGGAGACCCATATACAATCAATTTATGAGATCAAATCAATTATATGAAGACAAGAAGTGAAAGCTCTTATGTCAAAATCATTCAACTTTAAAATTGACAACATTCAATGCTTGAAGATCATCAGAAATGCCTTTGCAACAAATATCAAAGAGGTCAATCGAGCAAGATACAAAATCACTTAGAAACAACTCAAAGGAAACAAAATCAACTCACCGGATCAACCGATGATACCGCAGAACAACACATCGGTCGAGTTGGTTCAGCTGAAGAAGAAGACCTCAGAACAAAGCACTCACCGGATCATCCGATGTGAATGGCTCATCTACATCGGTCCATCAGTACAGTTTGCAATATCATTGGACCAAGTGTAGCACCGGATCATCCGATGTACAGAAATATACACATCGGTCAATAACTCCAGTAAGCATCAAGTTTGAGTCAATTCTGGAGGAAGAGCCACCGGATCATCCGATGAGAAGACAGGAGCAACATCGGTCTAACAACGGTCATATCTGACACAATGATGTTAGCTAAAGTAAACTTGACCGATGATAACTAAAGGGGAGACATCGGATCATTCGGTGTTCACAGTAAAGTTCTGTCAGCCTACTTTTCCAACGGCTATTTCGGGGAGGCTGGCTATAAATACCCCCTAATCCTGTCATTTCGCCAAGTCTTGATCACCAGACACTATCAACACATCCACAAGCGTTCAAGACCAAGAGCAATCACTTCCACATCATTTCGATCACCTATACACAAGGAATTAGGCTAGAACTAGCTAGAGAGAGAGCTTGTGTGCCTCCATTCTGGGTGAGTGGACTCTCTAGGATAGTGAGAGAGCCTCAAGGGAGTGCCCTTGGTGTTTGTAACTGTGAGGAAACTTCCGAAGCTTGCCAAGGCGTTTGTGGAAGCCTGGAGGGTCGAAGTTGTACAAGGCTTGAGCTCCACCTTGCCGAGGTTGGCAAACGGAGAGGAATAGTAAAGATCCCTCGTCTCGGTGACTTGGGTGTGGCAAAACACTTTGGTGGGTGCCACAACATGGATGTAGGAAGATCTTGACGATCTTGCCAAACCACGGGATAAATCCTCGTGTCTCCTCGGGAGTTTGCATCCTCCTCTTTTCCCTTAGGTTTATGCATTTTACATTCCGCAAAGTTCCTATTTACTTGAATGCATAGATAGTTTGCGTAGGGAATTGGGCTTTTAGGAATTAAGTTTTATTGCTTAGATTTTTTAAAGAAGCCCAATTCACCCCCCCCCCTCTTGGGCATTCGATCCTTACAATGGTGTTCATGGTCTTCCGACGCTCATTATCGGAGACATTGGAGTCATCGTCGACGGAGGTGTAAAAAGCCTTCAGGACCTTTTTAGGGTCCTAGAAGCCTAACTCTTCTTCAGCCAGAGTTTCATTGACTTTCTGTTTTCCTTGCCACTGACGGAAAGGAACTTCTTCCCGGCGCTTGTTGTAGCGCTCGGCAAGGTTTTTGACCTCCGGACAGTCCTCCAAGTTGTGGTCGTTCGACTTGTGGATAGGACACCACACTTTGGAGTTGCCACCATCTTCAGAGGACGACTGAGGTTGTTTCTCGGGGCATGGCCCCCGGCCACCCGGAGCTGTAGCAGCTGCAGCGGTAGATGTGTCGGCCGACGGCTTCTTCTTGCCGTTGGACTTTTTCTTCTTTTTGCCACTCCTGGAGGTAGTGGCTTCGCCTTTGGAGGATTTTTTTCCATCCTCCGAAGGTGGTTTGGAGTGCATTTCATGGCCCTCCGCAGCTTTGGCACACTTGTCTGCCAAGCTAAAGAGCTCCGTAACGCTGGTGATCTCCTTGATTGTCAGCTTCTCCAGCATGTTCTTATCTCATATGTCCTGTCTAAATTCCACGATAACAGAGGCGTTGGAGATAGAAGGAATAGTGTTTCGTACCTGGGAGAATCTCTGGATGAACAAGCGCAGAGATTCTCCCCCCTTCTGCACGACTGCAAAAAGGTCCAGTTCGGTACCTGGTCGGGTGTATGAACTCCCGAAATTGGCGGTGAATTGTTGGCACAATTCCTCCCAACTATTGATGGAGTTGTGAGGAAGGCTCATGAACCAGGACCTGGTGGTCCCAGTCAAGGCCACTGGGAAGTAGTTGGCCATTACGACCTTGTTACCTCCGACCGCAAAGGATTGTAGTGGAATAAATCTGGAGAAACTCGGCGGGATTAACAGTCCCGTCGAATTTCTTCGGCAGATGAGGTCAGAACTTTTGTGGCCATCTGACCATGCGTAAGTGCATGACCAGAGCCGAATAGCCTCCTCCTACTCCCTCGGGAGCAGGACTGTCTCGAGCCTCTCGCCTTTCGCGAGCACGCTCGATATGGACACGGCCGTCCTGTTGATGGTAACGGCGATCAAGCTCTGCCCAGAGGTCGTGAGTTGAAAGCCTGGTTACCGTATGAGTGCGTAGCACCCCGGAAGGTAGCGACGTAACTTGCTATGATGCAGCACACCTCCTATTTTGGGAAGCATGCGGACCAAGTCTGCCAGACATGGTCTGGCGCTGCGATGGGGCCCGCCCCGAAGGGGGAGGAGCTTGGTTGCTGATGCAGTCGGCTGCTGCTGCAACCATATGTTCACATCAGCCCTCCACTGCTCCATTGCACCCTGGGACGCACCTGGAGGTGGTGGACGTTGGAGGAGAGCACGCGCTGCATGAAGCGTGTGTTCTGGGTTGTTGTTATTCGCCGATGTGGTGACCGATGCCGATGCACCGTCACGCTGCCCATCTTGACGTGATGGTGCAGGTGGTGGCAGTGAAGGCATGACTCCTGCTGGAGCCACGGCACCTGCTGGTTGCTGCATGTTGGAGGGATTGCCCCCAGCGGGTTGAACAGCAGGATTGCCGTTGGATGATCCAGCAGCTGAGTTCACCATACTTGAAATCTCGGGCGCCCCCCTTCCTGACGCGCCAACTGTCGATGTTTGGATCCGACAGATCTCCCGATACTACCTTTGGTAGATCGAGGAGTTGTAGTTCGGTGAAGGGCGCGCAGAGATTCAAGAAGGTGAAAGACATGTGTACACAGAGATCTATGTGGTTCGGGCCGCCTGAGCATAATACCCTACTCCACGGGGTGTGTTGGTGATGTATTAAGCGTGTGAGTCTAGAAGAATCTCCAGAAGAAGAAGCTCGTCTAGCTCAGGGAGTTCAATCATGGTCTGGAACCGTCCCTTGTGTATCGTCGACCAGTCCTTTTATAGTACAAGGACTGGTCGTTACACCGTTGGCCATGACCGACATGTGGCCACGGCGGTTACACATGCTTGATACACAATTAATGAGGTTAATTACCCTTAATAGCCTGGTAACGGGCCTTAACAGTGCCGTTACCAGTATTAAGGGCCATCCGATCATGTGTCATTAATATGGCCTTAATGACACTTAATCGGGTCTTGAAGTCTTTGATTGCTCCTTGAAGGTCCGGAGTTGTTGGAGGGTTCACCAATCTGATTGTTGAAGTTGAAGGTCCGGCAGTCGCCACGTGGCAGCTCTGGAGCTTACCGTCGTGGACGGGTAGGTCCGGTGCTGCTGGACACGTGTCAGTACCGGAGCTTCCCCCTGTCTGGGGTTAGGTCCGGGGATGCCATACTGGTATCTAGTCCAAAGCTTTCCCATGTGTGGGCGATAGCTCCGGTCTTGTGATACACGTGGCGGCCCTGGGACTAACCATGTCGGGGAAGCAGGTCCGGTTACACCTAACATGTGGGGCCTTCAAAGGTCTTCAAATCTGGTAGATGGAGTTTCCTTGTGATCTTTGCAATCCCAAGGGATATCCGGTACGGAGGGTACCGACATTGATCATATGACATTTACAATAGATTATATACAACATCCGCCTTATTCTAACCAACCAAGCCAAGCCTATGTCATTTAACAATCAGAAGCTTAAGGACATGATTTTAGTCATACACAACTCCTTTCAAGTTCATATCAAAGTGCAATGATAAGCAGTCTCAAAAGAAAAGTGTGATGCATGCATATTCTCTTGATCTTTTCAGATTTTTCATTTGATCATAAAAGTTTAATATGTGGGCTATTGATTGATTAATTTTTCATGATTAAAAGCACTTGTGACCATGCAACAAGTTCAAAACAGTAAGAAAGTTCAATCATGACCAGATTTAGTGCAATGATAAGCCATCTCAAAAGAAGTGTGATGCATGCATATTCTCTTGATCTTTTCTCATTTCTTTATTTGAACATAAAAACTCAAAATGTGAGTTGCTTACTTGATTAATTCTTTTAAAAGCACTTGTGAGCATCCAACAGATTCAAAACAGCAAGAAAGTTCGATCATGACCAGATTTAGTGTAAGTAATTATTCCAATTACTAGTCATAGTAAAAACTACAAATTGTATAACATGGGTGCTTTGTGTGCTAAGTCAAGCTCATGATGATCTAGCTTGATTTGAGCCTTATCTTCCTCAACTTGCTTGACATGAGATGTGAGCGTGTCATGCTCCTTAAGTATGCTTTCATACTTGTCAAGCAAATCGAGGTTAGCACTCTCAAGCTTAGCACGAGCTTGTTCAAGAGCCTTGACCTTACTATTTTCCCTTTTAATGATAGTGTGGTATTCATTTATCATTGAAGCTAAGTCATCAGAGGAAAGCTCATCATTGCTAGAGTCATCACATACCTTGGTGTTACCTTTTGCCATGAGGCACATGGGAGGTGGACGAAGAGATAAATCATCATTGTTGGCAATGGCAAGGCCGGCCAAGCTCTCTTCTTCTGCTTCACTCTCTTCATCACTAGATTCTTCGTCGGTGATCCATTCATTTGCCTCAAACATGAACACCTTTTGTGGACCTTTTTTCTTCTTTGGAAAGAGTTTTGCCTTTTTGCCTTTGTCATACTTCTTCTTCCCAAAGAATCCTGGTTTGGGCTTGACCTCTTCTTCATCATCCTCACTATCCTCAAGCTTGCGATGCTTGCCCTTGTAGTTCTCTCTTCTTTTGTCCGGTTTTGGACAATCATAGGAGATGTGGCCTTGATCACCACAATTATAGCAAGTATTGTTGTCATCTTTCCTTGATAGAAATGCTTTCTTTTTGGGATCAAAGTTGTATCCCTTCTTGGCAATTTTGGAGTTCAAGCGAGAGAATTTTCTCATCATCAATGCAAGCTCATCATTGTCATCTTCACTTGATGCTTGCTCTTCTTCACTTGAGCTAGGCTCGATCACTTTCTTTTTCTTGAGATTTGTTCTCTTGGTGGAAGCCTCTAGAGCAATTGTCTTTGAAGATGATTCCTCCATCATCCCAAGAACGCTCATCTCATGAGCGCGAATCTCTCCAATAAGTTCAGAAACTTCAATGTGATCAAGAGATTCCTTTTGAAGCATGGAGTTGATGATGTTGTACTTTGGCTTAGGAAGAAGCATAAGAATCTTGCGATTGATGAGTACCTTGCCAAGAGAAGCAATATCAAGAGCATTAATTTCCCCAATAAGAACATTCAAGCGAGAAAACATTTCATTGACATTTTCATGAGGTAGCATTTTGAACTCATCATATTTGGTCTTAAGCATGTGATACTTTAGTTCTTTAACACGAGAAGAACCCTCATGAATTTCAATCAAGCAAGCCCAAATTTCACAAGCTTTTTCTTTGCTAGCAATCCAAGCAAACACATCTTGACTAATGCATTCGTAAATAGCATTTCTAACCTTGGCATCCCACTTGATTTGATCGCCTATGTATTCATGCTCACCAAACCCCGCATGGGTCACTTCCCATGCCTCGGGAGCAATAGCCTCTCGATAAGCACACATACGTGCATTCCAATAGGCAAAGTTCTTGCCCTCGAAGATGGGAACCGAACCCCCAATCTTGGCCATTTTGGCTCTCTAGCGGTGAAGCTAGAATGATCCAATGAGCAACCTTGCTCTGATACCAATTGTAAGGATGGAATGCCCAAGAGAGGGGGTGAATTGGGCTTATTTTTAAAAATTAAAGCAATAAAAACACAACTACTAAAAGCCCAATTCCCTATGCATTCAAGTGAATAATAAGTTTGCGGTATATGAAATGCATAAGTATAATGGGAAAGGAAGAGTATGCAAACTCCCGAGAAGACACGAAGACAAGGTGATTTATCCCGTGATTCGGCAAGATCATCAAGACCTTCCTACATCCACGTTGTGGCACCCACCAAAGGGTGTAGCCACTCCCAAGTCACCAAGACCAGGGATCTTCACTAAGAGTCTCCGTTCACCATCTCCGGCAAGGTGGAGCTCAAGCCTTGTACAAGTTTGATCTTCCGGGCTTCCACAACCGACTTGGCAAGCTCCGGAAGGATCTCTCCAATCACCGACTGATACACGGTGAATGCAATCACCAAGAGACACTCCCTTACAGCTCTCACTAGACTAGAGACTCCAATCACCAAGAATGGAAGCACACAAGCATCATCTCTAGTAAGTTCTAGCCTATCTCTTGGTGTACAAGTGGTGTAAATGATGTGGAAGTGGTTGCTCAACGTATTGAATGCTTGATAATGTGTAGAGTAGCTCTGGGCATCAAGACTTGTCGAAATGACTGGTTGAAGGGGTATAAATAGCCTGCTTCCACGAGATAGCCATTGGAAAAGTAGGCTGACATCACTGTTCTGCAAACACCGGATGATCCGATGTTCTCCCTTCAGCTGTCATCAGTCGAATACAAATTAGTTGAGGTCACTGTGTCAGATATGACCGTTGATTGACCGATGTTGTGTACACCTGTACATCGGATAATCCGGTGACACTTGGTCCAGAATGGTCCAGAAATAATGCTTACTGGAATGATCGACCGATGTAACACATGCTTCAACATCAGATGATCCGGTGTATACTCAAGACTGAGATCTTCTTCTGCTACAGAGCCAACTGGACCGATGTAGTCTTTTCTGGATACATCGGATGAACCGGTGAGTTGATTTTGTCTGCTTCGAGTTGTTCTAAGTGATTCTTTTGGAATTTGTATGAGTGACCTCTGAGACATTGGTTTGAAATGTTCTTCTGATGACGACTAAGTCTTGTGTGCTGTCAATTTTGATGGAATAATTTTGACATATATGTTTTTCCTTTCAGTCTTCATGAAAATTGATTGACCTCGTAAAATAGTTTGTTGAGGGGTCTCCAATTGTATCCAATGAGCAGTAGATGATATAAAATAGAGTCCATTAAGTGTGATAAATTATATGAGAGACCTTGCATCCACAAACTTCTTAGTGATATCCAACAGTTGTCATTAATCACCGAAACTATACCTTATGGGGGCCTAGATGCTTTCAAACGTCCCCTCTTGGTCACGTCCATACTTTCAGTACTGGCATACATACCATACCGTGTCTCTCCTAGAGGAAACATGTGTCATGCGTACATACCCACGTCCCTGCCTCGTATACACCCGTGAAAGTGCGAGGGTCGACTCTGATACCATTTTGTAACACCCCAACCACTACGGGTCTGGCGATCGTTACTTGTGGCGGCTCTATAGGATCATATACTAGCCCCACAAACCAACACTAGTCTTTTCTGCGCATTTTGTCCTCACTCGTGCGCATCTGGGAAAACTTTCCGGTTGGTCACCCATCCCTAAATTGCTCCGAGCCAAGTACGCTTAACCTCAGAGTTCTTTGCAGGTGAGCTCCGGAAAAGAAGGTATACCTTAGTGGTATGAGTTATTCTATCAATCCTATTAAACCTTAAGCCAGGATGTCACTACTACAAATGATCATTTTTATTCAAACACTTTGGGTTGAGCCATAATATTTATGTCTATTTACTGAATTTCGACCAAATACACTAAATCATAGTACATTCGGTAAATAGATGGTGCAAAGTCTCTAATCTTTGTTAGAAAATAGGAGGCAATTTACTGAAAATTCTGGGAAACACGAGAAAACCGCATCGATCGGCAGACAGACGGGACGAGAATAACGCATACCGATTTGAAGTCGAATGCACCGCTGTAGATCTGATGGTGAACAGCCGCTGCAGGCGTTGGTGACGACGTTGAGCCACAGCGCCCGATCTCCTCGGTAGACGAGCTGTGGTGAAGAACGCGAGCATTTGTGCGGAGCGCTTCCCAAAAATCTTATTCGCCCTCTCCCGGTGCAGGATCGCAAGGGCGAGCGGTTCCGGAGACCTGCTCTCCCGATCGTCGGTGCACGCCGGCGCTCGGGATGGAGTAGACTAGAAGGCGGCGCAAGGAACTCGAACGTGGTAACGATCTGATCATGGGATGCCCTGTCGTACCGTGGACGCCCGTATTTATAGAGTCCCAGGAGGCGGTTCGTATGAGATCCGAACTGACTCCGCAGTCGTAGACGCGTCCATCTCCAAGGACTTGGACTCTGACTCGATAGCCCCAAAAATTCGGAGGCCCAAAAGCCCAAAGCCCAATTTAATTTTTCTGCAAAAATATAAAACCTGGGCTCGGCTCGAGGCTCGAATTCACACGAACACACGCGCACGTGCGTGTGCGCATGTGCGGGGTGAGGTGAGGCGTGACGTGGCGTGGCGAGGCGAGGCGAGCGAGGAGGAGGAGGAGGAGGAGAGCGCGTGGGCCACCCCTCTCTTACTCCCTTCTCTCTCACTCAAGGAGTGGAAGAGCAACCTCCCTTATATGTAGGGGTTGCTCCACTTCCACTTCCCATGTGGGACTAAACACTTAGCACCACTTTCTCTTGCACTAATGGGCCTCTGAGATTTATTGCGAATTAATTCTGAATATGTACTGGGCCAAGCCCATTAATTCCAACAATCCCCCACCAGATCTCAAAGCCATTAGGAGAGAGGTCATTCTCGTTCCTTGTTTGATATACTAGTGTTTCAGTAGAGACTGTGAAGTTGAACTTCTGCCTAGATCCTCAAGTTTCATCAGGTCACAACTTGAACAATGGACTACGCCTTGAATTGCAAGTTTTGTGTGAACTGACTTCACTCAAAGACCATTACCAGTACTTTGACTACCAGTAGTCTACCCCGCGGGTGGAGCATATGCGTCGTACTCCCTGGTCTCTTCATGAGCTTTCCAGAGATCACCCAAATCTCACAGACTGCGACGTTAGACAGTCGGAGCTCATATAGGTGTGTTTCCTTCAAGACTGCCCTATAGGATGGCATCTTTGCTACACATAGCCAACAGAAACACATTAAGGCAATTCGCCAACCTTCCTTACAGTTTGAGAGTACCAGTGTGCATCTTCACATAGAGAGGGTATGAAGGAAGTACTCTCCTCGGTGAACCACTAGCTTGTTTTCCCATGTCCTAATTCACGGGATCTCCGATCACATAGGTTGGGTTACTACTATGGTGTGACATCAATGGGTCTCAAACCCATCTCTCTCGATGCACTTTCTATCACATTACATGATAGACCCTTCGTAAAGGGATCTGCCAGGTTTTTGTCTATTTGTATGTACGAAACAGTAATAACTCCGGAGTTTCTCATTTTCCTGATAGATTTTAAACGTCTCTTGACGTGTCTTGATGATTTTGCATTATCCTTAGACCTGGTCACTTTGGAAATCACCGTCTGATTGTCACAGTTCATAAGTATTGCCGGCAATGGTTTCTCAACTATAGGCAAATCCATCAAGAGCTCTCGCAGCCATTCTGCCTCTGCAGTTGCTGTCTCTAAAGCAGTGAGTTCTGCTTCCATGGTTGACCTCGTCAAAATGGTCTGTTTGCAAGACCTCCATGATATAGCGCCACCAGCTAGAGTGAACACATATCCACTCGTGGCATAGAGTTCATCAACATCAGAGATCCAATTCGAATCACTATAACCATCAGGCACGGCCGGATGCCCAGTAGTGAATTTCATAACTCATTGTACCTCTCAAGTAGCGCATAACCCTTTCAAGTGCATGCCAATGATCTGTATCCGGGTTTGACATGAACCTGCTCAGTTTGCTCACAGCAAACGAGATATCAGGACGGGTTGCGCTAGCTAAGTACATGAATGAACCGATCATCTGAGAATATGTGAGTTGATCTCTTGACTCTTTCTTCTTCTTTCTAAGTATCACGCTGGGATCATAAGGCGTTGGAGAAATCTTACTATCCATAAAGTCGAACCGGCTCAAGATTTTCTCAACATAGTGGGATTGACTTAAAGTAATTCCACTCTCATCCTTATTCAACTTAATGTTCAAAATAACATTAGCTTCTCCCAGATCTTTCATATCAAAACACTTTGATAGAAAAGACTTGACCTCAAAAATTATATTAATGCTCGTACCAAAAATGAGTATATCATCCACATACAAGCATAATATAACGCTATCGCCCCCACCATGGTGATAGTACACGCACCGATCAGCCTCATTAATGACAAAGCCAGCAGAAGTCAAAGTACTATCAAACTTCTCATGCCATTGCTTAGGTGCTTGTTTCAGGCCATACAAGGATTTCAACAATTTGCACACCTTTGTCTCTTCACCTTTTACTACGAACCCATCAAGCTGTTCCATATAAATCTCCTCTTCTAACTCTCCATTAAGGAAAGCTGTCTTCACATCCATTTGATGGATGATTAGACCATAAGAGGCAGCCAGAGAAAGTAGTACACGAATTGTCGTCATTCTGGCGACAGGTGAATAGGTGTCAAAATAGTCTTCACCTACCTTTTGAGTATAGCCCTTTGCAACTAGTCTTGCCTTGTACTTTCCAATAGTACCATCAGGCCTGAGCTTCTTCTTGAACACCCACTTGCAGCCTACTGGTTTGCACCCGTATGGCCGTTCAGTTAACTCTCAGGTTCCATTGGAAAGAATTGAGTCCATCTCACTATGAACTGCTTCTTTCCAGTCATCTGCATCAGGTGATGCATATGCCTCTGCTATGGATCTAGGAGTGTCGTCCACAAGGTACACAATGAAATCATCACCGAAGGATTTTGCAATCCGTGATCTCTTACTCGACTGAGTTATTTCATTGTGTTTCTCCTCTGGGACATTCTCAAACGGTGTATCAAGAAACTCGCTAGTTGTGGTGGATTCAGGACAAATTCCAAAAGAGATCCTAGCAGTGCTATGCATATCTTTCATAGGAAAAATATTCTCAAAAAATGTTGCATCACAAGATTCCATAATAGTATCAACATGCATATCAGGTACCTCAGATTTAACTACTAAAAATCTATATGCGATGCTCCGATGAGCATAGCCTAGAAAGATACAATCCACTGTCTTTGGTCCCAGCTTGCGTTTCTTGATAATTGGAACATTGACCTTTGCCAAACATCCCCAAGTACACAAGTATGAAAGTGATGTTTTTCTCCCAACCCACTCCTCATAAGAGGTTTTCTCTTTATTCTTGTTTGGAACGCGGTTTAGGATATCACATGAAGTCAATAGAGCCTCCCCACACCATGCCTTAGATAATCCGGACGTGTCTAACATGGCATTCACCAAGTCACACAATGTGCGTTTTTCCTCTCGGCTACCTCGTTTGATTGGGGTGAATAGGGAGGCGTCCTCTCATGTATAATACCGTGTTTTGCACAAAAATCATCAAATATTTTGGGAAAATACTCACCACCACGATCTGACCTAAGACGTTTGATCTTTCTCTCTAATTGGGTTTCTACTTCAGAATTATAGATTTTAAAGTAGTCTAAAGCTTCATCTTTAGTTTGCAACAAGTAAACATAGCAGAATCTAGTAGAATCGTGTATTAATGTCATAAAATATTTCTTTCCACCTTTTGTCAACACCATTCATCTCGCATAGATCAGAATGTATGAGTTCTAATGGTGCCAAGTTTCTCTCCTCGGCTGCCTTGTGAGGCTTTCGAGGTTGCTTTGACTGCACACAACTATGGCACTTAGAACCTTTGGTAATAGTGAATTCCGGAATTAATTTGAGACTAGATAGCCGATTCATTAAACCAAAATTAATGTGACATAAACGAGAATGGCAAACACTTGCATCATCATTAATACCGCCACAAATATGGTTTATTGACTTATTACTAAACTCTGAAAGAGAAAAGCGGAACAAGCCTCCGCATTCATAGCCTTTACCAATAAATTGTTCATGCTTAGACACAACTATTTTATTGGACTCTAAAACTATTTTAAATCCATCTCTGCATAGAAGGGTACCGCTAATAAGATTCTTGTTCATAGTAGGGACATGCTGCACGTTCTTCAGCTGGACAATCTTTCCCGAAGTGAACTTCAGATCAACCGTGCCAACACCACGAACAGAAGCATGTGACCCATTCCCCATTAGGACGGCGAAATCCCGGACGAACTGTAAGAAGTAAACATGGTGTGACGCCTGGTTCCGAAAAAATGAACCAAGCTAACGTATATGTGTGCCCAGGTTGTTCATCACACATACACGAGTGCAATCACAAAAGAGTATACAGAAAATTACCACAGAACAAGATTAATTAACCAAATTTTATTACACAAACCAGATTATCCTCAAATACAAGCTCTAATGAATATTAATGACCAGTTCAACTAATGCAGCGGAAATAAACTAATTAAGCAAACTAAGCAACTATGCAGCATAAGTGACAGGGTATGTATGCGCAGCTCCAATCAACACCACAGGCAAAGCTGACGGTAGACACGGCCTAGAACTCCGCATTATCGCCATTAAACTCCCAATCCTGACCTGCAACTGTTGGGGGGGGGGGATTGCAAGAGTGAGTACATGTCGTACTCAGCAAGTGTGGAAAGTATGACATGTGGCTGATTCAAATAACGACAATAATAATGGCAAAGTGCTGAAAAGTACAGTAAAACATTTGAAAAGCAATATGTATATTATATGTATGTGAAGTAAGCCCATCATAATCATAAATAATACCATAATACCAATCTGAATTCACTACCATCATCAATGATTCCAGATTTCACCATCGTCAATAACCATATTCAATACCAGAAATTAATCCATAACCATTACCAAACCATAACCATCCCATATTCCAATTTCCCTCTAATCATGGAAGTTGTCCAGGTGCTCATAACCGGGAGCACGGCTATCATGATAGTTTTAGTTAACTCTGCAGAGTTTGTACCTCTTTACCCACGTGTTCGTGATTTCATCACCTTTCGGTGACTAAGAACCTCCCTTGTGCCCATGACCCGTCGGTCACATTACACACTTCCGTTGGTGTGTGGCTAAGAGATCACAAAATAGCCTTTACAAAGGGATTACTAGCCTATTCAGACCCACTGAGGTTTCACCGGTGGCGATGCCTCCAACTGAGCACATCTTCAACCAAGGGCCCCCTCTTGAGCCATTCGGATCCCAGGGTAGTCCCACCAATCATCAACAAACCCAATCCGACTACCCCTTCCCCGAGCATCCTTAATGGTCCAAATAGCACTGGCAAAACATTAATTAATCAGCTACGCCGCACCCATACTTGGCCTCGTGGTGGCACTGTAGTCCTGGCTTATTCTCGCATGAATCGGTCCTTAGATCTAAAGCAAGCAAACCACCATAACATCCAACCCATCCACATACCAAGCTTGCTTAGATCACCCATTACCATACCATATTTAACCAGTTCATGTTAACCATAATCTCATCCATGCATAATTAAATTGAGTGGTATAGTTACTTCCCATCCCAGTTGATTAAGCGAAGCAAAAGGTAAAAAGTCCATCCCGACGCTCTACCATAAATTCCAGGTGACAAGGGTGGTTTAACAAATCTAGTAGACTTCTTAACATAGGATTCCCATCAAATTGACACAAGCATGCAGTTTTGCAAACAAAACATTTATTTTAAAACAGGATCAATATGCTTCAAGGACACTTGCCTTGCTCTTGCTATTGATCAGGATCAAAGCCTTCGAACTCTTGATGCTGGAGATCCTCCGCGGCACTTTCTAGCGCAAATCCGTCTAATCCATATAATAAACATACAAGA
This sequence comes from Tuctoria greenei, assembly GCA_036927565.1. Classification (NCBI taxonomy): domain Eukaryota; kingdom Viridiplantae; phylum Streptophyta; class Magnoliopsida; order Poales; family Poaceae; genus Tuctoria; species Tuctoria greenei. Next base: position 177,757,431 of record JAYESD010000006.1, read on the forward strand.
CAAGAAACACAATCAAAGAGTGCACAAATATTACTCAATATGACATGACATGCATGATTGATGCAAATGCAAGGTAGAACTTGTTACTAGATTGCTTTTAATGATAACTAACTAGTTCTAATAGCTTTTAACAAGTTTATACAGGTTTGGATTCAATTAGATCAAATTTTAGAATTAATTCAACACAATTTAACCGGGAAGATCGGACTAGTCCTCTAGGGACCGGACAAGTCCGCACTTGCGAGATCAGTGGATTAGGGTTTTCTAGATCGACATGAATTTGGAGATTAGAGGTTGAATTCACGTAAGGAAAAGAGAATAGAAGGTATACCAGGTGTTTAGAACTCCAATGAATCAAGAAACTTGGAGGTAGCACTTGGATCTTGATGATCTAGGGTTGGTGATGAACTTGGAGATGAATTGGTGGTGAAGGACAAAACTTGGTGGAGATCTTGATCCTCCTTCGTTTCCTCCTCTTCTTCCTCTTGCTTGGGATCTTCTCCCCCCTCCTTGATGGTGGCTCCCCACGAACTAGGGTTCGGGTGGGTGGAAAAGTGGCAAATAGATGTCAAACCAAGGGGTGGGGCTGTTTATAAAGAGGTGGAGGCTAGGGTTAGATGGATTTCGAGTTTTGGGATGAGTAGAGGCCGGTTTAGAGTCCCACATGGGCTCTAAAAGAGTTAGGCACGAAGTACCTAGGCCCACTTAACGTGAAACCCAAGAAACAAGTCGCAGAACAAAAGATCAACTCAGAGTCGTGAAATATCGGACAAGTCCGGAAAGGACCGAACTAGTCCGAAGTCGTCCAGAGAGAAAATCAGACAAGTCTGGTCAAAAATCGGACGAGTACGAATTTTGAACAGAGAGGAAAAACAGACAAGTCCGCTGGAACACCGGACTAGTCCGGAAAAGTCCAGGAACTTAGCAAATTTTCAAGGATTCATGGAATATCGGACTAGTCCGCACAAAATCGGACAAGTCCGAATTTTTCCAGAGCCAAAATCGGACTAGTCCGCAGCAAAAACGGACAAGTCCGTTTTTAGTCAGAGAGAAATCGGACTAGTCCTCAGTAAAATTGGACTAGTCCGCACTTTCCTGCGTTTTAAGTGCGGTTTTGCTCCAAATCAATTTTAAATGCTCCGAATCAATGTTAAACTCGTTCCTCTTGTTGTGGGCTAATGTTAAACATGTATATGAGTGCATGTAGGGCATGATGCATGAAAATGAGGGTGTTACAAACCTACCCCCCTTAAAATGAATCTCGCCCTCGAGATTCGACGTGGAAGAGAAGAGATAGGGAAATTCCTTCTTGAGATCATCTTCTAGCTCCCAAGTTGCTTCTTTTTCGGTATGGTGCTTCCATTGAACTTTACACCATCGAATCACCTTGTTCCTTGTGACTCTCTCCTTGGTTTCCAAGATTTTGAACGGTTGCTCGACATACGTCAAATCTTCCTCTAGTTCCAATTCTTCCATTGGCACTTGTTCTTCCGGTACTCTCAAACACTTCTTGAGCTGGGAAACATGAAAGACATCATGTACATCTGAAAGATGAGCTGGCATCTCCAACTTATACGCTACTTCTCCTCTTTTGTCCAAAATCTTGAATGGTCCAATATAGTGAGGTGCGAGCTTGCCCCTTATGTTAAACTTCTTATGACCTCTCATTGGTGACACCTTGAGGTAAACAAAATCTCCTATTTCAAAGGCTAATTTCCTTCGCCTATTATCCGCATAGCCTTTTTGCCTTGATTGGGCAGTCCTCATGTTTTCACGAATTATTGGACTTGCTTTTCGGCTTCTTGCAACACGTCCGGACCAAATACTTGAGTTTCTCCTGACTCATTCCAGAATAAAGGTGTCCTACACTTCCTCCCATAAAGCACTTCATACGGTGACATCTTCAAACTTGCTTGGTAACTATTGTTGTATGAAAACTCCGCGTATGGCAAGCTTTTGTCCCAACTTTTCCCATGCTTTAAAGCACAAGCTCTTAACATGTCCTCCAAAGTCTGATTGGTCCTCTCAGTTTGTCCGTCCATTTGAGGATGATATGCTGAACTAAAATTCAACCTCGTTCCCAAAGCTTCATGCAATTTTTGCCAAAATATGGAGGTAAATTGAGAACCTCTATCCGAGACTATCTTCTTAGGGACTCCATGTCGACACACAATATGCTCCATGTATATTTCAGCCAATCGTGCAGCTGTATATTTGGTCTTCACAGGGACAAAATGAGCCGTCTTGGTTAAGCGATCCACAATTACCCAAATTGAGTCATACCCGGACTGAGTACGTGGTAACCCAACTATGAAGTTCATACCAATTTCTTCCCACTTCCATTCCGGAATATTTAATGGTTGTAATAGTCCAACTGGCCTTTGATGTTCCGCCTTGACTCGTTGACACGCATCACACAATGCCACATATTCAGCTATGTCCTTTTTCATGCTACCCCACCAATAGCAAGCCTTCAAGTCCTTGTACATCTTCGTACATCCGGGGTGAATCGAGTAAGGCGAGTCATGTGCCTCCTTTAATATTGTCTCCCGAATATTCTTTACATTAGGCACAACGATCCTCTTTCCAAGCCATAAGGTACCATACTCGTCTTCATCAAATCTGAATTCTCTCCCTTCCTCAGTCCTTTCCTTGATTTCCTTGATCTCTTCATCTGCGGTTTGGGCCTCTCGAATTTCTTGCTCCAAGGTTGGGTTTAACTCCATCATCTCTGTCTCATTTACAAACCCGAGGTTCAACCGTTCAAACTTCTTACATAACTCGAATGGTAACTCTCGAACCGTGAGTTGATGACTTACTCCTTTTCTACTCAAAGCATCGGCCACTACATTGGCTTTTCCCGGATGATAGTTGATCCCCAAATCATAATCTTTGATGAGCTCCAACCATCTTCGTTGCCTCAAGTTCAGATCCGTTTGTGTGAAAATATACTTCAAACTCTTATGATCCGTGTAAATTTCACACCTATGTCCAAGAATATAGTGTCTCCAAATCTTCAATGCATGTACCACGGCTGCAAGTTCTAAATCATGTGTTGGGTAATTCTGCTCATGGTTCTTCAATTGTCTTGACGCATAGGCGACCACTTGACCTTCTTGCATAAGCACGCATCCGAGTCCTTGTCTTGATGCGTCGTACAAATCCAAATTTCTTGCTCACATCTAGTAATACCAGCATCGGTGCAGTTATAAATCTCTTCTTCACCTCCTCAATGTCGTCCTAGCAAGATAGAGTCCATTTGAGAAGCTTTCCCCTTGTTAGCAACTCAGTCATGCGCTTCACTACGTTGGAGTAGTCCTTGATGATTGGTTAGCTTTGATATTTATTGCGACGCATCAACTCCAATGCTAACTTCCTTATCACCTGTCGATTGCTTTGTCCTTGTGGCATATTGGACCACTCCATCATGCTTCCGTAGTCAATCCAATCCAAGCGTCATGTCTGATCCTTGTGAATCCAAAACAATAAGGTTGGCGGAGGATTCTACCCCCCTTATTTTAAAACTTGCTCTTGGACACACCATCTTTGTTCTCATCTTCCATACAGCTTCGTCTAAGACAGTGGATCTTCTGGTTGTGTCCTTCTTCCATTGAAGTAGAGATCGAGCGAGAAAGAAAAGAAAGATAGAACGAATTCCCAACTATATGCATCAAGGAATATGAAACTAAACAACTAGCTACACTAACCTAGGTGGACATGGCAATGCTAAGGCATCCCAAAATCCTCTATTAAGCACACAAGCAAACAATATATATACCAAACAGCACTCCAAGCAAAAACACATCGATTCCTGAGTGCTCCTATGTGCTCTAAGGTGTCCATTCCATCTACGCCGCGTCCTACGGTCAACATGTGGCTCTGATACCAATCTGTGACGCTCGGTTCCGAAAAAATGAACCAAGCTAACGTATATGTGTGCCCAGGTTGTTCATCACACATACACGAGTGCAATCACAAAAGAGTATACAGAAAATTACCACAGAACAAGATTAATTAACCAAATTTTATTACACAAACCAGATTATCCTCGAATACAAGCTCTAATGAATATTAATGACAAGTTCAACTAATGTAGCGGAAATAAACTAATTAAGCAAACTAAGCAACTATGCAGCATAAGCGACAGGGTATGTATGCGCGGCTCCAATCAACACCACAGGCAAAGCTGACAGTAGACATGGCCTAGAACTCCGCATTATCGGCATTAAACTCCCAATCCTGACCTGCAACTGTTGGGGGGGGGGATTGCAAGAGTGAGTACATGTCGTACTCAACAAGTGTGGAAAGTATGACATGTGGCTGATTCAAATGACGATAATAATAATGGCAAAGTGTTGAAAAGTACAGTAAAACATTTGAAAAGCAATATGTATATTATATGTATATGAAGTAAGCCCATCATAATCATAAGTAATACCATAATACCAATCTGAATTCACTACCATCATCAATGATTCCAGATTTCACCATCGTCAATAACCATATTCAATACCAGAAATTAATCCATAACCATTACCAAACCATAACCATCCCAAATTCCAATTTCCCTCTAATCATGGAAGTTGTCCAGGTGCTCATAACCGGGAGCACGGCTATCATGATAGTTTTAGTTAACTCTGCAGAGTTTGTACCTCTTTACCCACGTGTTCGTGATTTCATCACCTTTCGGTGACTAAGAACCTCCCTTGTGCCCATGACCCGTCGGTCACATTACACACTTTCGTTGGTGTGTGGTCAAGAGATCACAAAATAGCCTTTACAAAGGGATTACTAGCCTATTTAGACCCACTGAGGTTTCACCGGTGGTGATGCCTCCAACTGAGCACATCTTCAACCAAGGGCCCCCTCTTGAGCCATTCGGATCCCAGGGTAGTCCCACCAATCATCAACAAACCCAATTCGAATACCCCTTCCCCGAGCATCATTAATGGTCCAAATAGCACTGGCAAAGCCCTAATTAATTAGCTACGCCGCACCCATACTTGGCCTCGTGGTGGCACTGTAGTCCTGGCTTATTCTCGCATGAACTGGTCCTTAGATCTAAAGCAAGCAAACCACCATAACATCCAACCCATCCACATACCAAGCTTGCTTATATCACCCATTACCATACCATATTTAACCAGTTCATGTTAACCATAATCTCATCCATGCATAATTAAATTGAGTGGTATGTTTACTTCCCATCCCAGTTGATTAAGCGAAGCAAAAGGTAAAAAGTCCATCCCGACGCTCTACCATAAATTCCAGGTGACAAGGGTGGTTTAACAAATCTAGTAAACTTCCTACCATAGGATTCCCATCAAATTGACACAAGCATGCAGTTTTGCAAACAAAACATTTATTTTAAAACAGGATCAATATGCTTCAAGGACACTTGCCTTGCTCTTGCTGTTGATCAGGATCAAAGCCTTCGAACTCTCGATGCTGGAGATCCTCCGTGGCACTTTCTAGCGCAAATGCGTCTAATCAACATAATAAACATACAAGACAAGAAACAAATCAAAGAGTGCACAAATATTACTCAATATGACATGACATGCATGATTGATGCAAATGCAAGGTAGAACTTGTTACTAGATTGCTTTTAATGATAACTAACTAGTTCTAATAGCTTTTAACAAGTTTATACAGGTTTGGATTCTATTAGATCAAATTTTAGAACTAATTCAACACAATTTAACCAGGAAGATCGGACTAGTCCGCTAGGGACCGGACAAGTCCGCACTTGCGAGATAAGCGGATTAGGGTTTTCTAGATCGACGTGAATTTGGAGATTAGGGGTTGAATTCACGTAAGGAAAAGATAATAGAAGGTATACCAGGTGTTTAGAACTCCAATGAATCAAGAAACTTGGAGGTAGCACTTGGATCTTGATGATCTAGGGTTGGTGATGAACTTGGAGATGAATTGGTGGTGAAGGACGAAACTTGGTGGATATCTTGATCCTCCTTCGTTTCCTCCTCTTCTTCCTCTTGCTTGGGATCTTCTCCTCCCTCCTTGATGGTGGCTCCCCACGAACTAGGGTTTGGGTGGGTGGAAAAGTGGTAAATAGATGTCAAACCAAGGGGTGGGGCTGTTTATATAGAGGTGGAGGCTAGGGTTAGATGGATTTAGAGTTTTGGGATGAGTAGAGGCCGGTTTAGAGTCCCACATGGGCTCTAAAAGAGTTAGGCACGGCGTACCTAGGCCCACTTAACGTGAAACCCAAGAAACAAGTCGTAAAACAAAAGATCAACTCGGAGTCGCGAAATATCGGACAAGTCCGGAAAGGACCGGACTAGTCCGAAGTCATTCGGAGAGAAATCGGACAAGTCTGGCCAAAAATCGGACAAGTCCGAATTTGAACAGAGAGGAAAAACGGACAAGTCCGCTGGAACACCGGACTAGTCCGGAAAAGTCCAGGGACTTAGCAAATTTTCAAGGATTCATGGAATATCGGACTAGTCTGCACAAAATCGGACAAGTCCGAATTTTTCCAGAGCCAAAATCAGACTAGTCCGCAGCAAAAACGGACAAGTCCGTTTTTGGTCAGAGAGAAATCGGACTAGTCCTCAGTAAAATCGGACTAGTACGCACTTTCCTGCGTTTTAAGTGCGGTTTTGCTCCAAATCAATTTTAAATGCTCTGAATCAATGTTAAACTCGTTCCTCTTGTTGTGGGCTAATGTTAAACATGTATATGAGTGCATGTAGGGCATGATGCATGAAAATGAGGGTGTTACACATGGACATGTCAGAACATACATGAACATTAGCACCCGTATCAAACCACCAAGATGGTGTTTGAGAAACAGAAAGAACAGTAAAGGAATTACTGTACCCATCTGCATTGCTAGATGTCACGATGTTGACATTCTTTTTCCCTTTGCGATCTGCCCTCTCAGGACAGCTCTTGGAAATATGTCCCTGCTCCCCACAGGTGTAGCAGCAGCCATCATTGGCTTTGTTTGACTTCTTCTTCTTGAAAGCAGTAGTTTTGTTTGGCTTGAATAGAGACTTGTTCCCTTTGTTCTTAACATAGGGTTTCTGCACCAAGCGTTGGCGCTAGATTGACCCTCGCCTCCTTTCTCAGTAGCGTCATTAGCGCGAGCCTTCTCCTCAACATCAAGAGATGCTATCAAGTTTTCAACTGATATTTCCTATCTCTTGTGTTTGAGGGTTGTGGCGAAGTTCCTCCACGATGGAGGTAACTTTGCAATAATGCACCCAGCCACAAACTTGTCGGGTGAAGGACACTTAAGGAGATTGAGCTCTCTCGCAAGGCACTATATTTCATGAGCTTATTCAACTACAAAACGGTTGTTAACCATCTTGTAGGCATGAAAATTCTCTATGATATACAGTTCACCGCCTGCATCGGCTGCACCATACTTAGCGTTAAGTGCATCCCAGTGCTCCTTCCTATCTGTGACTGTCAGATAGACATCACATAGTTTATTATCAAGAACACTTATGATGCATCCTCTCAGGGCAGAATTGGCTTCCTCGAACTTTGTCTGTTCTTTAACAGACAAAAGACCTTGAGGCCTGCCCTCAATTACTCAGAAGATCTTAAGCGATTGGAGCCAGAGTGTGGCCTTAACTTGCCACCTCTTGAAGTGCACGCCAGAGAATTTCTCCGGCCTCAGTGCATCGGCTAGAGTCATCATGTTCAACTCAGGAAATTGCCTAATAAGGTTTTTGGATTGTTAGAAAATAGGAGGCAATTTACTGAGCAATTCCGAGAAACACGAGAAAACAACAGCGATCGGCAGACAGACGGGACGAGAATAACGCGTACCGATTTGAAGTCGAACGCACCGCTTTAGATCCGACGGCGAACAACCGTTGCAGGCGTTGGTGACGACGTTGAGCCGCAGCGCCCGATCTCCTCGGTAGACGAGCCGTGGTGAAGAACGCGAGCAGTCGCGCGGAGCGCTTCCCAAAAACCTTATTCGCCCTCTCCCGGTGCAGGATCGCAAGGGCGAGCGGTTCCGGAGACCTGCTCTCCCGATCGTCGGTGCACGCCGACGCTCGGGATGGAGTAGACTAGAAGGCGGCGCAATGAACTCGAACGTGGTAACGATCTTATCGTGGGATACCCTGCCATACCGCGAACGCCCGTATTTATAGAGTCACAGGAGGCGGTTCGTATGAGATCTGAACTGACTAGAAAGCAGTCGCGTGTGTGTGTGCGCGGCGAGGCGAGGCGAGCGAGCGAGGAGGGGGGAGGAGCGCGCGTGGGCCACCCCTCTCTTCCTCCCTTCTCTCTCACTCAAGGAGTGGAAGAGCAACCTACCTTTTATGTAGGGGTTGCTCCACTTCCACTTCCCATGTGGGACTAAACACTTAGCATCACTTCCTTTTGCACTAATGGGCCTTTAAGATTTATTGGGAATTAATTCTGAATATGTACTGGGTCAAGCCCATTAATTCCAACAATCTTCTGTAGTAAGTACACATATATAGTTATTTGGTCAACTTATTCGCTGCAAACAGTTAGTTGTACAGATCTTGTTCTGTAGCACTATCCGTAGGAGTCTAAACCTCCGAGATAGTTTTTTGTAATACTTCTTTGCCACAATACACAAGGTCTAGCCAACATGTTGAAACATTTAAGCGTGTGTCTAGATGTCTGATTTTATTTTGCTTGGACGCAATAAAGTTGAGGTTGCTAAGAGTGAAGTCACAATAGAACCTGGATCCGTAGTTCTTTCTTTTATATAATCTAGAAAATGAACTAGAGTTTAATAAAAACGATGCTCCGTCGAGGAAGAAAAATGAAATTGGTTCCTCCGTTTATAGATAGCGAGAAGGGATGAAGACGGCTGAATGGCTGGTGCCGGTGGCGCTAACGACTCCCTTTCTTTTGCTCCAAAGGCTGGCGCCGCGTCCCAACTTGTCATTCGCGCACCACAAACCCTGTATAAAACACGCACCGCCCTCGCACGGATCAAACCACTCCTCCAAATTATAATTGGAAGAAGAGGAAAATGACCGCGAAGGCGGGATGGGCGAGCACGTCGGCCGGTTCGTGGACGCGGTGGGCTCGATCTTCCGCGGCAGCGACACCCTCCCCCCTGTGCGACCGCGACATCATCGCCGTAAGCCCCTCGCGCCCAAACTCCGGTTCCTCGTTCCCCTAACCGAGAACCCTTGTCGGCCTGGTTGGCTCCTTCCTCCCAAGGACTCCTCCAATTTTTTCGCCGCTTCGCTTAATCCCTCCGTTGCGGCGACGAAATTCCGGGAGGAATGTAAGCGTAGGGTCGACGGATTGCCGCGCGCTTCGCTGCCTCGCGAGGCGCCAGCAGAGTTGTTGATCGTCGTGTGACAGTGGGGCCATGTCGCATAAGGGGATTGCAGCGTCCGTCCGACCGTCAATCAGGAATTGACCTGCGCCGAGGCCTGCTGATCGAACATTGTGATCCCTGTTTCTTTTTCCTGAATTTACTACTCAATTATTGGTTTTAGTTCTAACCGTAAGCGGTATGCCCGTTGGATTCAGGAATCTGCTTCGGGAAATGATCCAGTCACCTGATTTCATTATGATGCCCAGTTACGTCATGTATGATAACCTTTTTTTGACCAGGGTTTTGAAGGTGAAGCTAGTTGCTGCGGCTGCAACTGAAGAACAGAAGAATGACAGCCTCATGAGGCTGTCATGGGCACTTGTTCACTCTAGGCAACGAAGACGTCAACCGGTGCATAGGAATGCTTCAAGGTAATGTTCGTTCTGTTGCCTCCATGTAACAGTTGGAGCTTGTTAGTCTGGTATGACTTGAGAAGTTTATTTGTCACACCTGATATTAAAAAAGGCGACCAGATGCTTTACATATGTATGACAGGATCAGTTAAACAGTGAAATACCATTTAATATTGCCATGTTTGAGAACATTAAATTATTACATAAATGACCATCCAGGTCTAAAGAAAAGTACAAAAGCAGCGGAAAACAAATAAAAGGGCTCCAAGCACAGGCGTTGTACGGGGGAATACGTCATCCTAGAATATCTCGTTTGGATCTCCGTAGATGTCCTGGTTTTCCACCTCTTCATCCTCATAGACTGGAGAAAAATTATGCAACTAACAAGTTTGAGTACCAGTGATACTCGCAAGTGGGGAAGTTTATGTCATGTGGTTCATAACAAGGAAGGCAAATAATAGGTAAATCACTATAGCCATTACAATCTACTCTTAATGTTGTTAAACACCTACATCTAGGTGTATCCCAACCATAAGTCCTAGAGTGACCAAATAATGCCCAGACCCAAACCATCCATCCATTTAACCATGTGTGCTAATTATGAACTTGGTCCCAAGCTGCTCGTGTCCGTGAGCACGGCTGTTTAGACGGTTTGACAAAACTGTGCAGAGTGTGTATCATTTACCCATAGTTCGTGATTTCATCCCTTGTTGCCAGTTGGACTAGATAAACTTCCCTGTCACATGTGGTAGCTAACCATATTACACACTTCCATAGGTGTGTGATCAGGAGATCACTATGAGGTCTTTCCGATGGTTCTCCCGACTTGCAATTGATACTCTGAGGTTTCACCGCTCCGGCACCTAGAGTCTATTTTCCCTCTGCTAGAAGAAGCCCCCTCTTAAGTCATGCAGATCTCAAAGCAGTATTCTGAACCAATTCTCCGCTCGATCAATTACCAACGCTACATCAGAAGATACCAAATTACTAAACCAAGTTGTCCCATATACAACCCTGTGGCGATATTGTATGACTTAGCAACTTCCTCCATAAACCGGTCCTTATAATCCAATAGGTGTCAAACCCCAAACCAATGTCTTGTGCATGCATGCACCAAACCAATCAACACCTCCCATCGGATTCCTACCAACTACTTCCATTATTGCTAATAGCTCATATTTCATAGTAGATCAAATATAACATGTAGATAAATTGATTTATATTTAATTAAGCATGGCTAAGCGTGAACTAATAATAATAATCCACCCAAACCATGGCGATAAGGAATACTGTGGAAAATTTAGGGAAAACATAACATATGATTCAAATTTTAATTTAGCATGCATCTAATTAAAACTTAACAAAAAGGGTGCAAGATGGTCAAAGAACTTGCCTCCAAAGTGAGCTTGGTGGTCCACAGGAAACTGGTGCTCTTGGAAATTGAAAGTCGGTTCTGGCCCCGACTCTAGATACGACGATGCACATAAAATGATAATATACAATAAGAACAATTACAAAATGCACACAATACAATTAAATAAACATGAAATCCTATGCATTTATGATTTTAATGACAATTTAAATCATAAGCATAAATTATGTATTTGGGAATTTGAAGTTAAATGAGATATTTGGAATAAAACATATTTTTAGAAATTTTATACAGTTTTTATATTTATTTGAAACCTATTATTATTTTCCAGAAATTTTTCTTCTTCAAGAATATACATAAAATAGAGTTCCAACATAAAGTATGTATTTTACAATTTTTACAACATTTTTAGTATTTAAACTTTATGTGCAAATTAATTTCTATGATTTCAATACACTACAAAGCATTTTATGCATAAATCAGCAATTTAAATAAATTATTAAAAATAATACAGGACTGAATATTAATTAAAAATATTTATAGGGTTGTTTTTATAGTATTTTATAGAAACTAGGGACTTTTATTTAATTTCTAGTATTTTCAGGGGCTTTTGTGTAAAATCAGAATTAAATGATAAAAACCATTTTTATAAAGTCCAGGTTTTTTTTATGGTTTTCCAGTATTTAATTTGCTACAACAACATCAACAACAACCAAGCCTTTGTCCCAAACAAGTTGGGGTCGGCTAAAAATGAAACCCAACAATTTTGAAGAAAAGTGTTAGAAAATAAGATGAAAGTAAAAATAATAATAAAAAATATAATAATAATAATAATAATAATAATAATAATAAATACAAATAAAATAAGATTCTACATTTTATTTATTTTAGAAATGGGTTAATAAGAAAGAAGATAAGAGTAACAAAATACAAATAAACTAAGATTCTGACACATGAATTGCTAATTTTCATGGAGTTCTATCATGAGCCAAATCTCTAGTTATGTCTCACTCCTTTAAGTCTCGTTTTACCGCCTCTTGCCATATCAACCTTGGTCGACCTTTACCCCTCTTAAAATTTTCTCTACTCTTTATAATTCCACTGTTAATCGGTGCTTCTGGAGGTCTCCGCTGGATATGCCCAAACCACCGTAGGCGATGTTGGACTAGCTTCTCCTCAATCGGTGCCACCCCTACCCTATCACGTATCACCTCGTTTCTAATTTTTTCTCTTCTTGTGTGACCGCACATCCACCGTAGCATGCGCATCTCCGCAACACTCATTTGTTGGAGATGTTGTCTTTTAGTTGGCCAACATTCTGCTCCATACAGCATCGCAGGTCTGATCATCGTCCTATAGAATTTTTCTTTCAATTTTTGTGGAACTTTCTTATCGCATAAGATTCCAGATGTTTATCGCCACTTCATCCACTCAATCTTAATCTTGTGTCAAACATCTTCGTCAATATCACCATTGCTTTGTAACATAGATCCTAAATATCGAAATGTGTCCCTCTTAGGTACTACTTGTCCTTGTAAACTAACATTTTCATCCTTGCACCCGACATCACTAAATTCGCATCTCATATACTCGGTCTTGGTTCTACTAAGTCTAAACCCCTTAGACTCTATGGTCTGCCTCCATAGCTCCAATTTTCTATCAACACCATCTCTAGTTTCATCTACCAACACTACATCATCAGCAAAGAGCATACACCAAGGGATATCCCCTTGTATATCCTTCGAACCTCATCCATCACTAAGGAAAAGATGTAAGGACTTAGGGTTGATCCTTGATGTAGCCCTATTGTGTTAGAAAAAGTGTCGGTCTCACTATCTCTTACGCGCACACTTGTCACCACATTATCGTACATATCCTTGATAAGGTTAATGTACTTTGTTGGGACTTGTGTTTCTCTAGTGCCCATCACATGACCGGTCTTGGTACCTTATCGTATGCCTTCTCCAAGTCAATGAACACCATATGTAGATCCTTCTTTTGCTCCCTATACCTCTCCATAAGCTGACGGAGTAAGAAAATCGCCTCCATACTGGACCTCCCTGGCATAAAACCAAACTGGTTTTTAGTGACATTGGTCACTTTCCGCAAGCGGTGTCCAATCACTCTCCCCCAAAGCTTCATAGTATGACTCATGAGCTTAATTTCTCGGTAATTAGTACAACTTTGAACATCTCGTTTTTTTTATGGTTTTCCAGTATTTAATTTGCTATTTTCCAAGATTCCAGAGGTTTTTTTGGCAATTTTTACTCTATTTCACAGTTATTTCCTAATTTCTAGAAAGTTCAGGGTTAGATTTATAAATATTTGGAGCAATCTGAAAGTAGTTTAAAATGTCCAGGGGGTTCTCTGTAAAACTGCCAACAGTTAAGCGGGTTTTAAATTTGGGCCGTTGGATCTCAAGCGGGTGGCTCAGATTTAAAATAACGAAGGGCTAAGTTATGTTTTAATCTCAGCCGCACTAACGAAATGGACGACGACCGAGTGGCCACATCACCCCGGGTGATTCGAGGCGGCGGCGTTCTCGCCGGCGGCGGCCAAAACACGAGCTAAAAAGCGAAAAGGTGACACTCTAATGCAGAAAAGAGAGAGGAGGGTAGGGGATCTCACCGAGAGGTGCCGCGAGGCCAGAAATGGGACGGAGACCAGTCGGCGATGATGAACGGCGGCGGGTCTCGGCAGCGCTCGAAGAATTTGACGTTGCGACGGCGTTTCCCCCGGGAGATGATGTCCGGTGAGCTCCTGGGAACACAGCGAACACGTTAGGCAAACTCCCAAAGCAAGAAATTGGATGAATCGACGGGAACAGTGGTGCCATTACTGAGCTCGTTGGCGGCTAGGGTTTGAGACATCGGGGCGATGGATTTGGGGGGGGGGGGGGGGGGGGATCGGCCGGATTTTATAGGGGAGCAAAGGAATAACGCATGGAAAAATCATGGGGCACGATGCGGTGCTTGATTGAGGTGAAACGGACGACATTGAAGAGAGGCAAGTGGGCGGCGCGATGTGCGGGCGTTACGACGCGATGCTTCAATGGGGAGGACGAAGCTGACAGGCGGTGCCCGGTTGGCAGCGAGGGGGAGAGAGAGGGGCGCGGAGCGGGCCGGCGCTGAGAGGGAGGGGGAATTTGGGCCGGGGAAGGGGTGGGCAGTCCAGGTGAGTGTTTTCTTTTTTTCTTTTTTTTTTCTTTTTTCTTTTGTTTTTCTTCCCTTTTATGGTTTGAGTTTTAAAACAAAAATTCTAACGAATTTAAATTTTCCAAAAGTTTACACACACAAGACATATGATGCAATTGCCTTATATGAATTATTTTATATCTTTTGTAAAAATTCATTTTACATTTTGTTTTCTTCAAAAATTGGGTGTTACATTATTGCTCCCAACTTATGAATATTGCTCCCGTTTCCTGAGTAATTTCATGAAAACTTGGGAGTATCTGAGTATCTATGGGTGAACTGCATGAAGTGTATAGTTGTTGAACTTGAGCAAAGAATCCCCCTAGAAATCAGAAGAGTCATGGTTTAGCCCCTGTTCTTGTTGTCCTTTTCTTTATATGTTTTAGAACCATGTACTTAGTTTTTTTAAGCAAACCATGCATTCAATAGTTGAGCCTTGTTATGAATATTGTGCTTGTATTGATATGAGAACAGTAGGCTCGAATATATAGAGTATAGGATAATTACAGATATGCATAAAATACTCTACACAAAGGAAAAATACAAAAGGACTCCTATATCTCTAACACCTTCCCTTAAACTCGTGCATTACAAACACTGAGTTTGGAGAGATAAAATCGGTGCTGAACTCGGTGAAGAAATCAGTCAGCTGAAGCTCTGAAGGCACATACTAAAGATCAACAACACCATCCTGGACTTGTGCTCATGTATAAGAAGCATCAACACCAATATGCTTGGTAAGTTCATGCTTGACCGGATCACGAGCAATGTTGATAACACCTGTACTGTCAAACAAAAGAGGAGTTGGCATATGTCGGTACCCTGCGGACCAGGTATCCCTTCGTATCAGAAAGAGAAGCGTCGAGTCCCACTTTCCAGGAAAGTAGACCTCTAGAGGCCAACATGTGCCCCGCAGTGCCAGACCTGTCTTCCTCCTAAGGGTGGCTCTGGTGCGGCCACGTGTCCCGCAGTGCCGAACCTGCCTCCTTCTTAGGGGTGGATCCGGCGCTGCCACGTGTCCGGTGGCACCGGATCTGCCTCCCTGTTAAGGCTGTCTCCAACAATGGTTGGCAAAAATGGAGCCCCATTTGATCTTTTGCCTGGTGGCACAGTAAATTCCAAATAGCCAAAATTTTGTAATCTCCAACAGCCAACGCATTTTTGGAAGAAAAAATGGAAGCCCGAGAGCTTGGACGCTGCCTGGCCGTGGGCTTGGATGACGCTGATGCCCGTGAGCTTGGACGACTCCTGGGGATCCCGACAAAGCACTCGTCGAGCGACTGCTCATCCACCATGACATCCTCCTGCCCAGGTGCCTCGGCAGCATCAGCGACCTTGCAGAGCTTGTTGGCACGGTCGGATGTGGGGTCCCAGGTGCCGTCGGGGCGCGGTCGGAGCTCCACCTCCGTGTGCGCGTAGTGGCAGGAGTCCCCGTGGCTGCATCCCTCGGCGCCGGAGCCGCGGTGGTGAAAGTAGGAGCACAAGCTCGTCTTCCACATCGGGTGCCGAGAGTCGGCAGAGCCGGAGCTGGGCGCGTTGTCGTCGTTACCAGCAGCAGCGGGGGAAGCGAGTGGTGGTGCTTGTTCGGTGGACGTGGACGGTGAGGTCTCCTCCCTCTTCCGCTTCTCTCCGGCGAGCTCAGGCTGTTGCTGCGGCGGTGGGTGGCCGTTGGCTTGCTCCAAGAGTGTTGCTGATGCGGAGGGTTGCGTTGCTGCGGCGGCTGGCATTGGCTTGCGCTGGCCGGGGAGGAGATGTTGTGTGGGGAGGAGGCGCGCGGGAGGAGACGCCACGTTGACGCGGGAGAAGGCGTCGCGTGGGAAGGAGACGGGGCAGGCGACATCGCGTCAGGAGGAGGGGGCGGAGGAGAAAACAACGATGCCTCGCGTCATCCGCGTCGGCATATTTGCATACTCTCTACTACCGTTGGCAAAATGAGAACATGGGATGCGTACTCTGTTGGAAGGTAAAAAAGTGGGATGACGCAAGGCATTTTGCAGATAAAGCTTGTTTGCATACTCTGTTGGAGACAGCCTAAGGGAAGCTCCAGCGCTGCCACGTGTCCTGGCAGACCTACCTATCTGCTAAGGGAAGATCTGGTGCTGCCACGTGTCATGTGTCTGGATTTACATCTTCAACGGGAAGAACTCTGGGATCACCAACGGCATAGACATTCAAAGGCAATCAATCAACCGTTACAAGACCTGGTTAACGCGTCATTAATTCTGCATTAATGACGCACGATCGAAGGACCATGAAGTCTGGTAACGCTGCCATCAAGGCACGTTATCACCCTAAAAAACCTCCGTTATACACTTAGATCAAGTATAATGTATTGAATACCTCTGGGGCCACCTGTCGGGCCACAACACACTATAACAACCATTCCTTAACATATAAAAGGAATGCGCTGCACGGTAGAAAGCAAGTCATTCAGTCTAGCTCACCAACATACCCGCTCAAGGCAATCCGACAAACAAACCCCCGTGGAGTAGGGTATTACGCTCAAGCGGCCCGAACCACGTAAAAACCATCATGTCACCCTATTCCTGAGTTCTTGATATTACGCCCCGCCTAAATACGAACTCCCGCAGACTACTTCTTAGTAGTATCAGGGGAAGTGTCGGTCGCACACTTCGACATTTGGCGCGCCAGGTAGTGGGTTAGATACAAGAATCTCAGCGTCAACAATGGTGAACTCCACTTCTGCTTCCACCGACCCGAGTCCATGGGCTGGTAGAGGCAATGAGGTTGGCGGCAACCCTCGCCATCCTGGTGTCAATCCTGTCACTGATCCACAAGGTGGGGCTCCAGAACAACAACCACCACCTGCTGCAGCAGTAGATCCTACTGGTCAATAGTAGGATGGTGTCTTCGTGTCGGTCGCGGAATGACCAGCAATCCCGAGAACGCGTTGATTGCAGCGCAGACTCTTCTTCAGCGTCCACCTGCGCTAGACGCACCTCCAGCAGCGCTGGAACAGTGGCACAACGACGTCGACCATCTGGTCTCCGCTGCAACCACGACACTCAACGATTTGCCACGGCCTGATCTCAGGCAGGCACCACCTGCGCGCAACAGGACCTCGTCGGGACGACTTGGACACAGGCCGTCGCAGAGGTGACATACGATGTCGCACCACGCAACGTCCCGCACACCTTCCATCGCTCGCTGTACACATACGGTGTCCAGACTCCTGACGGTAGACCTTAGGGTGGAGCTTAGCCGCCGCTACGCGTAGCAAGATGGTCGCATCGCCATCGAGCATAACCATGAGAGACGATGTATCCTAGAGGAGTCTTCCCCTCTAGGAGCAGGTGGTGGCTGTGCAGCACTTGCACCACACCTCCTCATGCACTATGTAAGAAACCCAAATAGGAGACAAAGATGGGCGACACGCTCAAAGGCGAGCGTCTCTAATAAGGTTAAGCGAGACAAGCCCACTTCAGCGAGGATATGACATGGCTCGGTTGAACGTACAAGGAGACGAGTTACAATATAGCACGTCTCAGTTAAGTAGGTATTCGAGGTGCGCCCTCCTCTCTAACAAACGGGACACACGACTCTAACAAAGCACATCTCCTATTTGCGAAAGAAATGAGACGAACTTTACAGAAAGCACGTCGCCTTTGTCTTTAGTTACAGACATACATGAACACGTCGCTGAACGATGAACACATTCATTCATTCACAGTTGAACACACAACATAATATTCATGACACAGATGAATACATATAACACATTCATTCATGAACAATATATTACAAAACACAAGAAAAAAGTAAAAGACATAAGAAAAGAAAAACAACATCAACTAAAAACAATACAAGAAAACCTAAATCCTACTCCTCCCCCGCCTCCTCCTCTGGCGGCCATCCGGCGCCGGTGCAACAGGAGTCCTGGCCAGCTGCTCCGCTGTTTGCTCCGGCTGGTCCAGATCCAGCAGTGCAACCTCGCGACCGAGGTTCCTCCCCATCGCCGCCACCAGGATATTGCGGCCCTCGGCGCCGAGCACCTCGACCATCGTCTCGAGCAGCCTCTAGAACCGGTTGAACAGCCTATCAAACTGCATCTCGAGCATCTCGTTGTTGAGCCTCTCAGGGGAGCAGCAACACTATTTCTTGCAATATGGCTCCCTCGGCGGGCTTGGCGGCGGAACACTGGCCATGGTGGGTTGTTTGTGTGGAGAAGATGAACGAAGAGAAGAGGAGAGACTGATGGCACCTTATATAAGGTCTGTGCGGAGACGCAAATTGGAGACGCGCTTAGTAGCGAAATGAGTCTCTTATGCTCGCTGTGTCCCTCTCCTATGCTAAAAGGGAGCCGCACTCTTATTGAAAGCGCGTCTCCTATTACCCGCGTCTCATTTAGCTTCATGATTTTCTCCATTTTGCTTTGGTTCACTCTTAATATCACACATCACTAAACTTAGAGCACATTCACTTGATAACTAAATCATTCACTTGTCTAGAAAATAATCAAATCCTTCATATTTGCAATTGCTTTCACACAGTTCACTGTCCACACAATGAATACATCACACATTTATTCATTCAGACAATTGAACACACAAGAAAATATTCATTCACAATAGTTGAACACATAGTTGAACATAGATAAATTTCATTCATTAACACAATATTTTATAGAACACAAGAAAAAAGTACAAGAAGACACAAGAAAAGAAAAGCATCAACTAAAAACAACAAAGAAAAATTAAATCCTCCTTCTCCTCCTCTCGCAACGGACGCTCACGATGTTAACGCTGCGCGCGAGTGGCAATAGACGCTCACAATGTCATGCGAGTGGCAAAAGGGAGAAGAGCACATGAAAGACACACTTTAAAAAGGTGAGTCTCCGATTTCTGAAATCTGGCAAAAGGGAGATGTGCTTTACTCGGGCACGTCTCCGATTCGTGCCGAAGATCTTTTGTCCCACTACGAAAAGTTGTGCGCGTTGCAACGATCATATAAGACATTGCACACAGTTGCCAGTTGGACATGCCCGGATGTCAAAGATGTTGTTCCTGGCTTCAGCACACTATGGCACATCTTTGACATACCGGGTGCCTGTTCGGCCACAAAATAATGCGAGACGCGCCTTACCTGAGCTCGTCTCCGATTCATGTCGAAGATCTTTTGTCTAACCATAGAAAGTTTAGCATGCTGCAGTGATCATATAAGGTATTGCGCACAGTTTCCATTTGGACATGCCCGTATGCAAAGGTGTTGTTCCTGGCTTCAGCACACCATGGCGCAACTTTGCATACGGCGTGCTCGTTCTGTCACAAAATAATGCGAGACGTGCGTTATATATGCATGTCTCTGATTTTTTACCTATTTTTAGCTCTTGCGTGCTCTCTGGCGAAATTTTTCGCGTAAAACTTACTCGCGCTCTCTCGACCAAAGGGAGACGATGAAATGAGAGACGGGTGTTATAGAGGCTCGTCTATGAGTTTTGCTATTTTTATCTCTCGCGCGCTCTCTCCCAACACTTGGCGAAATGTTTAAGCTCTTGCGCACTCTCTCGACCTAGAAACCGTAGCTCCTGAGCATATGTCACCGCCGTCCCTCTTCCTCAACTCACTCTTCATCAATGTCGCGCTGCCGCCGTCGACCCCGACCTTCGTCATTAGATAGTTGAGCACGCTGGAGCACACCGCCTCGTCCCCTTTCCCCGTAGCATGTCGCCGCCTTGACCTCGACCTCGGTAATCGGTATGAGCACGTCGCCGCCTTCGCAAACCCTTAAAACTGCAGGAGTTGTGGTTGACACTAGCATTTGCCATCCCAGTGAGTTTGATTTCTACCTCTGCAGCCATGCTGGAATCAAGGTACCTATGCGATAATTGGTGTTTCTCTCACTAGTTTTTGATATAATGCTATTAATGAATCAGTGGAATCTAAATTGTTTGTTTTTCTGGGGACAAGCACACTAGCTCACTACCATGTTCTTTATGATGAGAACAATTTCTCCGTTGATGCTTTGCAAATGCTCACCAACTGTCTGTGCTACAAGTAAGCTCAGGTCTTCATTCACTAACATTTGTTTACCAATTTGTTCCTAAACCTTCAGATATTTGCTCCCTTATGTGACTGTTTAAGCGAATGTGACCGCAATTTGATAATATTTTATATGATTTCAGTAATTTTATTAAATTTGAGGATGTATCAGTCGGAGCATTAGAGGCTATGAAGACTCATCGTTAATGAAGTCATTGATCTGGATAATTTTCATTACGGTATACATGATTAAATAATGACAGTTATGATGTGTGTAATTAGTTGCTTTGTAATCAGGATGAACAAGGGGGCATTCTTTGATGTGTAATTAGTATACTTGGTAACCACGATTGACACTTTGTTAATATTTGATTGGTCAATATTATTTAAGGTGTGATCTTTTTGTCTATACATATATTCATGTATGTGTATGCAATGCGGCTGCCAAATCCTGGCTAGCTCTAAGATGTAGCCGGCAACCAGGATAATCAGGAGTGGGGGGCACCTAATAGTAGACCCTGCCAATAAACAATTCGCGACGAGCTGTAACAGAGACAATCTCGGATTACCTAAATAAAGGAGACAAGCTTCCTTAAAGCCCGTCTCAAATCAATAAACAAATCTGTGACACGCTGCAATAAAGCACGTCTCGGATCAGTCCATAATTCTATGACACGCTATGTTAGTGCTTGTCTCGCATGTATGCTGATGGGTGATGCGCACGAATCACGTCTCCAATGACACCGTGAAGAACGTCTATTATGACTCAAAGAAAGGAGACACACTACCATTGAGCATGTCTCGCAGTTTGGCTGGTCGGCGACGCGCAGGCCGCACATCTCTGATGACAACGTATTGCGAGACGCGATGACAGAGACACACAGTTTGTTCGTATCCCTTCTTCGTTCGGGCACGTCTCAGATGAGCCTTTCTTACGTAGTGATGGTGGAGTGGCCATCCAAGTTCTAGTCTCATCTGGTGGAGAAGTACGACGGGACTGTCAACCCCGTCGAGTTTCTTCAAATCTACTCTACCGCCATCCTTGCTGTAGGAGGGTATGAGACTGTCATGGCCAATTACTTCCCAGTATCTTCGGGACTGCTAGGTCCTGATTCATGAGCCTACCCCCTGACTCCATCTACAGCTGGGGGGAATTATGTCGCGAGTTCACCGTCAACTTCGGGAGTTCCTACACCCGACCAGGCACGGAACTAGACCTTTTCGCCGTACATCAGAAGACGGGAGAAACACTGTGTTCCTTCATTCGGTGGTTCTCCCAGGTATGGAACACCATTCCTTCTTTCTCCAATGCCTTTGTAGTTGTTGCATTCTGACAGGGTGTTCGAGACAAAAAGATGTTGGAGAAGCTGGCTACCAAAAATGTCTGCAGTGTCACGAAACTCTTCAGCCTGGCTGATAAATGCGCCAGGGCTGCTGAGGGTCGTGAGATGAACTCCAAACCAGTTGCGGAGGCAGGAGAACCATCTGCCTCCAAGGCCAGAGCTACTGCCCATGATAATTGCAAAAAGAAAAACAAGAAGTTGAGTGGCAAGAATAAGCCACTTGTTGGCGCACCTGTTGTTGCTGCGACAGCACCAGATGGTCGGGGGCCACGTGCCGACAAGCGACCTCGACCATCGTCTGAATACGGTTACAAGATGTCGTGCCTAAATCATAAATCCACGGGCCACAACCTTGAAGACTATCGCGAGGTCAAGGGGCTCGCTGAGCGTGCCCAAAACAAGCGTCGAGATGACACGCCTTTCCGCCAGCGGGAAGGTAAACAAAAAGACGAAGAAGCTCCATCAGAGCAGGAGCTAGGCTTCCAAGATGCCAAAAAGGCGTTAAAGGCGGTCTACAACAACGTTGACGACTCCGACACCACCTCCGACAACGAGCATCGGAAGACTCTCCATATGATGTATGGAGGTTTCTGGGATATTACCTCTCGGCGCATAGTGAAAACTTTGCATCGAGAGATAGCTGCTGCAGCTCCCACCGTCAAGGTGGAGCCTCATCAGAAGTGGATGGACACTCCCATCACTTTTGACGCCTCCGACTGTCCGAAGAACATGGCCGGAGCTGGGCAGCTACCATTGATAGTCTCCCCGACTATCAATAATGTCCAGCTCTTCTATGTCTTGGTTGATGGTGGAGCTGCGCTCAACCTCATCAGCTTCGCCGCCTTCATGAACCTGCAAATCCCCATCTCGGATCTTAGGACCTCGCGTCCATTCTCCGGAGTGGGTATGGAATCCATTACTCCACTTGGTTCTGTCTCTCTCCCGGTTACATTCGGGACACCAGACAACTACCGATCGGAGAAGCTGATCTTTGGGTAGACTGACTCTTTACCGGATCATTGCGGTGACCCACTACGGCTACCTGATGTTGAAGATGCTAACTCCATAAGGTGTCCTCCGGATCCGAGGGGACCGTACTGTTGGAGTTACTGTGTAGGAGAAGCTTCATGCGCTAGCTGCTGCGCAAGAAGCTGAATCCGGCAAGGAGCAATCTGCTCAACAACCCCCGAGCTCACGCCAGCGCGGCTCAACTTCTGCACTCCGTGTGCAGCCAAGTGGTGACACCGACGTTCCCGTCAAAGTCGTTCAATCGGTTCTGATGCTACTCAGACCACTCGAATTGCGGGAGGTCTGGGTGACAAATAAAAATTCGCGCTCGTCACTTTCCTCCGGGCGAATGTCGACGCGTTTGCATGACAACCGTCACAAATGCCTGGGATCCCCAGGGAAGTGATCGAGCACCATCTAAAGGTCTACTCAGATGCACGACCTATACAACAGAAGCCTCGAAAGCAATCTATTGAGCGGCAGAACTATATTCGAGAAGAAGTCAAGAAGCTACTTGATGCTGGATTCATCCGGGAGTTACATCATCCATGATGGCTGGCAAACCCAGTCGTCGTGCCAAAAGCCAGCGGGAAGCTTCGAATGTGCATCGACTACACCACTTTGAATAACACATGCCCTAAAGACCCTTTTCCACTACTGAGAATAGACCAGATAGTATATTCTACTTCTGGCTGTGAGCTACTTTGCTTCCTAGACGCATACTCTGGTTTTCATTAAATACCAATGTCTAAGGAAGATGAAGAGCACATTGCTTTCATTACAGTAGATGATATGTACTATTATACTGCAATGCCTTATGGTCTCAAGAATGCCCTCTCAACTTTGTGCGAGCTATGCAAAAACTTTTGGGGAGCTTATTCGGGACCTAGTGGAGGTTTAGGTCAATGACATTGTCGTGAAGGTCAAGGACAAAGACTCCTTACTGGACAATCTCTAGTCCATCTTTGACAAGCTGCGCCTGACACGCACAAAGTTGAACCCCGACAAGTGCGTCTTCGGGGTCTCCGGAAAGATTCTTGGATTCTTGGTGACTCACCGAGGGATAGAAGCAAATCCGACCAAAATTAAAGCTATCAAAGCAATGCGGCCTCCTGCGCGTATCAAAGATGTCTAGAAGCTCACGGTGTGTCTTACCTCACTCAGCCGGTTCATCTCTAGGCTGGCTGAATGGGCACTCCCCTTCTTCAAGCTTATGAGGAAGTTCGGACCTTTCCATTGGTCTGAAGAAGCAGACAAGGCGTTCTAAGAGCTTACGCAGTTCCTCACTACATTGCCTATCATGGTAGCTCCAAAACCTAGTGAGCCTCTTTTGATTTATATTGCTGCAACTACGGAAGTTGTCAGCATAGTCCTGGTCGCTGAGAGACCAAACACATCTCCAGGCTCCTCCACACAGAGGCTCGGACCGCACGAGAGGGTTTGGAGCCACCTGCAGGAGACAATCATCAAGGCGAGTCTGGGTCCTAGCCCCCAGGCACGGGTCCTAAAGAACATGTGCCTGTGGACCAACCTCTACAAGACAACGCGTCGGACCCCTCTGGGAGGGTCCCAACAACTCAAGAAGGAGATTCGGACCCCTCCGGGAGGGTCCGGGTTGATGGAGAGGATAAACCGAATCCCTCCGGGAGGGACTGGACTATACAACAGCATGTCTACTTCATCAGCGAGGTCCTCCACGACGCCAAGACTCAATATCTTGAGGTGCACAAGCTGCTGTACGCAATTCTTATTGCCTCAAGAAAGCTCCAACACTACTTCCAAGCTCACAAGATATCAGTGGTAACTTCTTATCCACTGCGAGCTATCCTGCATAATCCCAACTCAACGGGAAATATTGCCAAGTGGGTTGCGAAGCTGGCAGAATTCAATCTAGAATCCCTGCCTCGACATGCTATCAAGAGTCATGCACTAGCTGACTTCCTAGTGGAGTAGACTGCATCTCCATCAGGTCCGGGGGGCCCCAATGAAGAGAAGTTGGAACCTAAGGTCTCGGTCTTCACAGGGCCTCACTGGACCCTCTACTTTCACGGCTCCGTGCACAAGTAGGGGACTGGAGCTGGAATCTTGCTCCTCGCACCGGCCGGGGAGCAAGTCAAATACATAATCCGTCTTGACTTCAAGGTGACGAATAACATGGCGGAATACAAAACTCTCATCTTCGGACTAAAGACGACGATATCATTTGGTGTCCAACAGCTGCTGGTAAAGGGGGATTTGTAACTCATCATCAAACAAGTCAAAGGTGAATGCAGTTGTCATAACCCTCAGCTAGCAGCATATCTTATTGAAGTCCAGAAGTTGCAGAAAGATTCTCAGGTCTTGGACCTATGCCATGTCCAGCGTCTCAACAACGCTGAAGCTGACGACCTCTCAACGAAGGCTTCTACCGGGGCTCCGACAGCCGAACTAAGTGATGGGGATGAGACTATCACCTCGAAGCTGGCGGTCCCAATGGCCCTGTTACCATGACGTCCACCAAAGATCGTAGGCACCACAAGAAGCTCCAAGCAACTAGGCACGCAACATCGAGAAGCTCAAGTTAGACTCGATGCATGGATCTCAAAGGTTCGGGACTACTTGAAGGACAATATCCTTCCTGAAGACGGTGTATTTGTTAAACGAATTGCCCGGATGGCTAAAAGATACACTTTGGTAGAAGGGGATCTCTACCGACTTGGCGCTAATGGAATCTTATTGCGGTGCATTCTCGAAAAGAAGGCTACGAACTCCCCGCAGAGATCCATGGAGGCAAGTGTGGGAATCACACATCATCCCGCACGCTAGTCGGTAAGGCCTTTCGGAATGGTTTTTACTAGCCTACAGCTCTCCAGGACGCAATCGAGCTGGTCAAGAGATGTGAAGTGTGCTAGTTTCACGCAAAGCGGATCCACTCACTAGTGCAGTCACTGCAGATGATTCCTCCCTCATGGCCATTCGCTTTGTGGGGATGGATATTTTGAGACCTTTCCCAAAAGCTGTCGAAGGGTATCGGTTTTTATACAACGCCATCGACAAGTTCACAAAGTGGTCGGAAGCAGCTCCCGTTGTGAGAATCAACAAACAGACAACAATCAAATTCTTGAGGTCCATTGTCTGTGGATTTGGAGTCCCGAACATAATCATCACCGACAACGGGACCCAATTCACAAGTGCAGCCTTCCAAGAGTATTGCGAAGATCTCGGCATCAACATCAGCTACACATCAGTAGCTCACCCGACAAGTAATGGTCAGGTCGAGAGAGCAAATGCTGAGATTCTCAAGTGACTCAAGACCCGCACCTACGAACACTTGACAAAGCATGGTGCCAACTGGATTGAAGAGCTTATGTCCGTACTTTGGGCAAGCCGGACAACACCCAGCCAGGCTACCAGAGAGATACCCTTCTTCCTGGTGTATGGAGCCGAAGCAATCATTCCTCCGGAAATCGCTATGGGTTCTCTCAGAGTCCGGACCTATGACGAAGCCGCGCAGGATCAGCTCTGGCGCGATGACTTAGACCTCGTCGACGAGGCATGGTGCCAAGCAGCTGTCCGAAACGCGCGATATCGCCAGGCGCTCCGACGCTATCATCAGAGATATGTGCGCAATCAGAACTTGAAGAAGGCGATCTGGTGCTGCAGCGAATACTCTCTCGAGGAGCGAACAAGCTCTACCCTAGCTGGGAGGGTCCCTTCCGAGTCATCAAAGTTTCCCGCCCCGGATGTGTTCGCTTGGCAACGGAGGATGGGATACCACATCCCAGCCCCTGGAACATAGAGCACCTCTGTAAGTTCTACACTTAGCACAGAGGTGAGTCTGTTTTTGTATTGTATTTGATAGAGTTTATGAACAGAGTCGGGTTGGTCCAAGATGTATAGCACACTTAACTTGGTCCTGTACTTTAAGTGTGTCCTTGCCTCGCCTGTTATTCGGACCGATTATGATATACAATTACATGAAAACAGACTCTACGTGCATTTATTTTGCGCATGCTTTTATTTAATTTCATCTTTACCTTCTTGCCAATAGTGAAGTTGTGTAATCCTCTTGAAAATTGGCTTCTAAGAATTCATGTGATACATATTCAAGTATTATTAGTAGTCTTTTTTCGAGATCTAATGTTCGCTGAATGGTCGACTCGCCTGAAAACCAATGCCAATGACAGGTCTGGAGTCGACTATAGACTGAGCCTGGTCCAGCACCCTAATTACGTCACTCTACCTATTCTGGTATTGCGTCAAAGTAAGACGGGTCCTGGAAGCACACGGACCTATGAAAATACAACCGATATACTAAGTATTATCATGTTGAATTGATTAGGACCCAGAATTCAAGGAAGGATAGTAAGCCACAACTAAACTATAGGCAAGAAGAAACACTTTTACTACTTTTCTTGTCTCTCATGTGCAGGACAAATGATTTTCATGCTCGTCCTTGGAGTTCCAACGTCCCCAGGGGGGCTGGCGTCGATGTTTCGCACGTTGATGATGGACGCCATCGGAGCATCTAGCTCTAGTACCACCGAGGGGGCCCGACGTCGACATTTCGCACATTGATGATGGATGTCACCGGAGCATCTAGCTCCGGTACCACCGAGGGGGCCCGACGTCGACGTTTCGCATGTTGATGATGGGCGCCACCAGAGCATCTAGCTCTGGTACCACCCAAGGGCCCGGCGTCGACGTTTCACACATTGATGATGGGCGCCACCAGAGCATCTAGCTCTGGTACCACCCAGGGGGCCCGACGTCGACGTTTCGCATGTTGATGATGGGTGTCGCCGAAGCATCTAGCTCTGGTACCACCCAGGGGGCCCAAAGTCGACATTTCGCATGTTGATGATGGGCGCCACCAGAGCATCTACCTCCGGTACCACCCAGGAGGCCCGGCATCAATGTTTTGCATGTTGATGATGGGCGCCACCAGAGCATCTAGCTCTGGTACCACCTAGGGGGTCCGCCATCAACGTTTCGCACGTTGATGATGGGCGTCGTCGAAGTACCTAGCTCCGACACCTCCCAAGGGGCCCGGCGTCGATGTTTCGTACGTTGGCAAGGGGTTCTCGAAGCTCTCGAAGGCCAAACTCGGAGCTCGGAGGTAACACAAATATTTCAACTCATTGCCAATCTTCGGATGGTAGATGCCCTCAATCAATTGAGCACATCTCCAGGGGCCAAGAAGATTATGGCAATGACAACAGTCAAGACGAAAAATGAAGTTCAACAGAATTTCATTCATTCAAATTTCAAGTTTTTACAAGCTGAAGGTGGACAAAGAGGTTCCAGATATTAGCTGGAGTTGCGGTGGAACCACACGGCGATCTTTTGGGCGGCTTCTTGTACGCTTGCCTTGGCAGCCTCCTCTGTCTCTGTGACGGGCCCTTCAAGCACTGGAGCTAGCGACATCAAGGGGTCCTGGCTGCGGAAACAAGTCAGCACATACTCTGCGACTGACTTGGCCAGGTTTTCCCCCTCAGTCTCACGCTGGTCCATGATGACATCTTCAATGCTTTCAGCTTGTCTCCGACTAGGTTTAGGGCTGTCAAGGCTTGCCCCACTTCTAGCTTCGGGTCTGCCGGTCAAACCGGACTGAAGCCCAGAGGCACCAATGCATTCTTTGCATGCCCAAGGAAGTCCTAGATCTGTTGGGCTTCGACTTTCCACGTGGTTCGGAGCTCCACCAGAGACCTCCTGGCGGATGTTAGCTCCACAAAACCTTCAATAATCGCTCGACCTCCTTAGCATGCTGCTGCATCCGCTCAGCTAGCAGCCTTTCTTAGTTTGCAATTTATTTCTCATGGAGGTTCAGTCGGTCTTTCTTTGCTACCAAATTCTTTTCCTCTGCCTTCACCTTGTTATCTCTCGCGGAGACAGCAAGCTCCCATTTGGAGACTCCTTCTCCAGCCAGCCATACTTGGTTCTTTTCTTGCTTGCACCGGGACTTGAATTTCTCAATGCGGTCAACCAAGTTCTGCTCATCGCGCTCAAATTTTTGAGAGATGTCAACATCTCTCTTCTGGAGCTCTTGCTCCTAATTGTCGACAACCTCCTATCGCTTGAGGAGCTCATCCCTCAGCTTGTTTAGGCTCTCAAAGCGAGCATCCGACAAATTGTTGGCTTCTGTCGCCCTATCATAGATTTTGCAAGTCTTCTTGCTTAGAGCTTCTATGGCAATCCACTTGTCATCTAGCAGCTCATCTAGCCGCTTCAGCCGCGTCTTCTCCGCTGTAAGCAGGTCCCTCAAGTCGGCTAGGCGGGTCCGTGTCAACTTTGTCTTTAAGTTGAGAAGCCTCTGCCACCGATGCAGAGTTTCCTGTTCTACTTCTAGAGTACTTCATCTGAAGTCAAAGCCGAGTTGAACTTGGTGAAGGCTTGAGCAAGCGTTCTCAATCCAGAGCAACAGGGGGATCGACTCCGGACCTTCCTTCAGATCTGCCAGAGTTTCCATAGCTTTCGGGACAGTTGTTGGAGTCCATGGCACAAGCATGGACCCCAAGAAGTCTCATCAGTTGCGCCAAGCTCCGGGACGTCATCTTCCTCCGGCGCAGATGTTGAAGCACCAGCAGCTGATTCTTGAGGTGCAAGCTCAGGCGCCATCATGGTGTCTGCTGGTAACTCCGGCACGACGTCGATCATAGACTGCGGTGCAGCTGTCATTGGCAACAGCACCATCGCGGTGTCAGCCACCGCGTAGTGTCAATCGCTGGCTTTGGCACTTTTGAAGCTTCAGCCGGTATCTTCGGCGCCACTTCAACATTCATTGCTGGTTCCGGACATGGCTCTGGTAATGTTGTAGTCTGCTCTGGTGCTGCCGCAACTTCTTCTACGTGGTCTGGCGCAACCGAAGGATCTCTGGCTGCTGGCGCCGAGCTCATCTCGGCGTCAGTTGACTCCAGAACGGTCGCATTGCCCAAGACCACAGGAGGAGCCACGATATCAACCGGCGCTCCAACCGACATGATCTCTTTAGCAGCAATGCTGGCCTGGCTTGTTGGTGGTGCAACAGCAGCGGCTGGCATCGACACTCTGGAAATAGAGGAAATGCAAAATTCAACAAAAAGCAAGAAATGAAAGAGAAGACAAGTTTCTAGTGTTGATTCTTACTTGGGAGCGCCGCAGCCCCAGTCAATGCGGAACCTCTTTCTCGAGCGGCCAGAGTCACCTGAACCCACCGTCGCCAGTGAGGCAGATGGTCCAGACTTCGACCCGGGAGTTTCTGAAGTAGCCACCGGCGTCACAACTGTCGGGGCTACCGTCGGAGAAGATATTCCGGACCCGGTGCCCGCCGTTGTCACCGGGACCGAAGGTGAAGACTTGCTAGACCTAGTGCCCGCCGTTGGCACTGGGACTGAAGATGATGATTTCCCAGACCTGGAGCTCGACTTCAGTGTCGGGACCGAAGACGGGGTTGTCGGTGGAACCACCACCATGGACCTCAGAGTTGGTCGTGACACCGACAATGACACTGCTTCCATTGGAGCTGCCCTGACGGAGCTACCATCAGCTCGAGCCAACTTCCTCTTCCGGGTGGAGGAATCTGCGGGTTCTTTCCCCTTGCTCCCACTTGATTCGAATTCCTTCTTCTGGCTTGGCTCTGCAACGGCCTTGCCTTTGCCACCGATAGAGGCAGGTTAGAACCTCCCGTGCTGATAGGGGGGCGAAGCTCCAGGGGATGACAATCCCTCCAGGTAGGTTACTCCTCTGTCGCACTGCAAGACCAGTGTCGTCGAGGATTGACATCTCCTTCTGCAGCTCCCTTCTAACCTCAGGGACTACGCACAGCGGCAGGAATTCTGATGGTGGCACCAGGTCGTCTCTTGAGACAGAACTGCTGTACAGCTTCTGCAGTTGGAGACGCAAAACCTCCTCATTCAAATTGGTTACAAGGCCAACTTCAAGCCGAAGGAAGTCCATCTCTCCGCTATAGTTCCAAGCAGGAAACTCCCGCTGCTTAAGTGTAGCCCAATGACTGGTCAAGAAGTTGCCAAGCACCATCAGGGACGTCAAGCTTCCCTCAACTAGGTGTCGTATCCTGGTGAGCACTGGGTTATACTCCTCTGATAGCTTTGGAAGCAGCTCCCAGAAGTTGATGTCCGCCGTCGGAAGTCCGATTGGCGACTCCAATCGGTCGTGCTTGTCCGTTCGCACGATCACCCAGTCGCTCTTCCAGGTTTTCCGGTCGTCCGAAGGATAAAGAAGGTCTTGAAAAGCGGCACGCAAGGCTATAAGCCCACCCACATCTCGTAGAAGTAGAGAGTTCTATGCGCAAGCAAACAGATTGAGGCGTAAGAGTTCTCTCCTCCTGCAAAGCCTCTTCCTTTATTAGCCTCTGCAAAGCTTGGATAGCAACTGCACGCGGAGCACAATTACGCACCACGATGTTACCTTGCCTATGACAAGAGGACCTGAGGCCACTTTAACAAAAAAGTTGCACCAGGTGAACCGTTGTCATGATGAGAAGTTGGAAGCCTGAGGGCGGCGACCTGACATGACTACCAAGATTGCGCTGGGAACTGATACGAAAATTGTATTGGGAAGAGGCGACTTTCAATTGCGTGAGATCCGCACGTCATGTATCTCACCTACCAAACCAAGAAGGGCCACATAGCGAAGGCACAAGAGCGTGCCATCATTTCAACCGCTCAAGTGAAAAGTTGAAGCAGCAACACGGGAAGTGATGGTGACCCCACCTTCAGGATCAAAGCCTCACCCAGAGGTGGGCTCGGGGGCCACTGCCGGTATCCTGCGGACCAGGTAACCCTTCATACCATAAAGAGAAGTGTCGAGTCCCACTTTCCAGAAAAATAGATCTCCGGAGGACAACACGTGTCCCGCAGTGTCATACATGCCTCCCTCCTAAGGATGGCTCCGGTGCTGCCATTTGTCCCGCAGTGTTGGACCTGCCTCCCTTCTAGGGGTGGCTCTGGCACTGCCATGTGTTCGGTGGCGTCGGATCTGCCTCTCTGCTAAGGAAAGCTCTAGTGCTGCCACGTGTCCCGTAGCACTGGATCTGCCTCTCTGCTAAGGGAAGCTCCGGTGCTGCCATGTGTCACGTGTCCAAATCTACATCTTCAACGGGATGAACTCTGAGATCACCAACAGCGCGGACATTCAAAGGCAATCAATCAGCCGTTACAAGATCTGAAAAAATTAATGACGCACGATTAGAAGACCATGAAACCTGGTAACGCTGCCATCAAGGCACGTTATCACCCTAATAAAATCGTCGTTATACACTTAGATCGTGTATAACGTAGTGAATACCGCTGAGGCCACCTGTCGTGCCACAACACACTATAACAGTCAATCTTTGGCATATAAAAGGATTGTTCTGCACGGTAGAAAGCAAGTCATTTAGTCTAGCTCACCAGCATACTCGCTCAAGGAAATCCAACACACAAACCCTCCGTGGATTAGGGTATTACGCTCAGGCGTCTCGAACCACGTAAAAACCACTTTGTTACCTTGTTCCTGAGTTCTTGAGATTACGCCCCGCCTAAATACGAACCTCTGCGAACTACTTCTTAGTAGTACCGGGGGAAGTGTCGATTGCACACTTCGACAACATAGAAACAGAAACACCAAAATCCTCAAGCAACCACTGTAATCAAGTAACCTATACAGTCACAAGATCCATAACACGTAACTCAGCATTTGCACTCGAACAAGAAACTGCTACCTGCTTCTTAGTCTTCTAAGCAATTAGGGAACCACCAAGAAAAACACAATAAGCAGAAATAGATTGACGATCATAGAATCACTAGCCTAAGTAGCATCACAATACTCCTTGAGCTGTATGGAGCTAGAGCGTGAAAAGAACAAACGTCTAGAGATAGTCTCACGAAGATAGCTCATGACACGAAGCAAGTGACTATAGTGAACCTGGATGGGAGCAGAAACAAACTGACTCAGAATGTGAACAGAGTACGAGATGTCAGGACGAGTGACACCGAGATAGACTAGACTCCCTGCAATATGAGGCTCACCATCAGTAGGACGAATATGAACATTGAGCTTCATGGGAGTCTTAACATTCCTGTGATCAGTAAGAGAAGTCCGATTAAGAAGATCCTAAATGTACTTCTCCTGAGACAGATAAATTCTCTCAGAGGTAGTGGAAACCTCAATCTCAAGAAAATAACGAAGAGTACCAAGGTCGGACATAAGAAATTGCTCACTAAGACGAGCCTTCACGAAGGCTATGTACTCAAAATTGTCTCCGGTGATGATCATATCATCAACATAGAAAAGAAAAAGAGTACGACCACGAGACGAAGTGTGCACAAAAAGCGCAAGATCATGAGCGCTGGCAGAAAACCTGAAACCAAGCACGAGGAGCCTTCTTAACGCCATAAAGAGAGCGACGAAGACGACAAACCATACCCTAAGAGATAGAATACCCAGGCGGTGGCTGCATATAAACCTCCTCATGCAGCTCACCATTAAGAAATGCATTCTTCACATCAAGTTGAGACATGGACCACACACGAACAGAGACCACAACAAGAGTGCAAACAGTGGTCATATGAGCAACAAGAGCAAAAGTCTCATCATAGTCACGACCGTGTTCCTGCTGGAAGCCACGGGCGACTAGTCGAGTCTTATATCGCTCAAGAGAACCATCATAACAGGTCTTAACCTTATAGACCCACTTACAGGTGATAAGACGAACACGTGGGGGACAGGGCACAAGATCCCATGTGCCAGTGCGCTCGAGAGCAGCAAGCTCCTCAGCCATTACATGTTGCCATTTCAGATGAAGAACAACATCACGATGTGTAGCCAGCTCGGAGAGAACAATAACTGCAAAACTAGAAGGAGAGTACCTATTAGGAGGCTGAAGAGAGCGATGACCACATCTAAGAAGCTGCTCGGTAGAAGAATCATCAAAAGGAGATGATTTCTCAGGAGAAGAGGGTACCTCAGGAGAAGATGGGTCATCACATGAAGATGACTCAACAGAAGTAGATGGCTCATCAGAAGCAGGCACAACTCGCCGAGTGTAGATCCGTGTCACACGAGGCTTCATAGTATAGTCAGGGACCATAGAAGAAGACTACGAGGAAGAGACTGTAGGACACGATACTGAGTGTGAGGGGGGTTCACTAGCAATGGAAGTATCTGGAAGGCATAGGAACGAAATCGGATTGACCAAAGATACAGAAGGAGTATCTGAAGAAGGATGAGAATAGAAAGGACGTGTCTCATCAAAGAGAACATCATGTGAGATCCTCATCTAGCGACCAACGGGGTCTCAATAACGATACCCCTTATGCTTAGCACCGTATCCAAGAAAAACACACTCGACCGACTGAGCAGTAAGTTTAGTGCGCTCACGAGGCGCAAGCAACACATAGCACACACAACTAAAAAGACGAAGGCTCGTGTAGTTAGGCATCTTGCCAGTAATACACCGAAAAGGAATCTCAACCTAAAGAGCAGGCGAATGTTGAATGTTAACAAAGTAAGTGGCAGTAGAAACAACTTCAGCCCAAAAGTGAGGAGGAATAGAGGAAGGAAGCAGAGCAGTCTCAAGGAGATGTCAATTCTTGCACTCAGCGACACCATTCTGTGCATAAGCGATAGGACAAGAAAACTGAGCAAGAGTGCCTTGCTCAGAAAGAACCTAACAAAGAGCATCAGAAAGTTACTCACCAGTAGAATCAGCACGAAAAACACGAATAGAAGTGTCAAAATGAGTGTGAATCGTAACTGAAAAAGTTCTATAGATAGACGTACTACGATGTTTTATAAAGTAAATCCATGTGCGGCGAAAAAAATTTGCTTCTCTAATCGACAACCTTGACACTGAGCTAAGGACTTAGAACCTAAAATCGATCCTAAGACACCACAACAAACTAATACAGATAGGCAAGAGCCACAAAGATGTCCTAAACGATGATGCCACTGAGCAAAAGATGAGGTAGATGAAGCAGCAAACGCGGAGCTAACAAGACTAGCAGGCGTAGAGGAAGGAAGACGAAGCCAGTCAAGCTCCCAAAGGCGCTGGGAATCACGACGACGTGGCCAGTGCCAACCAACTGATCCGTACTACGATCCTGAACATAACAAGAATTGGTATCAAGAATCACCCTACAGTTATGATCAGTGAGTTGCCCAACAAACATAAGTTCCATGGTCAGATTGGAAACATAGGAAACGTCACGGACATCAAAAGAGTCAGATAAAAGAGTGCTCTGTCCAACAACTGAAAGAGGAGAACCATCGGCAGTATGAACAGTAAGAGAACGAGAGGAAGGACTCAGAGACGATAAACACGTTGAATAAGGAGTCATATGGAATGAAGCTCCAGAATCTAGAATCCATGGATGAGTACCTGAACCAGAACTGGAAGGTGATCCCTTAGAGGAAGACTGAGAAGCAACAGCAGAACCTGAAGGTGCAGAGTGATGTGTCATAAAACCAGCAACTTATGATGATAGAGAGGCAGCAAGGCGACGAAGAAGCACGAGCATATGGGCATCTGTAGTAGCAGAACTCCCCTGAGATCCTACAATACTAACACCACCAACACCCTGTGAAGAACGACGAGTCTGAGCACCAACAGTGTGTCGAGTGGTCGAAGAGCGAGCAACCAAAACTGAAGAGGTCAGCAACAAGCCAGCATTACGAAGACGAGTCTCCTCATTACGAACACTAGCGAGTGCGTCCATAAGAGAGACACAAGGCTGACGAGCGAGCAGCTGAGCACGAAGGGGCTCAAACTCGTCGTGAAGACGGGTCAAGAAGTTGTAGGTGCGTCGAAGTTCAAGTGCATCCTTCTGACTTTGATAAGACGAACATGTATTCGGTGACAACTGATGACCAAGAGTGTCAAGATGACACCAAATAGTAGACATCTGAGCGAAGAACTCATCCACTATGACATCTTCCTGTTGTAAAAGTTGCTCCTGACGAATAGAAGCAAGATAATTAGACTGACCAGTAGGCTCATAGCGGCGACGCAGAAAAACCCACATCTGATGTGCATGCTCAAACTCCACTATATCAGCAGTCAGACGATCCCCCATACTAGCAGCAAGAATAGCACCTACCGAGCATCCTCATCCAACCACGTCCTGTACATACTGAACTGAGACTCATAAAAAGCGAGATGAGTCTCATAGTCTTCAAGTAACTTCTATTTCTTATCATCAGTAGTCTTCTCCTGAATGACAGTCTGTGAAGTAGCAGCAGAACAGGGCGAACATTTGAGATCACCCGTGAGAAATTCCCAAAGACGCAGACCATGCATATGTAGACGTATGCGGGAAACCCAATCGCGATAGTTGGTGCCATTGAAAAGCACCGGACAACGCAAAACTGGAACCCCATCCGAAGAAGAAGTCATCTTGATGAGATGACAGGCGAAGACTAGAGCGCAAAATAAGCAGCGGCGGGTGACGGCGAAAGCGCAAGAGAATAGGCGGCACAAGCTGCAATTTTCCTTTTTTGGAGTTTTTTTTAATTTTTTGATTTTTTTGCTCAAACAGAGATCACGTGGAAGCTAGAGACCACGTGAAGGTGCTGGCCTCACGGTCCAAAGATCAAGATAGCAGAGATGAGATGGTGTTGGACTGTGTTGAGTTATGTGTTTGGGCCTGCGGTTCATCTATGTATCTATAAATATGTACCCAGACCTTTGGTTAATCAAGCAATCATTCTAGCCCTCTAATATGGTATCATTAGCCAAACCCTAACCCTAATCCTCACCACCCTAACCCTAGCCGCCGACCCCCCTATGGACGGCGCCTCCCCCCTAGCCGCCGTCGGCGTCCCCCCTGGCCGCCGCCGCCGCCCCCCTCCTGGCCGCCGCCTGCGCCCCCCCCTCTGGCCGCCGCCGCCCCCCTCCCTGGCCGCCGCCGGAACCCCCTCCCTGGCCGCCACCCGCCGCCCCCTGTGGCCGCCGCCGCCCCCTCCCTGGTCGCCGCCGCCGCCCTCCCCCTCGTCGGCGCCCCCCTGGCCGGCGGACATCTCGCCGGCGCCCCCCTGGCCGGCAGCCATCTGGCCGGCGCCCCCCCCGGCCGGTGCCCCACTGGCCGGCGCCCCCCCTGACCGGCACCCCCCTGGCCGGCGCCCCCCTGACCGGCGCCCCCCTAGCCGGCGGCCCCCTGGCCGGTGCCCCCTTGGCCGGAGCCCCCCTGGCCGGCGCCCCCCCCCCCCCTGGCCGGCGCCCCCCTGGCCGGTGCGCCCCATCCCACCGGTGTACCTGCTACTGGTCCGGTAGCTGGCGCACCACTCGTCTCTATGGCTCGGCACGCGCCCGCCGCGGCGACGAATCCGAAAAGTGGCGGATCACTTGGCGGCCCTACTGCCGTCGCCTTCATGACGGGCTCCGGATCTGCTGTTGGCACTGCTACTACTCCTCGTGCAGCCACTGATCCTCTCTACGGCGTCGCCAGCACCACCACGACGGTCGCGGACAACTCCGGTGTCTTCACGGCTCTGGCTGCCTCTCGCGAGCGCGAGCGGGCACTCGCTCTTGCCTTAGAGCAGGAGCGCACTTCAGCGGCTGCTCTCTCGTACCAGATCTAGGAGAGCGCTCACCGACTGCTGAGCGCGACGTATGAGCCCACCTCAGACACCAGTGTGCACTCCGCATACTCGGCGTCTCTCGCAGTCGCTCTA
Source organism: Tuctoria greenei (assembly GCA_036927565.1). Lineage (NCBI taxonomy): Eukaryota > Viridiplantae > Streptophyta > Magnoliopsida > Poales > Poaceae > Tuctoria > Tuctoria greenei. The sequence goes on from JAYESD010000006.1 coordinate 177,794,680, forward strand.
CACGCCCAGGCGGTTGGAATTCAGAACATTCGGACACTAGTGCCGACTGTCCTGAGCTGTAACTCCACCACCTACGCCCGCTGGCGTAACGAGTTCCTCCTCACGTTGCGGCGGTACCAGCTTGCAGACCACGTCCAGCGGGACGACGCCCCGTGGGATGACTCTTGGATCAGCATGGACAGTCTGGTCCTTGCCTGGATCCTTGGCACTCTCGCCGACAATCTGCACAAGCTTGTCGGACAGCGTGGCGGGGGCACCGCGCGCCGGGCCTGGCAGATACTGGAGCACCACTTCTTGGGGAACCGTGCAACTCAGGCTCTTCACATTAACGCACGGTTTCAGACTACGGTGCAAGGTGACCGCTCCATCTCTGCCTACTGTGGAGAGATGAAGGGCATGGCTGACTCCTTGCGCGACCTTGGCGAGCCGGTTGCTGACAGCACACTAGTACTTCGGGTCCTTCACGGCCTGAACGAGCGCTTCAGTCATCTTCGCTTCTGGCTTCTTCGTATGGAGCCGCCACCGACCTTCGAGAAGGTCTGGTCCGATCTCGAGCTTGAGGAGATAACGACTGGTGGATCTGCTACCTCTGGGCCTGCCACAACCTTCTATGGCTCTGGGCAGCCCTCACGCCCACCGTCTTCTGGGGGACCACTATCGCGAACACCTACTCCGCCTACTGCCCCGGGTGCCTCTGTTGGCTCTAGGAGTGGTACTCGTCGACGTCGCGGTGGAAGGCGCACAGGACGAGGTGCTGGCGGCACTTCTATGTCCACTGCTCCTACTGGTAGTGGCACTGGTGGCACTAGCCGGAGAGGTGCGCCCTGGCCCGCACTGTACAACCCGTGGACTGGCCAGATCTCGATGTGGCCTGGACTGTCTCCGGGTATTCTTGGGGCGCCACTGACTTCTTCTACTCCGCGCCAGCCACGTCCTCAGGCGGTGTACGTAGCCCACCCGGGCTATGGTGGACTTGGTCACCCTGCGGCTGGATCGCCAACTCCAGCCTACGTCGGTTCTACCTACCCTGCTGGGTACTCGGAGCCACCAGCACCCCTCCAGGAGCCGCCCCTGGGGTGGGATCGTCAGGACTTGACGTCTTCTTTCAGCACCATGCACCTCACACCGCCGACTACTGATTGGGTGGCTGATTCTGGCGCCTCCTACCACACCACCCCAGATGCTGGTATTCTCTCTTCTACCCACCCACCTCATCCCTCATTTCCTTCATCGATCGTTGTTGGCAATGGATCTGTTCTTCCAGTCACCTCAGTAGGTGACTCAGTTTCTCCGGGTTCATTCCATCTTAACAATGTTCTAGTCGCTCCAGACATTATTAGAAACTTGCTTTCCATTCGTCATTTCACCACTGATAACAATATTTCTGTTGTTTGATCCTTTTGGTTTGTCTATGAAGGATCTTTCCACCTGGCGTCTTCTTCTTCGATGTGATAGTCCGGGGCCCCTATACACTCTTCGACTTCCTACTTCCGCTGCATCTTCGTCATTTGCTCTAGCTACGACAGCTTCGTCCGCTACTTGGCACCGCCGGCTTGGTCACCCTGGCGCTGATGCTATGTCGAAGTTGTCTAGTAGTTCAGTTATATCGTGTACTAGGGGCACACATGAGTCATTATGTCACGCTTGTCAGCTTGGTCACCATGTTTGGCTTCCCTTTCCCAATTCTGTGTCTCATGTGCAACACATTTTTGATCTTATTCACTGCGATTTGTGGACATCTCCTGTTATCAGTGTCTCGGGTTTTAAATATTATTTGGTGGTACTTGATGATTTCTCACATTTCTCTTGGACTTTTCCCTTACGTTTGAAATCTGAGACATTTGATACTCTCTCTCACTTCTTTACTTGGGTTTCCACACAGTTTGGGCATACTGTTCGTGCTCTCCAGTGTGACAACGGACGCGAGTTTGAAAACTCGCGACTCCGTGACTTTCTTCTTACACATGGCACACAGCTACACATGTCTTGTCCATACACATCCCCCAGAATGGCAAGGCTGAGCGCATGCTTCGCACCACTAATGATGTCATGTGTTCCTTGATGTTTCATGCATCTATCCCCGCTCGATACTGGGTAGAGGCACTCCACACTTCCACCTTCCTCCTTAATCGCCTTCCCACCAAGGTGATTCGAGCACCGACTCCTTTCTTTGCCCTGTATGGCACTACCCCTCTCTACGACCACCTTCGTGTCTTCGGGTGCGCCTGCTATCCTAATCTTTCCGCCACAGCTCCACATAAACTTGTGCCCTGCTCTACTAGGTGTGTCTTTCTTGGGTACTCCCTTGAGCATAAGGGGTATCGGTGCCTCGACCTCTCTACCCACCGTATTTTGATCTCTCGGCACGTCATCTTCGACGAGTCCTCCTTCCCCTTTTCTTCCTCCACCTCTGGTTCAGCTGCAGAGCTGGACTCCCTTTTTTCTACTGACACCGAGGCTGCTCCACCACAGCTGCCTTGGCCTTTTTTTGCAGGTACATCACCCACCGTCTCACAGGTGGCTCCCACGACGTCGACCGCTGCACCTTACGCAGCGCCGACACTTGTGGCGACTCCGGGTGTGCCTACTACAGCCACGACACGGAGGTTCACTGACCCTGCTCTTGTCTACCAGCGACGAGTGCGGGTTGGTGTCCAGGCTCCGTCGACCCTAGGGACGAGTGCTGCACCACGCGTGGCACCGACATCTCCTGATGCGCCACGTGCAGCCCCGGTGTCTTCTACGGCTGCACCACGCGAGGTCCCGGCACCTCCTACGGCTGCGCCACGCACGGCCCCGGCGTCTCCGACCTCGACTCCTGCGCCACACGAGGCCCCGACGCCTCCTACGGCTACGCCACGCGTGGCCCCGGCGTCTCTGACCTCGACTCCTGCGCCACACGAGGTCCTGACGTCTCCTACAGCTGCGCCACGCGCGGCCCCTGCATCTCCAGCCTCGACTCCCGCGCCGTGCGCGGACCCGGCATCTACTCTGACTCCCGCGTCATGCGCAGCTCCAGCGTCTCCGGCCTCGTCACGCGCTGCGCCACGCGCGGCCCCTGTTCCACGGTTCGCCGACCCTGCACTTGTCTATCAGCGACGAGAGCGGGTTGGTGACTCTGCGGCTGCTCGTCCCGAGCCCTCGGTGTACCACCCACCGTTGCTCCACCGGGACCTAGGACACGTTCACCCGATGGTGACTAGACGTGCCGCTGGGGTTCTCCGGCCTCTTGAGAGGTTCTCCGGAGTGGTACTCTCTTCGATGACACCGACACCATCCACTTCCTCTTCGGTATCACCTATACCGACCTCCATCCGTAGCGCCCTTGCTGACCCTCACTGGCGCCGCGCTATGGAGGAGGAGTATGCGGTCCTACTTGCCAACCGGACATGGGACCTTGTTCCCCGTCCTCCTCGTTGCAACGTTGTCACAGGCAAGTGGGTTTTCACGCATAAGAGGAAGGCGGATGGATCCCTGGAGAGATATAAGGCTCGTTGGGTACTTCGGGGCTTCATTCAGCGCCCTGGAGTGGACTACGACGAGACCTTCAGTCCGGTGGTTAAGCCAGCGATAGTACGGACTGTTCTGTCATTGGCTCTCTTGCGTTCTTGGCCTGTCCACCAGCTGGACGTCAAGAATGCCTTCCTCCACGGGACGCTGACAGAGATAGTGTACTGCAGTCAGCCGACAGGGTTCGTTGATTCAGCCTGTCCAGACTTGGTCTGCCGGCTGAACAAGTCCCTATACGGGTTGAAGCAGGCGCCTCGGGCTTGGTACAGCCGATTCGCCTCCTTCCTAGCCTCGCTCGGCTTCGTCGAGGCCAAGTCGGACACCTCGCTCTTCGTTTACAGGCATGAGGGTGACACTGTCTACCTCCTCCTGTACGTGGACGATATTGTCCTCACGGCGTCTAGCCCGGCTCTTCTTCAGCGCATGATCTCTGCCCTGCAGCGCGAGTTCGCGATGAAGGATCTCGACCAGCTCCACCACTTTCTGGGCATTGCAGTCGAGCATCGCCCGGGCGCTCTGTTCCTCCACCAGCGCCAGTACTGCCTGGATATCCTCGAGCGAGCGGGCATGGCTGATTGCAAGTCGTGCTCCACTCCCGTGGACACCCAGGTGAAGCTGTCTTCGGCCGACGGCGCCCCGGTCGCCGACCCCACTTCTTGTAGGAGTCTTGCAGGTGCCCTGCAGTACCTTACCTTCACCAGGCCGGACATCTCCTACGCGGTTCAGCAAGTGTGTCTTCACATGCATGCTCCGCGGGAGACACATCTCACGGCGATGAAGCGGATTCTTCGGTACCTGCGCGGCTCCCTCGACTACGGCCTTCTACTTCGACGTGACTCAACTTCTGAGCTGGTGGTCTACACCGACGCTGACTGGGCGGGGTGCCCTGATACCCGCCGCTCCACCTCTGGCTACGCCGTCTTCCTGGGGGGGGAATCTTGTCTCCTGGTCCTCGAAGCGGCAGCCCGTGGTTTCTCGCTCCAGTGCTGAGGTGGAGTACCGCGCCGTGGCTAACGGCGTAGGAGAGGCGTCTTGGCTCCAGCAGTTACTTCAGGAGCTTCACTCCCCTGTCGCCCGGAGCACGTTGGTCTACTGTGATAATGTCAGCGCCGTTTACCTCTCCACCAACCCTGTCCAGCACCAGCGCACGAAACATGTGGATATTGATCTTCACTTTGTTCGTGAGCGGGTTGCACACGGTGAGGTTCGAGTTCTCCATGTGCCGACGACATTACAGTTTGCCGACATCTTCACGAAGGGACTCTTGACGTCTTTATTTTCTGAGTTTCGGTCCAGTCTCAACATCTGTTGTGGCTAGATGTTGGGACTGCGGGGGGGGGGGGGGGGGGGGGGGGTGTTGGACTGTGTTGATTTATGTGTTTGGGCCTGTGGCCCATCTATGTATCTATAAATATGTACCCAGACCTCTGGTTAATCAAGCAATCATTCTAGCCCTCTAATAGATGGAGCTGCTTCTCTCCACAACAGCACAAGCGTTGACCCACAGAAAAAAGGCAGGATTTCACAGGTGGCCGACAGAGGGAGACGATTTGCGCTGGCCGCAACAGATCGCCGAGCTGATCGAGGAGACCAGGGGCACTTGGGGAGAGACCAGGGGCGCCAGATTAGGATCAGGATCAGGGCCACTAACGACGGAGAGATGGTTGATCTGACCAGAGGCAACACCCTCGGATCTGGGAACCGGGAAGGCTGCACCAGAGGAGCAGCCACGAAGATAGCGCAGAGAAGAGCGTGGCGCAAAACGAAGCCAAAGGCAAGATCCGCGGCGGTTCAAGAAGAAGCACCGGGATCGATTGTTAGGGTAGTAGAAAAACTAACCCTAGTATTTGACTCTGATAACATGTTATAAATATTGTGCTTGTATTGATACGAGGCCAGAAGGCTCAAATATATAGGGTACAAGAGAATTAGAAATATGCATAAAACAACCTACATAAAGGGAAATACAAAAGGACTCCTATATCTCTAACAAGCCTCTCATAGAACGTTAGAATATGTCTCACCACATGAATTTGAATTTTTATTCAAATAGCTCGTCTTGGACTGCCATTTGCAGCAGTCCGTTCATTGAAGACCCCCCAAAAGACCCCTATTGGCAATGTTTTCTAAACCTCAGTTTACTATATATAGTAAAAACTGGCGTGGAAGTTAGGTTGCTGATGAATGAACAATGAAAGTCACTCAGTTTACTATATATAAGTGCCTCATCCTAGTATCTTAACCTTGTACAAAATCACTTGAGTCAAGTCAGTCGTGCTCGCCACACATTTATCTGCTCTGTTGGTCCTCTAAATTTAGGATCTGACCTCTGCAATTTCGCTCTCTGTGAACTGAATGCTTTTTGTTGCCAGCTTCTTTGGACAATACTAGCAGCCTACTGCAAATAAGAGATAAACTTTATTTATTGGCTGTTGGACATTATAGGACTGGGGATTATACAAGAAGCCGGCAACTTTTGGAAAGATGCTTGGAGGTTTGATTACTAAACTTTTTTTTTCAGCATTTTTTGCTAGTTATTCACATGGAGATTTTCCAGAAAAATGCTAGACATCTTCATTTTGTTAGCTTCAGAACCTTTTCGTGGCAGTAACTAGTACTTCAACACCTATAACTACTTATGATAAAGAATTATCAGTTTTACCTAATGTGGACCCTGTTTAATTCTAAGGAAAAAATCTGAACCGAAACTTCTGCATGGTTCTGCAATCCTGTTCATGCTCGCTTCAGATTTGATAGATTGTAATAACTAAATCTGTAAAATGAACCATATCCTATGCAGAACTGCTCTGTTTTTTTAGGAATATCTGTTCTGTTGTTAACTGAAGACTGGTTATGTAAAGTTGCAGAACGGGTGACACCATTTTCCTTTTTTTTTCCTTCTCAAACGTCCAATTCCATTCCTTGTCAAATATACGTATGTTATTGATAGTTCGGCGCTGTCTCTCCACAGTTTTTTTCATTCTATGACTTTAGTCATGTATTGTTAACCCATGATATCATGATATGCTATTGTATTTGATGCTTGGATATACATTTCCACGTTTTGTTCAGATTCAACCTGACTGGAGGCAAGCTCTGACTTTACAACAGATTGTTGAAGATTAAACCAAAAGAGGTGGGGACAAATTTATCAGGCTGTGTGTTGTCAGTCTATGAAAATGAATGTCCATTAAACTTCCCATTTTCTACTATTATGTCCAGTGTTATGGTAGCAAAGTGCATGTCCTGTACTTTTGATTTCCTACTGTAATGTCCATTGTCTGGGTAGGGGGCATATTGCTTTTCACATATGCTACAAATTGTGGATCTCCCCACCAGCTGCTATCAGCTTCAGCTAGGAACATATCATAAGCTTATAGTTATATCTACAACATTTCTCATTTTGAAGGGAAAATAGAGAGCATAGGGAAACCACTAATCATTTTAATGAAGTTACAGGTTCTTCTGACTCGGGTACTTTGGGAGGATTAACAATACTTTTTTTGTGTGTGTATGTAAATACAGATGGTATGCTTGCCGTGGCTATCATCACCGGGGCATTTGGAGTTGTGGGGCTTGTTGCTGGTGGTATAAGTGCTGCTGCTTCCTCATCCAGGAAGAAATGATCTCGTATGAAGTGAATGCAATACTAACATGAGCAAAAACTTGGTGTAAAGATGCACATCTTTCTTTTGTATTTCTTGTGAAAGTTTGCTCGTTTTTTTCTTTTCTTTTTTTTTGAAAAACCAGCTTTGTTGGTGCAATTGTATTAAGATGAAGATGAACAGTTTACAAGCATCGCTACTGCAAGAACAAATAGCCAAAATGATTACACTTTAAAAGGAACGGTTCAGCGCATATCGAACTTAAAGGCTAAAAGCAGCGAGACATTTCGCCCCTGCTAGCGACCAGATGCGACCCTCTTTTGAAATTAAGTCTCTAAGTTGAAAAATATTGCATTCCTTGCCTTGAAACACCCTTGTATTCCGCTCCTTCCAGATAATCCAACATATGAGGATACTAATAGTGCGGCAATCCCTTGTTCGGTTTAATTGGGCATCAGGCGAAAGATCGTAAAACCAGTCAGCTATAGTACCTGATCCCAAACCTTGTTTTGGGCGCAATGCAGACAGTTGAAAGCGATCTGATGCCCACTGCCATAGGTATTGCACAATTGGAGAATCTCTGAATAAGTGATTTGCTGTCTCCAAATTACGATGACACATGGGCCAAAAATATTGATTTGGCCAACCTCGACATTGCAGCCTAGTTGCGGTCCAGACCCGGTCCTGCATCAATAGCCAAGTGAAAACCTTGCATTTGGTAGGTGCCCGAACGTCCCATATTCTTTTCTGAAACCAAGATGAAGTGCTACCCTCGAATTGTGCCAGGTACGCAGCCTTAGCGGAGTACACTCCACTTGTTGTCCAGACCCAAGTAATCTCGTCATCCTGTGTAACCTGAGAATCAAAGACCTCCTGGTTTTGAAGCAAGGTCGACAACATGATGATGTCAGGTAGAGTATCCCATGCTAGACCATGAAGTAGATCCCTTAACCACACACTGTCATACATGGCCTATGCAACGGACCGGTTCTTCCTTCTACTAAATTTGTATAATGTAGGGAATAGGTCCCTCAATGCTCCTTGACCAAGCCAGTTCGAGGTCCAGAATAAAGCTTTGCGCCCATTGCGTACTGTTATCTTTGTGGAAGCATTGAGGCCCCCTTTGGCAGAGCTTCACGATGCTGATTCTCAGGCAGAATCTGTGGAGCTGTGCCAAACACTATTTTTCAGGAGAAGTGATTCTTAGGTGATTCTGAGAAGTGATTCTCTGAATTGAACTAAGAGGCTGAGAGCTGAAAAAAGTAGCTTCTCCTAATTCTGTGAAGTGATTCTCAATCCTGATTCTAAGAGTTTATTCTAGAAAATCATTGAGAATCACTTTCAGCCACAGAATCACTTCATCAGAGAATCAGAAGTGAATTCAGAGAATCAGAAGCTCGAAGCTGTACCAAAGGGGGCCTGAATAAGGCCGTATCCACTGCATCGACTGGGAGTTCACCACCTGACCACAGCTTGTTCGGCGCCACCCACTGTTGCCATAGCCATCTCAAAAGCAGGGTCCGACTAAAGCGGTGTAGATCAACAATTCCCAAACCACCTCTGTTCGTTGGTCGACACACTCGAGGCCAACTAACTTTGCAATTCCCTCCACGAATGTCCTGAGTACCTGACCACAGAAACTGCCTCCTAGCCTTGTCAATGGTCTTGAGAAATTGTCTCGGCGTTCGCAGCACTGACATGGTGTATGCTGGCAGGGCACTAAGGACTGACCTGACCAATTCCCTCCTGCCCCCGATGGAGAGAAGTTTTCCGTGCCACCCTGTAAGCTTGGATTGAACCTTCTCCGTTATGTGTTGTAGCTGAGCCTTTTGGCTTGCCCACTGATAGGGGTAGTCCTAAGTAGGTCACAGGACATGGCACACAAGTCCCATTAAAATTCTGCAATACATAATCCTGGTTGAGATCACTGCAACGAATTGATATTATCGAGCACTTGGCGATATTCAGTTTTAATCCAGTGGTCGAACCAAAAGCCTCCATGATAGCCAACACAGTATCCACCTCAATTTTCTTTGGATTAATAAGAATCATTGCATCATCAGCGTAGAGAGAGTCTCGGCATCTTGTAGCCCTGTCCCGCAGCGGCGAAAGCACGCCTTCAGATGTGGCCAGAGATAAGACCCTCTAAATGGTGTCAAAAGCTAATATGAATAGATAGGGGGAGAGCGGATCGCCCTGTCGTAAGTCACGTTGGTGCGGGATCCGCCTGCCTGGAGCACCATTTAGTTGCACTGCCGAAGAAGCTGTTGACGGGATTGCTGAAATCCAGTTCCGCCATTGCACCGGGAAACCACACTGTTCCATAAGCTCCAGTAGATACTCCCATGACACAGAGTCAAACGCCTTTGACACATCAAGCTTCAACAAAAGGATTGGCTGACGCTTGTGATGGTAAGCTTTAATGACATTTTGTACATCGAGGAAGCTGTCCTGGATGCTGCGATTATTGATGAACGCGCTTTGTGCGACTGAAATAAGATGCTCCATATGTTTAGAGAGTCTTAAGGCCAATATCTTGGAGAATAACTATGAGAATGAGTATACAAGACTGATGGGTCTATAGTCTGCCGGCAGCTCAAGTTCCACTTTTTTCGGAATTAAAGTGATAAGAGCAGAGTTCAATTGGCCAAGTGGTCCGGTTGTCAGATTGTAGATACTGTTCACCGCTGCCATGACCTCAACCTTGATCACAGACCAGCAGACCCTGTAGAAATCACTTGTGAAGCCGTCCAGGCCGGGAGCCTTCTCGGATGGCAACTTCCAAATTGCAGCCTTCACCTCCTCCTCGGTAAATTCTGCATCAAGCTGCTGGTCACCTATGGACGGCAGAGTGAGAGCATCCCAATTAAAAGTGGCAGTACGACGCTCCTTGCTTCCCAATATTCATGCAAAGTGATCAAATAAGATGTTTTCCTTGTCCTTGTGACTGTAAGCGTACTATCCCACAACATCCTTTAGCTTATGTGTCACACCCGGTCCCAACAAGACAACCGGATGGCTTCCACATGTATGCTAGGATCGATTCTCATCATACATGTGTAGACAAAAGTGTAATATCATTTATTACAAGCCATGTTCGAGTACATAAATGTCTTACAATAATGACCCGTAGGTCTAAAATAAGATTACAGAGCAAAGCAGCGGTAAAAGTAAACTAGTGTGGCTCCATGCACAGGCGTTGCCCGGGGGTTGCGCCAGCCTAGAACGTCTCCTCCGGATCGGCGAAGAAGTCTTCGTTCTCCACCTCTTCTCCATTGTAGAATGAGGAAAGATAAGCAACAAGCAAGTTTGAGTACCAACGGTACTCAGCAAGTGGGAAAGAGATGACATGTGGGTTTATAGAAAGGAAGGCCAAATTTGGGTTAAGCACTATAGCATTACATCCTATCCTTAGCTTTCATTAGCACCTACTTCTAAGTGTATGAACCCAACCATAACCCATTGGTAAACCAGGTCCCAACCAACCCATCCAATCCAAACCACCATTCCCAGTCATTGTCTAATTATGAATTGGACACCAAGCCGCTCTTGTCCGTGAGCACGGCTGTCATGACAGTTTCTAAATCTCTGCAGAGAATGTACCCTTTACCCACAAGTCGTGATTTCATCCCCTGTTGCCAGGTGGACTAAGTAAACCTCCCTGATGCCCGTGGTCGCGAACCACATTACACACTTCCTTTGGTGTGAGGCCAGGAGATCACTACGAGGTCTTTACAAAGGATTCTCCCGACGCGTACTAGCCCTCTGAGGTTTCACCCCTATACAAAAGTGTGAGCCGTTACACCACGACTCAGCACCCCAGTTGCCCCCTCTTTAGCCATGCGGATCCCAAGGCAGTACACCCTGAACAGATTCCCCGCACTATCCAATCACTAATACTACGCGGGAGAGGCCTAATTAATTGACGAAGCTGCCCCATACTCAGTCTTGTGGTGATACTATAAGGCTTAGTGGCTTTCTCCATAAACTGGTCCTTAGAATCCGGCGAGGTTCATACCCCAAAACCCGGGTCTCGTGCGTACTGCACCATCCCAAACAAACCATCCCGCCAGATTCCTACCCACTACCGTTCAATTCACCAAATCTCAGTAAATTAATCACAACAATTAATAATAGAACATGTATGTAGCGATATTTCCCTCCCAAAACTAAGCATGGCTAAGCGTAAAAGAAATAATAACATCTACCCAAGCTAACCCGGGGAACAAGGAATTATATGGAAGGGTACAGTAAATAGGATTCAATTTATTAAACATGCAACTAACTAAAACTTAATAAAACAGGTGCAAAATGGTCAAGGAACTTGCCTTCTTCGGAGTGTGGGTCGGTGAAGTGGTAGTCCTGAAGATTGTAAGTCGGCTCGGGAACCGACTCTATATACATCATCGCATGCGGAACGGAAAGTAGTAGCACACAATAAGCACAAGAGAATAAATGCACACCACAAATAAATAAACACAAAAGAAAACCTACGCAATTACGTCGCTAACACTATGTCCTTAGTAAGACTTTATTTAGTGGTGTGGGTGGAGGTGTGGATTTTAGAGCTTATATGGGTTCATTAGGAAATTCAACAAAACCAGCAAATTAACTGCATTATTTTACCCTAAAGAGGTTAGGAAATAATAATAAAATAATACCCTAAATGATTTGTGCAAAAAGAGAGAGTTCTCATGTGATTTTATGTAATTTACAATTAATCCAGGGGCTTTTATGCAAAACAGACATGATCAGTGGCCTAGAAATATTTTATAACATCACCAGGGGGTTATTCATAATTTACAGAGGCTAAAAATATATTTTATAGTGAAAATAGGGGCTAAAATGATATATTAAATCAATTTAGCAGTGCTGACAGAATTAAATAAAAGTTCAGGGGCATTTTCCTAAATTCCAGGACCTATCTGTAATTATTTTAAATTGGCGCAGGGGGCTACGTGCAAATCGGCCAACTGTTAAACATGCTTGAATCTGGGCCGTTGGATCAACCGCGTGCGGCCCAGATTTAAAACGCGCGAAGGGGTACGCCCTTCTAATCTTGGCCGTCGGCCCTAGATGGGCGGCCGAGATTGGGCCACGTCGCCCTGTGGGCGACAGAGGCGGCGCACGCGCCGGTTCCGGCGGCGCACGGCGGCGGGGGTCGCCGAAGTTGGCCGGAACGGCCAAATCGGCGCCAATTTCGGGCGCTCTATACACCAAACGGGAGAGGGGGCATCGCGCACTCACATAGGGGGGTTTCGGGTCTTGAAATCGGGCAGAGGAGCGTCAGCGACGGCGACCGGCGGTGGTCCTCGGCGGAGCTTGACGAGGATGGCGTTGCGGCGGCGTTCTCCCGAAGTGAACTTGTCCGGCGGGTTCCTAAGGATGAGGCGCACACGTTAGGCAAGGTTTGATGGAGAGAACGTCGACGAGTCGACGGGAACGGCGGCGACATACCTTGGCGCGGCGGCTAGGGTTTGGAGCTTCGGGGAAGGGGAAAATTTGGGGGCGCCGGCCGGATTTTATAGGGGGAGAGGGGGCGGCGAGGTAAGGAAGGGGATCTCCCCCGAAGGAAGGCGACCGGGGCCATAATGGGGGGGGGGGGATTTCTTGCCGGCGATTTTGAACCGGGCGGCATTACCGGGTGTGGTCAGGCGCGCGTCGGGAGGAAGAAGAAAAGCCCTGACGGGCGGGTCCCAGCGCGCAGAGAAAGGGAGAGGGAGAGGGAGGCACGGGGCCGAGCTGGGCTAGGGGGAGTTGGGCCGGCGGTGGGAAAAGAAAAGGGGGAGGGGAGGTGTGCCGGTGGCAAGAATTCGGCCCGAGTGGCTTTTTCCTTTTTGTTTTGTTTTTCTCTTTTCTTTTTCATTTTCTTTTTACAATTTGAATTCCATTTCAAATTTCAAACGAATTATAGCGCATTTTAAAATTGAATTTTCATTCAAATGCAAACATACATGATGCACTCCTAGTACATTTCTTTTGTTTCAAATTTTAGAAATTTTGTGTGTTACAACTCTACCCCCCTTAAAAGGAATCTCGCCCCGAGATTCGGACGTCCTAAGAGAAAAGGTCGGGGAACTCGGCCTTGAAGTCTTCTTCTCTCTCCCATGTTGCTTCTGCCTCAGAGTGATGTTTCCACTGCACTTTGCACATGCGAATCGTCTTGTTTCTCATGACACGTTCTGATGTTTCTAGAATCCTGACTGGTCGTTCTGCGTAGGACAGATCCTCTTGCAAATCCACAACTTCCATGGGTAACTGTTCCTCCGGTACTCTTAAGCATTTCTTTAGTTGCGACACGTGAAACACATCATGCACATCCGACAGTTGAGAAGGTAGCTCGAGACGATAAGCTACTTCTCCTCTTCTTTCCAATATCTTGAACGGACCAATGTAACGGGGTGCTAGCTTTCCCTTCACTTTGAACCGTCTTAGACCTCTTACTGGTGATACCTTGATATATACAAAGTCGCCTACCTCAAAGGTTAGATCACGTCGTCGAGCATCTGCGTAACTTTTCTGCCTTGACTGTGCCGTTTTCAGATTATTCCGGATCTCTTGTACCTGTCGTTCGGCCTCTCTGAGTATCTCCGGTCCAAACACTTGACCTTCTCCAGTCTGATTCCAGAATAAAGGTGTCCTGCACTTTTGCCCATAAAGTGCCTCAAACGGGGACATCTTGAGACTAGCTTGGTAGCTGTTGTTATAAGAGAACTCCGCGTAAGGCAAGTTTTTGTCCCAACTCTTACTATTCTTCAGGGCACATGCTCGCAACATATCCTCCAAGATTTGATTGGTGCGCTCTGTTTGACCATCCGTCTGCGGGTGATACGCTGAGCTGAAATTCAGACGAGTGTCCATTGACTCATGTAGCTTCTGCCAGAATCTCAAGGTGAACTGGGTACCTCGATCCGACACTATCTTCTTTGGGACACCGTGTAAACACACAATTCTTGCCATGTATAATTCCGCCAATCGCGAACCATTGTAGCTTTCCTTGACCGGAATGAAGTGAGCAACCTTAGTCAACCGGTCCACGACAACCCATATGGAGTCGTATCCTGACTGGGTCCTTGGCAATCCCACAATAAAGTCCATACTTATCTCTTCCCATTTCCATTCGGGTATCTTGAGTGGTTGAAGTAGTCCAGCGGGTCTCTGATGTTCCGCCTTAACTAACTGACATGTGTCGCACAAAGCCACGTATTCGGCCACATCACGCTTCATACCGAGCCACCAGTATCTATCCTTAAGGTCTTGATACATCTTGGTACTCCCGGGATGGATAGAGTAGTACGAGTCGTGGGCTTCTCTCAATATCAACTCTCGGATCCCCTTAACATTCGGCACGCATATCCTCTTCCCTAACCACAGGGTTCCATGTTCATCTTCTTTGAAATCTGGAGCTTTGCCAGCCTTCATCAGCTTCTTAAGTTTTTAGATCTTCTTATCCTCCTTTTGGCCTTCTCTAATGTCTTGTTCCAACGTGGAGTCCACTTCCATAACCACTGCATCTGCATTAGACACTATGCACAGGTTTAATCTTGCAAACTCCTCACATAGCTGCGGTTGATACGCCTGGATCGTCATGTTGTTACATTGGGTCTTCCTACTAAAAGCATCTGCGACCACGTTTGCCTTTCCAGGGTGATAGTTGATCCCGACATCGAAGTCATTAATGAGCTCTAACCACCTTCGTTGGCGAAGGTTAAGGTCCGGCTGAGTGAATATGTACTTCAAGCTTTTGTGGTCGGTGTAGATCTCTGTCCTTTTTCCAATCAGATAGTGTCTCCATATCTTCAGTGCGTGAACCACAGCTGCTAATTCCAGATCATGGGTCGGATAATTCTTCTCATGCTTCTTGAATTGTCTCGAGGCGTAAGCCACCACATGTCCTGCTTGCATCAACACACATCCCAGTCCCTGTCCGGAAGCATCGCAATAAACCGAGAACTCCTTTTGCATATCTGGCATGACCAACACTGGGGCAGTGTTCAACCTCTTATTCAATTCGGCAAAGCTTGCTTCACACTCTGGTGTCCATTTGAATGTAGCTCCCTTCTCGAGTAGCTTGGTTAGTGGCCGAGAGATCTTTGAAAATCCCTCAATAAATCGTCGATAATAACCAGCCATTCCTAGAAAGCTTTTGATGTGTCCCACATTTTCCGGCGTCTCCCACTTGAGAACATCTGCCACTTTACCCGGATCCACTGATATTCCTCCTTCTATATGACATGTCCCAAGAATGATACCTGCTTCAACCAAAACTCACACTTACTGAATTTAGCATACAGTTGGTGTTCTCTAAGTTTCTTTAGTGCCAACCTCAGGTGTTCCTCATGCTCCTCTTCACTCTTGGAGAAGATCAGGATATCGTCGATGAATACGACCACAAATTTATCCAGATACTCCATAAATACTTTGTTCATGAGGTACATGAAGTAAGCTGGGGCATTAGTCAACCCGAAAGACATAACGGTATACTCATAAAGACCATATCGAGAGACGAATGCAGTCTTGGGAATGTCCGATGGTCGAATCTTCAACTGGTGATAACCCGAACGAAGGTCGATCTTAGAGAATACACATGCTCCTCGCAGCTGATCAACCAAATCTTCGATCCTTGGTAGTGGATACTTTTTCTTGATGGTCACTGCATTCAATGCACGATAGTCCACACACAACCTTTGAGTGCCATCCTTCTTAGGCACGAATATGACAGGAGCACCCCAAGGCGATGAACTAGGGCGAATGTATCCTTTCTCCAACAACTCGTTGATGTGATCCTTTAGCTCGGCTAACTGATTAGCGTCCATTCTATATGGCCTCTTATATATCGGGGCCGTCCCAGGCACTAGGTCAATGATAAATTCAATTTCACGGTCAGGGGGCATACCCGGTAACTCTTCGGGGAACACGTCTGGGAATTCACTGACAACACAGATCTCTTCGGTGACCTCAGTTTGATTTAGCCTGATCCTCTGTGTTGGAGCTTGATCTGGAGAGAACTTCACCTTGGTACCATCGGGGTGGGTCAAGGAGACTGTTCTTGTGGCGCAGTGGATCACCCCATGTTACTTAGTCAACCAGTCCATCCCCAGGATAATATCTAGCCCTTGAGATTCTAGAACAATCAGGTTTGCTGGGAAAACTACCCCCCTTATGTCTAGCCTTACATTAGGGCATACTTGCCGGGTTATCATTTCTCCCCCAGGGGAGTGAACTATAAGTTGGTGAGTCATTAAATGCACTACCATGTCATGCCTCCTCATGAATTCCTTAGATATGAACGAATGCGTAGCACCAGAATCAAACAACACTGTAGCTAGATGAGAGTCGGCAGGGAACGTACCAACAACCACATCTGGTGCATTGTGTGCCTCCTCAAGTGCCACGTGGTTAACTCTCCCACGTGTGGGTTGCTGCAGCTGCTTCTTCGGGCAACGGTTGGCGAAATGTCCCATCTCACCACAGTTATAACACTGCACTGCCGCGTTGTTACCTTGGGATCTGTTACCTCCTTGAGGGTTCTGTTGCGGCTGGCCATTTGGGCGGGGTGATGGAGCTGCTGGGCGAGGGGTTGCATTGGTTGCCGTGGAGGCTGTGGTGGTTGGCGCATCTGCTGGTTGTATGGTGTGGGTGGCCTGTAGGAGGAGCTTGGGTACCTTTGTCCCGTGTGAGGGTTCATAGGGCGAGCCATAGGTGCCGTAGTTTGAGGGCATAGCGAGGGCGCACATTATTCCCAGAACTGTGTGCTTGAGCCAGCTTCCTCTTCCTATCATCATCGTCCAACTCCTTCTTAGTCCTTTCCACTTCAAAGGCCTTGTCCACCAACTTATGGAAACTGCTGTAGTCACTGGAGACCATAGCGAACTTCAGCTCCTTGTCAAGGCCCTTCTTAAAACGAAACTGTTTCTTCGAGTCCGTGTCACATCTTCCGGTGCATAGCAGGACAATTGTGTGAATTTGTTCAGATACTCTCGCACACTCATGCGGCCTTGCTTTAGCATGAAAAATTCTTCACGTCTCGCCTGGATCTCTCCTTCGGGCACGAAATGACTGCGAAAGTAATTCTTGAACTCGTCCCATGTGATATTATCCGGGTCCCGATGGGCTTCAATGAAGGCAGTCCACCAATCGGCTGCAGGTCCCTGAAGTTGGTGCGAGGCTAATAGTACCTTCTCTCGTCCTTCACATTGGACAATTCTCAGCTTGCTCTCGACTGTTCTAAGCCAATCGTCGGCCTCCATGGGCTCACTAGCAGTGGCAAAGGTGGGTGGATGGGTGTTGAGGAAGTCTCTCATGCGGGATCGGGGTCCTGGTGCTGGCTATGGGTGGGGCTGATTTGGTGGGGGTGGAGGGGCTTGCTGCATGTTGGCCACCACTTGTGTTAAATTCTGCATCATTTGCATCTGCATGGCCATCATCTGCTGCATATGATTCATCGCAGGTGCTCCACGGGCACCTCTCCCATTCCATTGCGGTAGCTGGAATCCAGCTTCATCATCACCAAGGGGCATACCATGGCCACGACCACGGCCTCTTCCCCTGCCTGCCATCTGAGTACGAAGAGAGTAGAGTCTTAGATTCTACTATAACTAGTGGAAGACTACTATGCGATACCCTTACTATATGCAAAAATCACAGCAAACATGCATATAAATGAACATTCTTTATTAATTGCTCACTAATTAAAGAAGTATCAAAAAGGTGCGGTTGTGGACAAGTCACCCAGGCGTCCCACAACTCACACAACACACCAAGACAAAAATCATAAAGAGAAATAACACAACTCAAGGTCACACAAGTGCGTCTACGTCGCTGTTATTTATCTAATGAGGGTGTGCCTATCCCTGAGTCGTGGCAAAGATTGAGGACTACTCGTCGTCAAGCAAGAACTCCTCCGGGTCCTCGTCGTCGTCGTCGGGGTCCTCGAGGTCCTCAGGGTCCTGAGGTGGTGAGGCAGCAGGCGGCGGTGGTGCGGCAGACGCCACACTGGAAGGCTCCTCGTCAGAGGACTCCTCAGAAGACGACTCACGCTGGCCGCCACGGCGGTCTGGAGAGTCCGGGGTCCACGTCGAGGTGTCGGACGCGTAGTTGTCAGGGTCCTCATCGGTGATCCGACGATACCTCCTGATCACTGCCTCGTGGCGCAGGGCGAGGTCACGTCCATCCTGAATCTCCTGCTGGGCCCTCTAAAGTCGGGCACTGAGCTCGGCCACGTCGCCAACAGTCTGACGAGACTGCGGGAGGTCCAGGGGTCCCTCCACGTGCCTGGAGATAAAGCCCGCAGTGCCACTGGGACGCTGTGGAACGAAGGCGTGCACCGTGTCCTCCAGACGGAAACGGCGAGCGTGACTCCAAAAAGTGGCTGCTTCCCAGCTAGCATCCTGCTCCGCG
Source organism: Tuctoria greenei (assembly GCA_036927565.1). Classification (NCBI taxonomy): domain Eukaryota; kingdom Viridiplantae; phylum Streptophyta; class Magnoliopsida; order Poales; family Poaceae; genus Tuctoria; species Tuctoria greenei. The sequence goes on from JAYESD010000006.1 coordinate 177,813,195, forward strand.
TATCGGCGGGAGCTCCTCCAGGCAGCACTGCTGTGGGTCTTCACCAGCTCATCACCATAGTAAATGTAGATCTTGCAGCTCCACTACGTCCTGCCGGGGCGCTGCACTCCAGTGGTGTGGTAGGAGAGCGAGAGGTTGTGGTGACGGTAGCCAGCCTCACGGAGTATGGCCCGGAGACGGAGTCGCAGTCGTCCTGCGGCCCTACCGTCAGAACGGATCACCACGGGGTGACGGGGGTCGACGGCTGGAGAGCGACTGGCCAGCCTACGTGGGGGCACAAGTCCACCGGTCGACTTACGGGGGGTCGTCTTGGTGCGGGCCATCTACAAATTTTGAAAACAGGAGAGTGTCAGTAACGAAACATATAAATAAAGGAGTAAATAAAACAAGTAGACAAGGTAGGAAGTACAAAGCAATTTTATAAATTACTTTTTAGAATATAATAGGGTCCTTAAGTCATCCCTTTTCTAACTAGGCTTGCGTCCTACGGGCAACACGGCTCTGATACCACTTTGTCACACCCGGTCCCAACAAGACAACCGGATGGCTTCCACATGTATGCCAGGATCGATTCTCATCATACATGTGTAGACGAAAGTGTAATATCATTTATTACAAGCCATGTTCGAGTACATAAATGTCTTACAATAATGACCCGTAGGTCTAAAATAAGATTACAGAGCAAAACAGCGGTAAAAGTAAACTAGTGTGGCTCCATGCACAGGCGTTGCCCGGGGGTTGCGCCAGCCTAGAACGTCTCCTCCGGATCGGCGAAGAAGTCTTCGTTCTCCACCTCTTCTCCATTGTAGACTGAGGAAAGATAAGCAACAAGCAAGTTTGAGTACCAACGGTACTCAGCAAGTGGGAAAGAGATGACATGTGGGTTTATAGAAAGGAAGGCCAAATTTGGGTTAAGCACTATAGCATTACATCCTATCATTAGCTTTCATTAGCACCTACTTCTAAGTGTATGAACCCAACCATAACCCATTGGTAAACCAAGTCCCAACCAACCCATCCAATCCAAACCACCATTCCTAGTCATTGGCTAATTATGAATTGGACACCAAGCCGCTCTTGTCCGTGAGCACGGCTGTCATGACAGTTTCTAAATCTCTGCAGAGAATGTACCCTTTACCCACAAGCCGTGATTTCATCCCCTGTTGCTAGGTGGACTAAGGAAACCTCCCTGATGCCCGGGGTTGCGAACCATATTGCACACTTCCTTTGGTGTGAGGCCAGGAGATCACTACGAGGTCTTTACTAAGGATTCTCCCAACGCGTACTAGCCCTCTGAGGTTTCACCCCTGTACAAAAGTGTGAGCCGTTACACCATGACTCAGCACCCCAGTTGCCCCCTCTTGAGCCATGCGGATCCCAAGGTAGTACACCCTGAACCAATTCCCCGCACTATCCAATCACTAATACTACGCCGGGAGAGGCCTAATTAATTGACCAAGCTGCCCCATACTCAGTCTTGTGGTGATACTATAAGGCTTAGTGACTTTCTCCATAAACCGGTCCTTAGAATCCGGCGAGGTTCATACCCCAAAACCCGGGTCTCGTGCGTACTGCACCATCCCAAACAAACGATCCCGCCAGATTCCTACCCACTACCGTTCAATTCACCAAATCTCAGTAAATGAATCACAAAAATTAATAATCGAACATGTATGTAGCGATATTTCCCTCCCAAAAAAGCATGGCTAAGCATAAAAGAAATAATAACATCTACCCAAGCTAACCCGGGGAACAAGGAATTATATGGAAGGGTACAGTAAATAGGATTCAATTTATTAAACATGCAACTAACTAAAACTTAATAAAACAGGTGCAAAATGGTCAAGGAAATTGCCTTCTTCGGAGTGTGGGTCAGTAAAGTGGTAGTCCCGAAGATTGTTAGTCGGCTCAGGAACCGACTCTATATACATCATCGCATGCGGAACGGAAAGTAGTAGCACACAATAAGCACAAGAGAATAAATGCACACCACAAATAAATAAACACAAAAGAAAACCTACGCAATTACGTCGCTAACACTATGTCCTTAGTAAGACTTTATTTAGTGGTGTGGGTGGAGGTGTGGATTTTAGAGCTTATATGGGTTCATTAGGAAATTCAACAAAACCAGCAAATTAACTGCATTATTTTACCCTAAAGAGGTTAGTAAATAATAATAAAATAATACCCTAAATGATTTGTGCAAAAAGAGAGAGTTCTCATGTGATTTTATGTAATTTACAATTAATCCAGGGGCTTTTATGCAAAACAGACATGATCATTGGCCTAGAAATATTTTATAACATCACCAGGGGGTTATTCATAAATTACAGAGGCTAAAAATATATTTTATAGTAAAAACAGGGGCTAAAATGATATATTAAATCAATTTAGCAGTGCTGACAGAATTAAATAAAAGTTTAGGGGCATTTTCCTAAATTCCAGGACCTATCTGTAATTATTTTAAATTGGCGCAGGGGGCTACGTGCAAATCGGCCAACGGTTAAACATGCTTGAATCTGGGCCGTTGGATCAACCGCGTGCAGCCCAGATTTAAAACGCGCGAAGGGGTACGCCCTTCTAATCTCGGTCGTCGGCCCTAGATGGGCGGCCGAGATTGGGCCACGTCGCCCCGTGGGCGACAGAGGCGGCGCGCGCGCCGGTTCCGGCGGCGCACGGCGGCGGGGGTCGCCGGAGTTGGCCGGAACGGCCAAATCGGCGCCAATTTCGGGCGCTCTATACACCAAACGGGAGAGGGGGGCATCGCGCACTCACATAGGGGGGTTTCGGGTCTTGAAATCGGGCGGAGGAGCGTCGGCGACGGCGACCGGCAGCGGTCCTCGGCGGAGCTTGACGAGGATGGCGTTGCGGCGGCGTTCTCCCGAAGTAAACTTGTCCGACGGGTTCCTAAGGATGGGGTGCACACGTTAGGCAAGGTTTGATGGAGAGAACGTCGACGAGTCGACGGGAACGGCGGCGACATACCTTGGCGCGGCGGCTAGGGTTTGGAGCTTCGGGGAAGGGGAAAATTTGGGGGCGCCGGCCGGATTTTATAGGGGGAGAGGGGGCGGCGAGGTAAGGAAGGGGATCTCCCCCGAAGGAAGGCGACCGGGGCCATAATGGGGGGGCGGGGGGGGGGGGGGGGGATTTCTTGCCGGCGATTTTGAACCGGGCGTCGGGCGGCATTACCGGGTGTGGTCGGGCGCGCGTCGGGAGGAAGAAGGAAAGCCCTGACGGGCGGGTCCCAACGCGCAGAGAAAGGGAGAGGGAGAGGGAGGCGCGGGGCCGAGCTGGGCCAGGGGGAGTTGGGCCGGCGGAGGGAAAAGAAAAGGGGGAGGGGAGGTGGGCCGGCGGCAAGAATTCGGCCCGAGTGGCTTTTTCCTTTTTTGTTTTGTTTTTCTCTTTTCTTTTTCATTTTCTTTTTACAATTTGAATTCCATTTCAAATTACAAACGAATTCTAGCGCATTTTGAAATTGAATTTTCATTCAAATGCAAACATACATGATGCACTCCTAGTACATTTCTTTTGTTTCAAATTTTTGAAATTTTGGGTGTTACATTATGAATGAAAGATTTCCTGTTTCGTGCATTAGCAGGCATGTGAAAGAATTTAGTGCAGGCGTCTCCCTCCTTCACCCATAACAAACGCGATGCTTGCCGCTTCGAAAGCCATCTCTAGATGTTTTATCATCTCCTCTGCAATTTGCATCTGCCTGAGGAGACCTCCAAAAAGCTTTGCACTCCAAGATTGAAGTGCTCGTGCAGTGTACCGTAGCTTCTGTTCGAGAATGCCCAGGGGCGAGGTGCCCACAGTTGGTGTCACCCATGCCTGTTTGACAACATCAACGAACCCCGGGACACGCAGCCAGAAAGTCTCGAATCTGAATCTTCTTTTCCTTTGTGGCTTGTTCGGGCGGAGGAGTAATGGAGTATGGTCTGACATGGAAGAGGACAGCGCCTGAAGGCAGAACTCTGAGCAAAGTAAATCCAACTCTTTATTACAAAATGCTTGATCAAGGCGCACCAATGTTGGCTCAGATCTGCCGTTGCTCCAGGTGAATTTACGACCAAGTAGAGGCAATTCTGTTAGCTCACAATGATCTAAAGAGCACCTAAATGTCCCCATAAGTCTCTGATTAACATTGTTGTTGTTCTTGTCTCTTGACTCATAGATCAAGTTAAATCCTCGATACATAACCATGCCGAAGAAGGATCCGGCATCAAAGATTCAAGCTCTGTTAGGAACCGAGGCTTGTCTCCATCCACTGTTGGGCCATAAACCACAGTGAGCTTAAAGGCAGCATCTGAGTCTCTAAGTTTAACTGCAAGAGTAATTGAAAAATCTCCTATTGCAACCAATGAAGCGACAACCTGGTCACTTCGCCAGGCCAACAAAATACCTCCTCTTGTTCTGTCCGCTGACTTGTATTGGAAAGCATCCAGAGTATGCCCAAGGAATTCTTTACTAAGCTGAACAGGAATATCTTCAAATTTTGTTTCTTGAAAAGAAGCAATACTTGGACTGGTCTGCTGCACCAAGGTTTTAACTACCTCGCGCCGGGCAGGTTGATTTAGACCTCGGACATTCCAATTCAGTAATGAGAAGGCCGGGCTACTCATGATGGCAAGAGGAATAAACAACTAGCTGGAAGCATTGACCCAACTTAGAACACGTAACACTGCACTCCATTGTAAACAGACCGGTCGAGAGGCTGCCCACCAACAGAGCCCCAAAACAAGGCAAAACCCAGCAAACATAGTCTGATGGAGACCCCAACATAATGATGGAAGCTGAACTTATCGACATAAATGAAATGATGGTCGGCTGTTTTCGACGGTTGTCACTGCTCTAGGCAGAAGCCTCAAACGAGGTAATGGCTGTGAGAGCTGCTGTAATGGCGCCGTTGTCTAGGTGAGTCTCCTTTCGGATTGTCTGGATCGCCTTAGGTGGCAGAGGCTTCTTGTATAAGGCCATGTATCGAGCAACAACTTCCTCTTCATTCTCCTCCCTGACACCTGCCATGTCCAGCTGCCTAATCAATCTCTGAGTCGCGCGATGAGCCACGGGAATAACCGATGGCTTGCTTGCAAGACGCATGTTGTGGCGGGAGGGTTCAGCCGACGTCGACCGCCCTTTCCGTCGAGGGACCTTACGTTGCACGGGGTCATCTAGCAGCGCAGCCTGAGGTGGCGGGAACAGAGCTGATATGAACCGCTGGGCTGTGTTCACTAGGTCGCCGTTCTGGGCCTCTCGCTGGCCTTCGTCGGGTTGTCAAGGCTTGGAGTTCCGCTCATGGCCTGAGCTGGGGAAGCGGGCGCGGCAGGCCTGCCACATGCAGGCGAACTGGGTAAAGCCAGAGCCGCTGTCAAGGAAGTCTCAGCAGCAGACCGGCCCCTTGTGCATGGCAATGCGCTTTCCACCAGCATGGGGTCACAACGCCCGCCAGAAAGGAAGTCTCCAAGCTCCCTTTCGACCATGCAGAAGCTCCCCTCCATAGCAATCATCGGATCTGGCCAAGCATGAGCAGGTGAGGGCATCTTTTCTGATGTAGAAGCACCGTAGCTGGCCTCTCTGACCTGGTCTCCATGGGGGCACTGGACAGCATCAGCGCCCTTCCTTTCCACTTCGGGGAGAGGTTGCACCAGAGCTGCACAGGGAGAGGGAAAGGGGCTGACAACATTGCTCCGCTTTTGATCGCTCTGAGTAGGCACACCACGCTCCGGGGAGCGACGGAGCGAGCGCCCACGTCTTGGCCCAGTACGAGGGGCCCCGTCTTCCCCATCCTAAGTGCCGCCACAGGTTGGAGACCGAGTCCGCTGACGAGGAGGTTGCGGACGACGTCCGGAGTGGAACTCCGCCGAGCTCCCACTGCAGTCGCGCGAGGGGGCCGATGGTCGTCGTCGTCAGGGTCGTGGCCACGGTGACCACAAAACTGCGGGTGACGACCGGGGCCTGAGCCGTCAATGACACCGCGCCTCCAAAGGAACCTTTGGAACTTAGGGTACCCATTCCCCATTGAGCTGGACGGAGCTAAAGACTTAATACTGTTGATCACCGGAGGTTGTGACACTGAGTGCACCAGCGAGTAGTCGAAGAGGTGGTCCAAATGGATTAACAGCTCCACTTCGTGACCTTCTGGCGGTGATGACTGACGCGCGACTCTAGCTGGCGGACCATGCCGCGGGCTTGACCGGCCGTCCTGACCGGAGAAGAACGACACAACCTTGCTGCAAGGAAGGAGGCTGGGGTTGAACATCCAGCCGGTAAAACCGAACAGCTCGGCCTCGTCTTGCCCAACTAGAGGAGCAGGCAGAGGAGGGTCCAAGTGGTCGAACAAACAAATATCTCCAAGAATCTGGCGGATTCCTTCGACGCAACGTGCATGAGGAGGCATGTTCTCGATGAAGACTTCAACGTGATAGCGCCAGCACTGCTACAATAAGTCTCATCACAGGTAGCTCCAGACCTATTATTACAAACGGCTTTTAAAACCGCCTAAAACGAAGAATCTGTGATAATCTGCAATTTCACAGACGGAGAAGTGATACCGCTTGTGAAGACATATTATCATAGGCGGTTCTTTACTTAGGCTAGCCGTCTGTGAAGATATATTATCATAGGCGGGTCGTGCAGCATATATAACCGCCTGTGATAAATGTGTTATCACAGACGGGTATTGAAGCATAACTAACCGTCTATGATAATGTGTCTTCACAGACGGGTATTGAAGCATAAATAACCGTCTATGATAATTTGTCTTCACAAACAGGTACTGAGGCATAACTAACCGTCTATGATAACGTTTCTTCACAGACGGGTATTGAGGCATAACTAACAGTCTATGATAATATGTCTTCACAGACAGGTATTGAAGCATAACTAACCGTCTATGATAATTTGTCTTCACAGACGGGTATTGATGCATAACTAACCGTCTATGATAATGCTGTTATCACAGATGGACGTTTACCTACATCAGCCGTCTGTGAAGACCGTTTAACGCAGCCGGTTTCTACCATAACGGTACCGTTTGTGAAAATTAGGTTATCACAGATGTTTCTTTACTTGTATCTAGCCGCCTGTGATAATTGTTTTTCACAGTCATGCCTAGCCATTGGTTAATAACCGCCTATGATAAGGTATAACCTATGCAGTACTAGTGTTGTTATTTCTAATTTCCAGGTCAATTCAATATAATCACAAAACAAAAAATAACAATATCATCACAGAACAAAAATCAACAATATTATTATCACAGAAGTCAATTTCACTAAAACAATATACATATGTACAAGTTACAGATACAAATCATCTCAAAGTTTATAAGATTTCACTAAAAATTGTTTCTATTGGCATAGTCGCAAAGTTCTGGCACATCAGCTGCTGCACAATTCTCATCAAAGAACTTCCCTTTTTTGTGTAAAATTTCACGATGAATGAACTGGCAGAGTTCAGCAGCAAACCTGCCGGCTCCTCCACTAGGAATACTTCTACAAACCGGTCATTCTTCGTTCAGATTCTTCGTGTGCTGCAATATAACACATAACAAGGTTTAGAATGTATTGGTTTGAACAATCTCAAAGTATAGATCAAAGTGAGAGTATACAGAAATTTATTTGGTATTTTTGGAGCAGTTGTACTATGAGCAATTGAATTTTGAAGTTGGAATCAAAATATGAAAATAATGTTTCTGGTAATATTGAACAGCAGAGAATATAAGCATTAAACTATGCTAGTTACAATGAAAATGAAACACAAAAGTAAGAAAATAAGGTATCGACATTAAGGATAACTTACATCCTCACGATTCACTCTATATACGCCGGTGGTCCGAAGATGCTCGCATACATAATACCCGCATAAGACACTCCCAGCAGGCTGCTTCAGACAAGCATAATACATTTTAATGTCCAATGCATTCGTATTAGGAGGTCTCTGACCGCCAAGTTGTTCCGCGTAAAATCGCCAAGCGCTGTAATACAAGAAATGTCATATAAAACTTGTCAACACATTCTAAATGTGCGTAAATTAAAATTATTGAATAAACGTATGATTTCAAATTGGAAAGGAAATCTTTGTAACGATCTGGTGGGTAATCGGCCGAGTCCATGACTGTTGCCATTCGCTACGTTGGCTTGATGAAGATCATTATGTAGTGATTACTGCAAACATACAAATACGCGTGTTAACAATTACCAATAATTGTTATTTCAATGTCATGTGTCGAACTTACTCGAAGTGGAACGGAGCCTTTACAAGGTCATTGCCGTCTCTGACAAAGTTAAACATCGCATGTCCTATGTAAGCTGCAACTTCTGTCTTTCTATCCTTCTTAAGTTTTGCAATTGTTTTTTCAAAATCCCTTTTTTCATGTGTTTGTAATGCCCTGATTCTCGATTCGCCTGGACATCGAATAGCGACTTTGCAATCCTAGTAGGGTCAAGGATACCTGTCTTGCGCTCCAACTTTTCATTATCTATGTATTGCATCCTATTGAAGAAGTCCAGAATTGTTATAATCTCATGAAATGTGTATGCGTGTAGTAAGAAAAGCAAATACAAAATATTAGAGCACTTACAAGCACCAAACGAGCAGCAGGTTGATTTCGAGCATGCCCCGATGGAAAAGGGAATGCAGCTCTTCAAATAAAATGACTCGTCTATCTACTCCAGTGCTCCAGAATGCTTCTTTTGGAATACGAAATGTGACGCAATCAAGACCATATTTTGTGCTGGCAGTGATGTACCACTCATGCATTCTTCTGAGCTGGACGGGTTGTTTGCTAAGTTTTACGGATGTCATGAACGGCTTTCCATTCTTAAATTCAGGAGGAACATCCTCAAGCTTGTATATTGGAACTCTTGGTTTAACTAAAGCCGTCCGCCGATTATACATGACACCGTCTTCTTCCCACTCCTCGATATCTTCTAATGCTGGCTCATGAGAAGAACGAGATGCACTTGATTTTCTAATATTTTCCTTCATAGCTTCCAAATACTTTGACACTTCTGATGAAGGTTTATTAATTTCGTATGAGCTAACTTTGATAGGCACTGATGATCGAGGAGTAGTCGTCGGAAGTTGGACACTGGCTTGTTGTTGAACCTGTTGTTCAACTGATTGCTCTTTACTCCCAGCAGTTGGCTCTAGTACTACTTCAAGCTGTTGCTCAACTGGTTGCTCTTTACTAGCAACAGCTTGCTCTGGTACTGCTTGAAGCTGTTGTCCAACTTGTTGCTCTTGGATATCATCCTTGCTGAGACATAGGGGGAGTGGATCTTCCCGGACTGGGAGTGGATCTTCATACACTTTCGCCTTAGAATATGGGGTTGCAGTATTTGGAGATGCGACGGGGCTATAAATTGGCTCATCGTCCAACACGATATTGTGTCGGTGCCAAAGAATTAATTGGTTGATAGCCTGCCCCAGAGTCGCGATCCCCTCAGGTATGACGTGGTCTATTTCATAATCTTCGTAATCATTATCAATGATCTTAAGAACTTGCACCACAGAATAATACAACGGAAGTGGACTCCCGTTGAAGTCACGATCAGGCTTTGCCATAGCAGTGGCAACCTGTTTGGTTTTGTTCCCTACTCTGCCTATCGGGACAAGAAGACGACAAGATTTGTCGTTAGCAATATCATCGACAGGGAACTTATGGGCTGACCCTGAGCCTGGCACAGAACCAACACTGCTAGGGTAGGCAGTTGGAGATACTAATTGCTCCTTTTGCACCGGAATCATCATTGTACTCAGTGCCACTAATTGTCCTGATTGTCTAAGTTGTTCTATTATTTCTTGCATATTTTCTTTGACCTTTTGAGCAATCGTTTCATCAAGTGTTTTCTTAAACTTCTCACGTCTTCTATATGTGTCTTTATCTGTAGGGAAACCATCTAGCCAAGACATTTGAGAAGAGACCGCTCGAACCCGTCTGCTGTGTTCAGGGTTTCCTAAGATAGCGGTAAGTTGGTCATTCTCCCTCTTCGGCTTGAAGAGACCCTTCTGTTGCTTTTCAATTACTTCTTTCATTTTATCCTCTACTTCATTCAGAGAGTTTGGCTTTTCAAGTTTGCCCTCGCTGGTCAAACCTGACCGAGCAAAGACCCAGCGTTGAGTTCGCTCATCGCACCCTTCTAATGGGTGAGGAATGCCCTTACTGGTAATTTCGTCTAATATCTTATTCCATTTCTGGACTTTGGGGCCATATCCGGCAGACCCCAAGCGATGATGGTATTTGTTCTTTTTTGCAATCTCTGACCTAGTTGCACTTAGAGCTTTAGCATCAGGTGTGCTCTTTTGACGAACAAACTCTTGCCACTTAGCTTGTGTGATTTTTCTCATCTTCCTCGGGCTAGGGACCTTATCGGCCTTAACATAAGCATTCATTTCACTCTTCCAACATCGAAACTTCTTGCCGCAAGAGACCAATGTTGCTTTCTTTACAGCTTCTCCTGTGCCTTTCGGGAACTTGAATTGTTTCTTTATCTTTTCCCACAACCCATTCTTGGTCTGCTCGGGTAATTTCCTCCAATTATCGGTTGTGATCGGCACAACCTCCCTAACAAGAAAACCGCATGCATTACAGTACTTGGTAACTGAATCCAGTGGTTCTTGGGGAAGCCCACCTGGACCAACCCTTGTTATGTACATGATGCGGTCCAATGAACCCTTATTGGGACCTCGTTGCCCTCGTTTCTGCTTGAGTGAAGCTGAGGATTCATCCATTGGAGAACCTTCTGCGGTTTTAGGACACGATGTCACCTCATTGTCTTCGCGATTAATCTAGGTAGAAAAAAATTATAAGACTTCATATACTTGACAACTAACATTAACTTGAACTGCTGAAGTTAAGATTCGTGATCCATACCTCGTCGGCAGGATCATATTCCGGGTCTAGATCCACTGAAGTCTTTTTAATTTTTATATTCGGAAAAGGATCCGAAGGACTGTGATAGGAGTCTGAACTGCTAGAGTCAGTAAACTCCATATTGTCTTCTTTGTTGTTACTATCAGGACCAGTCTTCTTAGGGCTTTCCATGCTAGATCTAATAAGACAAAAAATCTAATAAATGGCATATTAAATTCTCAGACTCCATCGCCACACCTAGTATCATAGAGATCTAATAAGTTATATAGGTCTAACTAAATTCTTGTATCATAGAGATCGGCAGCATATGCTCAGACTCCATCGCCACACCTAGTGGTACCTAGATATGGGCGTGAGGATGCTCCTGGCATCACAAATGAGTTGGCCAGCAACTTGTTTGGCTTCAGAGCTAAATATAGCATAACTTTGGTAGCTCAGATTAGGTACAATTGCTCAAATGAAGCTGATGGAGCCACAAGTGCAGACATCTTTGGTAGCACAGATTAGCTACAATTGTTCAAATGAAGCTAACTTAGAGAAATAAAAGCAAACTTAGCCAAACTTAGTCTAGCATAGCTAACTCTAAGCAAAAGTAGCCAAATATAGCTAAATATAGCATAACTTAGTCAAAATTAGTCAAGTATAACTATATCTAATGTAACTTAGCTAAAATTAGCCAAATTTGCTCAACTTAACCAAATATAGCTAAATCTTGCCCCTCATAGAGAATTATGTGGCATATGCAAGGCCGATGACAGAAATAGGGAATATACTGTTGTTACTAGAGTCTAGAATCATGTTTACCACTAATGTGTCAGAACAGAATAGGATCATGCACAATGCGATGACAGAACGCGCAGACTGACAGTTTTGCTACATGATCCTACAGGCTTTGCTCCAATGAATATAACAAAGTGGAACTTCTTCAGCATATATTTGGTAAACATATTTATTCGAACTTGACAGTTTTATCTCTGCAAACTACCAGAAGATGAAATGCTACTGATTTCACAGTTTCAGACACACAAAACCAACTACCAATTTATCGTGATATAACCATCCACATAAATCTTGTCCCACTGAACCGTAACCAAAGATGCCACCGAACTTGACAGTTTTTCGAATTCCACCGAACCCTAACCAAGGATGCCTACCATTCTCCAATTCCCGAACCATAACCAAGGATATGCAAGGCGGCAGCGAGGGCAGGGAGGGAGGCGGCACGACGAAGGAGGATGGAAGGTTGAAGGGTTTAGGGTTTACCTTGACGGCAATGGCTTCGCTCGGTGTACCTGAAAGTGAAGAGGGCGAAGCTCGGCGACGACAGCAATGGCTTCGCTCGACGTACCTGGAAGTGACGAGGGCGAAGCTCGGCGGCGACGGCGAAGCTCGGCGGCGTACCTGGAAGTGACGAGGGCGAACACTTGGCGGCAAACAAAATTTTGGCAGCCTAACGGCGTCTAAGTGTTTCGCCCGGGTTAGGTTTTTCCAATGCTGCCGAGGGGTATATATAGACTCATATTTTCTCAGGCGGATTTTAAGTACCGACCGCCTAAGAAGATTGTTACCTCAGACGGGTTTTACTTACCAACCGCCTGAGAAGATACAATTATCTCATACGGTTGGTTAGTAACAACCGTCTGAGATAAACATGGGTCTGTGAAGATATTTACTTCTTCTTAATTAATATGTGTTCATTATAATTTGATGAACGCCAACATAAAGACCCCTCACCAACCGCCTATGAAGACATGTCGACGACCGTGCGCGACCTTTCTTTTCCCCGAGGCGCGACCTTTAATGCGCGGTAAACCAACTGCTCCATCTTCTACCCCGCGCGGCCTTAAAGACACGCTATCGCTCACAAGCACATCGCTCACTTTGAATCCTCTTGTTTTCTTCATCTTCCTCCGCTCCGACAACCCAACACCACTATAGCCGACCTTCCGCCGCCAAACCCTCCGAGGGAGCCACCTTGCAAGAAACTATGTTGCAGCTCACCCGAGAAGATCAACACCGAGCAGCGCCTCCTCATGGCGCGAGAGGCGTACAACAATACGTCTCGCGCCATGAGTGCCTTGGGGCTGGGTACCCTTCCAGAGTATATTGGAATGGGTACCATGGGCCACTACCTCTACACCCTCACGGGGGTGGCTGATCATCTCGACATTCTGTTCGCGACGATGGCCCAGGTTCTTGGCCCCGAGGGCCGTAGAACGCTGGTGGAGGCAACGGCTAGCAACCTCGGGGTTGCACCGCCGGTGCAGCCGGTGCAACCGGTGCAGCCGGTGCAGCCGGCCCTGTCTCCTGTTGCACCAGTGCCGGAGTCGCCGCCGGAGGACGAGGAGGAGGAGGAGGAGGAGGAAGAGGAGTAGGAGTAGGATTTAATTAGTTTTTCTTTTTGTTTTTTTAGTTGCTTCTGTTTTGTAAATATTGTTAATGAATGAAATCTATCTTTTTTCATCTATGTGATTGAATATTACTTGTGTATCTTGTGTGTTCTTGTGTAAATATTGTGCATCTTGTGTGTTCTTTTGTGAGATGTGTGATTGAATATTGTTAATAAATGAGTATCTTGTGTGTTCTTCAACTGTGTGAATGAATGAATGTGTAGTGTGTTCATCGTTAATTAAAATTTCACGTCTGAGAAGAAGATTATCTCAGGCGGTTGGTAAGTATATTCTCAAGCGGTTGGTAAGCACCAACTGCCTGTGAAGATATTTACTTCTTCTTAATTAATATTCTTGATTAAATGTGGTCCTTTAAAAAGGCAAAAATCCACTTTCTTATAATATTATTGATAAGTAAAGGTTACCATTAAATTTCACTTCATAAATCCTTTGATATTGGTCAGAACATAAAAAACATACAACAAATGCTATTTTTCATTTTTCTATCTTTATGAATATAATGCCTTTTTTATTTATTTTTTAAGTGTACATTTTTACTCATCATACCAACCTCTATGATTTTTTTCAGATTTTTTTTAAATTTTTTGAATCAATGTGTGTTCATAATTTGATGAATGCCTCATATGTATATGAGCATTTAGTTAGAATGGTGGATAATTTGAAGTTTGACATGTTGGAATGCTTTTAAAAAAAATAAAAAAATTCATACATGTATAAATTATACAAATATGTTCATACCAACAATTTTGAGTGAAGGAACTTTTTTTATGAGATACACAAATGTGAATAATATGTGAGTAGAAATTAATTTGATATGTACCAAAACATTACAATGTCAGCTATACAAGTTTTAAAAATATTTTGTTCAGGTGGTAGATGTTAATTTTATACAAATGTAGAAGAAAGAATCATCGAATTTGGACACAATTTGCAGAATCTAAACATGTTTGAGTATTTATATTGGAATCTAAATAAAAAAGAAGCAAGGGATAAGAAAACTGAAGAACAGTATTGGGTATTATCTCAGGCGGTTGGTAAGTAATACCCGCCTGAGATAAATTTATTCTAAGGCGGTTGGTAAGTACCAACCGTCTGTGAAAATATTTACTTCTTCTTAATTAATATTCTTGATTAAATGTGGTCCTTTAAAAAGGCAAAAATTCACTTTCTTGTAATATTATTGATAAATAAAGGTTACCATTAAATTTCACTTCATAAATCCTTTGAAATTGGTCAGAACATAAAAAACATACAACAGATGCTATTTTTCATTTTTCTATCTTGATGAATATAATGCCTTTTTCATTTATTTTTTTAGTGGACATTTTTACTCATCATACCAACCTCTATGAATTTTTTCAGATTTTTTTTTAAAATTTTTTGAATCAATGCGTGTTCATAATTTGATGAATGCCTCATATGTATATGAGCATTTAGTTAGAATGGTGGATATTTTGAAGTTTGACATGTTGGAATGCTTTTAAAAAAATTAAAAAAATTCATACATGTATAAATTATACAAATATGTTCATACCAACAATTTTGAGTGAAGGAACTTTTTTTTATGAGATACACAAATGTGAATAATATATGAGTAGAAATTAATTTGATATTTACCAAAATATTACAATGTCAGCTATACAAGTTTTAAAAATATTTTGTTCAGGTGGTAGATGTTAATTTTATGCAAATGTAGAAGAAAGAATCATCGAATTTGGACACAATTTGCAGAATCTAAACATGTTTGAGTATTTATATTGGAATCTAAATAAAAAAGAAGCAAGGGACAAGAAAACTGAAGAACGGTATCGGGCATTATCTCAGGCGGTTGGTAAGTAATACCCGCCTGAGATAAATTTATTCTAAGGCGGTTGGTAAGTACCAACCGCCTGTGAAAATATTTACTTCTTTTTAATTAATATAACCCATAGAGTACAACACGTTATGGGAGAACAGGTCATACTCGCGCTCAATCCTACAGTTCTCAGTACAGAAGACGGTCCACTCGGACCACCCTCGCCTGCCGCAGCGGGCAGGCCCCTGGTTCCCCCCTGTTGGGCAGCCGCAAACGTCATCGTCAATGTCGGGCAGCGCCACCGGCGGCGGTCCGTGAGGAGGCCTACGTAGTAACCTCCAACTCACGAAAACGTCGAGCCTCTGCATGGCTTGATTCCGACATCGGCAACACTCCTTGTTGGTCCTCTTCATCGCGACGGACCCGACCGCGTTATCGCCGACGTGGGCCTCGCCTTCGACCTGCCGGATATACTCGAGGGCGTTGCGGTCTCCGCGGTCGGCGTCGTAGCGGAGCATGGTGAGGACGTAGGCCGCCACCTTGTGGCCGTTCGTGGCCGCCCGGGCAAGGAACTGGGTGCCCCGCTGCGCCTGCGCGCGGCCGTAGTTGAAGACGAGGTCGAACCCGGTGACGTAGCACGCATGAGGGTTGCCCACGTTGGCCAGGTGCTCCACAAGGGCGTCGTAGCTCCCGTTCCCGTGCCGTTGGAACCACTCTCAGCTGCTCTCCCGCTCCAGCGCCACGCGCCTATCCACGGTGGAATCACGGCACGCTGCGTGCATGGCCTTGCTGGTGGCGCGCAGACTGTAGAGATCGTCCATGGGTTGGGTGGAGGTTGCGGTGACCCACCCCGCGATCAGGACCGCAATATCGTGCGGCAAGGGGAACTCCATGGGCTTATCTCGGGCGGTTGGTAAGTAATACCCGTCTGAGATAAATATATTCTCAGGCGGTTGGTAAGGAATACCCGCCTGAGATAAACATTTTTGAAACTACAAGATGTTAATTAATGGCCTGAGAAGATGTTAATTAACTGACGCGCCACACGAGGTCTGCGGAGAAGTTAAGAAGCCGTGGTGCAAGGACGCGTGCGCGACGTTCCACATGGATACCAGAGAGACGGAAGGATCTCTGAAGATCGTCTTCCACAGTGGTTTAATTGTGCGCCGCACGAGGTCTGCAAAGAGTTCAATGCGCAATGAACAGAATATTTTGTTCAGGTGGTAGATGTTAATTTTATACAAATAAAGAGGAAAGAATCATCGAATTTGAACACAATTTGCAGAATCTAAACATGTTTGAGTATTTATATTGGAATCTAAATAAAAAAGAAGCAAGGGATAAGGAAACTGAAGAACAGTATCGGGAATTATCTCAGGCGGTTGGTAAGTAATAACCGCTTGAGATAAACATTTTTGAAACTACAAGATGTTAATTAACGCCTGAGAAGATGTTAATTAACTGACGCGCCGCACGAGGTCTGCGGAGAAGTTGAGAAGCCGTGGTGCAGGGACGCGACTTTCCACATGGATACCAGAGATACGGAAGGATCTCTGAAGATCGTCTTCCACAGTGGTTTAATTGTGCGCCGCACGAGGTCTGCAAAGAGTTTAGTGCGCAGGAAACGAACCGCTCCCTCGTATACTCCGCACAGACCATATATAAGGCACGTCGTCGGTTATGTACAAGCCAGAACTTTTGCACTCCTTTCTTCTTCTTCCATCGTCATCTCCGCCTCCTAGCCCGCCGAGGCGCCGACGAACCACCACAGCCATGGCCAACCTTCCGCCTCCTAGCCCGCGGAGGCAGCCACCCTGCAAGCGGATACGCTGCAGCTCCCCCGAGAGGGTGAATGACGACCAGCGCGTTCCACCGCCGGTGCAGCCGAAGCCACCGGTACAGCCGGAGCAATTGGCTCAGCCGGAGCAGTCGACCCACTCTCCTGCTGCATCGTCGCCGGAGGAGGAGGGGGAAGAGGAGGAGGACGAGGAGGACGAGGAGGAGGACGACGACGACGACGACGATGATGACGACGAGTCATCCTCCGACGACGGCGACGACGACGGCGACCACCACCATGGTGACGACTACGACGACGACGACGAGTCGGAGGAGGACCGCTTGGCGTGGTTTGAGAAGTTGGCGGAGAGGAGGGATTAGGCTGGGCTGTAGTGTAGTTTTAGGAGTTCTTGTACATATTTCTTTTGTAGTTTTAGGAGTTCTTGTGTTTTTTAATATATTTGTGTTCATTCGTGTCAATGAATACTGGTGTGTTAGAATTTCTGGATTTCAATGAAGTGAATGGTGGATAATTTGAAGTTTGACATGTTGGAATGCTTTTAAAAAAATTCATACATGTATAAATTATACAAATATGTTCATACCAAAAATTTTGAGTGAAATAACTTTTTTTTATGAGATACACAAATGTGAATAATATGTGAGTAGAAATTAATTTGATATTTACCAAAACATTACAATATCAGCTATACAAGTTTTTAAAATATTTTGTTCAGGTGGCATTATCTCAGGCGGTTAGTAAGTAATACCCGTCTGAGATAATCATCTTCTCAGACGGTTATTAAGTACCAACAGTCTGTGAAGATATTTACTTCTTAATTAATATTCTTGATTAAATATCTTTTCAGACGGTTGGTAAGTAAAACCCGCCTAAGATAAAGTTAAAAACCGCCTGTGAAAAACCGACGTCTATATAAGGACCCCTCACCGCAGTCAAAACGCAACCCTGGAGAATTTATATCGACGCCGCAAGGCTGTTGAATTTCCCCTGCGCCGCTCCGCCGCCCAGCCCATACTTCTGCGCCGCCACTCAACCCCGCACCACCGCTCAACCCCGCACTGCCACTTCTCCACCCAGCCGTCCCACCGTGCTGACGCCTCCCCACCGTGCTGACGCCTCTGCAAGGTAAATGTAGTTTACTTACTTTTTCTTTATATATTTTCATTAGATGATAAGCTGTTAGTTTTGTTTGTTCTGGTATATGGATTCTGTCCTTTTGCATGTGTAAGGACTGTATGGATTGTGTTCTGGTATATTGATGTATGGACTATATGGATTATTTCCTTTTTGTACCTATTATGTGACATGAATATGATGTTTAATTAAGAGATGCTATTGTAATATATATAAGATGCATCTGGGCCTGTTTCCCGATATAACGGACCGGATCCCACCCAGACCTAGCCCATGCTGTTGGGCCTGTTTCCTCCTTTGACTCCGTCCACCTCAAGACGTCGCTCGTCTCCTACATTAGTCGCCCTAATCATACTTGTTATGTCTCTGTAAATTCATTTTATAGAAGACCTTTAGAGAATATTTGTGGCCAAATTTTGTAAATCTGACAAAAATTCTATTATTGAAGCATGGACCGTCGAGCGTGGATGTATAACATGCCAAGACCCGATCCTATGTACATTCATAATGTTGTAAATTTTATTGAAGCATCAAAGAGACATGCAAAGTTGCAAAAGATAGATGACATATTATGTCCATGTATCGACTGCGAAAATAAGATTGCTTGGACAGATACTATAGTAATTCAATCTCATTTGGTGAAAAGAGGTTTCAAAAATAACTACACAATATGGACAGAGCATGGTGAGTTAGATACTCATGATGCAGATAAAAATGATGAGAGAGGATCAGATGATGATAATGTTCATATCGATGATGGTAGTGACAATCAAGCTGGTGATGATGATGATGAGTTCGATTGTGAGGAGATGTTGCGTCACATTGAACCATATGTACTGACTTCTATGGGAGTAAGTAAAGATTTAAGTAAAATGGAGACATTGCATAATGCGGCGACAGAGCTTTTATATGATGAATCAAACGGTTGTGATAAAGAGTTTACTACATTGTGTGCAGTCTTAGAACTACTAAAGTTGAAAGCTACGCACGGATGGTCCGATTGTAGTTTTTCTGATCTTTTGAATCTTTTGGCAGAAATTCTTCCAAATCCAAATAAATTGCCCAGAAGCACTTATAAAGCGAAGAAACTTCTTTGCCCGATGGCACTAGGTGTGACAAAAATACACGCTTGTGTGAACCATTGTATTCTGTATCGCAAAGAGCATGAGCTCGCAACTAGATGCCCCATTTGTGGTGTCAGTAGATACAAGAAGGACTACAATAACCAGTATGTTACCAACATGAAAAAGACTCAGAAGAATAAGAAGTTTATTATTGGTCCTGAAGGTGACGATGATGATACTTCTGGCGATGCAGACGGGAAGAATAAGAGAAAAATTCCTGCATTGGTGATGTGGTACCTTCCGGTAATTGATCGCTTGAAGCGTTTGTTCTCAAACCCTAGGGAGGCTGAACTTATGCGTTGACATTCCGAGCAACGCAAGAAGAATGAAAAACATATATGACACCCTGGTGATGCAACACAATTTTGATATTCAGTATCCAGAATTTGCGAAGGAAATCAGAAATGTGAGGTTTGCCTTGGGTACAGATGGAACGAATCCGTTTGGTGAAAAAAGGAGCATACACAGCACATGGCCCATGGTCTTAACTATGTACAACCTACTGATGTGGTTGTGTCACAAAAGGAAATATATCTTATTATCTGTTCTTATCCAAGGTCCGAAACAACACGACATCGAAATTGATGTGTTCTTGGAACCTTTAATGGAAGATATGGCGAAATTGTGGAATGAAGGGGTACGTACATGGGATGAGTACAAGCGGGAGTATTTCACGCTAAGAGCAAAGGTATTCATTATCTTGCATGATTATCCCGGACTGTTTACATTATCGGGACAAATGAAAAGGGAGAAAGGTTGCGTTAGGTGCGTGGATAGAACTGGATTTCTATACCTCACTTCATCCAGAAAGACGGTGTACATGAGACATCGATGGTTCTTGACAGATACACACAAGTATAGGAAGATGAAAGAACAATTTGATAACAAAATCGAAAAAGATACTGCACCGAAACCTTACAGTGGAAAACTTGTGTTTGAAATGGTCAAGAACATTCATATTGCTTTCGGTAAGGGAAAAAATAGTAAAGGAATTAAGAGAAAGAAAAGTACATCTTCGGATGATACAACTGACATGGCTTTCAAGAAACAATCAATTTTTTTTCAAGTATCTTCCGTATTGGAAGAATCTGGAATTTTGTCATAGTATTGATTTGATGCACGTTACAAATAATGTATTTGACAGCATCATTGGGACCTTGCTGGACATGCCGAGGAAAACAAAGGACGGATTAAATTCACGTATGGACCTAGTAAATCTTGATTTGAGACCAGAGCTTTATCCAGTAGAAAAGGCGAACGGGAAGCATTACCTTCCCCCAGCCAGCTACAACTTGACGCTAGAAGAGAAAAAAGCAATTTGCGAATGCTTGCGTGGGATCAAAGTGCCCACAAGTTTCTCATCCAATATCCGCAAACTAGTCTCGATGAAAGACTTGTCTTTATTCGGTTATAATTCTCACGACTGTCACATGGTGATGACAGTTTTCCTTGCCATTGCAATAAGAGTAATCAAACATGAGCATATAAAAGTTGTCATCACACGTTTGTGTTACTTCTTCAATGTAGTATCGCAAAAGGTGATAGCACGTGAAGATTTAGACTATCTGAAAACATACATCGTCGAGACAATGTGCAAGCTTGAGATGTGTTTTCCACCATCCTTTTTTGATATGCAAGTACACCTAATCATACATCTTGTTGATCAGATAAAAGCATTGGGGCCACTATATTTACATCATATGTTTTCGTTGGAGAGATATTTAAGAGTATTAAAATGTTATGTGCGGAACCGTGCTCACCCATAGGGTTCAATTATGGAAGGATACACCACTGAAGAAGTGATTGAGGGTTGCGCTGATTACATCAAAGATGGAAAATCGATAGGTGTGCCTATACCGGTACATGAGGGTAGACTACGTGGGAGAGGCAAAGTGGGTAATAAAACTTTTATTGTTCAAGATTACAAGAATGTACACCGTGCACATTTTGGTGTACTACAACAGCTCGCAATAGCTGAGCCGTACATCGAGGAACACTAAATTGAGCTTCGTGATAAAAACCAAGACCGCACAGAGGACTGGATCATGAAAGAGCACAGAAGATATTTCACTGAATGGTTAATGGACAAAAATATATCATACGGAAACACTACAGAAGAGGCAACAATGAAGAAGTTAGCTTCTGGCCCATCTGCTTTGGTAACATCATGGCAAGCATATGACATCAATGGTTACACATTTTACACTAAAGAAAAAGACGGTAAGAGTGTTGCACAAAATAGTGGTGTTCGTATTGAGGCTTATGATTCACAAGGGCAGAAGACCACATACTTCGGGTTCATAGAGGAAATATGGAAACTCGATTATGGCGAAAGAATGGTAATACCCATATTTAAGTGCTAATGGGTCAAACATCCTGATGGTTTGAAAGTGGATAATTATGAGCTAACACTGGTTGACTGGAATAAAGTGAGTTACAAAGATGACCTGTGGGTTCTCACCGATAATGTTGCACAAGTTTTTTATGTTCAAGATCCAGAAACCGAGAAGTTGCACGTAGTTGTTTCTGGAAAGAAAAATATTGTTGGGGTTGAGAATGTGGGAGATAATGAAGAGGAATATAATTAGTATGAAGAGATGTACCTTTTCACCGAACCAGAAAACATCAAGCGCGTAGAGAGAAGCATTAAAAATAATTTGAAACCCTATATGCAAGAAGATGTCAATGCTGGAAAAAATGTATATAGCAATGCGAGATGATATATATTGTATATATTTGTATCTTCTGAAATCAACTTAGAACAATGTTGGTATATGGATTGTGTCCTTTTGCATTTGTGTATATATGCGTTTGGACTCAATAATTTGGAAGTTTGGAAGTTTGGTATTTCAGATAATGATGTCTCGGGCGTGTAGCCGATTGAAGGAGGAGCACTTGGCGTGGCGCAAGAACCATCCCCATGTATGTACATATGACACACCGGTTGCATGGTTGTATATACATATGTATATGTAATGGACTGATGAACTTAACTGTAGTTTGTTTTTCCGTCTTGTTTGTTTTTGGTATTTTCAATTTCTCCGCGTAGGGTTTCTCTGCGAAACCTAAATCGGGAGATTTATTGAAGTGGCAGTGCATCGTCCCCGGTAAAGAAGGGGTAAGTCATGAAGAACAAGCACAATATGAGTTTAACCATCATCCTCTTATTAATAAATTTCTTTTGCAGACTGAATGGGAAGATGGTTACTACCCCTGACAATCTCCTTCTCTGAGGACTATCCCTTGGTGCCTCCAAGATGCGCCTTTCCAATTGGGTTCTTCCACCCAAATGTCCATCGTTCAGGAGCACTCTGCATCGGAATTCTCGATCAAGAGACTGTAAGATAGACCTATTTTGTTCATGTAATTATTACTTATAATTGTTGTCGAACTTATTTGAACTGGTTTCTTATATTGCTTAAATTATATTTCGTATGGGTGGTGCAGTGCTTTTACAATCAAAACTATACTACTTGAAGTTCAGCGTTTGCTGCATCAGCCAAATGTGTCTGATGTTGAAAATGATTGCTATAATCTACTTATCAAGGTTAGATGACACTTTGACTTAGTGACCAATGTAGGTTATTCATTCCTCCTTCGACATTTGTTAATTTAAATAATGTCAATATTTTCAGGATCCAGAGGAATATAAGAGACGTATTCGGGAGCAAGCAGGACGGTACAATTTAGATTGATCAATGAGAGCTTCATCGTCGATCTACAATGAATGTAGCATGATTTTTGTTCAGTGTGAAGAAATTATCTTTGAACAATTGTAAAACCTCTAATGGTATATTATCACAATTAAGCCAGCCGAACTGGTGATCGAGCATTTCCTATAATGCATTACTGTACTAGTATCTGCTCTTCTGTGTTTTTTTCCTGATACAATTTTCCCTGCAACGACTACATACGGTTGTGATAATTGCAACGACTACATCCCTGTAATTTCAATGAAAACGATAATTGAACAACTACATACAGTTCTTAAACAATGACCGCCACTGAAAATACATGATCTTCTCAGGCCGTTGTTAATCAAGAACCGTTTATGAAGTTCATTGCATTACAGACGGTTATCAATTAAGAACCATTAACGAAGATCATGTATTTATCCAGACGGTTGTTATTTAAAATCCGTCTATGAAGTTCAATGCATTATAGACGGTTCTTAATTAAGAACCGCCAATGAAGATCATGTATTTACCCAGATGGTTGTTTTTTAAAATCCGCCTGTGAAGTTCTATGGATTACAGACGGTTCTTAATTAAGAACCGTCTATGAAGATCATGTATTTACCCAAACGGTTGTTTCTTAAAATCCGTCTGTGAAGTTCATTGCATTACAGACGGTTCTTAATTAAAAATCGTCTGTGAAGATCATGTATTTACCTAGACGGTTGTTCTTTAAAATCTGTCTGTGTTGTTCTATCATCACAGACGGTTATTATATCATTCGTCATCACAGTCGCATATTTTTAAAGACCGTCTGTGTTTGAAAATTTGAATCGCCTGTAAAAATGCTTTTTGTAGTAGTGCAGATCACCGGACACGCAATGACACTTAGACGCCATGACTGGATTGCATAGTGGTCACCAGAGACAAGCACCCCTCCTGTATGGACTGCCCTATCCCTGTGTTCAGGATAGGGGAACCGTGCCAGAAACGTCATCGCTCGCAGACGAGATATAGAGACAAGCCCCTGGGGAATACGGAGCTGTTGGTGGATGGCAAGAACCAGCTCCCCCGCCGACACAGGACGTGCCGATTCCAGCCCAGCGAGGACCGCCGCCTGTCGGCATAGTTTGTGATGCTCCGCCGACATGGCACCACCGGCAACGATAGCGGTTTGACCCACCGTCGGCCGGCAGTCCGCGTGACCAACGCCTGAGCCACCTGCTCGGAGCATGGACTGTCGTAGCTTGGCCGATGCAATGGAGCTTGGTTGCAGAGGCGGGAAAACCAGATGACTCTGAATATCCGGCTTCGGCTTGGCGAGGAGGCTGGGGTGTACTAACGGCTTGCCGTCAAGGTCTGGACGTGAAGGACAGCGCCACACGAAGTGCCCGCTTTTAAGGCACAAGAAGCACCGGGGAGGGTCCCGGCAGCTTGCAATGGTGTGGTCACGCGCCAAGCATCGAAAGCACCGACCCTAAAAAGCCATCTTTAATTCCGGCGGAAGGACACGGCGCTTGGTGGCGAGCATTGAATCCCGCTGCTGAGTAGGGCGGGCAGTGCGACGTGCGCCGCGCTTGGAGGAGACTAGCGTCCAGTCAGGGTGTTCTGTCTGCTCCGGCACAACCACCAGTGATTTAAGGCGCTGCGTAGGGGGCTGAGTTTTCCTGGCCGGGGAGCAAACTCCTGGAGCATCTACCAGCTTAAGGCCGAAGGAAGAGGCAGGAGGATCTTGCAGCTTCACTGCCGGATCTTGCAAGAAAGTTGCAGTTTGGAGAGGCTGGTCACTTTGGTAATGTTGGCCCTGTAACTATTCTCCTTCCTCTCGATCCCCGCAGTTAAGTGGTATGGCGACCACGTCGGGAGTCAATAGAGAAGGAGACCTCGCACACCCACCAGACCTCACAGCGAGGCCTACTTCCATCAAGGTCGGGCTCCCGTTCTGACCCGACAGAGACTGCCGAGCAGCTTCATCTTCCGAATCCGACACCTCCCCGCTCAGAACCGGGAGGAGCGAGAAAGAACATTCATCTTTCTCCCTTGAGCTGCACTGTGGCATAGGGCTTCTCAAGGAAGAGAACCAAACCGAATTTTCTGCATACGGTATGCACCAAAACACCGGTGCATACTCATTTAGATTGACGCTACGTCATCTTTTACCAATCTCAAAGCACTTCATTGAAGAGAAAAAAAAAATCAAAGTCATACAACTGCTTCATCCGTCCGTTTATGTGGACACATGTCACAAATCTAGAACGGTATGTACACAATTAGATATGCATACCATATCCATAGAATTTTTTTTTCCGAAGAGAACGGGGTGCACGGCAGAGCTGGTTGGGACCCCGGAGATAGAGGCGGAGCGGGGTTGCGGCTGGTGATGAGGGTGAGTGGGCGCGCGACGGGATTTGGGGCTGACGCTGGAGTGCCCAGCGGAGGAGAGGGTGGTGGCGAGAGGTGGTGGCAGCCATGGACGGGAGGGTGGCCGCCGGGGTGGCTGGCGGCGGAGAGGGACTCTCTGGTGCTCTCACTCATGCTCTACAGATGTGTGACTTCGCACCCACTAAGACCGTTTGCACCGGCAGACGGTAACTGGGCCGCTACGTTTGAAATGGAGGCCCTCTAAAAAATTCGTGACCGCACCGGCTGAGAAATAGCGATCTCTATTTTGGCGACTTGAATAGTAGAACTCGACAGATGAAGTCGAGTCTTTGTAGCGCCAGGCCATCGAGAGGCGACACTTGCGCGCGAGGCCAACGACTGCTCGGTGTGCATGACCGGGCGATTCGCCCGGCGACGAGTCCGGTTCCCCGTCGATCTGGCCAGAGAAGGAGCGTCGCGAGGAGCTGGTCCGTCGGCGACGTAGTGACGACGGCGGGAGGAGTCCTCGGAGGTTCGGGTGGTGTTCGGCGGCGGATCTCGCGACGACGCGGGTCGGGGAAGCGGCAAGTTTCGGGAAGGAAGCGGCGAGCCAAAGCGTACTGTGATTCTTGTTCCTCCATCGGCAGCAACTGCTCTGCGGTTGGTCCGCTAGCAAGGTTTGTCTTACGACCATTGCATTGTTCCCTAGATCTAGGGTTTGTGGTTGTTTAATCCGTTGTTTCCGTTGCATTTGTGGCTATTTCTGTTGATTGTGGTTCATTTACAGTTGATTGTAGTGTCTATATAGTTTTGAGGCTAGGAGTCATGATTTTTGCTTCATTTGTTCTTCATTTACATAGCGTTGGTGCATTGATTTGTGCTTAAGTTGCGCTTCATTTGTGTTTAATAAATTTAGAGACAATGATTTGTGCTTCGTGTACTTTATTTCTGTTATTAATTTGTTCAGTGAGGAAAGAAGTGCATTTTGGATTAACACACCACTGGTGCATTGTTGTACAGGCATAGATTAAACACTACACTGTTTTTGGATGTGTTAATTATTCAGTAAAGGCATAGGTTAAATGATGATTGTTGTCCATATTATTATACAATGTACATTGAATGTGAGTTAAAATGAACATGTTATTATGTCTATATTTGTATGACTCTTGTTGTCTCAGCTAGTATGGGGTCGGAGGCTAGGAAACTTCATCATGGATTGTGAAGCATGACCGCAGTTGTTGATGCTAGTGTTGGGGATGTTCGGGTTCTCATTAAAGATGCCCTTGAGAAATCAGCAGAGATGAAAGAAGAGGACTTCCTCAAGACACTGAAGAAGATTGATGATCTTGTCCAGGATATGGACCACTTAGCCATCGGGTGGGAGGAGGTGGCAACCGCACCACCTTGGCAATTCTTCTTGGACGATGAGAATGTCTCTGATGATGAAAAGATTCCCGCTGACTGGTCGCCTCCAAATCTGTGGGCCTACTCTGGTGTCACCGATGATGAGTCAAGTGAATGTGGCATCCTCACAGATGACTCTGACTAAAATAATTAGCTGTTGTGAACCTGGTGTTAATTAATTAAATTGTCAAGGTGATGTTATGTAATGTTTAAGTGTGAACTTGTTGTTCTGTACTGTTTTCTGTGAACCTGCTGTAATGTTTGTGTGTGAACCTATAATGTTTGTTTGTGAACCTATTAGCTGTAATTCTGGATGATGTCTATGTGATGTCCCTGCTGTTTCCTATTGTTCAAAACTATTTTCAATGTCAAACTGCTGTTATATTTCCATGTTGTTCTAATATTTTGAGTGTCAACCCATTGCATGTTTTTCTCTCGTAGGATGGATGGTCACCAGGACTTCTACTCCATGATGGGCTTGGGAGGGCAGAACCCAACATGGCCACCACCTGGGTACCAAGGTCCTACCCCTCCATGGCCTTACCAAGTTGGGTACCAAGGTCCTACCCCTCCATGGCCTCAGCAATCAGGGAACCAAGGTCCTAGACCTCCATGGCTTGTACCAGGGTATGAAGGTCCTACCCCTCAATGGCCTCCAGCAAGTTCCGATGGACCTACCCCCCCCCCCCCCATGGGCTCAAGAGGGGTTGGAGCACGAAGACAATGCTGTACCTGAAGCAGAACCAACAGAAGAAGGTGCAATTCCTGGAGGGATGACCAAGGGAAAGAGGTACAAAAGGACATGTACAAGGACAAAATTATCTAATTTTTGTCCTCAGGAGGATATATTTCTAGTGCAATCCTGGTTGGAGGTGAGTTGTGATCCTGTGGTCGGGACAGGTCAAAAGAAGGATTTATTTTGGGACAGGGTTGCGGATCAGTACAATGCAAAGAGAGGGAGGTACCCTAAGCGAACTTCGCGTTCAGTGCAGAGTCGTTGGATAATCATAAAGGCAACTGTGTCCAAATTTCAATGTTATTATTCAAATGTCATACGTAGAAATCAGAGTGGCACAAATGATGATGACAAGGTATAATTCTACGCAGTTATATGTTTGTATGTTAGGTGTCAATTCTCAGCAGCTTTTACTAATTTTGTGTGAACTGTTGTAGGCTACAGAAGCACAAAATGAGTATGCAAAAACTGAAGAAGGTCCTTTTCCATTGATGCACTGCTGAAAAATTATGAGGAATGAACCAAAGTGGATGGACCTGCGCCCTACTCGAACTCAAGGTACATGAGATACTCAACCTACAGGTGGTGACCCATATGCTGGTTTTATTCCGGGTTCCTCGGAGACAATAAACCAGTCCCAGGAGCAATCTGCCCAACCTTCTTAGGAGATAAGAGGCCGCTTGGCCGGGACTCATCTAAGGCTGCTAGGAAAAAAGATAAGGGTTCTAGTTCCTCTGTTGCATCAGACTTTGCAAATAACCTCCAGTTAGTGACAACAAAGAAGTTGGATCGCCTTGAAAGTGCCGAGGAGAGGAGAATTGCAAACCACCAAGAGATGGTTGAAATAGAGAAAGAGAAGCTGACTACAATGACTGACCTTGAGAAAGAGAAAATTCGGTTGAAGAAAGAGCAGCTTGACTTGAACAAAGATAAGCACGAGTACGGTATATGTAATTATTATTGTTGTTTCCAGGCTACTGTTAAATCTGATTTAACTAACCAGCTTCTATTTTCAGGATGCGTCGTGCCGAGTACGAAGAGCGTATCCTCTCGGTTGATGTTTCTTCTGTTACTGGCAACCTGCGACAGTTCTACGAAATGAAGCAGGCTGAAATTATGCGCAAGATGCAGGGCAGAGAGTAGACTTGTGTTTGCGAGACTTGTATGTTTCTCTGAGACTTGTGTGTTTCTCTTAGACTTGTATGTTTCTCTGAGACTATTATGTTTGCCTGAGACTTGTATGTTTGCGAGACTATTATGTTTGTGAGACTATTATGTTTGTGAGACTATTATGTTTGCGAGACTATTATGTTTGTGAGACTATATTTGCGAGAGTAATATTCAAACACAAACATGACGATACATGTTGCACACACACTTATTCAAACACAAACTACAGACATGTTGCACATCCAGTACATAGACACACACAGACTACAAACGATGATACAAACATGAGGATACATGTTGCACAAACACTTATTAAAACACAAACTACAAACATGTTGCACACCCAGTACATATACACACACATACTAGAATCACTTCAGGCACCACCATGCAACATCCAGTTGTGCTCGATAAGGTCACGTTGAAGCATATTGTGCTTCGCTTTGTCTCGAAGTTTATGCATACCTTGCACAAAGGTGTGTCTCACCCCTTGGTTAGAAGTAGACATATCAACTTGTTCCCCGATATCTTCAAAGTCTGTATTACTAGCAAGCTCCTTTTCGTCTTCAATTATCATGTTGTGCAAAATGATGCAAGTGGTAATAATGTCACGTATGTGTTCGCGGCTCCAACTATACGTTGGTCCTCGCAAGATTGCCCATCTTGCTTGTAGCACACCGAAAGCACACTCTATATCCTTGCGCGCCCCCTCTTGAACTTGTGCAAAATGTTGCGATTTAAGATCCGCTGGATGGCGAACTGTCTTAACAAATGCAGGCCATTCTGGGTAAATGCCATCAGCTAGGTAATACCCCATATTGTAAGTATGTCCGTTGACAGAGAAAGAAACATGAGGAGCATCACCTGCAAGAAAAGTATCAAACAAGGGAGATCGATGCAAGACGTTGATGTCATTGCAACTTCCAGGCATCCCAAAATAGGCATGCCAAATCCAAAGGTCATGAGATGCAACTGCCTCTAAGATCATGGATGCCCGCTTCCCACGGCCCGTATACATGCCTTTCCAAGCTGTAGGACAATTTTGCCATTCCCAGTGCATGCAATCGATGCTTCCCAACATTCCCAGAAATCCACGACGCGCATTAATGTGAAGGAGCCTATCAACGTCCTCCCTAGTCGGTGCACGAAGGTATTGCCCACCAAAGACATTGATGATAGTTTCACAGAACCTAACAAGGGCTTTACGAGCTGTTGACTCACCAATGCGGACATACTCATCAACATTACCAGGAGATCCCCCACGTGCAAGGATTCTAAGAGATGAGGCCACCTTTTGAAGAGATGATAATCCCATTTTCCCCGTGGCATCTACCCTTTGTTGAAAATACGGATCGTTGACTTCAAGCACGGACACAAGGCGTTGGACCATATGACGGCGCATGCGAAACCTACAACACATAACACACATTTTTTATTTTTTAGAACCAAGAACACTTGTACAAAACACAAGGATACATACCTACCCCGGAAGTGAAACTCCGTATACACGGGCTCAGAGTTGAAATAGTCACGCATTATAGATGCATGACCGCTCGCATGATCTCTCTTGCATATCTTTTTGGGTGTAGCGCTTGGATCACGACTTCTATGAGAACTGGACCCCTCATGCAGGAGGTACGCATGCATGACCGTCTCCTCATCGTCGTCGAAGACGAGGAACTCATCGTCAATGGCCTCCTCTTCCTCCTGCATTGCTCGGTTCCTAAGTGGCGCGCTACCAAAGACTGTCAACCAGTTCATTGTGAAGCTCTTGTGTTTTTATTGTGATTTTGTGTGTGGAGAAGTGAGTGGTAAGGCCTCTTTTTATAGTCTCGTTTTCCTTCTTCATCAAGCTATCTTGTTGTGTAAGCTATCTTCCTTTGGAAGCAATTACATGGCAGCCAACACTCATCCATCATTCCATTGCAAGACATTAGATGTTCCTTCGTATACAAGCGTCGCGAAAATACATACATAATACGTCAAGTACAAAATATACATACGTATTTTACAAATGTCAATTGTCAGATAATAATTTTTTTATTCTTAACCAAATTTAAATGATTAATTTATTACAAGCGTAGTATAAATATAAACAAAAAATTTAAAAGAAAGAATGAAATGTTGTAAAATAATGTGGTAGTTGATATAGAGGTGTGATATAGAGGTGAACGAGTGCAGGGAATAGAACTGTAAAGCTATGAATCTTTTAGAGTTAACTGTAAAGGAAGAGAATATTCTGTTTAGAGGAGTAATTTAGAGTAGCACGAGTGCTCACAGTCTAACTGAACCACATCTTTTCCAAGTGTAACCATTTGGTTCCTCGCTTTTCTCCATGTGTACTGCTGTCTGTTGGGTAGATGATGACCTACGGGTCAATGTGCATAATGTTCCAGCATTTCAACTGTCGTGTTCTGTGTTGCCTCATAACATGGTGCTAAAAGGTAGAATAACAGAGCGCATCGTCGTAAGCTGATGCTCGATGAATCCATCGTGAGTAAAAACAATTCCACGCTTTATGCATTAAACGTTCTGCTCATTGTCTTTTCAAGTGAAAATGGATGCTCTCAACCAAGCAGATGGACCCTTGAAGTCTTGAAATGGAGGGCTGCATCGGAATTGTTCCTATCTGTACATCTTTAAGATTCAAATTTGGACCGTACAGCAATCTGATGACTTTTCCATTTTTTCCTTTTCTTTTGTCAATATACGAAATAGTCAAGCTTCATGAGAAATGAGAGGCATGAGTAGGGATGGCAACGCTCACAAGAAAGATTCTATCAACACCGATCCCAAAACTGTAAAGAGAGGAAGATGAGCGTCCCACCGAGTGCCCCGACGAGCGATCCACCGGACCCCTGCTCGTCGCCCAGCCGGTCCCCGCCGGCAACCCCGACCCCAGCCTCCTTGCCGAAGATGAGCTGTCCTTGAGTCTCCCACTCAGCTCCTCCCCAGTCTCCGTCGCCGGCGCGCTGCAGCTCGCCGAGCCTCCCCACCGTTACGTCATCCTTTCCCCTCCCATCCACCTCCATCTCTCTGCAGGCAACAACTAATATACAATCTGAGTTTTTGTGCAATCATGCAATCATCCATTCTCATCCATTAGATGTTCATCTTATGGTGGTTATCTTTTTTCACATAAATCCCTCTTTGTGAGAACCCCAAGTGGAAGGGGTTAAATGAAAAAATACAACCACCCATGGATGAACATCTAATGGATGAGGATGGATGATTGCATGATTGCACAAAAACTCAGATTGCATAGTAGATGTTGCCCTCTCTGCAAGCTCGTCGTGCTTCCAGTCCCCCACCACCCGCCGCCATTCCAACCTGGTTTGCACCCCCTTCTCCGCCCTTCGCTCTCCCGCTTCCGCCGTGCAATCCATTGTTTTGGATTTCTCCCTCCCGGTTGGGCAATCCTTGCCCTCCCCGACCCCCCTGTTGAGCTCCTCCTCTGTCGAGGTCTTGAGCTTCTCGGAAGAGGCTAATGCTGTTGATTTGGATGATCCTAGTTGCTCGCTGCTTCCGATCCTGTTAGGTTCGAATTCTGACTTCGAGGAGGGACTTTGCCTTTCCTCTGGATCCGAGGTGCGCTTTGTGTCTCTGGTGGAAAGTCCTTTTTCCGCCGGCAGGGCCCTCAACCCTTCGCCCTCCCTCCTCTCATCGGTCAGGTTGTCTAGTTGAGCTCTACGGAGTTGAAGACCTCGGAGGCCTCCGCCGGTGTTGGTCCCTGGCGGCTGCGTCAGCCTCCTCCGCTGCCCCGACTCCATCATGGGTGCTCCGTCTGGTGCTTCCCTGCTGGCATCGACCCCCACATTGATGCCTCGGAACAGCCAGGCGGCGGCCGCCTTCTGTCCACCTGCGGAGCGATCCCATCCCGACTGACAGAGGTACAATTTCCACTTTGCTGCCCCGTCCCCATCAGCCTCAGCCTGTGTGGAGGGCCCTCCCTGGGCAGAGCTCGTGTATCCCTCCATCAGATACGCAATCCTCTGGCCTCGCTGTTCCTCACAAGTCTTCTGCACGCTCGTCTGCGGAAGGCCGGAAGCCATACCCCCCGCACGGTTGTCAAATCTAAAAAGACTATACGACGCGACGCGAATGTCCCCCCCCTCCCCAGAGCTTCAAATGGCCTTTTCCCAATGCTTAGCCTCAAACCATCGCATTGCTTCCTGCCCTGAGCCCCCCCCCCCCCCCCCAGTGTCAGTGTTTCGCCTGCTTACACACCGGGCACCTCGCTCGCCACTGCCACCTCCCGTCGGGCCCAGATGGCTTCCGTTGCATTCATAAAATCTTGCTAGAGCCGAAACCCAACATTTCGTCGCCTCCCGTTCCCCCCACCTTCCCTCGCAATCCTTGCCCCTGGCTCAACCCACTGCAAAGCGCGTTAGTGCCTCGCCCTCGGCTCCTGCCCCTCACAACACCGAGACAACAATGGCGAATGCCCCCTACATTCCCGGTCCTGCTGACCATCGCCCAGGCCAGGGTCAGACGGCGCTAATTGTTCGGGGGGGGGGGGGGGGGGTGGTTAGGTTGCACACCAGAGCGGCCATGATCTCCCTTGCTGGACATGATCGCAAGTCTTCGATCAGAGAGGCGGCGGACACGCTACTCAGTCAGTGCCATGTCCCTCCTAGGTGCATCCATCTCTCAAGCTTGAACTCCTCTACACTTCTCGCCAAGTTCAATCTCCAACAGTAGCGTGACCGTGCTGTGAGTGAGGAACCCTGCACATTGCTGGCTTGAAGTACAACATTCGGCCTTCGATGCCCTACCCGCCAAGCCCCATTGCCTTGCCATACCAGGTGGTTGTCTACACTCAGAATCTACCATTGCGTGCCTGGTCCGCTGAAGGGGTGAGACAGATCCTGGGTGATGTCCTTATCTTCGACCATATGCTCTCACACATACCTTCAAGAGGAAACTGATGTTTTCGGTTTCGTGGGGTGGATACAAAACCCCGATTTGTTACCAAGATCCATGATGTTGTACTTCTTCTCGGAGCGTGTGAGAAGATCTGGCTACTCGGATGGACCGCTGGGGGCAGAAGAGTTGGCCGTGCCTCCAGAAGACCGTTGTACCAGGGGTCAGCTTGATGGTCCTCGTCTCCTACAGGTGTCGGCCCCTATGGCAACATACTCATGCATACCTCACGTTCAGCCGAGGCCAAAAGACCAAGACCCAAAAGATGATACCCTGCCCCAAAGAAGCTGGCACACCTCCTTCCTAGTGCAAGGCCACCTTGTTGATGACCATTGACTTCGCTGTGTTTCCGACCGTATATCTAGATCCCCGCACTACGACACTTGCGGGCATCATCACCACCTTTCGGGCACCTGTGATGAAGTCTATCACTGTGGCGTTCCCCCAACCGCAACGCGAGGTATGGTGGGGCTAGAAACCTATCGAGTCCTAGTGGCAGACCGAAGGACCTCTTTCCCATGCCAAAGCACGAAATCCTAGTATGGGAGAGCCTTGATCCCATGATGGCAGAAGATCTATCGAGGTCGATGACTTACTGTGAGCCGATACTTTTTGAGTCTGCTGGCACTGGCCATGGTCTGGTGATCGGGGTCCTCGGTCAAGACCCCCTGCTGGCCCATGCTTCTCCAATGCATGCTACTCCCCCGAGCTCCTAGACTGATATCCCGACCCAGGGGGGGCAGCAGTCGACTGCCAATGTTCAGGAAGGAGATGCCTCTGGTTTTTTAAACCAAACCTTCCCGCCACTGCCTGCACCCCTGCTGCTAGACCCGAAAGTGCAGAAGAAGGTGTGTGTCCGTTCAGCATCTGTTGAGCCTTCAAGGAAGAGCCTCCGATGGACGACAAACAAGACCTTCATCCCCACCGCATTCTAAGCTTCGAAGTGCTTGATCAAGGAAATGGGTATGGTCCCAGAAGGGGGCCCAGTGGGTGATGAAGCTATCAACAAGTACCTCGACCTTTTCAATTGTCCTCTGCCACGACAAGCGATAGCAGCGATGCGTAAGGCACTGCAACTTCAGAACCCTGAGGTCATGATAGCCTCTCACGCCCTTGCAATGGGCGAGGAGGAGTCCGCCGTGGACTCCTGATGGACCCTTCCGAGAGATAGTCGGTCGACTGCAACACCTACCCTTTATATTATGTATCCTAATATTGTTCAACTAGGGAGCAAAGTGGTTGTTGATGGAAGGCCGTCTTGGGGCTTTAGACAGGGGCCTTCTACCGGTTCTAGGAAGGATTGGCTGGTGTGCTATGTTCTAGGTGTGGAATATGTAAGGGTCTGCTTCAAAGATCGGAGTCCTCATTCCGAGCTTTGTAATCTATCAGTGAATGTTGTTTTCCATGTTATCAATGAGTGATTCAACATGTCTTGTGTCCTGGAATGTTAGAGGACTAGACTCTCCGACCAAGAGGGAAGCGGTCCAGGCACTGGTCACCTCGTCGAATCCCCATATCATATGCTTGCAAGCAACAAAGTTAGAATCCTTTGATCAGTCCAAGCAAGGTGAGACTTTTGCAACCTTTTTAATGGATTATTGGTGCTCCTAGCAGTTGGCACCGGAGGAGGCATTGTTGTCGCTTGGAAAACTAACCTCCTTGACATCCAGCACATCCAGTTAGGTCAACACCTGATCTCAATGAAAGTTACACCGAGCTGGACTCCTAAGGAATTTCTTTTGACTGTAGTATATGGCCCAACTGAGGAAGTCGCAAAATACTCTTTTCTGCAAGAAATGCAACAACAAAAGCCAATATCGGCCATCCCCCTGGTTAATTGCGGGTGACTTTAACATTATCTATAAGGCAGAGGATAAAAGTAATATCAATCTCAATCAGCGCTCGATGGGAAAATTTAGGAGCGCTTGACAGTGCAAAGCTCTTGGAGATACCACTGCAAGGGAAGAAGTACACATGGTCTAATGAAAGGCAACAACCAACGACGATTAGAATTGACAGATTCTTTTGTAACCTGGAGTGGTCCGAAGTATTTTCAGAGGTTTTCCTCAAACCATTGTCCTCATCGGTCTTTGACCACCCCCCTCCTCCTCCTCGGACTGTCAGAAACACAAAGAGGCCCCGCCAGTTTCGCTTTGAAACATTCTGGCACGAACGTCGGGGTTCATGGAGGTGGTCACAGAGTCATGGAGAGTAAGGAGGTGCCACCGTCATCACCAGTCAACATTTTTCATTGCAAACTAATCTGCACAGCATTGGCCCTAAGAGAATGGAGCAGAAGGTGTTTTGGGAAAGCTAAAACCACGATGGCAATGGCCAATGAAATAATTTTGCACTTGGATAAAGCCCAGGAAGTGCGCACACTCACAGAACAAGAACAACAACTGCGTCGCGATGCAAAGACACAACTTCTCGGTTTGGCCGTAGTGGAGAGAAGTAGGAGAATGCAGGCCTCACGGGCCGTATGGCTCAAGGAAGGTGAAGCCAACACCAGGTTCTTTCTTATGAAAGCTTATGGGAGAAGGAAAAAAATGCACACGGGCCAGTTGGAAAATGAAAATGGGACTCTTGTTCATACACAACACGAGATGTAGGAGCTTGTGGATAAGCACTTTGAAAATCTAGAGGGCACTAAGGTAGCAAGAGGAGCAACCCTAAGCTGGTCTGACCTCAACGTGCCTTCGCTGCAGTTGGATGAACTAGTCATGCCATTCATAGAAGATGAAATCTGGAAAGCCATTCAACAAATGCCAACCAAAAAGGCTTCGGGCCCCGATAGCTTCTCAATAGACTTCTACAAAAAATGTTGGCAGACGATCAAGGGTGACTTATACAGAGTTTTCAAGACCTCTATGACCTCAGGGCAATCTCTTTTGGAAAACTGAATAGAGCCTTAGTGACTCTATTTCCCAAGTTAGAAGATGTGAGGTCACCAACAGACTTCCGCCCAATTAGCCTCATTCACTCGGTGGCCAAAATCTTCTCGAAAGTGTTGGCGATCAGATTAGCGAGACATATTGAGAAGACTGTTTGCCCCTCCCAGAATGCTTTTCTCAAGTCCCGCTGCATTCAAGATGGCTATATGTATGTTCACAGCCTCCTCAAATCTTATCATCAGAAAAATAAACCACTCCTCATGCTCAAATTGGACATATCCATGGTCTTCGATTCGATATCATGGGAGTTCCTTATTGAGCTGCTCTAGAGGCGTGATTTCCCCTCCAAATGGGCTGACTGGATAGTTACCCTTCTCTCTTCAGCATCCTGTAGAGTACAATTGAACAACGGAATTCCTGGAAGACCTATCCAACACAGAAGAAATCTTATCCAAGGCGACCCCCTCTCCCCCCTCCTCTTCATCATTGCCTTTGACACCATTCAGAAGGTCTTTTAGAAGGCCACAACTCAAGGAGCCATCTCTCCATTGACTGACAGACAAGCTTCCGAAAGAATGTCCCTCTATGCAAATGACTGTGTTATTCCTCAACCCTATTCAATCGGAAGTAAGTACGGCCATGGACATCCTTGAGCGTTTCGGGACAGCTACGGGACTTAGGATCAATGTGCAAAAGAGCTCGGCAATAGCAATCAGGTGTACTGAAGAGATGATGCAATCTGTGCGACCACGTTCTAGGGCGCTCGACTATCCCTCCCTTCGTCCTATCTGGGCCTACCATTGGCAGTAGGCCGGCTCAGAGCCTCACACTTTCAACATATCGTCGATAAAGCAGTGGCACGACTGGCAACCTAGCAGGGCAAGCTTTTAACAATAGGTGGCCTTTGCCAACTCATCATGTTTGTTCTATCATCGTTGCCGACCTACTAGATGACATGTATGCAACTTCCGAAAGGAACACTAAAGGAGATAGACAAATTAAGGCGAAAATTCTTATGAGTGGGTTCAGACCAGATGCATGGAGGGCAGGCGAAGGTGAATTGGGGGCGAGTGTGCCGACCACTACAGCATGGAGGGCTCGGGATTCTGGATCTTGATAAATTTGAAAGAGTGCTCAGACTTAGATGTGCTTGGTTCAAGTGGACGAGGTCAAATCGCCCATGGGTAGGCGTTGAACTCCCCTGACCAGTGCTGATGACCAACTATTTTCCTTGGCTACCAGCATTCACATTGGAAATAGGAAAACAACTCGTTTTTGGAAGGATAATTGGCTGAATGGCAAACCCCTGGCGTCCTCTTTTTCAGAACTTTACCAACACAACAGGCAAAAAGGTAGATCGGTGGCGAATGCCTTGCTTGATGATGTCTGGATAAGAGATATAGCCTATAACCTTACCGTCCAGCTCACCCTGCAGTTCATCACATTGTGGCACCTCATCCAAGAGGTGTCTCTAGAGCTTAATGACCAACAAAATGACCACATTACCTGGAAAGCGTCAGCCAATGGCGAATTCAGCACCAGGTCAGCATATAGGCTCCAATTCACAGGCTCGGTGGAGTTCCCATACATGAAATACATTTGGAAGATGTTAAACTCAAAATTAAGACAAGAACACAATGATTCAACTCTATTCTCATTCATTCCATTCTTATGCTTTTATACATGTCGAGGAGACACGGTGACAGGGAGACGCGACCGCTCGGTGGAGAGGCGCGACGGTTATGGTGTGAAACCGTGGTGGCGGTTATCGGCAACAAGTGATCACATGTTTGTATTGTAATACTCCCCCTTGAGCACTTGTACTCCTCGATGAATTATCTAATCTTCGAAAAACCCAGTGGGAAAAAATCGAAGAGTAAAATATTTACATAGTCAATGTTGTGTAAAAACTCCTTAAACTTTTATAGAACAGGAGAAAAACACAACATAATATGTCATCATTGTTTTCAAATAAAAACCCCGGTAGGGAAAATTTGAAAACAGACATTTCTTGCATTCTCATTGCCTCATTAAAACTTATTGTGAGAAAACTTATAAGCAAAACTCACATAAGAAAAAGAGTACAATTTGATGCTTATATTCAGGTTGCTTTTGATGAAGCTCCCCCTAAACCTTGCAAATCTCTAAGTCTACGCATACCAATACTCGCAACACATTTAGAGAATGTAGAGTATGGTAGGGACTTAGTAAATAAATCAGCTAAATTATCACATGATTTAGTTTGTTGGAGATCAATTTCTCCATTAACTTGAAGTTCATGTGGATAGAATAGTTTAGGAGCTATGTGTTTAGTGACGTTAGTCTTCACATAACCTGATTGCATCTGAGCAATGCAAGCTGCATTATCTTCATAGATAATGGTAGGTGACTCAATGGGTCCAATTCCACTTGAGACTTGTATATGATTAATCACTCTGCGGAGCCAAGCACATTCACGTGCAGCTTCATATAAAGCTATGATTTCAGAGTGATTAGAAGACGTAGCAATTAGAGTCTGCTTAGAAGACTTCCAAGAAATTGCCGTATTTCCGTGTAAAAATACGAAACCAGTTTGTGATCTACCATTATGAGGATCACTTAAATAACCTGCATCGGCATAGCCGATGAGGTTTAGATCTTGTTTCTTTGGAAAGAAAAGACCAAGATCTTGTGTACCCTGAAGGTATCTTAATACATTCTTTACCCCATTCCAATGTCGTATGGTAGGAGCATTACTATATCTTGCTAATAAATTAACTGCGAAAGCAATATCGGGTCTTGTGTTATTTGCAAGATACATAAGTGCACCAATGGCACTAAGGTACGGGTATTCAGAACCCAGCACCTCTTCTCCTTCTTGGCATGGCCGAAATGGATCTGTATCCCTTTCTAAGCCTCTTACTACCATAGGAGTTTTTGATGGATATGCTTTGTTCATATTGAATTTCTCCAATACTTTTTGAACATAAGCAGATTGGTGTACGAGAATGCCCGTTTGAAGGTGCTCAAGTTGTAAACCCAAGCAAAACTTAGTTTTACCTAAGTCCTTCATCTCGAACTCCCTTTTAAGATGATTTTGTGCCTCTTTAATGTCATTCTCAGTGCCAATGATATTTAAATCATCAACATACACTGAAATTATACAAAAACCAGTTGAGGATCTTCGAATGAAGACACAAGGGCAATCATCATTAGTTGAGTAGCCTTTGTTTAAAAGGAACTCCTTCAGTCGGTTATACCACATCCTTCCAGACTGCTTCAAGCCATATAAAGACTTGTTTAATTTAACACAAAACATGTTGCGACCTACTTTTTCATTCGATATAGGTATCCCATCAGGAACCTTCATATAAATATCCGAATCTAGTGACCCATATAAATATGCAGTCACGACATCCATCAACTGCAAAGATAGATGCTTTTGTGTTGCCAGGGATATCAAATATCGGAAGGTTATTCCATTCATTACAGGAGAATATGTTTCATTGAAATCAATGCCGGGTCTCTGCGTGAACCCTTGTGCAACTAGTCTTGCCTTGTATCTCACAACCTCGTTGTTTGCATTCCGTTTACGAACGAAAACCCATTTGAACCCAACAGGATAGGTTCGAGGAGGAGTAGGTATTACATTTCCGAATACCTCTCTCTTTTTAAGTGAGTCAAGTTCTGCCTTGATTGCTTCTTTCCATTTGATCCAGTCCGAGCGTTGTTTACACTCTGCCATGGTCTTAGGATCAGGATCTTGGAGAAGATCAGCTATCATGGTTGAAAAACAAGAGTTGACAACCGTTGTATTACGGTCAAGTAATTCTCCAGAACTAGTATAATTGATGGAAATTTCTTTTATCCCCTGTAATTCTTCATGACTTCCCAACATAGAAGAATCAGGGTTTTCCGATTGTCTAGCCTGCTCTATAGTGCGCACTTGAGGGCTAGATAAAGGATTTAAAATATTCCTTTGATTTAAGTCAACGTTTTGTTGACTCGCATTTACTTTCCTCGAGGATGGTCTAGTCTTTGGACGCTTGCTTGAAGCATCTTTTTCCTTACTTGCTCTCCCCCTTTTCAGAGGTTGAGTGGTTTTAGATGGTACCTCCACTCGGCAAGGTGCATTTATTGCAGGATTTAAAGACTTTATGACATTATTATAGTCAGTAAATGCATCTGGCAGGTTACTAGCAAGTTGCTGTAACTCTATAATTTTCTGAACTTGAAGTTCAGTTTCTTTTGTACGTGGATCAACATTTGGAATAGACTTGTCATCCCAATTTATTTCTCGGCGGTCATTGATAAATTTATTATCTCCCCCTAAAGCCGGGAAATGATCCTCATTAAAAATACAATCAGCGAACCGGGCTGTGAATAAATCTCCTGTTAAAGGCTCCAGGTATTTAATAATAGACGGGGATTGATATCCCACGTATATTCCTAATTTCCTGTGAGGGCCCATAGAAGTTCGCTTAGGGGGTGAAATTGGTGTGTACACAGCACAACCAAATTTCCGCAGATGGGAGATATTAGGCTGATCTCCACGTACAAGTTGTAAAGGGGAGGTGGTATGATATGCAGTTGGTCTTAATTGTAGAAGATCAGCAGCATGTAAAACTGCATGACCCCAACAAGATGTTGGTAAATTGCATCCTTGTAATAATGGCCTAGCTATGAGTTTAACTCTCTTTATTAGAGATTCTGCCAAACCATTTTGTGTATGTACATATGGAACAGAATGTTGTACTTCAATTCCTTGAGCTATACAATAATCATTAAAGGCTCGAGATGAGAATTCAGCAGCATTGTCCATACGGATACTTTTAATCCTATATTCAGGATAATTTGCTTTCAACCTTATGACTTGTATCAT
Source organism: Tuctoria greenei (assembly GCA_036927565.1). Classification (NCBI taxonomy): domain Eukaryota; kingdom Viridiplantae; phylum Streptophyta; class Magnoliopsida; order Poales; family Poaceae; genus Tuctoria; species Tuctoria greenei. The sequence continues at coordinate 177,854,362 of JAYESD010000006.1, forward strand.
AAATTTGGCAAAAGCATGGTTACGTGTAGATAATAAACACACGTGTGACCATCTAGTAGATGCGTCTATTAAAACAATGAAGTATCTAAATGGACCACACATTGGTTGTATGGGTCCACATATATCTCCTTGAATTCTTTCAAGGAATTTTAGAGGTTCAGCATGGATCTTAAGCGGTGAAGGCCGCAAGATTAATTTGCCCATAGCACATGAAGTACACATAAAATCATTAGATTTTGGGAATTTACTATTCTTTAAATCATGGCCGGTGCAATTTCCAATAATTTTCCGCATCATCCCTATTCCGGGGTGGCCTAGGCGTGAATGCCAGGTCTTAAATGTATCAATATTTTGGAAAATCACCTTGTATGCAACATGAGGTACGGGTTTTATGTACGTGAAGTACAATCCAGATGGTGTAGAAGGAATTCTTTCTAGAACTTCTTGGCCATATTCGGAAGATTTGGAAATAAGAAGAAATTCTTCTTTATGTTCTTCATGGGTATGTATATGTAACCCATTTTTCCGAATATCTCTAAAACTTATGAGAGTGCGTGTAGAATCGGGATACAATAAAGCATCCTCAATCATCACTTGTGTCCCATTAGGGAGAGTAATAGTGGCTTGTCCAGAGCCAACTATTGTCGCATCGCGTCCTGCGATGGTCAAAACATTTCCCGACCTTCTAGTTAGGGTCTGAAAATATTTTGTATCCCTAAGTATAGAGTTTGTGGTGCAACTATCCACAAGGCACATTTCTTCTTCCATCTTAAGTTTCCCGTAAAATCTATCAAATAAGAATAATAATAAGTTGCATTGAAATATAAATATATATATATATACAATATTAGAGTACTGAATAACCCTAATACAATGACATTACAACACACTTAAATTTACATAGACTTAAACATATGTAAACTTCTATGGTAGAAGATCTATAAAAGATCATCGAATACATCGTTCGAATTGTATTCCACCATAGCATTGTCCAAATCCATGTGGTCATCATCATTCAATGTTGAATCGTTGTTTCCAGGATCTTCAATATCCTTGCTTGAACAACCGACTTCAAATGTTGGCTTTGTTTGAATACTTAAATGAGTTTCATACTCATTTTCAGGTCCTTGAGCTTTCTTATCTTTTCCCAGTGATTTCTGGTATAAAGCCACAAGGTGTTTAGGCGTGCGACATTTATCAGCAGTATGCTTATAAGTTCCACATGCCTTACACTGCACTATTTTCCCTTTAAAGGGAACACCATCCTTTCTCATTTTGTTTGAGAATTTCTTATTCTTTTGCCTATTACGGCGGCGTCTAGCAGATCTACCATTTTTCTTAGAATATACATTCTTAGAAGCATTTGCTTTCTTCTCATTATGATGAATTTCAGGTAGAGGAGCAGCCCCAACACGACGTTGGTGATGATTCTTAATAGTAAGTTCATCGTGCTTCTCTGCCTGAAGTAAATCTCTAATGAGGTCAGCATAATGTTGGTAGTTGCGAGCCCGATATTGATGTTGTAAGACCCTATCAGAAGGGAGCATAGTTTGAAGAGTCTTCTCTATTTTGTCCTCTTCTGATGGTTCTTTCTCACAAAACCTCAATTTAGCACATACCTTATGAACAGCATGATTATAGTCTTCTATAGACTTAAAATCTTGAAGACGAAGTTGAGTCCATTCATGATTGGCCTCAGGCAATAGAATTGCCTTTTGTTGTTCATAACGGCTTTTTAATGCCATCCAAAGGGTATGTGGTTCTTCTTCCATCACATATTCTGATTTCAAGTCAGGATGGAGATGATTACGGATGATGTATAGTGCCTGGTACTTAAATGTATCCAGAAATGCTGCAGGTCTTTCTTCAGGAGGAGTAAGAGCAGCCATGAGTCCTCTGAAAGCCAAACTTATCTTGATGTCAAGAGCCCATGTGGGGTAATTATGACCATCAAGTGCAAGTTCTTCAAACTCGCGAGACATTGATTCCTACATGTAGGAAACCAGAGATTTTATTAATAAAATCATCATGGTGGTGTTGTAATGTGTGTTAATCATAATGAAAAACACATTAAATTTATTCTTTCTTATCTAGCCAAATATAGGAAAATGGCTTGACAAAAAGAACTAATGTATGTATATTTCATGTTTAAAATGGCCAATTAAAGAAATAGCCAAATTTAAAATGAATTATACATTTTATTGTATTAAGGTATGATTCATAATGCATTAAGCCAAATTATAGAAAAATGGCTTAATTAAAATGAGTCAATTTACTTTATATTTTATGTGTAGTTTTATTTCCATCATAATGCCAAAATTTGAAAATTAGCTTTAAATGATGAAAATTTGTAAAATTTGTGAATGTAGTAAACAAAATTCAAGATTGAAGCCAAATTCTAGAATTGGCTTAAAATTTGAATTTTGGACAATGTAAGTTTTAATTTTATCAATATGGCCAAAATTTGAAAATTAGCCAAATATTGAATTTATTGCAAATAAATACCATTTAAATGCAATATATACATTGTCATAATAAATATTTACATTACACAAAATATTACAATATATTTACACATACACACTTGCTGAATTTAAAGTACTCTTGAACTTTAAATTTAAACTGTAATTGAAAATAGTAAAATAATTAAGTTATTTGGGCTTAAAAGGGGCCCAACCGTGGGCGTGCGGCCTGGCCAAGCTTGCGGCCCAGGCAAGCGCGCAGCCCAGCAGCGCGCGGCCCATTGGCGCGCAGCCCAGCCAGGCGCAGCCCAGCGGCGCGCGCAGCCCACGGTGGCGGAGCCCACGGCGGCTGTGAATAAAAGAAGGAGGGGGGAGCCGAGAAGGTTCGGGGCTGGGTCAAACCGCAGCCGTCCGTGACTCCTCGGGTCCCTCCTGCCGCTTTGGTTCCACCGCCCGCCGCCTTGCTGCTTCGGTTCCGTCGCCGGCCGCCTCGCTGCTTCGGTTCCGTCACCGGCCGCCTTGCTGCTTCCTCCTCCGATGCCGCTCCCCTTCAACCCCCTCCCCCCTCCCCACTCCCACCGCTCAGTTAGAACCGGCGGTTGAGGCCCAAGATCCAGACCTCCGGGATGGTCCGGTCGGGGCAGCGAGGTGAGCAAACCGGCGAAGTATCCGGTTGCCGCTTGGGCTCGTGAGTGTCATTTGGGATCCGGAGGTTGACGGGCCGGCTTCATCTTGAGTGGTCGCCGGTGCCGTTGTCGGATCTTCCTCGGGTGTGGTCGCCGGATCCAGCAAAGAGGACGTTGTCCTCGGGGCTAACGGTCCTCGGGGAAGTCCCCTTGGACCTACCCGGATCCTTGCCGTCCGTCGTATGGCCGGCCTTAACACCGGCGTCATCTCGTGGGTAAGTTCACCTTCTCTTCTTCCTTCCTCCCCCTGTCCACTCGATGACGAGGGACCTCGGATTGGCGCAACCGGGTCCGGGGTTTCCCGACCAAGGACGGCGGCCGATCCCCCTTGACGACCCGATTGATGGGCGTCTAGGTCCGAGGGTTGGCGGGGATAAGGGGTCGGAGACCGATCCTCAACGCGGCGGTTTGGTCGGCGCGGATTCGGTTGTGGTGCCACAGGTTGAGGACGACGGCGGCGGCCTCCACGGTGACCATGGCGACGACGAACACCATGGTGATGGTTCGGACGTGGGCGCAGGCGGCGAGATCCATCTTCCCCAATGAAAAATATGACAAAGATTGTATCGGTAAGGTTTTCCATCTTACCGTTGTTTTTTTTTCTGTTCTTGGAGCAGTGCTTGATAACGTGTTAAACTCAAAATTAAGACAAGAACACAATGATTCAACTCTATTCTCATTCATTCCATTCTTATGCTTTTATACATGTCGAGGAGACACGGTGACAGGGAGACGCGACCGCTCGGTGGAGAGGCGCGACGGTTATGGTGTGAAACCGTGGTGGCGGTTATCGGCAACAAGTGATCACATGTTTGTATTGTAATAGAAGACATGGGCTCCATCCCGCCGCAAGTTTTTTGTGTGGCTGCTGCTTCAACGTAGAGTTTGGACAGCCGACCGCCTCCAGAGACGAGAGTGGACAAATCCCTACTTCTGTCAACTATGTTTTAGAAACATGGAGACGGTGGAACATTTATTTATCCAATGCCCTTATTCTCGCCAAGTTTGGACCATCATGACTGTATAGCAACCTCGGTTTGGAGACCAGATCAGTGGAACAGCGAAACTGACATTCAGACCTGGTACAAGAAACTTGCTAATCAACCGGCGGGAAGGAAGAAAGGCCTGCGAACTATGGCCATACTGATATGTTGGTTCATATGGAGAGAATGAAATGCAAAAATCTTTGAGAAGGTGGAGAAAACAGAGGCAGCCTTGACTGCGGTAATGAAAGAACAGGCAAGATGTTGGAAGCATGCAGGAGCTGCAGCTCTAAAACATCTGCTCCCAAGAATGGTCCCTGAAGAGAACACCTCTTTGGGCTCCTAAAAAGTCTTCTTAATCTCCCTCTCACGTTGTAACCCCCCCCCCCCCCCCCCCCCCCCAAATCTCTGTTATACCTGTGACTTCTTGTCACAAAGCTCTGTAACGACGCCCATTCTTTTTCGGCTTAATATAATATATTCATGTAAAAAAAAAAGAGTAGAGAAGGCAACAAGTAAAATATCCACGTATACTATACACTGGACGAAAATCGTACATGTATCCATACCCGCGTAGCGGGTAAAAATATGTTGCCCATATCTATTACCCGTAGATATTTTTTTTTACCTATAGACATACCCAATACCTGAAAAAAAATAACATAGTAGAAATCGAAAAACAACAACACATAGTAGTACATATCAGCAAGTCTCGAGGGAGGGCCGTGGGGTGGAGCGGGCGGGATGAGCGGGCGCACAACAGGTGGCGGCATGTGGGGTGAAGAATAGGGAAACCCTAGAAATATTGTATCTATATTATGTATATGGGACCCACTATGTGTGAACAGGTACGAGTAAACAAATATCAATATGATTTTTTGCACCCGATAAAAATTATCCTTTGTATCATCCATTACGTGATCTTGTACCCGCTGATACAAATTTGTACCATATTTATACCTATCAGGTCAGATATTCACGGATGCATGGGTACCTAGGCATGAGAGTATAAAAAATTATCAATTTGCATTGTTGGATGAAAGGATTTAAGTGAAGAAAAATGCAATACTTCTGTGATCATGTGAACTCGATAAGTTGATTGCACAATTGCACCAAAACGATTAATGCATCGCCTATATTCCCAAGTAAAAGAAGAGATTGAGATGCAATTAACTTTTTGGTACAATTTTACAAAAAACTTTTCAAATCCATAAGATCTCATCCTACAGTCATTATATTTTTTACTTAAACCCCTCCTTTAAACCCCTCCACCCAGCTCTCTATTCCTCTGTTATCAGATTGTCAATTTACCTTGTTAAATAGATGGACCAAGTAAAAAAAAACATATTAATTAATTGATAAAAGATTGTGTGAATTTAAGAAGTTGCTTGCACAATTGCACTAAATTGATGATTACATCACATAAGTTCTACAAATAAAAATAATGATTAAAGTACAATCACCGCTTTGATGCACCCTTGAAAGTACCTCATGAAATCAACACGATATTCATCCTCCTGCTACTGATTTTTTTCATTTAAGCAGCTCCACCCAGCCCTTGTTCCTTTAGAGATATTTTCTTTTATCGCTATCATTCAATAGTGACTAGCATGGTACGTTTCAGCCATCTCTAATCTAAGAACCCGTTTTACAAAAGCCGACAAGGCCTCACGTATTCCTCTGTCAAAATCTTCACACGCATCCAGAATTTACGCCGTGCTCCTCAATAGAGAGCTATAGACGTGGCAAACGACTCGACGAGTATGGAAGCAAACAGCTATACATCCACTTCAATCGTGAAACAACAATCAGCTTGTCCGGCATCCCCATGTCAAGCTTCGCCAGATCAAAAATGTCTTCTCTCAAGCTGCAGTGCAAGTCATTTGATAGAGTGAGATGACATCCAAAGTGACTACCAAAATATAAAGTTTGAGTTGACGAACTGACCTTAACCACTCGCCTGTCTCTTTTGCATGTGATTCAACGGCTTTGCATAGTCTATCAAGAGTATAAAGTACCAAGCCAAACTTACACAGTGCCTCTTCTTCCTGCAAAATAGCACATCAAGGAATTAGTGGATGCTCATATTTTAATACCAAGAGATGCAATTCAGTTACCCGGAGTTTGCTGCATAGTGCCTTTTATATTCATAGAATAATATCTCAAACATTTGGGATCAAGATCAACATTGAGGAGCATAATTATGTTAAAAGGAGAGTTTGTTTTTTGTGGCATTGACAGATCACCAGAGGAGTGCTAATTTAGTGAACAAAGGCAAGCGTGTAGATGTTGCAGTCTTCGAATGGGGTTCAAGCGTATTGGTGAAAGTGCACAGTACAGTTAGATGCTATAAAAACTCTGGTGATATGCCAAGATCACCAAACTCTTTTTTCCATGTAAAAAAATAAAAATAAAAAGAGGCTTTGACACTGGTACGAGAAAAAGACCTTGCAAGTGCATGCTAGAAATAAATATTTATAACTCATATAAACAAGCGCATGCTAGAGTAAGTAATTTTTAGATCTAGATGATATTACCATTCCATTATCCCTGTGATACTGAAATTCCATGAGCCTTCTCTCTACATCGACAAGAAGCAGCCTTCGTTGGCATCGTGCAATATTACCCCTTCCCTCTGCACCATGGTCCTATTCAACAAGCAGAGCGTTAATTTGAGAATTTACATAGTTTCCTTTCTAGGTTCTATTTTTCATGTTCAGTTGCGTGCGGCACAACAAAGGCAGGTTACATAGTTAACTCTAGGATATGCCAAAATCTCTAAAACAACTTCTGCAAGTGGCACTGAAGCCAGTGATATTGTGAACTGTAAAGTGTTTGTTATTGCTTATATACATACACGTAGAGCCCATGTTCGCACAAAGACAAGCAGCAGAACCGAAAGACCAAATGCAGGAAGAGCAGCAAGGACAGCAAAGTTTATTGCATTTGCTCTAAGAATCTGATCCATTTCCAGCAGTCCCCTGAGTAAAACATTTTAATCATCATTGCTAATAAATAAGAGAATGTAATTTATGCAGCTTCATTGGTATTTTTTTTTGGATAGAGGTTAGTTTGACTTACGATTCAAGATCCAGTTTAAGCTTTTGAATCTGAGATTTTTAAAATTGAAGGTCAGTGAATATCAATTACAAATGAATATACTCTAAAAATAGAAATACAACAACAACCAAGCCTTTGTCCCAAGCAAGTTGGGGTCGGCTAGAAATGAAATCCAACAATTTTTGAAGAGAAGTAATAAAAAAACGATGAGAGTAATAAAAATACAAATAAAATAAGATTCAGAATTTAATATATTTTGAAAAAAGAAATATAGTGGAAAAACCTGGATAAGCATCGCACGGGCTAATTCTCCACTGAACAAATTTTTAATGGGATGCATCAGTTCCTTCTCATATCTGAATAATAGACAGCATAAAAAGAGAGTTCGATTCAAAAACAGGATTAGAAGAGACTAGATAGCATATGCCATACCCCATTACTCAACTGGTTGATAGAATGTAAATTGTCAATTCAATTGCGAACGAAACAAGCACTACCGCACTAAATTCATCTAGCAGTCATCTAAAATGGAGCCAAATCGGCTAGTTGTCCAAGCAGTAGAAGTGAAAAATTGTACATACAGGTTCTTTGCTTACTAGGATTGCGGCAACTGCAAGCGAATCACTATTTCAGACAAATTATGTCACAAAATAATTGTAAAAGTTCCACCTGGAGTTTCAAAGATGATAAATCTTTTTATATCTCTAAACTTTGTTCAAATCAATTTTGAACTTCGTTTTAGAATGAATCAAAACGTGAAATTGAAAGAGGTAATGGCACCGATGTGTTTCGGTTAATAATTGGCTTCATTTCTTAAATCATCTAGAAGTCTAATTAAGTACAGAATATACACATTGTTAGAACATAAACCATGTTTTCCTTTTCTAAACAAAGGGAAATTCTTTAAAAGCCTTAGAAAATGCAATCCAAGTTAAGCTGCAATGATATCTTGACACAAAGCACTAGAAGAGAAAGGAGAACTTGTTCTCGATGAGGGAACTACGATTAAAAAAAAAAGTGAAGGCAATAACAGCTAGTGAGACGACGACGACAACAACAACAACAATAAAGAAGTAGGCTAGAGATAAACTTACAACAAAAAAGACAATAAAAAATAAAAGAAACGAGAAAATAAAACAAAGGGAAAAGGGACAAAAGGAAAGGAAGGAAAAAACAAAAGGCTCAAAGGTTAAATTAATAAAGGGGGCTAGAAATCAAGGTTCTGGAACGTGGATTGTTAATTTCCACTATCTCCTATTTATGGCCAGCTTCTTAGCGAAATTCCAATCCATCGTGTCCCTCTTCACGGCTTCCTCCCATGTCATGTTTGGTTGTCTTATGCCTATCTTGAAATCGTACCGTGTACCGTCTTATTATATGTTACGCACTTGTGCATCTTCCGGTCTCCGTTGGACATGTCCAAGCCATCTCAAAATGATGTTTTAATAGCTAGTGACACGGATGTTAATTCTTTAAGACCACAATAGTATTTGTATAAAGCCGTACCTTTTTGCGAGCATTTCCATCATCACGTCCTCTGATATATTTTCTGGCAAATTTCCAACAGTTTGCTCACAAAAGGCATGTAACATCCTATAAATGACAAACTCAGCATGTAAGATGCAAAATATAGTTTATAAGACCATGTTACAATTATTTTGCGAGAAATTAAAATTAAGACTTGTTAGGACTGCCATCGAACAGAAAAAAAAAGTAAGGCTGTGTACATGAGACCCAATGATCCGAATAACCTTTTTAGCAAATGACACTAAACTCAATAATAACAAGTGATAAAGCAACTTAAAAATAAAGTAAACTTTAAGTTTTACATATTCATGAGTACACAAATCTTCTACTGGGTAGATCATCAGAGTACAGCAAAATGCAAAGCATATTAGCTTCAAACAATCAACAAACTTGTGTGCTCCAGACACTAGGATTACCAATGCTAAACATTTGGTTGCTTTCAGTGCTAAACAATCAACAACCTTGCCCTCAAAGAAGAGTGGAATCAGCTCTACCCTGAGAGCAAGATTTTCCTGGCTAAGAGGCAAAGTGGCTCTCAAAAGCAAGAATAGTATGATAGTTCCAAATAGCCGACCTAGCCTTTAAGGCTAGAAAGAATGTTGCCAAGGATCGAAACACACCCGGAAATACTATATGCTAACTTTTACAACAACAACCAAGACTTTATCCGAAGCACATTGGGGTAGGCCATGTTAAGAATTCCAAAGAATCCAAGCAAGGAAATCTGAGATCAACCCACAACTTTCTGTGGCCTTTTAGATTGCAGCTTATAGTAGTTGACCTAGTACAGGGGACACATTTATCCAGTAACTTCCTTAAAACGATTGAATATCACAAAACTGTTATTCTTTAGTTGGTTTAAAGCTCCAAATTTATTTGGACAAGCAGGTGAAGATTAAGGCTGGCTAAATATGTAACAACTCCACTAACTGTTATTCCTTAGTGAACTAAAAAAATGATATTACTATATTAGTCCAGGAAATCAGCATGTCGATGGAAATGAGAGGTAGCATAGGGTAATTACCGACGTAATGAATCTTCAGTAAGTTGGAGCTCCTGTCTTTCCATTATACCTTTATCTCTTTGTTTGAATGTCTCAAAAAGCTCATCCCTGATGGAAATGATCTAACATGTGGCAAAAGCCAAATACCGAACAAATATGATGAGAGAGAATGTTTTTATTGTGTTATAGCCATTTAATTATCAACTATAGTTTACAGGTTCACATAAATTGGTTATCATAGCAAGGAAACTGTAACATAAGTGTTAAGCTACTACGCGCTGACCGGTTGTAGCCAAAAGCTTAAGCTGAAGGGGAAGGGTAGGCAATTCACTTATACACATAGTTATTAAGGCGGTAAGGCGACCTAAGGCGACCGCCCCTCTTTTTACCTTTTAAGCGATAAGGCGTAAGGCGAGGCGACGCCTTATTAATATAAAAAAATAGGAAATTATAGAAATGCAGTCCCAAATTCCAAATAGATGAGGATGAAACTACCTATTAGCAAATAGAAGTAGTTCAATATAAACCAACATAATAGACAAAGTCCACCATAACTAATAAATAGTATTAAATAACCACTCCCATCTCTTAAGTTTATCTCAATACCAGTTGTCGAACACATCAGACATTGCATGATCATGCAAAAAGTATGTGACACACTGCAACAGAGGGGCAGCAACAACAAGCAGGGAGTAAGGCGTCCTCGCCTTATCGCCTTACGGACGCCTTAAGGCGCCTTAGGACGCCTTACGGACGCCTTAGGACGCCTTATGTATAAGATTAAGGCGACAAGGACGCCTTAACCTCAAAAACCGCCTTACCGCTTAAGCGTCGCTTAAGCGACGCTTAAGCGACGCCTTAATAACTATGCTTATACACTCCAACACTCCCCCTCACTTGAGGCTCCCTCGGGCCTCAAACGTGGAAAAGGAGTGGGCTTGCTCCCGCCATGATTCGAAACCATGTTAAGCTACCACGCGCTGATGGGTTGCACCCAAAAGCTTAAGCTGATGGGAAAGGGTAGACAATTCACTTATACACTTCAACAATAAGTGCATAAAAACTTCCAGCCTATGTCCATTCTTTTATGAAGTTTGTTCAAAATAATAAGAGAAACTCTCTAGTGCATGAATTTACTGGCCTGCTACCTTATGGCATTCTTCTATGAAGTTTGTTCATAGTAATAAGAGAAGATTCTCTACTACATGAATTTACTGACATGCCGCCTTATGCATTCTTCTGTGAAGTTCGTTCATAGTAATAAGAGCAAATTCTCTACCATAGACTTTAATGGCATATCAAGTTATGCCATATCAGACCAAACATTACAGCAATACCTAAAAATGCTTCCCTCTCCAATTTTCTGTAATTTTACTTTTTGATACATAAATGTTGCATAATAGCCTAACAAAATTGAGTTTCCTATATATTACCAAAAAATCCTATACCTGCAGATGCTGCAACCAGAAAAGCCTCTTCCCCAATAAAATATGCTATTTATCTTCTAGTAACTTAAACTAGCATAATGCATAAAAGATAATGAAAAAAAAGTACATAAAGTATCTTACTGGTTTCTCGACATGCTCATCCCAAAATCCAGCCATTGACTCCTTAGCATCTCGAATCCAATTGTCAATATCAGAACTTCCCATCAAGCTGCTATGTCGTAAAAGCCACAGAGAACAAACAGAGAGACCCAATGCTCCACATGTGTAGGGTAACCAATATATTGTCAAATTGTTTGACTTTCTATGCCTTGAGAGCTACAATTACAGAAAAACTTCAGATAATTAATCAACATGTTGCTTTACACAATAGCCTTGTGAGAACTGAGAAGCATACACAAGATAATATAGCACTATATGTACCTTAAAAAAGATATAAGCAACAGATTCATTTTCGTACAGAAACAAGAAAAATGTTATCGCTAGAGAATCATTACAAGACAGTAAGTACATAAACAAAAAAAATCAAGGAATTTGTGAATTAAAAAGCAACAAGAAAATATGACACTTATGCTTCTCAACCTACCATTAACTTACAATGAAAAGGTCATGGGCCAGTGTATGGATGCAAAAGTATTAATACAAGCATCAGAAACAGGTAGCATTGAAAATTATTGGTATAACTATAGAGTATAGACTGATAATAAACTGAAATTTTAATTTTGATAGTAGAGATAATTAGCAAATGAGTGTTGCGGAGATGCGCATGCTACGGTGGATGTGTGGTCACACAAGAAGAGACAAAATTAGGAACGAAGTAATACGTGATAGGATAGGGGTGGTACCGATTGAGGAGAAGCTAGTCCAACATCGTCTACGGTGGTTTGGGCATATTCAGCGGAGACCTCCAGAAGCACCGGTTAACAGTGGGATTATAAAGAGTAGAGAAAATTTTAGGAGGGGTAGAGGTCGACCAAGGTTGACATGGCAGGAGGCGGTGAAACGAGATTTAAAGGAGTGGGACATACCTAGAGATTTGGCTCATGATAGGACTGCATGGAAATTAGCAATTCATGTGCCAGAACCTTAGTTTATTCGTAATTTGTTACTCTTATCTTTTTTTTTACTTTCATCTTATTTTCTATTACTTTTCTTCAAAATTGTTGGGTTTCATTTCTAGCCGACCCCAACTTGTTTGGGACAAAGGCTTGGTTGTTGTTGTTGTTGATAGTAGAGATAATTCTAGTTTGGAACATTAGAGGATGAAAGAAAGAATAAAAAAGAAAATATCACAAGTGCAGTAGTTACAGGAGACAGGGTTGTTTACCTGAGATGAAAGCAAGTCATTTAACTTCTGGAGGTTTTGATAGATTAAACGTATACCATCTGTTGATAAGTCCTCTGTCCATTGTGAATTCTCGACATCAACTTCTGGTAATTTTCCAAACAGAGTCTCATAGGACTTCCCATCATGAGTAAATAGCTCATTCTGCAGCTGAAACACATTCAGTTGCATGAAAAGAACATCAAAGAAGCTAGTCCATTGTTCTATAAAATTAGAAATACATGAATGAAACATAAACATTGTGTACCTCACCAGCATTTCTCAGTGATACCTCCAACTTGGAGAATGTGTTGTTTAAAACAATGAATAGTGTATGTAGCGATTTGTCTGAACTCTCAGTTAATTCCTCTCTGCATTTATCAACTTCAGAATGAACCTATAAAAAGGAACTGTGGAGTTAAATTTATCTCGATGATAGAGTATTACAGGGAGTATGTACCGCAAAGTAATATTGTACCAGATTAAGAATACAGATTTGAATACAACATTTTGATTCAGAGTAGCCACAATATAAGCAATATTTTACTCTACTAGACATAAGAACATAGAAGAAAATTACAGGACTATTACTCCTTTGCCACAGTGAACACAATCAACGATCTTGAAGTAACAAACCTCAGCAAGAAAAGCAGCCAAGCAGTGTTGCATACTTGTCAAGGCAGCAATTTTTGTTGAGACCATATCAGACACAGAATGCAAAATGTACTGGACTGGACATCCATTGCTCCCGACTCTAGCGAGTGTTTGGTATGTTGCATCAACAAAGGCACTTGGACCCCTTTCAAAGATCATAAAATACAATTTCTGTGAGGTTGTCCCCTGAAATTGTAGTATACCATAAGTAAAAGTAATAAATAACACATTGAACAAAGTAACAAACTACCATCTCGAACTAGAAACAGTATAAAAATACTTCGAATGCCAAAGGAATTAACCAAATACCTCAGCTTTGGATTGCCAAAATAGTAAGCTTTTGTGAATATTGTGCAAATTAGATAGGGTGTGCTGCAGAACATCTTCTAATATGACAAAGGCTTTGGGCATCTCACCGGCAATCCTACAAGAAGCATATGTACAGTATGAAAAATAAGTAATCCATCATAACATGGTAATCCTTGGCATACGAGAAATACTGGACCATTGGTTCAGAATATTACGCACATAAATATATCAGCCAAACATTAGCTTAAGACAAATGATGAATTGCCCTTTGTTTTTGTTGATTCTGGTGAGTGATTCCCTAAGCAATTACGCCAAATTTCCAAAGTCATTGAGATCCCCATAACTTATACACAAGTTTACTTGCCTACTCTGCCTTCACGGTGTAACATAAGAACACAAGAGAAACAAAATCCCGATCAAAAAAAGCACCAGAAAAGACATTGACCCTTCATGGTATTTGCTTACGATAAACCATAATGCCGATCCCAAATCAGCTAACAGTTCAATATTCAACCCCAAGCTGGCGGAAAGGTAGTGTATGTACTCGCACTTGCAGGGAACTCACCGAGCGGAGTGCGCCGCGGCAGGGCGGAGGGGGAGAGGCAGAGCGAGGCGTTGACGGCGGCGGCGGCGGTGACGGACGCTGAAGTGGCGGCGCTGGAGGTCGGAGACGGCGGCGAGGAGTCCGGAGTCCGGCAGGGGAGGGAGGCGGGCGACGAGGGAATTCCATATGCGCGCCGGGGCAGCTAGCGCGGCGGCGGCGAGGCTGGTGGCCTCGAAGGGTTCGCCGGAGCTAGGTTTCAGCGGCGGCGAAGTCGCCATTTGGGGAGGGGTGGGTATCAAGATCGTCTACATTTGCAAGATGAAGTTACGGCACCATCCGCCGTCCGTCGTATCCTACGGCTTTCGTGAATCCTCCCTTATCTTTCACTGGTGCAAAGCGTGGCAGCAGGCGACGACTTCCTCTTCCACCTGCCCCCATGGCGAAGTAGTAGACCAGTACGAACTGGGAACAGCAGCACCGTATGCCCGGGTAGTAGACCGGTGGAAACGAAAGCACACGTGGAATTAGTTTTGCCGTAGCGGTCGGCGAGCCGAGTGTCATGTCCCGGCGTTCTGCAGATGCGCCGGACATGTCAGTGTGCGCACAAGCTCAGCAGGTGGTAAAGGAAGGCGCCAAGTTGGAAGTAAACGACTCAAATCAATTGGGCTATGAGGAAGTTGGCTGCGGTCCAGAACGCAAGGAAGGGGGAAGCTAGGACAGCCCGTCGGTCTAGGAGTGAACACTGATTAAATAGATGCACGAGGGAGAGAAGAAAATCAAGTTTGTTACGATCAGTTTTCCCCCGTCCCACTTCTGTTCTTCCCTGTCTCCTCCGCTCTTCTTCTCCTTCTCCAAGTTGTACCATGAACTGAGAGGAGATCCACCTGGTGATATGTTGTATGTCTACCTGTTCTGTTCGCCGATGTTCTGATCGCTAGGTGTGTGTTCTTATTGTTGTTTCTTTCGGGTACTCTCTGTGCTTGATCTCTAGTTAGTACTATATTGGTATCAGACTAGGCTTGGGTTTCTCCATCTTACGATTTTGGTGTTTCAGTTCTTCGCCATTATGGCGCCGTTCAAAGCAAATCCACAGACTCGCTATATAGTCTCGAAAATGGCTGCTGCGCAGAAGGGTATTGTTGAGACTCTTGCTCAGATTAATGAACAATTGGATTCTATGGAAACTCGATTTTCGGCTGAAGTGGTTGTTGTCTCTTCTCGGGTTGATCTAGCTTTCACTTCTATGAATTTGATGCAGCAGGAGCAGCTTCCTAACAACCGCAGACCACGTGTTTCTGATGCTGGAATCATTGGCCCTTATCCAACTTCTGCACCTCCTGTCTCCGCTTCAATACCAGCATCCTCAGCGTTGCAGTGGCCTTATGCTTCATCTTCTCATCAAGGATAGCAGGTATCTTACACTTCCTCTGAGCCTCACCCTACTGGTGTCCCTGAAATTGTGCCTGCTGATGATACTAGAACTGAGGGTGGTAGACGTCCTTGGATTCCCAAAATGGAGTTGCCTTCATTTGATGGATCATATGTTCGCGTGTGGCTTGATAAATGTGTTACATATTTTGAGCTCTATCAGATTCCTATGTCTTTAAGAGTTATTGCTGCTTCACTGCGTATGATAGGCCGAGCAGCTCATTGGTACCAAACTTTTAAACAGACAGTAGGTATTGTTCAATGGGATCATTTTGTGTATGCTGTCACTAAGGAGTTTGATGTGGATATTCATCGTCAGAAGGCTATGGAACTTATTAGTCTTCGACAGCAAACCTCTGTAGAGGAGTATCGTCGCTCATTTGAGCAGGTGGTTTATCACCTTCGATTATATGACCCACTGCTAAATGAAACTATACTCATCTCTCAGTTTCTGAATGGTCTTAAGGAAGAAATTAGATCTGTTGTAGAGATCCAACTACCAGAGTGTGTCCAAGGCTGCAACACTAGCACTTATTCAAGAGCAACTATTGCTGAAACAAAAGAAATTTACTCTGAAGTCAGCTGCTCGACAGACTCTTGCAGTTTTCAGTAAAGATCCCAAAGCAAGCTTCAACAACACTGAATTGTGGAGAGCAAAACAACTAAAAAATTACAAAAGGATTAATGGTCTTTGCTTCAAGTGTGGTGAGAAATATGCTCCTTCTCACAAATGTTCAGTGGGTGCTAACGGTACCCTGAATGCATTATGGACTAAAACTATGGATGGTGGGGTATTTTTGTCTGAAGACATTCTCGATGCCATTGACAGCACTGTTGTTCAGGATGATGATACCTCACATTTTATCTCCCTGAATGCCTTATCTAGCAAGACTAGTGTGAAAACTGTCCAGCTCAAAGCCTTAGTACAAAATCAATCCATGATTATGCTTGTGGATTTTGGAAGTTCCGATACTTTCATTAATGCTGAGTTAGCTGCTAAACTGAATTTGCCACTCTCTGATATTCCTCATCTGCAGGTGCAGGTAGCTAATGGTAGTACATTGCAGTGCACTAAAATGGTGCAAAACTTTGAATGGTATTTACAGGGTTATACTTTCACTTATGATGCTAAAGTGATTGACATAGGAGCTTATGATGCTATCTTAGGAATGGACTGGCTTGAGCTCAACAGCCCTATGCATTGTGATTGGCTTCACAAGACTATCTCCTTTCCCTATAAAGGCAATAATATTACTTTGCAAGGTATTGTGGCCCCTGATTATGCTGCTTTAACAGCTATTTTCTGGTGCACAGATCATGAAATCTTCTAAGGGCAATGATGTGTGGGCATTGGTGCTGCTGGATGTAACACCCTAAAATCAATTTAAAAAAAAAAAGAGAACCACGCCTTGCTTTGGCCCAAGGCCCAACTCACGGAGGCTGCCAACCCTAGTGAGCACGTCCACGCTCCCGCCGCCAGCAGCACACTCTCGTTCATGCGCCCGCTGCCACCACGCTCGTGCGATGCCCCGCCATTGCTCGTTCGTGCGCGCACTCCTCTCTTCTCTCCTCTCTCTGCCATGTGTGGGCCCCACAAGTCAGCACCGATTTCTTCCCCACGACTCCATCTTCCTCGCATGCACGCCCGCGCGATGCTCGCTGCACCCAGCAACCGCCCCGCAAATCTCGTTCTCGTCGGGATTCCTTTCCATCCCTGAACCGCCGCTTCCATAAATTGTAGCTCACGCTGCCTTGGGCTTCCCCTGCCCCATGAACCCGAGCGCCTTGCCGCCGCCACGTCCTTCCTCGGTGAGCTGTCGCCGTCGTCCGATTTGGCCGTTCCCATCGACGCTCGACCTTGCTAACTCGACTAGCCGCTACGCAGGGTCACTGGGGAGTTCTGTCGGTTGTCCCCGACTCGAGCCGCCGTCGGGAGCCCTAACCCCGACGGATTCCGGTAAGTCCTGTTGGCTCCTACTGTCACCCCTTCATCCCCGCTCGTTGTTCCTCATGCTCACACCCATAATGCTTTCGCCGTGCCTCTAAGGTCCCGTGCAGGAAATCGACAAATCCTTGCTGTGGTGACGCCGTTCTCGACGACGACCGACACCATTGCCCTTGCCCCACGCCGTCACCCCCCCTATGCGCACCTCCACGGGCTCCGTAACACCTCTAGGTGAGTCGCACCTAGCCCCGCCGTCGTTTTTGCTTAGTATCGTTGAAATTTAGGGCGCCTAGCCACGGATTCGCGTGCGTCGGTGACCTCGTCGAGCCGCTAATGGGGGCGCCGCCGTGCTTGCCCGAGGAAGAAGAAGCACAATGCTTCTTTTGTTCCTGGTTGTTGGATCAGCTAAAGCGGTCTAGATTAAAAGCTTGCATATCCCTTTGCGTATAAAATCTGCATCGCTAGAATTAGATTTGACGCCTAAGATTAGATCCTAGATACCTTCTAGCTGTTTGCACTTTAGGCCCTATGTGTTTTGATAACAATATTCCTAGGTCGTATAAATTTACGGCTTAGTCCCTGTTCTATACTGAAACACTGAATTAACACTGCATAGCTCGTTTTGCCCTCCTGTAAATAAGTAACACTGTTTAGAAACACCTAGTCAGTAGCACAATTTATGTTTATCTCTAGAATTACTAGAAATAATGTTTGAACCCCTGTAACTGTGTTGTGAATAATTCAATAATATTTTCAGCCCTCACAAGCGACATGTCTTATTTTGTATTTATAAATAGGTCTCAGGAATTAATAAAAGTGATCCTGCTACACCCGTAGGCATTTTATTTATGCAACAAGGCCCTGCTGCTGTTCTGTTTTACGAAAATACCCTTGCATTACCATTTAATTAATCTGAAATTCACATAATTGCCCTCGAACCCTACTGTAACAGCCTCAGCCCTTATGAAAATTGTCCGTACATACACTTAAGCATGCAACCACGTAGGAAATGCATTTCGGTGTATATGTTTTTTTTTTCAACAGTAGAATATGACCTTAGGATTAAATATCATAATACAATATTTTGCATAATAAATTCTAGGTTCAGCCACTAATCTTGGAAATAATCTCATTTACCCTATTTAGCATGAGACAATAAAAGGAACCATAGAATAACTTTTAAGAAATACTAGTGTACGCACCGTCGTAATTGCGTAGGTTCTCACACGTTACATTATGATGTTTGCTATTAGGATTGTTTCTTATTATATGTTATTTTTCTTGCGCCTATGACTACGTGAATAGAGTTAGTCACAAAAATCGGCATTCAGGCTACGGGACAAGATTTTGGCGTCACTGAGCAGAAATCTGAAAGAGGCAAGTGTCCTTGACCATCTTGTGCCTATTTTAAGGATTATAGTTAGTTGCATGCTTAATTAATGTGAACCCTATTCTATTTACCGTTCCATATAATTCCTTGTCGCTCGGGATGGAAAAGATGGTACTCGGGGTATTGACTTACGCTTAGCCATGCATAATAGATGGGGGAAATAATTGATTATATATGTCACCTATGATTTATGATTATTTATTGAGATATGGAAAATGAATTGTAGTGGATAGGAATCTGGCGGGTTGGTTTGAATGGTATGGTGCAGTACGCACGAGACTCGGGATTGGAGTTTGGGCCTTGCCGGATTCTAAGGACCGGTTTATGGATGAAGCCACTAAGCTTTATAGTATCACCACAAGACTGAGTATGGGGCAGCTTGGTCGATTAATTAGGCCTCTCCCGGCGTAGTATTGGTGATTGGATAGTGCGGGGAATTGGTTCAGAGTGTACTGCCTTGGGATCCGCATGGCTCAAGAGGGGGCAACTGGGGTGTTGAGACGCGGTGTAGCGGCTCACACTTTTGTACAGGGGTGAAACCTCAGAGGGCTAGTATGCGTCGAGAGAATCATTTGTAAAGACCTCGTAGTGATCTCCTGGCCACACACCCACGGAAGTGTGTATTGTGGTTGGCCGCCACTGGCATCAGGGAGGTTTACTTAGTCCACCTGGCAACAGGGGATGAAATCACGGCTTGTGGGTAAAGGATACATTCTCTGCAGAGATTTGGTAAAAATTGTCATGACAGCCATGCTCACGGACAAGAGTGGCTTGGTGCTGAATTCATAATTAGACGATGGTTGAGATGATGGTTGGGATGATACTTGGGAATGATATTGATATTATTACATTATTATTATTGTTATGGTTGGGATTATTCACTTAGATGTAAATTGCTAATGAAAGCTAAGGATAGGTTTAATGCTTAGTGCTTAAGCCACTATCAGCCTTTCTTTTTGGTTGGCCTTCATGTCATTTATTTCCCACTTGCTGAGTACCACGGGATGGTACTCACACTTGCCTTGTTGTACTTTTTTTTATAAATGCTGCTCAGTGAAGAGAAGATTCAACGAAGGCAAGTTTCTATTGAAGACGGTGTGTAGAAGGTCGCGTTACTGCCAGTCGATTTGCCTGTGGTTGCTATAGAGTTTTTCCTCTTCCGCTGCTATTCAAAACTCTTTTGAAAGGTATAAATGTTGTTTTCATGCGATATAGAACTGTTAGAACGCGGCCCGGCCCGTCACACAGACGGGCCCCTACCGCAAGCCCAGGTCGCAACGGGCTGCGTAACAGGCCCAACCGGAGCACCAACCAAGGTCCTGAGTCACCTCAACCCAAAAGACTAGCCTGATAGGTGAGGTTCCCTCCACCTTATATGTTGGGCTCCCCCATCATCAATATCCGATGTGGGATTAAACCTAACAATCCCCCCTTCATCACACATTGGGTGGTCCTACTCCCCTTCACACTCGGGTGGACACCACTCCGACAGCCCGATTTCATGTGGCCTGGGAGATCTCTCCGACAGTCCGATATTCGTGTGTGGCCCGGGAGACTTTACAGGTTTCCGACCTGGCTCTGATACCACTTGTTAGAACGCGGCCCGGCCCGTCACACAGACGGGCCCCTACCGCAAGCCCAGGTCGCAACGGGCTGCGTAACAGGCCCAACCGGAGCACCAACCAAGGTCCTGAGTCACCTCAACCCAAAAGACTAGCCTGATAGGTGAGGTTCCCTCCACCTTATATATTGGGCTCCCCCATCATCAATATCCGATGTGGGATTAAACCTAACAATCTCCTCCTTCATCACACATCGGGTGATCCTACTCCCCTTCACACTCGGGTGGACACCACTCCGACAGCCCGATTTCATGTGGCCCGGGAGATCTCTCCGACAGTCCGATATCCGTGTGTGGCCCGGGAGACTTTACAGGTTTTCGACCTGGCTTTGATAACACTTGTTAGAATGCGGCCCGGCCCGTCACACAGACGGGCCCCTACCGCAAGCCCAGGTCGCAACGGGCTGCGTAACAGGCCCAACCGGAGCACCAACCAAGGTCCTGAGTCACCTCAACCCAAAAGACTAGCCTGATAGGTGAGGTTCCCTCCACCTTATATGTTGGGCTCCCCCATCATCAATATCCGATGTGGGATTAAACCTAACAATCCCCCCTTCATCACACATCGGGTGGTCCTACTCCCCTTCACACTCGGGTGGACACCACTCCGACAGCCCGATTTCATGTGGCCCGGGAGATCTCTCCGACAGTCCGATATCCGTGTGTGGCCCGGGAGACTTTACAGGTTTCCGACCTGGCTCTGATAACACTTGTTAGAACGCGGCCCGGCCCGTCACACAGACGGGCCCCTACCGCAAGCCCAGGTCGCAACGGGCTGCGTAACAGGCCCAACCGGAGCACCAACCAAGGTCCTGAGTCACCTCAACCCAAAAGACTAGCCTGATAGGTGAGGTTCCCTCCACCTTATATGTTGGGCTCCCCCATCATCAATATCCGATGTGGGATTAAACCTAACAAGAACTGTTTATCACTACTTGTCATACATGTATGGTGAAACTGATCCTGACATACATGTATTTTGCAGCTGGTTTTATGCTTAATAAAACCGGGTGTGACACTGGACCCAACTCCCCCCTAGTTCAGCAGAGAAGACTACAACACTGCATCCTATTCCAAGACATGTCCAAGACCTTGTATTGCAGTATGATGCCATTTTCAGAGAACCTGGGTCTCTACCTCCCCATAGAGCTTATGATCATGCCATCTCTTTAGTGCCCAATACTTCACCAATTAATTGCAGGCCTTACAGGTACTCACCTGAGTAAAAGAATGAAATTGAAAAACAAGTTAGAGACATGTTGAAAGCTGGAATTATCTGTCCAAGTGTTAGTCCATTTGCTTTCCCTGTGTTACCGGTGAAGAAAAAAGATGGGAGTTGGAGATTTTGTGTGGATTATCGAAAATTGAATGATACAACCATCAAAAACAAGTTTCCAATGCCTGTCATTGAAGAATTTTTGGATGAAATAGCTGGCTCTACATATTTTTCTACCATTGATCTCAGGTCTGGTTTTCATCAGATCAAAATGATGCCTGCAGATGAGCCAAAAACTGCCTTCAAAACCCATCATGGCCATTTTCAATTCAGAGTTATGTCTTTTGGCCCAACCAATGCCCCAACCACTTTTTAATGTGTAATGAATTCAGTTTCTCTGAATATATGAGGAAGTTTGTATTGGTGTTTATGGATGACATTCTTGTGTACAGCAAATCATTGGATGACCATGTCAAGCATCTGCAAATGGTCTTTCAGACCTTGGCTGACCACCAACTTTTTATCAAGTTCAACAAATTCCATTTTGCTCAGCAAAGTCTCTTATTTGGGGCATATTATATCTGATCAGGGGGTATCAACTGACCCTGCCAAAACTAAGTCATGCTGAACTGGCCAACACCACAAAATTTTACTGAAGTGAGAGGATTTCTTGGTCTTACATGGTATTACAGAAAATTTGTAAAGCATTATGGTATTTTGGCCAAGCCCCTCACATGTCTTGTACAACAAAAGAAATTTCAGTGGACTGACAAAGCTGCAGAAGCATTTTCTAAACTGAAAAAGGCTATGTTTGAAACTCCAGTGCTGGCATTTCCCAATTTTGATGAAGAGTTTGAGGTGGAAACATATGCTTGTGATTTGGGTATAGGAGCTGTGTTGTCTCAAAAAGGACACCCCATAGCATTTCTCAGCAAAGCATTGAGTGTGCAGAATCAAAAACTCTCTACATATGAAAAATAATTCTTTGCAATTCTCATGGCAGTGGACAAATGAAGAAGCTATTTAGAGCAAAACAAATTCATAATCGCACTGATCACAAAAGCCTTTGCCATCTCCAAGAGCAGTCATTGTCCACTGATCTTCAGAAAAAAGCTATGTCCAAACTAGCCGACCTTCAATTCAAGTTTTAGTATAAACAGGGCAAATCGAACTTAGTGGCTAATGCACTGTCAAGGGTGGGACAATATTTCCTAACAAATGCTATTTCGGCAGTTTTACCTGTTTGGGTGCAAGAAGTGATTGATTCTTATTCAGCAGACCCGAAGGCCCAAGCACTGTTAACTAAATTAGCAATAGTCAGTCCCAATGCTCAAGGTTTCTCATTGACAAATGGCATTATCAGGCATAAAAACAAGCTCTGGGTGGCTGCTAATTCTGCACTGCAAACAAAACTCATCACTGCTTTTCACTCATCTCCATTAGGTGGTCATTCTGGGGTACAAGCAACTTATCAAAGAATTAAACAGTGCTTTTCTTGGGCTGAGATGAAACTGGAAATTGATAATTTTGTGAAACAATGCCAGATATGTCCGCAAGCTAAACATGAGAACATCAAAAGCCCTGGGTTACTCCAACCCATTCCCATACCTGACGGTGCTTGGAAAGACATCTCCATGGACTTTATTGAAGGCTTACCCTTGTCTGGAGGATTCTCTATCACCTTAGTGGTGGTTGACAGATTTACTAAATATGCACACTTCATTCCTCTCAAACATCCATTTACTGCTGCACAAGTGGTTGGAGCCTTCTTTCACAATGTGGTCAAACTGCATGGGTTGCCAAGAACCATTATTTCTAACAGAGATAAGATATTCACAAGCTCATTTTGGTAGGATTTATTCAGGATGCTTGACACTTCTTTACATTTAAGCTCAGCATACCATCCCCAATATGATGGTCAAACTGAAAGGGTCAACCAATGTGTGGAAATGCATTTGCGGTGTGTTGTGCATGATAGCCCTAACAGTGGTCACAATGCTTGTCACTTGTTGAGCTTTGGTATAATACAAACTTTCATTCCTCTCTGCAATGTACACCCTTCAAAGCACTATATGGCACTGACCCAACTCCAAGCATTGTACCTTCTCTGCACATATCAGACAATTTTGATGCTGTCACTGCATTGAGGGAATGCCAACTATTCCTAGAAGCACTAAAAGAGCATCTACAAAGAGCTCAGTCTCGAATGAAAATTTATGCAGACACTAAACGTTCTGATAGGGAGTTTGCTGTTGGAGATCAAGTCCTACTTCGGCTGCAACCTTATGCGCAAAGTTCAATGGTCGATAGGCCCCATCCCAAGCTAGCCTTCAACTACTTTGGCCCTTACAGAATTCTTCAGAAAGTGGGTTCTGTCGCTTATAAACTTGATCTTCCACCTAGAAGTTTGGTACACTCGGTCTTCCATGTTTCCCAATTGAAACCATTCACCCCTAAGTACACTCTAGTTTTCAGCTCTTTGCCTCACATTTCTGATGTGGATATCTCAAACTCTTCGCCTGTCAAGATATGGGAACGCAGATTGGTGAAGAAAGGTAATGCTGCTATGGTTCAGATAAGGGTGTCTTGGTCCGGTTTTCCTCATGACATCACCACCTGGGAGGATTGTTATGTGCTGAAGAACCGGTTTCCGGAGGCAAGCATTTGGGAGCAGCCTGCATCTCAAGGGGGGGGGGGGGGGGGGGACAGTGTCATGTCCCGGCGTTCTGCAGACGCACCGGACATGTCACGGTGCGCACAAGCTCAGCGGATGGCAAAAGAAGGCGCCAAGTTGGAAGTAAATGACTCAAATCAATTGGGCTCTGAGGAAGTTGGCTGCGGCCCAGAATGCAAGGAAGGGGGAAGCAAAGACAGCCCGTTGGCCCAGGAGGAGTGAACGCTGATTAAATAGATGCGCGAGGGAGAGAAGAGAATCAAGTTTGTTACGATCAGTTTTCCCCTGTCCCACTTCTGTTCTTCCCTGTCTCCTCCGCTCTTCTTCTTCTTCTCCAAGTTGTACCATGAACTGAGAGTGATATATAATGAAAAGGAGAGGAGATCCACCCGGTGATATGTTGTGTGTCTACCTGTTCTGTTCGTCGATGTTCTGATCTTTGGGTGTGTGTTCTTATTGTTGTTTCTTTCGGGTATTCTCTGTGCTTGATCTCTAGTTGGTACTACACCGAGGAATGCGGCGAGTATACTGCAGTTTCATCTCGTGCTCCGATGTTGTGTCTTAATTTTGTTGATCATTTTTATTAATGTTCAATTTAACTATCACAACTTTACAACAAATAAGATTATGATATTTCATCATAAGCATGAGGACACGAATGGAAGTATGAAAGCCGCATCCGAGCTAGAGAGGAATCTGAAAAACTTTTGCCTAGGCAAAGCAGCATGGAGGCTAGATAGAGTAGACGAAGTTGATGGAGGCACAAACACCATCAGATACAACGGATGGCAGATGGAATGAATAAATTTAAAACAACAAAGAAAGAATACTTTTTTCAGGTGTATGAATTCTCCTTCCCGTCAAGGGAGGTTGCGAGCCATTGATTAATTGATTATTTTAAAATCCATGTTAGTCATCTTTATCTTGTCTCATCCCTTCCTCTCACCATTCCACGATTCGCATCGAGCTATCGAACCAGTCAGGCGGCAACTCTGCACCGTGTGGCGCAACGGGTTTCTTGCGCCAGCGCATGGAGAGCAGCGCGGTAGCGGCTCCCGTCAGCGACGAAGAAGGAGACAAAGGTGATTAATCTGTTAATTATTTTAATTTATCAAAATTATGTTAGTTGTAAAATGATCAATCGAAATAATGTTATGATTGTATAGATCATATAAAAATTGTTAATTTATTAATTGTTAGAATTAACAATTAATTATAAGGATTAGTTGTTAATGATAGTAATTAACTATTAATTACCCGTCGTCTGAAATCTTCCAAATTTCAGACGCTTGGAATCTAGACAGATGGAAAAGTTCTTTCTATTTAGGATCTGTTTGATAGAGGGTACATATATGTTTCAGCTTTAGATTACTCAAACTTAAAATAGCTTAAATCCAAAAGTACTAATAAGTTGTTTTCGTTTTTTACTACAATCCATGAGTTGCAAATTGTAGTTTCTACCGTGCCTAAGTTGGCCAACGGGTCGTACTCGTCCGACCCGGCCTGAGCCAGCTGGGCTCGAGCTTTAAAATCCTCGGCTCGGCACGATCTAGAAATGAACTGGCCCGAACCGATGAGTCTACGCCTCGGCTCGAGCACAACCCTATAGGATCGAAGAGCACGTGAAAAGCTACTTGAGAGGGTGAATGATAGATTTAAAATTTTTTCAGTGGAAGCAACGAAATCCCCTCGGGAGAAAATTAATCTAATAGAGAAATCGTGTGTACGAGTGTTTTCAATGTGTTCAAAATATGACAAAGTAGTGTATATCTTAGAGCATCAAGTAACGAAGACACGACAACAAGAATCACGAGAAAACATCGAGTAAAACTCAAATTATGACTGAAACCCTGAGCAAAGTCCAATCTGTTCTAACAGAGAGAAAACATATCTGCTACACTGCAAAAAAACTCGTGTAACTCAAAAAGCACAAATCCAATGATCGTGAAATTTTCACAGATGATAGAGTATTGAGTTGTGAAGACAACACAAAAAGTATTACGCAATTGGATCTATAAAACTCGAGTTACGATCACAAGAATAAAGAAAGGTCAGGCAACGCAGAAACTCAGCGAGAAAGATTTCACAAAAAAGTTGTATGAACAAGGCACAAAAGCTCATCTAAACTACGAATTTTATTAATCAAAACACGAAAGGAACAACTCCAAAATCATCTTACCATGAGCTCTGACATCCCTTGCTTATATAACCGGCCCTTAGGCTAACCCAATCCTAACTAGGACTCCTATTCCAACTCAGTTTCAACCAAAACTTTTCATAACTGCTCAAGACTCTTCCATACGCAGATAGAAGCAATCTTAAGACTTCTAAACACCTTAGTAACATCCAAAACATTCCCAAAACAATTCAACTTCGTGCTCACCACAAAATCTAACCAAAACAAACTCTAAACTTTCCGTATACGAACTATAACCACCTGACCCGCGTCATGAGGCATAATCCAGCCTGTTCAAACTTTCCAGCCACATTTTCACTTCCATACCTCTTCATATTGCTTTGAAACAATGTTGCCACGTCCATACACCTCTTGCAAATGTGCAAATACTTTCCAACAACATCCACAATATCTGCATTTGCATTGTTCTTGACCCAAACATGTTGTGTGACCTCCTGATCAACTCAACCACAATTCTTCCCGAACTTGGTTGTTGAACATCATCTTCTCCCTAAGACTAGTTCAATGGATCACCATCATCAGCCATGTCTTGACCTCAAGTAACACCTACACGTGAATAAACAACCAATTCTTCTGAACACGAGTCCTCGACTTGGCACTCATTAGTCCGAAAATCACAACACTTTATGTGAGCACCTCACATAAGCATTTTGCAAACCATATCAAAAATGATATCAACCATAATCACCAAAACACACCAATAACTTAGTAAATGAATACTAAGCAAATTTTTTCATAATCCAAAAGCAAGTTCGAAATAATGCAAGTTAAAACAGAGCAAAACAAAGCAACCAAACTCAATATGAAAACTCTGCGAAGTAACTGTTACTCTTGATATGAATAATAAAAGTTCGAACAGTTTAAAATCATCGTGGGTAACGTTACCCCCAAAAACACATTGAAAAGTTTGGATAGTCCAGATTTATCGACAGTAACAACATTACTCCCAATATGCACTAAGACAAGTTTGAACAATGTGTATCAGGGTGTATCATGGTGTATCGGTGTAAGCCTAAAACTTTGCATGTAAACCTTTTCATTTAACATAATTGCCAATGTATTCAGCACATAGATCTAATAGTCTCCCCTTGATGAATGCATTGGAACACCACTACGAAACCGAACATTGACTCATTCACGTTTCATGAAAAGTTTTGATAAAAAAATTTATCCCCCTTTGTAAATCAAAGATAAAAAAAGAAAGAAATCTAAATAAAATTCTCCCTTTAGAGGAACGTGTAAAACACATGTTAATGTGCAATGTGTGACAAATTTCTCCCCCTTGGACAATGGATTCAACAAAGTGCAAAAGAGAAATTTTAATTGTTATAAGCATAATATGATATATACATATAAAACAAAGCTCATCCAAGTCATACTATCAAGTAACTTACACTATCACATCAATGAGATACATAAAGTAGTGTAAGCCATGCTAGAAATCAAGTGTAATTTTTTAATTTTAAGCAAGTCATGATCTCCCTGTCTCAACTATTTTAAAACTTGAAAGCATGACACATGTTGCTGCATTTTTAAATTTTCGTTATCATTTTGATCATATGATATTTACAATAGATTATATGCAACATCCGCCTTATTCTAACCAACCAAGCCAAGCCTATGTCATTTAACAATCAGAAGCTTAAGGACATGATTTTAGTCATACGCAACTTGTCGGCGGTTTTGATCCGGCAGATCTCCCGACACTACTAAAGTGTTAGAGGAGTTTGAGGTTCGGTATGGGCGCGCGGAGATTCCAGAAGGTGAGATGTCGAGTGACACAAGGGACACGAAGATTTACGTGGTTCGGGCCGCTTGAGCGTAATACCCTACTCCACGAGGTGTGTTGGTGTTGTATTGGATGTATGAGCTCAACGTCAGTTGAGAGTGTAAAGTCAGCGTGTCTCCGGAGAGTGTCCCCTATGTATCGTCGGCCTGTCCTTTTATAGTACAAGGGCAGACGGTTACAAGTTAGCCTGACCCGACATGTGGCCCCGGCGGTTACTGATATTGATACACATTCAACACGTTTAATTGCCCTTAATGACCGAGTTATGGGCCTTGACATCATCGTTACTGGTAATTAAGGTCGTCCGATCGTGTGTCATTAATATAGTATTAATGACACTTGATCGGGTCTTGATGTCCTTGATTCCCCTTTGAAGATCCGGAGCCATTGTGGAGTCTTCCGGAGGTTAGAGGCTGAAGATCCGACGGTTGGACACGTGGCAGCGCCGGAGCACACTGTGGGGAACAGATAGGTCCGGTGTTACCCGACACGTGTCAGTTCCGGATCTTCCCTCGGTCTGGGGTTAGGTCCGGGGGTGCCATTTCAGTACATAGCCCAGAGCTTCCCTCTTGTGGGCGGTAGCTCTGGTTTGATAGTATACGTGGCGACCCTGGGACTAACCATGTTGGAGAAGCGTGTCCGAATATGTCTGACATGTGGGCCTCCGAAGGTCTTCAAATCAAGTAGATGACTTTCCCTTGAGATCTTTGCAATCCCAAGGAGTATATGGTACCCAGGGTACCGACAGTGGCCCCCTGGGCCCACCTCTAGGGAAGACCCCTTGGGTGAAGTCATTCCGCCGGAGGTGGGTCCATCCTTTGACTTTTGAACTGAGTCTTCAAAGGTCTTCGGATGTGCCGTTGGCGATAGTTTGGAGTTAAATCCTCGCCGCGTGGCATATCCCGTGTGCGGCAAATGAGATCTTTGGCGTGCGGATCTCACACAATTGAAGGTCGCCGATTCCCGATATGAAAATCGTATCGGTTCCGCGCGTGTTGTCAGGCCGCCGCCTTCGGGCTTCCCGCCTCATGATGACAACCGTTCGCCTGGGTAAGAATCTCGACTTGATCGTCGGGGTGGTCCCGGGCCCTCTTGTCATCGGCTGGGTGGAATTTTTGAGTAGTATCTTCGACTTCCTTGCGGTTTCCATACAAGCGTTGCGAGGGCTTACTTAAGGAGGAAAGCGCACACCGTCTAGAGTTCTTTACACCTCTCATCTGATCTTGCGCTCAAACTCCCAACTTGTGCTCGCTTTTCCTCTCTTGCCTTGCTGTGCTGCGATGGAGTTGGGTCTCCGCGAGAGTCGTTTGAAGACCGAAGGTGACTTGAAGAAGGTCCGGGCCCTCATGGGATGGTCCCCGGACTTCTTCAACCGTCTGGTCCGTGCCGTAGGAGAGCTCCCGTTCGATAAGGAGCACGCCGACGAGATGGTGTACTTCTCTTCGTATGCCATGGTGGGGTTGATCCCACCTTTTTCCTCCTTTTTTCTTGATGCTGCTAGACTTTTATGGTCTGCAGCTATACCACCTTGGCCCCCACTCCATTCTTCTTGTGTCTATCTTCATCCACTTCTATGAAATGTGGGTGGGCATCCCCCCTGCATTGAACTTTTCCGGACCTTCTTCACTGTCCATACCACCGGTAGGAGTAATGAGTACCTTGGCTTCTATTACTTCGTGAAGCGCAAGAAGTGCCCATTCAAGTACCTCCAGTCGTTTCCCTCTGGAAAGTGGGATGATTGGAAGAAGGACTGGATAGTCATCCGGGTGGAGGAGCACGAGAAGCTGGAGCTGCCCGAAGGCCTCCCCAACATCGACACTACAGTCTGGAGTGAAGCTCCGGTGCTGTCGGATGCTTTCAACATCGGATGGTCCGATGAGTTGATTTTGTCTGCTTCGAGTTGTTCTAAGTGATTCTTTTGGAATTTGTCCGAGTGACCTCTTATACACTGGTTTGAAATATTCTTCTGATGACGACCAAGTCCGTGCTATCAATTTTGATGGAATAATTTTGACATATATGTTTTTTCTTTCAGTCTTCATGAAAATCGATTGACCTCATAAAATAGTTTATTGAGGGGTCTCCAATTGTATCCAATGAGCAGTAGATGATGTAAATATAGAGTCCATTAAGTGTGATGAGTTATATGAGAAACCTTGCATCCACAAACTTATTAGTGATATCCAACGGTTGTCATTAATCACCGAAACCATACCTTATGGGGGCCTAGATGCTTTCAACGAACGAGTCACACGGTCTAGGTTTTGCGATCCAAACTCTCATGCTCATTCTTCTTTTGTTGCTTCTTTTGAAACCAAATATAAATCACACGCACTCACTAATGGATCTTGGACTATTGCCATGCAAGAAGAGTTAGAAAATTTTGAAAGAAATAATGTTTGGAAAATTGTACCTCCACCTCAAGGTCACACTTTAATTGGAACTATATGGGTGTTTAAAAATAAACAAAGTGAGGATGGGGTTTTGGTTAGGAATAAAGTTGGGTTGGTTGCTCAAGGTTTAACACAAATTGAATGTCTAGATTTTGATGAAACTTTTGCTCCTGTTGCTAGATTAGAAGCCATAAGAATTTTATTAGCTTTTGTTGCATCTAAACGTTTCATGTTATATCAAATGGATGTTAAAAGTGCTTCTCTTAATGGCTATATAGATGAGGAGGTTTATGTCAAGCAACCTACGGGTTTTGAAAATCTAGATTTTCTTAATCATGTTTACAAACTGTCCAAAGCCTTGTACGATCTCAAAGAAGCCACTAGAGCATGGTATGATTGGTTAAAAACATTCTTACTTGAAGAGGGTTTTACCATGGGCAAGGTTGATACAACTCTTTTTGTGCTTAAGCATTGCAATGAATCGTTATTCGTTCAAGTGTATGTGGATGATATTATCTTTGGTTGTGCTTCTCATGATCTTGTGTCCAAGTTTTCAGCTATGATGAGTTCAGAATTTGAAATGAGTATAATGGGAGAACTCACGTACTTTTTGGGGCTGCAAATCAAGCAAACCAAGGAGGGTACTTTTTGCATCAAATGAAGTATACGAAAGACCTTCTTAAGCGCTTCAACATGGACAAAAGAAAGCCTCTTCGGACACCAATAGGGACAACATCAACACTTGAACTTGATGAAGATGCTGACACAGACGATCAAAAAGAATATAGAAGCACGATTGGATCACTCTTGTACCTCACGACATCAAGACCAGACATACTATTCAGATGTCTTTATGCATGGTTCCAAGCTTCCCCACGTGCTTCACATCGTCAAGCCGTCAAAATAATTCTCAGGTACTTACATGGAACTCAAGAATTTGACATTTTTCTTCCTTCTTCCTCAACCGTTACTTTGAAATCTTTTCGGATGCTGATTTTGGGGTTGTAGGATTGATAGGAAAAGTGCTTCAGGTGCTTGTCACTTTATTGGTAATTCACTTGTTGCTTGGTCCTCTAGAAAACAAAGTTCAGTTGCACAATCCACAACCGAATCTGAATATGTAGTTGATGCTAGCGCTTGCTCACAAATTCTTTTAATTGATCAAACACTTAAGGACTATGGAGTTGATCTAGATAGTGTTCTATTGTTTTGTGATAACACTAGTGCCATTTGCATTGCTAAAAACCCCATGCAACATTCGAGAACAAAGAACATTGACATTAGGTATCACTTTCTCCACGATAATGTTGAAAAATAAAATATTGTGCTTCACCATGTAGAGATCAAACAACAATTGGCTAACACCTTTATAAAACCTTTGGATTTCACTCGTTTTTGTTACATTCGTAGTGAAATAGGGGTTATGCATCCCCATGGCTT
The DNA here is from genome assembly GCA_036927565.1 of Tuctoria greenei. NCBI lineage: Eukaryota > Viridiplantae > Streptophyta > Magnoliopsida > Poales > Poaceae > Tuctoria > Tuctoria greenei. Next base: position 177,886,452 of record JAYESD010000006.1, read on the forward strand.
AAATTGAGGGGGGGGGGTTTGAAACTTGGGAAGTCTATGTGTGAATCTGAATTTAAAATAATATGAGCATAGTATTTCATACATATATGACTTTGTAATTCCTTTTACATGTTGAAAGTTCATACTACATTACTCATGTTATACATTTTGTAGTTTTTGTAGTAAACTGAATAAATACTTACACTAAATCTCATGATCAAACTTCTTGCTGTATTGAACTTGTTGCATGCTCACAAGTGCTTTTAATAATGAAAATTTAATTAATTAACTATCCACATGTTGAGCTTTTATGATCAAATAAAAATAAGAGAAGATCAAGAGGATATGCTTGCATCACACTTCTTCTTTTGAGATGGTTTATCATTGCACTTAGATATGAACTTAGAAGAAGTTGTGTATCACTAAAACCATGTCCTTAAGCTTCTGATTGTCAAATGACATAGGCTTGGCTTGGTTGGTTAGAATAAGACAGATGCGGCATATAATCTCTTGCAAATATTATATGATCAGAATTTGTGCTTTAAATAATATTGAAAAATGAAAAATGCAGCAACAAGTGTCATCTTTTAGGTTTTGAAATAGTTAAGTTTGTGAGATCATGACTTGCTTAAATTGAAAATTACACTTGATCTCTAGCATGACATACACTACTTTATGTATCTCATTGATGTGATAGTGTAAGTTACTTGATAGTATGACTTGGATGAGCTTTGTTTTATATGTATGTATTACAATATGTTCATAACAATTGAAATTTCTCTTTTGAACCTTGCTGAAAACATTGTCAAAGGGGGAGAAATTGATTACACATTTTATTTCTAATTTACAAAGGGGAAGAAATATGTATAGGGGGAGAAATATTGGTTTGAGAAGTTTCTTTTTTTTCACATTTAATTGTTTTCAAAACTTTTTCATAAGCCAATGTTCGTATTTTAAGTAGTGTTGCCAATGCATTCATCGAGGGGGAGATTGTGAGACCTATATGTGTTGAATACATTGGTTATGATGACAAAAGTTTTGAATATTGCTGAAACACCCTTTTAACAAGGTCCAACTCTAGTTCTGAGCTTCTTCAAGGTCCGACGATAGGTCCGGCTAGTTTTGGGTAGCTCCGGCAAGGTTCGACGTAAGGTTTGACTTGCTTTGGCTAGGTCCAGCTTCTTTGTCTAGGTCCGACTTGTTTTGGCTAGGTCCGACTTCTTTGTCTAGGTCCGACTTGTTATGGCTAGGTCCGACATGTTTTTGCTAGCTCTGGCACTAGGTTCGACTAGCTTCAGTAAGCTCTGGCACTAGGTCCGACTAGCTTTGGTTAGCTCTAGCGCTAGGTCCTGCGAACTTTGGTAAGCTCCGATTCAAGGTCCGGTTAGCTTTGGCAAGGTCCGGTGCTAGTCTGTAATGGTTTTGCTTTAAACTTGCAATGTTTCAAACTTGCTTTACACTTATGTAAAGTTTGCTAAGTATTCTTTAACTAAGTTTTTTGATGTGTTTTAGCTGATCATGGTGGTTAATGTTTTTGCTATGGTTTGAAACATGCTTATGTGCGGTGCTCACGTAAGGTGTTGTTGTTTCGGAACTGACATGAGTCAAGTCGAGGACCTGTGCTCGGAAGCATCAGTTGTTTGTTCATGTGCTGGTGTTGTTGAGTTTAAGACATGGATGGTGACCGGATCCATTGAACTAGTCTTAGGGAGAAGATGAGGTTCAACAACCAAGTTCGGGGGGAATTGTGGTTAAGTTGATCGGGAGGTCGCGCAACATGTTTGAATCAAGAACAATGCATATGAAGGTATCATGAATGTCATTGGAACATGTTTGCACGTGTGCAAGAAGTGCATGGATGTGGCAAACATGGTTCCAAGGCGTGATGAAGAGATGTGGATGTAAAGAATTCGTCGGAAAGGTCCAACCGACTAGGTTATGGACTCAGGCTACGGCTGTATCGAGTTTGACTCGAATATGGAAAGATTTAACTTGGTTATGATAGGTTTTCATGTGGGTCACAAAGTTGAGTTGTTTTTAGTAATTTGGGATACGTTCCTAAGGTGTTCAGAAGTCTTAATATTTCTTCTTTCTGTGTATAGAAGAGTCTTAAGCAGTTATGAAAAGTTTCGGTGGAAACTGAGAAGGATACGGGTCCTAGTTTTGTTTGGGTTGGCCTCATGGCTTGTTATATAAGCAAGGGAGGCCAGAGCTCGTGGTGCACAGAATTTGCGTTGTTCCTCTTATGTTCTATTGAATAAAGATCATAGTTTAATAGAATTTTTTGTCTTATTCGTCTGACTTGTTTCAGACAAGTTTTCTTGTCGAATTTCTGCACAACATTACCTTGCTTTCGTGGTTTTATCATAACTTGAGTTTTACATATCCAATTGACGTGATTCTTTTACGGTTGTCTTCCCAACTTGATTATCTATCATCTGTGAAAATTTCAGTCATTGGATTTGTAGTTCCTGATCTACACGAGTTTATTTGCATTGTTGCAGATCTATTTTTTCTCAGGTAGAACAGATTGACCTTTGTTTGATATTTTGATCATAACTTGTGTTTTTCTCAACGGTTTTTCATGGTTGTTGTTGTCGTGTCTTCACTACTTTATTCTCTATAATATCTACTACTTTTGTCATGGTTCAACACATTTAGATCAGTTGCGCACATCATTTTTAACAGATTAATTTTCTATCAAGGGTTTTTTCGTTGCTTCCGTTGTAAAAGTTTTAATCTACCATTCGCCCCCTCTTGTAGCTTTTCACGTGCTCTTCGATTCTACACCTGTGCCATTTCCTAGTCCACCGTGCCCTTCATGGCTCTCCAGGTGTCTCATATGGTAGTCACCAAAAAGGTAGAGTGAGTCCCGTCCATACAGGTTCTATGGTTGTACGAAATCACTATGTTGAGATCAAATGAACCGGTCCTTGTAATGGTGAGGCGACTCCATCTGTCCTTCGTAGAAGGACTATCCCAGATCACACAACACCGGACTAAAATGAAGTACTCATTATAAGGCTAGTCCTAAAAACATGGTCATCAGACTATTATTGAAGCACTTAGCATCGTTCGGTGGATTACACTGAAAATGCAGTTGTAGCTGGTATACCTCTTAGGGAGCACTCGTCATCCCATCACCATACCCGCCTCGACCACCCTGCCTTTTCACACACACTGTTCATTAATCACCCGCCCATATTCTAACTCACACCACCAAACACCGTTTAACACATTTCAAAATCATGTATATAGTGTGCAGTGGTTCGCGATGTAAATATCATAGAGGTTCCAAAGCATAGTACTAACAAGGGGGTGCTCACATCACTGCTATAGTGCAGTGATGAAGCTATTAGGTTGTCAAGGGGTTGTGTCGTCAAGGTCAAAAAGGTGATTGCGATAGTCACTGCTATTATCGTAACTGATGTTGTGTCTTGTTTCAAGCCATTGATAGCGAGTAACTATTGTCTTACTGTTTATCGTTGGCTAGCTGCTAACACTGATATTCAATCATCAACATAGCTCATGCTACCATATTTCAAAGTGTTAATAGCATAACAACATTTTAAAATAGTCACACAGTTATGCAATCAAAACAGGCCAATAGGTGCAATTGCAAAACATACGTGAAATATGATCAAGGAGTTAGAGCTTGCCTTTATGATGTTTATCAATGTCTTTGTCCAGTTCTTGGTGATCCGGGTTTGAATATCTCCTTTGCAAACACTCTGATTACTATGTACGTAGCTACTTGAACAAAATATGATTTATCGACAAAGATCCAAGAAGTCCAAATAAAACCTCAATAAATACAAACAATCATTCAATAACGTGGTTGTTAAGATATTTATAAGGCTTATCGAAGAATATGATATTATACTAGTGGCTTATTTAGAAACAATACTATTTGTTTAGCCAATCAAATTGTCATTGAAAGGTTATGATGGTTTAATCGGATCTTCTAGTTATACAGTGTTTGTGACTATGATAGTTAATTCACTAGTTTATATTATAAACTACTTATGTTACGGTCAAGGGTTAACCATAACCTCAATGAGACTTCTTTATAATTATCTTATCTTCACAATAGTATATTCACTAAAGTTCTACCAATGTAAGACCCACTTATTTTAGAGTCTAAGCACCAGTTCTAATATTCTCAAGCCATCTCAGTAGTTTCAATTGCAAATAGTATATGTCCCGTTATGTTATATAAATTTTTAATCTATTATTTTTAATATTTTCTAAAAATAATGAACATATTTTAGAACTTAATTAGTGTATGGCTATTAGGACATTCAGGAATTACCAGTGAAGGGTCCACCTTATTTTAGAGTTTGCATGTGAATTTATATTATCTAATATCTCTCTAATTGCTTTTCTATTGATGGTAAGTAGTTCATTATCCTATAATTTTTTTAGTTGATTTCTACTCTAAAAGTCTTAATAATATACTCTTAGAAATTCATCCCACCACTAAACAAGATTTGTATGTGGAGCTTGGTAGGGAACATTGTAGGCATATTTGCAACACATAATATTGCTAAGTCAAAAGAGCAAGCCTTAGGAGAAATCAATTCAAAACAATTGGATTCAAGACTTGTGCATGTGTGATGGAATGGAGTGGAAGTGGATATTTGAGATGACTTCTTTTTGAGTGGACTGTAAAAGCCCGAAAAAAATTCAAAGTACAAAGTTAAGATAAGAGAATTTAAAATTTGAATAGGAAAAATAAATGGAAAGGGCAATTTAAAAATCAAACCAATTCAAACCTCCATAGAGGGAATATAAAAATTTTAAAACAAGTTGCTATTCAAATCATGTAAAATAGAAATCTAAGTTAACCAGTAAATTCCAAATATTCCAAATAGAATCCCTGTCAAATTTCATAAAATTTGGAGCATATTTTCTACTCAATTCAATGTGTGCATTGAATTCCATCCAAATTCAAATTTGAATTTGAATTTCGGATGAGACATGGCCAAATCAAATATTTGAATTCAGAATCAAATCTTAGATGTTTGGTTGATCCTATCTAAAAATTTTCATGAATTTTGGATACAAGTTGGTGGGATATTTCATTGTACAAAGAGGGATGAGGATGAGAAGAGCAGTGGGACCCACAGTCAATTACTCAATTGGAGCAGACCGACGCTGGGCTCTGTTCCCCACCGTCCAATGCTGCCACCGCGTGCCAACCCGACAACCAGCCATGCATGCAGCTCGATGGAACCTTGAGTGGAATATCTACTCCTCCCACCGTGCATCCCATTCCCTTCTCATTCCACAAGCCATCGACACTCCATCCTCTGTTTTCTCTCCCGCTGCTGCTCAGCACCGCCTCGCTGTTGCTCAAGCTTGCCAGCCAATAGAAGCAATGTTGTGCCGTGCTCCAAGAGGATAAAAGTAGCACCACTCATTTCTCTATCCTCTCCAATCAAAGTTTCAATGTTTCCTTGGCTGATAATCCGGTATTTGAAGGTTTAGTGGCCGTCGAAGTTGAGCCGCCAATGTCAAGCTTCTCTGTTCCCCGTCGCGCCGGTGCCACAGACCACCTCGCGAGCTGATCTCCAAAGCAAAAAGGAGTACCCAGACCTCTTCTCTCTCACGGTGAAAACCTTTCCCGATTTCATTCTTTATCTAGCAAGTAATCACCATTCTTCTCTCGGCCTTCTTCGAGCCTTCATGCTAGGTCGTGAGAGCAATTCGTGTTATATGTGGAGAAATCCCTTGAGCCAGCTAGATATTAGTTTCTATACCTCCTAGCGCATCCCCTGGGTCAATCCTCGGTGAAAATAATGGACCATCGATGGAGTATTTCGAGTTTTCCTCGTCGCCTTTGAAAAGCACCATTGCTCGCCGTCCAGCATGCGTTGGCCGGCCGTTATGCGGTGTTTGCACCTCTTGTTCACTTTCCTCATGCTCCCAGGAACCTCCCCTGCTTTTCCCTGAAGTGTTTGCGCCATTTCCGGGTGGTACCGACCATCGTCGGAACCAAAGTTCTGCCGCCGCTGTTGTGCGCTTGTCTCCAGCTGTCGCTGACTCGTTTGAACTTCACCATCGTGTTGCGCATCCGATTTTAGGGCTAGGCGGCCAAGGCTAAGCCGAGAGGAGCTCAGCACAGCATGTCCACCGCGCGCCACCGCGGTTCTGGCGAGGAGCACCACCTCCGTCGCGTGGTTGAAGAAGATGGGGCGGGTCCCGCGTGTCAGCCTCTGCTTCCCTCCTTCGAGTCTGCTGTGGCCGCATGATCGATTGTGGCTGCGCAGGTTAAATCCTATGGCCCTTATGAGGCCGAGTTATGATTGGATCATTTTAAACAGTGGGGCCCAGTTGATTAATTCAAACGTTTCCAATTACAAATAATTCCAGATTTTTAGCAAACTTCTAAATTTAATTACTCCTAGTAGAATTGCTCAAATAATTCCAAATAAATTCTGGTAGACTCATCTTGATCCTAATTCTGCAGTGGTGCAATTTGTGGGACATGAAAGTCCAGAATTTTCATAATTAATTCCTTTGATCTAACTACTTGGGAAATTAATTATCCTTGTTCTACTAATTGGAAAATTTCCAAATTTGGTTAGAACACTCTTAAAAATATCCTTGAGATCCAGTAAAAATTACAAGTTCATTGGACTTCAATTACTACATGGATCAGTGTTCTAAATCTCTATGTAGTTGAAAAATTGAGAAATGTACAGAAGCATTTCCAGAATTTTCCCTAACTTGTGAAATAAATTCCTCCCTATAGGTAGTTCAGAAAAATATGAAACAAATTTTCCTAGAACCAGTAAGACCTCGTCTACCAAGGGCATCTACTTTTAGCTATGTTAAAGCTACATATTTAGTACCAAAATTCAGAGAAACCTTTTAATTGTTGGAATTTTAGAGACAACAAGCTTCCTTGAACATCCCCAATTCTTGGTCCAGTTCTTCCTAATAGAACCTAGAACCCACTGTAAAAATCCCAAAGCCAATTAAAATCATTTTCTTACTTAATCAGTGTTTATAAGATCTTTTACATAGTTTCACTATCACCCAAGTAGTTTATATATTGCATATCATATAGTGACCGAGATCGAGGAGGAGCCAGAAGCCTTGGAAAGCATCATCCCAGGAGCTAACTTTGATACTGACTCGCAGCCACGCAAGCGCCATTTGCATTTAAGTGCTATTTTAAAGTTTCTATTTGTATCACTTATGTCTAGGATGAGTTTTGTGCATTAGGGCTAAGGTGATTGAAACTCCACTTGCATGACCCACAAATCACACAGAGTATTGGGTAGGTCTACATCTTGACAAGTAGAAAATGCCATGCTAATGTTTTGAGGAATCCGATAGAAGTCGAGTAGTTAGAATCTTCTCGCGAGTTAGGATTTTAGCACACGGGATGGATTTGACCAAAGAATGGTTTACAAATATGAATATGAGACCGAGCAGCGGATAGGATACAACGAGATGTGGTCTCGCGTGCGTAACCCTGCTTGTGTTGATTTAGGACCGATCCGTGTGCGGCCCTGCTGGACAAGTTTTAATTGCACCGGATGCATACTGGCTATATGGAAACCAGGAAACCAATATAATTGGTTAACCTGGGTGTCGAGGCTTACCCTACCATTTAATAGGAGCGGGTTGAGGGAAGCAAGGTGTAAATCTGCCGGCGGGCACAAACATGCTCTGCGCGGGGACCTCTTGCCCGTTACGGAAGGACCGGTTCAACATTTGGGTTTCCTTTGAAAGGTTGTTGCATACAATATAATATTGAAGTGTAATTCGCTCCACTTCCGAAATGGGTGTATGTGACATGTTATCCTGGTGTCTACAGATTGCAATCACCGTCCCTCACGGTTATTCGAGTACCGCTCGTTCACTGCATTGTGACGTAGTAAATACTGAGGAAGCCAGGAGAATATGATGTATTGAATTATAATTGCTTCACAACTATGTATGCTATAGAATATGCTCACTAAAGTTACTTTTATTAAACCTTTAAGCTATTTTTAATAACTTTAAAAATTAAGGATCAACATGTAGTATCTATTCCTATGTTAAGTATCCCTGCATGTAGAGTTCCATGTTTAGGTGAGACGATTAAGTCTTGCTGAGCCTTCGTGCTCACGGTTGCTATATTAAGTTGTTTGCAGGTGAGACGTATGAGGAAGGGCCTGAAGATGAGGCGATGCCCCCGTCGGGGTATACTGCTGAGTGGGAGCCATGCATGCCGCCATGATCTTTTGTGTGCTGCTAGTGTGTAGCGTCCCCAGGCTGGACCGCTGCACTTTTGCATAGCTAGGCTGAGAGTTTAGCTATGAGTATTACTTCCATTGTACATTATGTATTGTATAAGACTTCCGCTGGTTCTATAAATAAAACATCGTATTTTGTCGTATTCTTTTCGTGTGTACTATTGGGTGTCGCATCGCACGGCACCACCCTCCGCGATGCCTGGAATGTGTGGACCTAGTCCACACGGCCTGGTATCAGAACCGCATTGGGAATAACACGCTCGGAAAGAGCCTATTATGAAAACTTAGAAGTAGTCTAGTGAGGATTAGTTACTATGCCCACATAAGGTCTATTATAGTACTAGTTACTTAAGGTGGCAAGCTAACTTATATGTTATTATATTCTGTAACGAGGCTCCGACGTCAGGTAAGAGGTAAGGTACGCCACTGCAAGCGAATTGCGGTAAGCTCACCATGCGAGAGGTAGCATGTGATTGTTTCCGTGGCTTGGCACAGAAAGTCGATATAAGTCTCTGAAACTCTCTATATTTCTGAGAACATATGACACGCGGTACCCCAGCGTGCTTCAAAATTAGTGGGAGCCCCCGTCGGGTGGGACATAACCTGATGCGCCTCCTACTGGTGCAGCATTATGCAAAGACATGGGACCCTGTCGGGTTGTAGAAAACCCGGTCATGTACCTCGAGACGTGGCTTAGCTTGGGGCAGCACGTATGGAATGATACAGGATGAATGTTTTTACTTTCATATATATTATTGTGACTGTCTGAAATGATCGCCTCTGCAGGCTGTGCCGTACGGCACCATATGATTGATCAATAATTTGTGTATAGTTGCAGGACACTAACCACACTTTAAGTAGCTCGAGTAGAAAACGTTGGCGAGTGAACGTCATTAGTGCCACTGTTGAGACGTATGCCAGAATATCGGCTTAGAATTTTCTTTGGTGAGGGTGTAGTACCATCATTGCGTTCGAGTTTTATCAGGCACGTTGATGAAGATATCCGTGCTGGAGGTGTGACTCGACAAAAAGTAAAAATTTCCATCTTAGGACTAAGTTTGAATTTGTAATCTCTGTTTTTGAGCGTGCTGGTCAGATTGACAATTAATCGTGTGGTCGTTGCGATAAGAAGGCATATGATTTTGAAACTTGAGTAAGTCCTCCACATGTTTTATTTTCAGCTCCAAGGCAGATTTCAAGATTTAAAACTGGAATATTTCATTGGAACCTAAACTGCCAGGTTCCTAATCTGGCAGCAAAATGCTTAACTTTGAGAGAGCGTAACTCTGAGTAGGAGTACCCTGAAGGTCTTCTACACATGGTTGGAAAGTTTAGAGAGTCCTATAAAACTATTATGCTCAACTCTAGATCATAATTCCCCTGTAAACTAATGAAAAATTCAAATTTCCAAACTCTGTTAAATCTGGACAGAGACTGGACAGTTTCTTTATTTTGTTATTGTTTTTATCATATCTCTTAGCAGAATCGACGAATGACTTCATGTAATACATTTCTGTACTTGAGGATGTATGCAACAATGATGTAATTTATGATTTTTGCGTTTTTTGATAATTTATATCTGGAAAAATGTGGACGAAATCAGCCTTAAACAGAGGAGGTGCTGTCAATTTTTTTCCGGAAACACTGTCAACTTGCAAAAGTCATACCTCCTCATACAGAAATGACCTAGAGGCAACTAAATACATTCTGGAAAGCTCTTTGAGATTACTACAATTTTGTAGTTAAAATCAAGTCCTGACTTTGCCTCTAACTGGTCAAAACATTTTAATACCTCCATACTGGTCAGCTGTATCAGAATCTGGACAGTGAAACCAGTTTTGAATTCTTTAATTCAAACCATTTTGGTTTCAATTTCTTGTGTCATATTCCATGTCCAGCGGCTGTTATTTGATATGCTGGTTTGGAATCGAGTAGGTGATACAATCAAAACATCACTTCGAGTGATAGCATGTGTATGTCTTGTACAATAGCCAGGATACACGTACGCGAACGCACTCAATGTCCCGTTGTGATCGAGGATAGTCGAAATGGACTTCCATCCTTGAAGTTCATTACTTTGGAACTCGATTATGATAACCTAGTTCAGGGATGTGTATGTTTTGTAAAGTTTACACTTTATCAGGATTTGTGAATGTTATGTGTGTTACTTGATCAATTCTCGCATTATTATGGTATGGACTGGATGAAGCAAACAAACATGTTGCTGATTTTTATATCATGTGGATACAGAATGGTGCGTACTCATTCTACGCCCGAGATGGGAGGCTCTAGCTGGGGTCGTGAGGATGAATCTACGACCCGGGAGCAAACCACGACACCACAACAACAGGCTTCCCCACCACCACCACCTGAACCTCTAAGAACTCTCGCGGAGATTCTCGGCGCAGTGCTCGGCTCGCGTGACAAGCAAACCGAGTTGCTGCGGATGTTGGTGCAGAATTCATCACGTCAAGGGGGCAACAAGACAACGGGCAATGCGAGCCCCAACAGAGTTCGTACTCGGACTTCTTGGCGATGCATCCACCAGTCTTCACGGAGGCCGAGGAGCCTTAGGAGGTGGACAACTTTATCCGCACCGTCGAGGCGAAGTTCGGTTTTCTACGATGCACCGAACAGCAGAAGGTGTTGTTCGCAGCGCAACAACTTCAGGGATCCGCTGGTGCTTGGTGGGCGAATTACATCGCGTCACTACCAGCTGGTCATGCGGTCACATGGATCGAGTTCCGGGAGGCGTTCCGCGCCTACCATATACCTCCTGGTACCATTAAGAGGAAGCTTTAGGAATTTCTGGAGCTGAAGCAAGGCGGGAGGACTGCTCATGAATACTCCCGCGCGTTCAATCATTTGGCACAATACGCGCCAGATTATGTGGGGACGGAAGATAAGAAGCGAGATACATTCTTCCGGGGCCTTAATCCCCAAATTAAGGTCCAACTCGCACAATGCAATCGCGGCACCTTAAATGACATCGTCAGTGCCGCGATGGTGCAAGAATACGCTCAGCACGAGCTCATTTCTGATAAGAGGAAACGGAGCGTGCCATCGAGCAGCAGTGGTGGTGGTCCACAGAAGTACCGCTTGGTGTGTCGCTCACGATCCGGGCAACGATGGCAGCCACTGGCACAACCACAGCAGTTCCACGGTCATTCTTTCAACATGCCGCGTTTCCGACCGCCATTTCTACAGCAGCAGCAACAGCAAAGGATGGTCCCACGTGCATATCCACCTCCACCACGTGCACCGGGATTCTGTCCGCAGCTTTGAGGGAACCCAACACAATACACGTGCTACACGTGTGGCCGTGTCGGGCATTTTGCAGGGGACTGCCACAAGAAGCGACAGGGCAGCGGACAAGCACCATATCAGGGTGCAGCTCAACCGCGCAATCAGCCCAGGAAACCAGCAGCAAAACCCGGCAACGTCCACCACCTAGCTTGTGAGGACCGGGGGTCCCGACATCCAAGGATCTCATTGGATGGTGTCGTGTGATGCAACACCCAACAGTATACATGAAAAGAACCAGAACAAAATACAAATCAAGTCTTTCATTTATAAATACAGCGGAAGTTTTTACAATACTAAATGAAGAAAAGAGTCTATACATCATAGCTACGCTCTCAGCTCTAGCTATGCAAAAACAAAGTCGTCCATGCCATTAGGACGCTTCGCACTAGCAACACTCACTCTCCTGATCACGGTGACGTGCAGGGCTCCCACTCAGGCGTGAACCCTGATGAGGGTAATACATCATTATCAAGCCCTTCATCAACGTTATAACCTGAAAAAACTTGTTAACTGCAAACATGAGCATAAAGCTCAACAAGATTGACCTGTCTCACTAGACATATTCAAGGTAAAGACTAAACATAGGTAGGAAATAGCATAAGTAGACTCTCCTACAAGTGGATCCTTATAGTCATGTTTTAAGTAGCAAATGACATTCCTCAGACACGGCACATCATAGACTCCGCAATCAAACAAGAAACGCTTTCCCGATGATATGACATGCCCAAAGCATATAATGCTATTACAGGTTAAGTGTTCGGACAATGTAAACTTTAATTTTGCTATCTCTAATCCGTACAAGTTGCAATACAATAATAATCATGGCAACAATTTCATAATAATTCCACTATTCTTTATTACTACATCACGGTGCAGTGAACAAGCGGTACTCAAATAACCGCGATGGACGATGATTGCAATCAGTAGACACCCGGATAACACGTCACACACACCCGTGCATAAGGAGCGTGTTGTGCTCCTCATCACGTCATACGCAGCAACCTTTTACAAGAAACTCAAACGCTGAACCGGTCCCACCATCGCGGGCACAAGGTCCCCGCACAGAGCGTCTCTGTGCCCACCTGCAGATTTACACCTTACTACCCTCAACCCACTGCTATCGACAATGGGCTATGCCTCGACATCCAAGTCATCAAGTTACATCGGTTTCCTGGGTTCCAAATGCCCAGTATGCATCTGGTACAGTTTAAACTTGTCCAGCAGGGCCGCACACGGATCGGTCCTCAATCGATACAAGCAGGGCTACGCACGTGAGACCACGTCTCGCTTCATCCTTCACCGCTGCTCGGTCCCAAATTCATATTCATAAACCATTCTTTGATAAACTCCATCCCGTGTGATAAAATACTATCTTATCTCGCGAGTAGATTCCAACTACTCGACTTCTACCAGATTCCTCAAAACATTAGCATGGCATTTTCTACTCGTCAACTTGTAGATCCACCCAAAACTCCATGGGGTTTGTGGGTCATGCAAGTGGAGTAACAAGCACCTTGGCCCTAATGCACAAAATTCATACTAGACATAAGTGATACAAATAGAAACTTTGAAATAGCACTTAAATGCAAATCGAGGCTTGCCTTAGTTTGCGACTCGATTCATTGTCAATGGCCAGTAGTCTTCTTCTGAGACTCTGCCAAGGACTTCAATATTGTGACTCCTCGGCTCCTCCTCCAAGTGAAGCCCCTCGCTGATCATCTCCATCACGTTTCCTATTGACATGATTATGCATATAAGATAAACAATGTAATATAATAATAGACTCAACGTTGTTCTATACACCTTAAGAAGGAGAAGCTTGACTAGGAGGGACAGACATGTCTCTGTTCTATGGAGAAACAGAGGATGAGTCAAGGTGGACATAATAGTGTCGAGGTATGAATTGAAAGGTACAATGTCAGCACACATTGCAACTTAGCAATTAACACTTGGAGCTATGCCACATAGATTGATAAGTCTGATTGGTGAAGAAGTGTTCGACTGAATAGTGTAAGAATGACGAAGGGATCAAGGTGAAACATAACACTATTAAGGTATAAGAGTACTATGCAAAGCATAAGATTGAGACTCTGGATTTAATCTTATGACTGAAGAATTGAAGTCGTCTAAGGACTAAGAGACGATCTACAAAGTTTCTAAGGACTTGGGAGGAACTCATTATGAGTTTCTAAAGTGTTTTAAGACTCTTACTCTACAATACCTGGGTGTCGTAAGGAATCAATTCTAATGTTCCTATGATAAGAATGACTAATAACCAATGTACAAGAATTCGATGGACCCATGATAAATATCTTAAGGTCAAGGAAGAGACATCACAAGACAGAAGTAGGAACAGTACGAATGACCAAGTAGTCAACCCCCGTCACTAAACAATATGTGCAGGACTACGGAACACTAGTTGCACTACCTTGCTATCCTTATAAGCATGCTCACCTTGCTCATTTCACCGAATATCTTGGGTGTGTTCTTGATCTGGTCACTTCATCAACATTCAAAGAGCACCTTGGAACATATCCTTGTCGATTGCCACCCCATAATTTACCTGCATCCATAGACCAACATTGAACGTCAACACGTCTGGTTGCTTCCTTGTAAACATTTCATCGAACATCTTGGCTGCACCTTTGATCCGGTCATTCTTGCACAATTCAGAGGTTATAGAAGTCGATCTGTTTTTGTCTGATAAGTCACCAGCGTGTGCCTATATCCCAGATCAGTGCTGGTCACATCACAATTGAATTTGCCTTGCAGACATTTCATCGAATAGTTTGGTTGCACCCTTGAAATGAACAAACTTGCAGCAATTCAGAGCTAACCTTGGACAAACTATTGTTGCCGTTGCATCAATGACATGTTCCCGCATCTCATCCATCACTTACTTCGCTCGCCTCATTGGTTGGACACAGACACAGCTCAGAACGTTGTGATGACGCCATGAATATGACAGCATCAGGACAGCACAAGTTGAACCAGCACAACCACGTGCACAGGCTTGCCAGTGGACAGAGTTAGACTTGGAATGTGCTGCAGCAGTGTCTTGAGATGGAGACCCGCAGTGGAGGCCTGAACGGACAGCGGCGTGGACGGCGATTGCCGCGATGACCATGGCACTTGGCAGGTGGGCAGGGCAGCACAACTGGGGTCGTCGTGGACATGACACGCAAGAAAACCAGGCGCGGCGTGAGCGGGACAGATGGTAGCTAAACCGGCGAGATGCAGCGGAGGCGCGCCCTTGCAGAGGACGGCTCGACGCGACGTGGCACGCGCGTGAACGGGAGTAGGACACAAGCGCGACAACGCTGGGTGTGCGGCGCGGTTCAGGGTGCGAGTGGCGAAGCCATCGACAGGTGTCTAGCGTCGGCAATACCGGCGTGCGACCGGGACAGCGAGCAGAGGCGGCCAGGAGGTGCTGCGAGGGAAGGCAAACCGCACGGGGCGGCGCGAGCGCGCGTAGCGCGGCGGCCAGACCGGCAAGCGACAGGTGCGTGACGCGTGCGACGCGAACCGGCAGTGGAGGTGCTCGTCGTGGTAGGCACAGGCACCGCGCGGGCGCAAGTTAGAGCACCGGCGGGAGGTGGGTGAGAGCCGGCGAGCAGTAGTGGCAGGCGCTGCACTAGAGAAGCGTGCGGCGGCGACGCTGGCGAGGTGCTCAGACGCGAGCGGAGAGCCTGTAGATGCTGCGGCGCAGAGGACCGCGCAGGGAGGCGGAACATCGTGGCGGGTCAGGATGCGGCCATGGCGAGCGACGCTTGGGTGCAGCGCCGGTGAGGAGGTCACACGGCGGCGAGCAGGGAGGCGAGCCGGCGGCTGGCGCGGAGTGAGTGGCGCGCCGTGGCCTTTCATGGAACGCACAGAGCCAGGAGGAGGAGCGTAGAAGAAGCCAAATCATGTTTCTGTAACTGGTGATAAGTCTGACATGTGGTCCCCACCAATTGATATTATCCCCCTTTCCCTTTTCCCAGATTCAAAACAATGTTCAAATGAGCTCAACATAAGATAACATGGGATTGGTTATTTGATATGTGGATAATCCACTTTTTTGAACCAAAATTGAGAATTGAATAAATTGAATTTCAAATTCATATTCAAATTTGAGAGCACCCTAGGCTTTTGCTTTTATTCTCTATCTATTTTCTTTTTTAAAAACCAATAGAAATCCTAAATAATTGGCCTTAGTAGATTTAGGGTCCTAAGTCCTACATTTTGTAAGTTCAAACTTTAAGCTAAATTTGTTTGTATTTTTATCCTTACTAACATAAAATTATAATGGGTGCCACGAGTCGAAGCAGAGAGAGCACATGGGTACTGCCGGGATTGACGATAAGGACAGCCTCAAAACTAGCTTGTGTGTGGAGCATCCTTGGCACAAACATTGTGATGGCTCCTAGTAAGCACGAGCAGAAGAGGAAACCAAACGACGTCTAATGAGAGCTAACTGGTGGGCCACCTGAAAAGTAGGCCCCATCCAAGGTGTTATCTTCACTAGAAACACCACGATGTTGCTCAAGTTGAGGTTAAACTGGAATTTGAAGTAACACCCGAAGCATTAACAGTTTATGTGACATTTTTGAAATAATGCTTGAAGTTTTTCGTGTGAATTTTCTCATTTTCGTGATCATTGGGTAACTAACATGATTTCATGTGAATTTGGATTGCAAATTCCACTTTTAAAAATTTTTAAGTTCACATTTTTGTGTTCTTGCTCTACTCAAATGTTGCTTTTACAATCCTCCCCCCTTAAAGGAATCTCGTCCCAAGATTCTAGAGAACGAGAAAGTTAGGACAAGTTGTTGATTAGATGACTCCATCGTTCCACGCGAATGGAAGAAATACCCTCTTCGTCTTCTTCTACGGGTTCTTGAAGTTGTGGCTAGTCCAACTTATGTTGTAAACCACCTCATTTAGCTTTGGTGTCTTGCATCTTCATACTACAACTCAAATTTGAATGATCATTATAATTGAGATCACACAGTAAAGTTTGTGTCTTAGCAAATTATGTTGATGTAGCTAGGTTGTGTGGAGATCCTCTTATTTCCGTCAATGAAGTAATATTCTTAATAGTAGGAACACTAATAGTTCTATTATATTGGGCATCTTTAACTCGTGACATTCTTCTCATGAAGGTCTTAGTGCCCTAGTCTTGTACTCTGATAATTGTTACTTGTTCTTCAACTCTCTTGAGTATTGTGATGACCTTGATACCCGTTGCTTTCAACTTTGGCTTTGTGAACTGAGCCCTTTACGTTGGGTGTGGTATTACTCAATACAGAATCAAGGGAGTTTGCGAGATTAAACAATGAATTGTTAATCTCGTGTGGATTGGTTTTTGCAATTAGGTAGTCAATAATTGGACTACTTTACAGTGACATAAGAGTAGTAAAGATGTCATTTCTCTTATGTTGTCAAAACGGCAAGTTATAATGTGTATGGCAACCACAAGGTTTCCGACATATCAATGTCACCATTCACTATGAATCAAGGAGTTTCGCAAGCTCAACATAAATGAAAATCTTGCAAACAGGAAAATTCAAGGGTATTGGGAATGATCAACTCGGAAGGAATTGTGATCTCAATAAACTAGTCAAAGGATGAAATGTTTTGTACATGACATAAAAGAATTCAAGGTCTGGTTTCTATTATGTCATCAAAATACAAAGATGTCCAATACATGGTATCCAAAAGGTCGTCGTACAAAGCAAAGTTACCATGCATTACCCGTCAATGGTTTCTCAAAGAATAATATCGCGAATAGAAAGAACACAACGTCCTTGCGAGGTTTAGAAGTCATAAAGAGACTCCTCACAAACTAGAAATAATCAGCTTTCAGCAATCAAGGTGATTGAGCCTTAACAAGTCAAGAATAAATACTCAACTGTGTTTCGGTCGCAAGGTGCATCTTGAAGTTGATCGATTGAGGAAGAACCTCTCGAATCAAGAGTATGAGTGTTTACACAACCACGACAATTGAACCCACACAAATAAAGGATGAGGGTTCAACTCATAGTTGTACTATAAAGAGGATTGAGTAATCGATTTCCCTAGTATTACTCAATAAAGACTATCAGACATCACCTAAGTACTTGAATAGAGATACATATTCTTGCTCAAAGTTAATTAAGACTCATGTATTATGATGCATTACAAACCGGATGATGTTATGCAGACACAATGTAATCCCGGGAAAAACTATGCAGAAGGTATGATGCATTCATCTTTGTGTGTTGAGCAAAAGTATGTATAACGATTCAGATACGATAAGCACTAGCTTATGTTCACAATATTTGAATCAACTTGCTCATGAGAAGTGTTGGACAAGGAACATCCTTCTCATAGGTTGATCAAGATAGAAGGATTCAAGTCTAACCATGGAAACAAGGAGTAGTGAGCAATATACTACACAATCTTAACCTTCGTAACTTGCACACATTTAACAAGTATATCCACTTGTATCCCATGGTCCTTGTCGTATCTGCCGAGTCACAGACTCATCTTTGCTCGAGAAATCCTCTAACTAGGTTACCTTGATGACTTGGTACTATTCATTATGGGGTCAAAGGTTCTAGAGTCCACGTAGTGGTGTTTCGCTTAATCTTCTCTTCAATCATGTAGTGGTGATTGACATCTTCCATGCTAGCGCTGATGAAGTTGAGGATGCAATCCGTCTATGAGGTGCTAACCTCGTACTTGAAATTGGTTTCTCTTGAATATGTAATTTCTCGATCACTTTAAGCTACTTGGATGTACACCTTCCCCCTTAACATTTTGAACTAGAGGTTGGAGAAGTTTACTTCAACTAATCCTTATGGGAAGGTTATGTGCAATTCCTGGAAGTAAAACCACTGCTCAATCCACTACACATTGTCTAACACCAGTTGCGGAGCATGATCAATGATCCATGAAATTGAAACCAAAACTGATCGAAATTCGAAATTTGAATCACTGTCCAGGTTCTGGTACAGCCGACCACTATGGAGAGTTTCAAATTTTTCAACCAATTAGAGCCAGGATCTTGATTGGAGTTAAACTGCAAAGTTGCAGTACACTCGATAACCTTTCCAGCATGTATTTATTTGCCATCAAAGCATTCCTGTTTGAGGAGATATGGCTTTTGCAATTTGACAGTTTTCCTGGAAATTTGGGCAGCACCTCCTTTGTTTATGGCTGATCTTGTTCACAGTTTCCAGATATATAAACATCAAAAGTTGCAGATGTCATACACTACGACATTGTTATATACATCCTCAGGGTTCCAAAATTGTAAAACACAAAGCAATTAGATGATTCTCCTCGAAGGTATGGTCAAAACAGTAACTGAATGTAAATCTGTCCAGATTCTGTGCCGTCAAGACACCTTCGACGATACTTTGATTTAAACCCTGTTATTGAGAGTTTTAGCCTTAGTTTCGAATAGAAACATGTTATAGGACTCCTTAAGCTTTCCATAGATGTACATATATTCCTATGTTGCTGTTCAAATTTAGGACTTATGTCTGTTCAAACTTCACAATTTTCCTGGCTGGTTCATGTAGCACATATACTTTCCAGTTTTTAACTCAAGTTTATAAATACTTCTGATCCGAATTTGGGGCAACAATGAACTACGAAGTTGTAGAATAGATACTTACCTTTCCGAAAATACATCACAATGGCCTAGAAGAGTTTTCTACGAAGAGATATGGCAAAAATACAGCTGCTGGTTACACAGTTTTCAGCACAGCAGGATTTGTGATTATGATGCACTTTCATCGTCTTGAAAAGATCTTTTGGCTTCGTGGTCAATAGAAAACTTATAGAAGATTTAAAGCTTTCCAAAAATTATTTATTTTCCCTCATAGCATCTCTGGTTCAGGAGATATGGAGTTTTAAAGTTTGACTATGTTCCCAGATTTTAAATGAAATTTCAACAGAACTTCCTTTGTTTCCTGCCGATTTTGTCCACAATTTTTAGATAGTTGAACAACAATATTTGCAGAAGCAATTTATTACGAACTTGTTACATCCACCCTCATGATTCCGGAATGCATTACATGAGGTCATTCGACTCTTCTATAGTGAATTATAAGCAAAACAATGCGATGTACAGAACTGACCTAGCTGCTGTCCAGAGTTGACAGGGTTCTGAAATTCGAGTTATTTATCAAGTTACAAGAGGATTATGGCCTGGAGTTCAATTGAAAAGTTTTAGAGAACTCTCTACACTTTCCAACCATGTAGGATAGGCCTGCATTAGTGAGTTCCACACGAAGTTATGGTCAAAAATGCGAGGTGTGCAAAACTGTTCCAGTTGCTGTACATCCTCGACAAGGTTTGGAGCTTTGAAGATTTGAATCAGTTAAAGGTGGATTCTGTTCTCGAGGTGAACAAGAAACATTCAGAGGACTTCCTCACTTTTCCAACTATAGAACATACACTTATATTGAGTTAATAACTTGGAAGATATGGCGGTCTGAATATTTATCGATAATCTGTATGTATCTGCTAGAAGCATAATGAGTATTTATTTCAACTCACAATTTGAATTAATTTTGTGCCGATTTGGGAGAAACTTTGAATTACAATATTATAGCACTACTCTTACCCTTTCCAAGACTGCATCCCAATGGTCTAGAAGAGTTCACTACAGGAAGTTATGGCAAAAATACAGAGACTTTTGCAATGGTATAAGCATCTGGAGTAGTTTTGGTAGAGTTCAAATTTCACCAAATTATCATATCTTTCTGTCTTAGTGGTTAACAGAAAGTTTGGTTAGGTCTTCAAGAGCTTTTCATCCATATATCATACCCCTGTGTTCTCTAACAACTAACCAAGATTGCAACCTGGCGAAGTTGAGCAAACTTCTGCCAGAAACAAAGAATCTTGGTTCTACACCTTCGTCGAGTCGAAATTCAATTTATGGAGTCCAAACATACCAGCAACTGATAGTTGTACTTTCCAAAACATCATGCATCCATACTGTCATGGGGGATGGTCAATGTATCAAATGTGATACTGACGGTACTACGTGCCTCACCAAATAAATCTAACCAGTATATCCGGATTCATCTATAGGTGGCCCTAGTATCGTTCACTCGCAAACGTGTTCTACACGGGTCACTACCGTAGTTATTGTAGCTGCAGAAGACAAACAATCCCCTGTCACTCCATCACAGCTCAGGGGCGGCACGGGGAAACACAACAGGCAGTCACAATAATATATATGAAAGTAAATGCATACAATTCTGGTGTGAGTCGCCCTTGAGTGAAGTCATGTCTCGAGGTACGTGGTTGTACTACGTTTGTACAGCAAAGACTCCTGCATGAACCAGCTAATGCACGCTCGGGCATATGTGTTTTGCATGCTCCCATAGAACATGAATAATTCTAGAGACGCATACTATTGGGTTATCCACCACCCGACGGGGGCTCCCACTAATTTTGAAGCACGCTGGGGTACCACATGTCATATGTCCTCAGAAACATGGAGAGTTTCAGAGACTCATATTGACTTTCTATGTCAAATCACGAAAACAATCACATACCACATCTCGTATGGAAGAGCTTACCGAGATTGATTCGCTCTCAGTGGCGGACTTTACCTCTACCTGACGTTGGAGCGTCGTTACAGAAATATAATAACAAGTATGTTAGTATTGCCACCTTTATATCTTATACTAGTAATACTCCTTAGTGGGCATATAACTATTTCCTCACTCATATACTCCTAAGTTTTTGAAAATATGCTCTTTTCAGGCACACTGTTCCCAATGATGCTCTGATACCATGCTGTGAGGACTGGGGTCCCGACATCTGAGGATCTCATTGGGTGGTGTCGTGCTATGTGACACCCAACAGTATACATGAAAAGAACAAGAATAAAATACAAATCAAGTCTTTCATTTATAAACACAATGGAAGTTTTTACAATACTAAATGAAGAAAAGAGTCTATACATCGTAGCTACGCTCTCAACTCTAGCTATGCAAAAACAAAGTCGTCCATGCCCTTAGGACGCTTCGCACTAGCAACACTCACTCTCCTAATCACGGCGGCGTACAGGGCTCCCACTCAGCCGTGAACCCTTATGAGGGTAAGGCATTGTCATCAAGCCCTTCATCAACGGTATAACCTGCAAAAACTCGTTAACTGCAAACGTGAGCATAAGGCTGAACAAGACTGACCCGCCTCACTAGACATATGCAAGGTAAAGACTAAACATAGGTAAGAAATAGCATAAGTAGACTCGCCTACAAGTGAATCCTTATAGTCATGTTTTAATTAGCAAATGACATTCCTCAGGCACGGCACATCATAGACTCTGATATCAAACAAGAAACGCTTTGTCGATGATATGACATTACCAAAGCACATAATACTATTACATGTTAAGTGTTCAAACACTTTAAACTTTAATTTTGCTATCTCTAATCCATACAAGTTGCAATACAATAATAATCATGGCAACAATTATATAATAATTGCACTACTCTTTAGTACTACGTCACGGCGCAGTGAACAAACGGTACTCAAATAACCGCGAGGGACGGTGATTGCAATCAGTGGACACCAGGATAACATGTCACGCACACCCCGTGCATAAGGAGCGTGCCATGCTCCTCATCATGTCATACACAACAACGTTTCATAAGAGACTCAAACGTCGAACCGGTGCCACCATCGCGGGCACAAGGTCCCCACATGGAGCGTGTCTGTGCCCGCCGGCAAATTTACACCTTACTACCCTCAACCCACCACTATCGACTGTGGGCTATGCCTCGACATCCAAGTTATCAAGTTACATTGGTTTCCTGGGTTCCATATGCCTAGTATGCATCCGGTACAGTTCAAACTTGTCCAGCAGGGCCACACACGGATCGGTCCTCAATCGACACAAGCAGGGCTACGCACGTGAGACCACGTCTCGCTGCATCCTATCCCGCTGCTTGGTCTCAAATTCATATTCATAAACCATTCTTTGATAAACTCCATCCCGTGTGATAAAATCCTATCTCGCGAGTCAACTCCAACTACTCGACTTCTACCAGATTGCTCAAAAAATTAGCATGGCATTTTCTACTCATCAAGTTGTAGACCCCCCAATACTCCATGGGATTTGTGGGTCATGCAAGTGGAGTAACAAGCACCTTAGCCCTAATGCACAAGATTCATCCTAGACATATGTGATACAAATAACAACTTTGAAATAGCACTTAAATGCAAACTGGAGCTTGCCTTAGTTTGCGACTCGATTAAATGTCAATGGTTAGTGGTCTTCTTTCGGGACTCCACCAAGGACTTCAATATTGTGACTCCTCAGCTCCTCCTCCAAGTGAAGCCCCTCGTCGATCATCTCCATCATGTTTCCTATTGACATGATTATGCATATAAGAAAAACAATGTAATATAATAATAGACTCAACGTGGTTCTATACACCTTAAGAAGGAGAAGCTTGACTAGGAGGGATAGACATGTCTCTGTTCTAAGGAGAAACAGAGGATGAGGCAAGGTGGACATAATAGTGTTGAGGTATGAATTGAAAGGTGCAATGACGGCACACATTGCAACTTAACAATCAACACTTGGAGCTATGCCACGTAAGATTGATAAGACTGATTGGTGAAGAAGTGTTCGACTGAATAGTGTAAGAATGATGAAGGGATCAATGTGAAACATAGCACGATTAAGGTATAAAAGTACTATGCAAAGCATAAGATTGAAACTCTGTATTTAATCTTATGACTGAAGAATTGAAGTCGTCTAAGGACTAAAAGACGATCTACAAAGTTTCTAAAGACTTAGGAGGAACACATTATGAGTTTCTAAAGTGTTCTAAGACTCTTACTCTACAATACCTGGGTGTTGTAAGGAATCAATTCTAAGGTTCCTATGATGAGAACGACTAATAACCAATCTACAAGAATTAGATGGACCCTTGATAAAGAGCTTAAAGTCAAGGAAGAGACATCAGAAGACAGAGGTAGCAACGGGACGAATGAACAAGTAGTCAACCTCCGTCACTAAACAATATGTGCAAGACTACGAAACACTAGTCGCACTACCTTGCTATCCTTATAAGCATGCTCACCTTGTTCATTTCACCGAATATCTTGGGTGTGTTCTTGATCCGGTCACTTCATCAACATTCAAAGAGCACCTTGGCACATATCCTTGTCGATTGCCACCCCACAACAGACCTGCATCCATAGAACAACATTGAACATCAACACATTTGGTTCCTTCCTTGTAAACATTTCATCGATCATCTTCGCTGCACCTTTGATCCCGTCATTCTTGCACAATTTAGAGGTTCTAGAAGTCGATCTGCTTTTGTCCGATAAGTCGCCAGCGTGTGCCTGCATCCCAGATCAGTGCTGGTCACATCACAATTTTATTTGCCTTGCAGACATTTCATCGAATAGTTTGGTTGTACCATTGAATCGAACAAACTTGCAGCAATTCAGAGCTAACCTTGGACAAACTGTCATTTTCATTGCATCAACGATGTGTTCCTGCATCTCATCCATCACTTACATCGCTCGCCTCATTGGTTGGACATAGACACAGCTCGGAACATTGCGATGACGCTATGAAGATGATAGCATCGGGGCAGCACAAGTCGAACCAGCGCAACCACATGCACGGGCTTGCCAGTGGCGCAGAGTTAGACTTGGAATGTGCTGCAGAGGTATCGTGTGATTGAGACGCGCAGTGGCAGCATGAACGGCCGGCGTCATGGACGGCGGCGTGGACGACGATCACCGTGATGACCATGGCACTTGGCAGGTGGGCAGGGCAGCACAACTGGGGTCACCGTGGACATGACACGCAAGGAAACCAGGCGCGACATGAGCGGGATGGATGGGAGCTGGACCGACGAGATGCAGTGGAGGCGCGATCTGGCAGGGGACGGCGCGGCGCGACATGACGCGCCCGTGAACGGGAGTAGGACGCGAGCGCGGTGGCGCTGGGTGTGCAGGCGCGGTTCAGGGTGCGCGCGGCGAGACACCAGCAGGTGGCCGGCGTTGGCAATAGCGGCATGCGACCGGGATAGCGAGCAGAGGCGGCTGTGAGGTGTTGTGAGGAAAGTCAAATTGCACGGGGCAGCACGGGCGCGTGTAGCGAGGCGGCCAGACCGGCAAGCAGCAGGCTCGCGACTCGTGCGACGCGAACCGGCAGTGGAGGTGCTCTCCGTGGTAGTCGCAGGCACCACGTGGGCACGAGTTGGAGCACCGGCGGGAGGTGGGTGAGAGCTGGCGAGCAGCAGTGGCAGCCGCGGCACCGGAGAAGCGTGCGGTGGAGGCGCTGGCGAGGCGCTCAGACGCTAGCGGAGAGCCGGCGGACGCTGCGGTGCAGAGGAGCGCGGAGGGAGGCGAAACTTCGTGGCGGGTCAGGACGCGGCCATGGCGCACGGCGCTTGGGGGCAGTGCCGGTGAGGAGGCCACGTGGCGGCGAGCAGGGAGGTGAGCCGGCGATCGGAGTGGGGCGAGCGGCATGCCGTGGCGTTTCAAGGAACGCACAGAGCTGGGAGGAGGCGCGTAGAAGAAGCCAGATCTCATTTCTGTAACTTGTGATATGTCTAACATGTGGGCCCCACCACTTGATATTATCCCCTTTTCCTTTTTCCCAGATTCAAAACAATGTTTAAATGAGCTCAACACAAGATAACATGGTGTTGGTTATTTGATATGTGGATAATCCTTTTTTTTGAACTGAAATTGGGAATTTAATAAATTGAATTTCAAATTCAAATTTAAATTTGAAAGCACCCTAGGCTTTTGATTTTATTCTTTATCTATTTTCTTTTCTAAAAACCAATAGAAATCCTAAATAATTGGCCTTAGTCAATTTAGGGTCCTAAGTCCTACATTTTGTAAGTTCAAACTTTAAATTGAATTTGTTTGGATTTTTATCCTTACTAACACAAATTTATAATGGGTGCCACGAGTCGAAGCAGAGAAAGAGCACGTGGGCACTACCGGGATCGACGATAAGGACAACCTCAAAACTAGCTTGTGCGTGAAGCATCCTTGGCACAGACGTTGAGATGGTTCACGGTAAGCACGAGTAGAAGAGGAAACCAAACGACGTTTGATGAGAGCTAACTGGTGGGCCACCCCATAAGTGGGCCCCACCCAAGTTGTTATCTTCACTCGAAACACCACGATGATGCTCAAGTCGAGGTTAAACGGGAATTTGATGTAACACCCAAAGCTTTAACAGTTTATGTGACATTTCTCATTTTTAACAATTCCTCATTTTCGTGATCATTGGGTAACTAACATGATTTCATGTGAATTCGAATTACAAATTCCACTTTACGAAAATATTAAGTTCACATTTTCGTGTTCTTGCTCTACTCAAATGCGGCTTTTACATAGCTATCGAAGATGTGCCGGAAGGCGAACCCGTCCTTGCGGGTACGTTTTTCTACTCCAAAATCCCGTAGTCATATTATTTGACTCCAGTGCCACCCATAATTTCATTAGCCAATCATATGTCATCAAATACCAATTACCTATCATTCCTTCAAAATGTCCATATTTGATTTGCTCTGCGGGTAGGATGGTCTATAGAGCACCACTTCAGTTGGGTGGAAATTTATATCTGACTCCTCTAATTATTTTAGAGAGTCAGAAGCTTGACGTCATCTTAGGAATGTCGTGGCTACACCGTCATGGTGCCGTTCTCAACATTGTTCCACGTGTGGTCCATTTGAACTCTCCACTACATGAACCATACACTCTTATTCTAGATCGCCTTATCCAAGAAATTCTAGACACATACAACACGGAAGCCACAAAGCTTGAGGACATTCAAGTGGTCCGTGAATATCCGGACGTGTTTCCTGACGACCTTCCGGGTATGTCACCAGATAGGGACATCGTGTTCAAGATTTAACTTATTCCGGGAACCACGCCTATTTCTCAAAGGCCATACAAAATGGCACCAAATGATTTGGCGGAATTAAAGGAGTACTTGAAGCACCTGCTGGACAAAGGTCTCATACGCCCAAGTTCATCACCTTGGGGCTGCTCCGCATTATTTGTGAAGACGGAGGACAAGACGTAAGTCTATGTGTGGACTATCGTCAGCTCAACCCCGTGACGATAAAGAACAAGTATCCACTACCACACATCAATGTCTTATTCAATCAATTAGTGGATGCTAAGGTATTCTCAAAGATGAATCTTCAGTCCGAACATCATCAAATCAAAATCCGATCGGAGGATATACTGAAGATGGCATTCTCAATGGGATACGGGATCTATGAATATCTCATCATGCCGTTCGGACTTACCAACGCGCCGGCTCACTTCATGGATTTGATGAATTCAATGTTCATGCTAGAGTTGGACAAGTTTGTCGTGGTCTTCATCGACTACATTCTAGTTTATTCAAAATCATAGGAAGAACATTCCAAACACATGCATATCGTGCTTCAACAATTGCGAGATCACAAACTGTATGCAAAATTCAGCAAGAGCGAGTTTTGGATCAGCCAAGTGCCATTTCTTGGTCACATTATATCAGCGCAGGGCATTGCTGTTGATCCAAGCAAATTTGTGAAAGTGCTGAAATGGGAGTCTCCAAAGTCCATTCATGAGGTTCACAGCCTCCTCGGATTAGCGGGATATTATCAGAGGTTCATTCCGAGCTTCTCAAAAATCGCTAAGCCACTAACGGAGCTGCTGAAAAAGGGGACTAAATATATTTGGAGCAAGACATGTGAAGATGCATTTCAAGCATTGGTAAAACATCTCACAACAGCCCCAGTGCTAGCTCAGCCGAATATGACCAAATCTTTCGACGTTTATTGTGATACGTCTGGCATTGGTCTCGGCTGCGTGTTAATGCAAGAAGGCCACGTGATGGCATATGGCTCACGGCAGCTCCGAAATCATGAGCAGCATTATCCAACTCATGACCTTGAGCTTGCTGCCGTGGTGGCCTCTTTGAAAATGTGGAGGCATTATTTACTCGGAAACCTAGTGCATCTCTACACCGATCACAAGAGTCTCAAATATATCTTCACTCAGAATGAGTTGAATATGTGACAGCGATGATGGTTAGAGCTGATCAAGGATTATGATATTGAAATTCATTACCATCCCGACAAGGCGAATGTGGTTGCCGATGCGCTAAGCTGCTAGTCGTCAATAATTTGTCCATCACGCCAATGGACGAGGACGAGCCGAATTTATACTTGGTTGCATATGGAGCGTTATATAATATTGCTCTCATTCCTACCATACAAGAGGAGATTATGGAAGCTCAAAAGAAAGACGTGGGTATGTTGCACATTCGGCGGAGAATGAAGAATGGAGAAATGAAGTGTTTCCAGAGTGATGAACATGGTACACTATGGTTTAAAGACCGTATAGTGGTACCCTGTGACATGACACTTCGGAAGAAAATCTTGGACGAAGCTCATTTATCCAAGTACTCTATTCATCCGGGCAGCAACAAGATGTATCAAGATCTGTAAACCAGATTTTTGTTGACACGGATGAAAAGAGAGATTGCAATGTACGTATCCGAGTGTGATACGTGTCGGCGGGTGAAAGCCGACCACATGAGGAAAGCCGGACAGCTGCATCTATTAAATATTCCGGCTTGGAAATAGGAGGACATTAGTATTGATTTCATTGTCGGATTACCTCTCACATTCCACAAGCATGATTCGATTCGAGTGATAGTTGATCGACTAACCAAATCAGCTCATTTCATCCCAGTACATAAAAAGTACATTGCCAAAAAGTATGTGGAGTTGTATATTGCAAGAGTCATGTGCTTGCATAGAGTTCCCCAGACAATTATTTCAAATCGCGGTGCGCTCTTCGTTGCTCGTTTCTGGGAGCAGCTGCACGCGTTGTTAGGGATGAAACTGATCACCCGCAGACTGACGATCAAATTGAGCGGGTGAATCAAGTTCTTGAAGATATGCTACGCGCTTGTGCCATCCACAACGGTAAAAATTGGGATGATCATTTACCATTGGCAGAGTTCTCATATAATGATGTCTATCAAGCTAGCATCAAGATGGTGCCGTATGAAGCTCTCTACGGCCGCAAATGTTGCACACCACTCAGCTGGTGTGAATCCGGCGATCGAGTGATATACGGTATTGATCTCGTGAATGAAGTTGAAGAACGAGTGCAAGTGATCAAAGCCAGTCTCAAGGCTGCTCAATCTCGGCAGAAAAGTTATGCGAATAAAAGACATCGACCTCTCCACTTCGACATCAGAGACCATGTTTACCTTTGTGTCTCTCCGATGAAATGGATTCATCATTTCGGAGTGAAGGAAAGATTGCTCCACGACTCATCTGTCCGTTCGCTATCATTGAAAAATGCGGACCATGGCCTATCGCTTGGAGTTACCGGCGTCACTTGCTGGTATTCATAATGTATTCCACATTTCTCAGCTGCGGAAGTACCTAAAATCCTCAGCTGAAATCCGAACTGAAGACAGTGAATCTCACTTATTCTGAGTATTCGATCCATATTATCGATGAAAAGACTCGTGCCACCAGGAACCGAACTTTGTACTTCTACAAAGTCCTGTGGAGTAACCATACCGCTGAGGAAGCAACATGGGAAAGCGAGGACTATCTCCGATCCAATTATCTGGAACATGCTCCTGTTCAAATCATGTCAAAATAAAAATCGAAGTTAACCTGTGAATTCCAAATATTCCAAATAGAATCCCTATCAAATTTCATAAAATGAAGCATATTTTCTACTCAATTCAATGTGTGCATTGAATACCATTCAAATTCAAATTTGAATTTGAATTTCAGATGAGACTTGGCCAGATCATATATTTGAATTCAGAATCAAATCTTAGATGTTTGGTTGAGCCTATCTAAAAATTTTCATGAATTTTAAAAACAAGTTGGTGGGATATTTCATTGTACAGAGAGGGATGAGGATGAGAAGGGCAGTGGGACCCACAATCAGTAGCACAATTGAAGTGAGCTGATGCTGAGCTCTGTTTCACCGCCATTCAAAGCCGCCACCGTGCACCAGCTCGACAACCAGCCATGCAAGCAGCTCGGTGGCACCTTGAGTGGAATATCTACTCCTCCCACCGTGCATCCCATTCCCTTCTCATTCCACAAGCCATCGACACTCCGTCCTCTGTTTTCTCTCCCGCCGCTGCTCAGCACCGCCACGCCGTTGCTCAAGCTTGCCGGCCGATAGAAGCAGTGTTGCATCGTGCTCTAAGAGGATAAAAGTAGCACCGCTCATTTCTCTATCTTCTCCAATCAAAGTTTCAAAGTTTCCTTGGCAGATAATCCGATATTTAAAGGTTTTGTGGCCGTCGAAGTTGATCCGCCGATGAAGAGCCTCTCTGTTCCCCATCGCTCTGGCACCATAGACCACCTCGCGAGCTGCTCTCCAAATCAAAAAGGAGTGCCAGACCTCTTCTCTCTCACGGTGAAAACCTTTCCCGAGTTCATTCTTTATCCAGCAAGTAATCGCCGTTCTTCTCTCGGCCTTCTTCAAGCCTTCATGCTAGGTCGTGAGAGCAATTCTTGTTATACGAGGCGAAATCCCTTGAGCCAGCTAAATATTAGTTTCTATACCTCCTAGCGCACCCCATGGATCAATCCTCGGTGAAAATAATGATGGAGTATTTCGAGTTTTCCTCGTCACCTTTGAAAAGCACTGCTGCTCGCTGTCGAGCATGCATTGGCTGGCCGTTATGCGGTGTTTGCACCTCTTGATCACTTTGCTCATGCACCCAGGAACCTCCCCAGCTTTTCCCCTAAGTGTTTGCGCCATTTCCGAGTGGTACCAACCATCGTTGGAACCCTAGTTCCACCGCCACCGTCATGCGCTTATCTCCGACCGTCGCCGACTCGTTTGGACCTCACCATCATGTTCCGCGTCCGATTTTAGGGCTAGGCGGCCAAGGCTAAGCCGAGAGCAGCTCGATGTAGCAAGTCCGATGTGCGCCGCCTCGGTTCCGGCGAGGAGCGCCGCCTCTGTCGCGAGGTTGAAGAAGATGGGGCGGGCCCCGCGTGTCAGCCTCTTCTTCCCTCCTTCGGATCTGCTGTGGCCACAGGATCGATTGTGGCTGCACGGGTTAAACTCTATGGCCCATATGTGGCCCAGTTATGATTGGATCATTTTAAATAGTGGGGCCCAGTTGATTAATTCAAACGTTTCCAATTACAAATAATTCCATATTTTGAGCAAACCTCTAAATTCAATTGCTCCTAGTAGAATTGCTCCAATAATTGCAATAAATTCTGGTAGACTCATCTTGATCCCAATTTTGCAGTGTGCAATTTGTTGGACATGAAAGTCCCATAATTTTAAAAATTAATTTCTTTGAGCTAACTGCTTGGGGAATTAATTATTTCTGTTCTGCTAATTGGAAATTTTCCAAATTTGGTCAGAACACTCTTAAAAGTGACCTTGAGCTCCAGTAAAAATTTCCAGTTCATTGGACTTCAATTACTGAGTGGATCAGTGTTCCAAATCTCTATGTAGTTGAAAAATTGAGAAATGTACAGAAACATTTCCAGAATTTTCCCAAACTTGTAAAATCAATTCCTCCCTGTAGGAAGCTCAGAAAAAAATGAAACAAATTTTCATAGAACCAGTAGAACTTCATATACTAAGATCATCCACTGTTAGCTATGTTAAAGCTACAGATTTAGTACAAAAATTTAGAGAAGCCTTTTACTTGTTGGAATTTTAGAGACAAAAGCTTCCTTGAACATCCCCAATTCTTTGTCAAGTTCGTCCTCATGGAACCTAATATCCACTGTAAAACTCCCAAAGGCAATTAAAATCATTTTTTTACCTGATCAGTGTTTATAAAATCTTTTATATAGTTTCACTATCACTCATGTACTTTATATATTGCATATCATATAGCGACCGAGATCGAGGAGGAGCTGGAAGCGTTGGACATCATCATCCCAGGAGCTAACTTCGATACTGAGTCACAGCCAGGAAAGCCCCGGTTTGCATTTAAGTGCTATTTTAAAGTTTCTATTTGTATCACTTATGTCTAGGATGAGTTTTGTGCATTAGGGCTAAGGTGATTGAAACTTCTAACACCCTCATTTTCATGCATCATGCCCTGCATCTATCATTAAATATGTTTAACATTGAGAAACATAAAAAGGAACAAGTTTAAAATGAATTAGAAACAAAAACAACACTTAAGAATTTTGGGAAGTGCGGACTAGTCTGATTTCGGTGCGGACTAGTCTGATTTTTCTCTGACTTCAATCGGGCTTCTCCGTTTGGCTGCGGGCTAGTATGTTTTTCTCTCTGGACAGTTTTGGACTTGTCCGGTTCTATGCGGACTAGTCCAGTGTTCCAATTCCTTAGAAATTTTTCTAACTCCTTAGACTTGTCTGGACTTGTCCTCTATTCCGGCAGATTTGTCCGTTTTCCCCTCTGACAAAAGTCGGACTTGTCCGACTTTAGCCACACTTGTCTATTTTTCTCCTCTGGATAAGTTCTGACTTGTCCGATGTCCATTCCGATCTTGTCTGATATCTCTCTGTCTAACTTTGAACTAGTCCGGCCCTTTTTGGACTTGTCCAGTAAATCGTGACTTTGAGTTGATCTTTTGTTTCATGACTTGTTTCTTGGATTTTAGATTAAGTGGGCCTAGGGACATCCTGCCTAACTCTTTTAAAGCGCATGTGGGACTCTAAACTGACCGCTACTCATCTCAAACTCGAAATCCACCCAACCCTAGCCCTCCACCTCTATATAACAACCCCAACCCTTGACTTAACATGCTTTTACTTCAATTGAAGTCCACCAAACCCTAATTCGCGGGTGCCTCCACCAAGGAGGGAGAAGGATATCCCTAGCAAGAAGAATAAGAGGAAACGAAAGAGAATCAAGATCTCCATCAAGTTTTTGTTCTTCATCGACGATGCACCTTCAAGTCTTCATCAACTCTAGATCTTCAAGATCTAACTGTTGCCTCCAAAACCCTTGATCCATTGGAGTTCTAAACACCTGGTATACCTTCTACTTCCTTTTTTCTCACATGAAATCAACCCCAATTCTCCAAATTCACATCGATCTAGAAAAACCCTAGGCCAGCCGGACTACTCCAGCCCTACTACGAACTTGTCCGATCTAAATCTAAAGTAGTTCGAATCAATTCCACACCTGTTGAAACTTGTTAAAAGTTATTAGAACTAGTTGGTAAACATTATTATCAACTTATTAACTAGTTTTGCTTCGAATTTGCATTAATCATGCATGTCATGACATATTGAGTAATATATGTGCATTTTTTTACTGTGTTTCTTATCTTGTGTGTTGATGCGCGGTTTAGACGGATTTGTGCTAGAGAGTGTTGCGGAGGATCTCCAGCACAAGGAGTTTGAAGTCTTTGATCCTAATCAAGCCCAAGAGCAAGGCAAGTGTCCATGATCATATTGATGTTGTTTTTAAAATAAATGTTTTGTTTGCAAAACTGCATGCTTGTGTAAATTTGATGGGAATCCTAGGTACATAAAGTAGGCAGGCACATTTATCAATTCAAAAGATATCACGGTGTACTCATAAGATCCATACCGTGTCCTAAAAGCAGTCTTGGGTATATCCGATGGTCTGATCTTCATTTGAAAGTATCCTGACCTCAAATCGATCTTAGAGAAGACACAAGCACCCTTCATCTGATCAAACAAGTCTTCTATGCGGGGCAAGGTGTACTTGTTCTTGATGGTCATTTCATTGAGAGCTTGGTAATCCACACACATTTTTTGCAATCCATCCTGCTTATCCACAAAGAGAACGGGCGCTCCCCAAGGTGAAGAGCTTGGGCGAATAAAACTCTTCTCTAGTTGATCTTGAATCTCCTTCTTGAGCTCCGCTAATTCCTTAGGAGGCATCCTATATGGCCTCTTAGCTATAGGTGCAGTTCCAGGTATTAAATCAATAGTAAATTCAATGTTTCTATCAGGTGGCATACCTGGCAACTCATCCGGAAACACATCCAAAAATTTGCACACCACTGGAATCTCCCCAATTGCGACACCGTCCATATGGTTCAGCTCCAATTGCTTTGGTGCATGTTGAGATACTTCAAACTCTATGGTGATCCCTTCCTCATTGGTCAGGTTCACCATCTTTGTGGCACATTCAATGACTACAATGTGCTTCCTCAACCAGTCTATACCAAGTATAATGTCCAATCCTTGAGAATCCAAAACAATAAGGTTGGCGAAGAAGTCTACCCCCTTATTCTAAGGCTTACTTTTGGACATACTATATTTGTCCTCATCTCCCCTCCAATGGACTTAACCAATAAAGTAAACTTCATATGAGAGATAGGCAAACAAAACTTGGCAACATATTTTGATGCAATGAATGAATGTGATGCTCTAGAATCAAA
This sequence comes from Tuctoria greenei, assembly GCA_036927565.1. Lineage (NCBI taxonomy): Eukaryota > Viridiplantae > Streptophyta > Magnoliopsida > Poales > Poaceae > Tuctoria > Tuctoria greenei. The sequence goes on from JAYESD010000006.1 coordinate 177,920,373, forward strand.
TAACATAGTCGCCGGGTTGGAGTTTGCGAGAAACCTACCAATGGCCAGTTATCCACTTGTTGAGCATCCTCTGTAGAGACATGGTTCATGTTGCCATGAGCAAAATTGTGTTGTCCACAAATCCCTTGCGGCTGTCCTCCATTAGGTCTTGGGTTCTGTCTTGGCGCATTACTTCCTTGACCAAGGCCTAACTTAGCACATTGATGCGCAAAATGTCCAGCTAGCACTTCCTAACTCCACCAGAATTATTGGGATGAGCTTGGTTCTGAACATTTGCACTAGAAAAGTTGGCACGAGGTGCATAAGGCATTGGAGGCCTAGGTGCTTGCATAATAGGGCGTTGCTACACAAACTGAGTTTGGCGCTGTGCATATCCAAGGCGATGAGCAAGCGCAGGAGAGCTGAAATATGGCGCATTGGGTGGTGCAAAGCGAGGGCGCACATTACTTCTTTGTTGCTGTCCTTGATATGGCACCTTCCTCTTGTCGTCTTGCTCCATCTCACGGACCTTGTTCTCAACCACAATTGCTTTGTCCACAAGCTTCTGGAAGTTGGCATAGTCACAATTCAGCAATTGTACTTGGATTTCATTATTCAAGCCCCTCATGAACAAGTATTGCTTCCGGCTGTCCCTCCTCACATCCTTAGGCACGTACCTTGAGAGTTGAGTGAATTTATTGAGATATTCACCCACGCTCGACCTTCCTTGCCTAAGGTTCTCAAATTCCTCTCTATTCAAGATCATAACACCCTCCGTCACATAATGAGAATGAAAGCTCTCCTTGAATTCAGCCAAAGTAATCCTCTCTTGGTTCTCATGAGCAATGCATAGCAAATCCCACCAATCGGCAGCTGCTCCAACCAGTCGATGAGACGCAAATAGCACCTTCTCCCGATCACTGCATTTGACAATAGCTAGCTTCTTCTCCACAAACTTCAGCCAATAATAAGCATCCATAGGGTCAGCGGCTTGAGCAAAGGTTGGCGGTCTGGTCCTCATGAACTCTACCAATCGGTTATGAGGAGGTGGGGGTGGCGGTGGAGGCATGTGCGGCTGATTGTTGATGTTACCAGCCTGCAGCTATCCCATAGTCTGTATCATGGTCTGCATGAGCTAGTTCTGTATAGCCAATAACTGCTCGATATTGATAGCTCCATGAGCAGGTCCTTGTCCATTGTTGTTCTGAGGTGCTTCATTGTTCACCTCCTCGTCATTGCTATCCCTCTGGTTGCGAGTCCTCACCATCTAAAGAAAAGCAGAGATAAGAATTTAGAAGACGTCCCCAACTATATGCATCAAGGGATATGAAACTAAGCAACTTGATATACTAGCCTACATGGATATGGCAATGCTAGAGCCTCCCAAAATCCTCTATTAAGGACACAAGCAACAATATATAGAAAACATCACACTAAGCAAAAACACATCGATTCCTGAGTGCTCCTATGTGCTCTAAAGTGTCCATTTTATCTAGGATGCGTCCTATGGTCAACTCGGGGCTCTGAGACCAATCTGTGACACCCGGTTCCGAAAATGAACCAAGTGAACGCATATGTGTGCCCAGGACGTTCAACACACATACACGAGTGCATTCACAAAAGAATATATAGAAAATTACCACAGAACAAGATTAATTAACCACTTTTATTACAGAATTCATAATATCCTCGAATACAAGCTCTAATGAATATTAATGACAAGTTTGAACTAATGCAGCAGAAATGAACTAACCTGAGCAAACTAAGCAACTAAGCAGCATAAGCAAATAGGGCAGCGTAGCTCCAAGCAACACCACAGGCAAAGCTGACGGCAGACATGGCCTAGAACTCCGCATTACCATCGTTATACTCCCAATTCTGACCTGCAACTATTGGTGGAGGAATTGCAAGAGTGAGTATATGTCGTAGTCAGCAAGTGTGGAAAGTATGACATATAGCTGATTCAAAAGACGAATATAATAATGGCTAAGTGCTGAAGAGTACATTAAAACATTTGAAAGCAGTATATTATATGTATGTGAAATAAACCCATCATAAACTGTGTAATTATCATAATACCGGTCCATATTTCATTACCATCAGCCATATTTCAGATTTTACCATTACCATTAACCATATCCAATACCATGATTCAATCCATAACTAGTACCAAACCATATTACCAACATAACTTGTACCAAACCATCCCAACACCAAAACCCCTCTAATCATGTAGGTCATCGAGGTCCTCTTAACTGGGAGCACGACTATCATGATAGTTTAATCACTCTGCAGAGTTTGTACCACTTTACCCACGTGTTTGTGATTTGATCACCCGTCGGCGACTAAAGAACCTCCCTTATGCCAATTACACTTCCTTTGGTGCATGGCCAGGAGATCACAAAATAGCCTTTACAAAGGGACTACTAGCATGTACAGACCCACTGAGGTTTCACAGGTGGCTATGTCTCCAATTGAGCACATCTTCAACCAAGGGCCCCCTCTTGGGCCATTCGGATCGCAGGGAGTCCCGCCAACCATATCCAAACCCAATCTGACTCTCGTTCCCCGATGCACAAAATGATCCATGCAGTACTAGCAATACCCTAATTAATCAGCTACGCCACACCCGTACTTGGCCTCATGGTGGCACTATTGTCCCGACTTAGTTTCACATGAACCGGTCCTTAGATCTAAAGCAAGCAACCACCATATCATCCAACCCATCCGCATACCAGGCTTGCTTAGATCACCCATTACCACATCATATTAACTAGTTCACTCTAATCAAATCTCATAAATGCATAATTAAGTTAAGTGGTATAGTTATTTTCCATCTCAATTAATTAAGCGAAGCAAAAAGGTAAAAAGCCCATCCCGACTCTCTGCTGTGAATTTCAGGTGGCCAGGGTGGTTAAACAAAGCTAATAAACTTTCCTATCATGAATAAGGTCTTCATGGAGTACTTGGACAAGTTTGTTGTGGTGTTCATTGATGACATTATGATCTACTCGAAGGATGAGAAGGAACATGAGGAACACTTGAGGCTCACATTGCAGAAATTGAGGGAGCACCAATTGTATGCCAAGTTCAGCAAGTGCCAGTTTTGGTTGAAAGAAGTGCTGTTTCTAGGTCATATCATCTCTAGAGGAGGGATATCGGCTGACCCCGGAAAGGTGAGGGACGTGTTGAAATGGGAGCCACCAAAAAATGTAAAAGAAATAAGGAGTTTCCTTGGGATGGTTGGATATTACCGTAGGTTCATCAAGGACTTTTCTAAGATAGCCAAGCCAATGACAGAGTCACTAATGAAGGGGAAGGCTTTCCAATGGATCCAAGCTTGTTAAGACAGTTTTGAGGAGTTGAACAAAAGGTTGACAACAGTCCCCGTTTTGATATTGCCAGACGTGAGCAAGAGTTTTGATATCCATTGTGATGCATCGAGACAAGGACTTGGATGTGTGCTCATGCAAGAAAGTCAAGTGGTAGCCTATGCATTGAGACAATTGAAGAAACATGAGAAGAATTATCCATTACATGATTTGAAACTTGCAGCCATGGTACACGCATTGAAAATTTGGAGACACAATATCCTTGGACATAGGTGTGAAATTTATACGGATCATAAGAGTTTCAAGTACATATTCACACAAATGGACCTGAATTGAGGCAATGAAGATGGTTGGAGCTCATCAAGGATTATGATTTGGGAATCAATTTTCATCCGGGAAAAGCCAATGTAGTGGAGATTCAGGAGCTCAAGGAAAGGACCCAAGAGGGGAGAGAATTCAAATTTGATGAGGATGACCATGGTACCTTATGGCTTGGAAAAAAGATTGTCGTGCCTAATGTGAGGCATATTCGGGAGACAGTACTAAAGGAGGCACATGACTCGCCATACTCAATTCATCCCGGTTGTACGAAAGATGTACAAGGACTTCAAAACACATTATTGGTGGGCTAGCATGAAAAAGGACATAGCTGAATATGTAGGCTTATGTGATGTGTGCCAACGAGTCAAGGCGGAACACCAAAGGCCAGCCGGATTATTGCAGCCATTAAAGATCCCGGAATGGAAGTGGGAAGAGATCGGTATGGACTTTATAGTTGGATTGCAACATACACAGTCTGGTTAAGATTCAATTTGGGTAATCGTGGATCGATTGACCAAGTGAGCTCATTTTGTTCCTGTCAAGACCACCTATACCACCGCGAAGCTAGCAGAGCTATACATGGAGCACATTGTGTGTCGACATGGGGTTCTGAAGAAGATAGTGTCGGATAGAGGTTCTGAATTTACCTCCAGGTTTTGGTAGAAATTGCATGAAGCATTGGGAACAAAGTTGAATTTTATTTCGGCATATCACCCTCAAGCAGATAGACAAACTGAGAGAACCAATCAGATTTTAGAGGACATGTTAAGAGCTTGCGGTTTGAAATATGGGAAAAGTTGGGACAAGAGCTTGCCATATACAAAATTCTCATACAACAATGGTTACTAAGCAAGTTTGAAGATGTCACCTTAGGAAGCACTATATGGAAGGAAGTGTATGACACCTTTATTTTGAATGAGACAGGAGAAACTCAAGTATTTGGTCCGGATTTGTTGCTAGAGACTAAAAAACAAGTCCAGGTCATTCGCGATAACTTGAGGGCAGCTCAATCAAGGCAAAAAGGCTATGCGGACAATAGGAGAAGTAAACTAGCCTATGAAATAGGAGACATCATTTACCTCAAGGTGTCACCAATGAGAGGTCATAAGAGGTTTAACATAACAGGCAAGCTAGCACCTCGCTATATTGGACCATTCAAGATTTTGGACAAAAGAGGAGAAGTAGCGTATAAGGTTGAGATGTCAGCTCATCTTTTAGATGTTCATTATGTGCTGCATGTTTCCCAGCTCAAGAAGTGTTTGAGGGAACTGGGAGAACAAGTTACAATGGAAGAGTTGGAACTAGAGGCAGATTTGACTAATGCCGAACAACTGGTCAAAATCTTGGAAACCAAGGAAAGAGTCACAAGGAACACGATTATTAGATGGTGTAAAGTTCAAATGAAGAATCACACAGAATTGGAAGCAACATGGGAGTTTGAGGATGATCTCAATAAGGAAATTCCCTTTCTCTTCTCTTCCGCGTCGAATCTCGAGGGCGGGATTCATTTTAAGGAGGGGTAGGTTTGTAACACCCACATTTTCATGCATCATGCCCTGCATCCATCATTAAATATGATTAAAATTGAGCAACATAAAAAGGAACAAGTTTAAAATGAATTAGAAACAAAAACCGCACTTAAAAATTCTAGGAAGTGAGGACTAGTCCGATTTTGGTCCGGACTAGTCTGATTTTTCTCTAACTTCAATCGGGCTTGTTCGTTTTGCTGCGGACTAGTATGTTTTTCTCTCTAGACACTTTCATACTTGTCTGGTCCTGTGCGGACTAGTCCGGTGTTATGGTTCCTTGGAAATTTGTTAAGTCTCTGGAATTGTCCAGACTTGTTTGGTATTCCACCGAACTTGTCTGTTTTCCCCTCTGACTAAAGTCAGACTTCTCCGATTTTGGCCAGACTTGTCTGTTTTTCCCCTCTAGATATGTTTGGACTTGTCTGATGTCCAGTCCAGACTTGTCCGATATCTCTCTGTCTAGTTTCAGACTACTCCGGCCCTTTTTGGACTTGTCCTGTAAATCGCGACTTCGAGTCGATCTTTTGTTTCACGACTTGTTTCTTGGGTTTTACGTTAAGTGGTCCTAGGGACGTCATGCCTAACTCTTTTAGAGCCCATGTGGGACTCTAAACCGACCCCTACTCATCTCAAACTCGAAATCCACCCAATCCTAGCCCTCCACCTCTATATAAACAACCCCACCCTTTGACTTAACATACTTTTGCCTCAATTGAAGTCCACCAAACCCTAGTTCGTGGGATCCGCCACCAAGGTGGGAGAAGGAGATCCCTAGCAAGAAGAAGAGGAGGAGGAAACAAAAGAGAATCAAGATCTCCGTCAAGTTTTCGTTCTTCATCAATAATCCACCTTCAAGTCTTCATCAACCCTAGATCTTTAAGAACTAAGTGTTGCCTCCAAAACCCTTGATCCATTGGAGTTCTAAACATTTGGTATACCTTCTACTTCCTTTTTCTCATGTGAATTCAACCCCAATTCTCCAAATTCACGTCGATCTAGAAAAACCCTAATCTGCTGTTCCTGTGCAGTGCGGACTAGTTCGGCCCTGCTGCGGACTTGTCCGATCTTGCAATCTGAATTCTGTTAAATTAAATCTAAATTAGTGCGAATCAAATCCACACCTGTTCAAACTTGTTAAGAGTTATTAGAACTAGTTGGTAAACATTAATAACAACTTATTAACTAGTTTTCTTTGCATTTGCATTAATCATGCATGTCATGACATATTGAGTAATATATGTGCACTTTTTTATTGTGTTTATCATCCTTTATGTCGATGTGCGGTTTAGACGGATTTGCGCTAGAGAGTGTTGTGGAGGATCTCCAGCACCAGGAGTTTGAAGTCTTTGATCCTAATCGAGCCCAAGAGCAAGACAAGTGTCCTTGATCATATTGATCCTATTTTTAAAATAATTGTTTTGTTTGCAAAACTACATGTTTGTGTCGATTTGATGGGAATACTATGATAGGAAAGTTTATTAGCTTTGTTTAACTCTTGTCAGTGGGGGCCCTTGGTTGAAGATGTGCTTAGTTGGAGACATGGCCACCAGTGAATCCTCAGTGGGTCCGTACATGCTAGTAGTCCCTTTGTAAAGGATATTTTGTGATCTCTTAGCCATGCACCAAAGGAAGTGTAACTGGCATAAGGGAGGTTCTTTCATCATCGACGGGTGATAAAATCACAAACACATGGGTAAAGTGGTACAAACTCTGTAGAGTGTTTAAAACTATCATGATAGCCGTGCTCCCGGTTTAGAGAACCTGGATGACCTATATGATTAGACGGGTTTTGTTATGGGGATGGTTTGGTACAAGTTATGGTTGGTAATATGGTTTGGTACTGATTATGGATTGAATCATGGTATTGGATATGGTTAATGGTAATGGTAAAATCTGAAATATGGTTGATGGTAATGAAATATGGACTGGTATTATGACAATTACATGGTTTATGATGGGTTTATTTCACATACATATAATATACTGCTTTTCAAATGTTTTTATGTACTTTTCAGCACTTAGCCATTATTATATTCGTCATTTGAATCAGCTACATGTCATCCTTTCCACACTTGCTGAGTATGACATGTACTCACTCTTGCAATTCCCCTACCAACAGTTGCAGGTTAGGACTGGAAGTATATGGATGGTAATGAGGAGTTCTAGGCCGTATCTGCCATCAGCTTTGTCTGTGGTGTTGCTTGGAGCTGCGCTACCCTATTTGTTTATGCTGCTTAGTTTGCTCAGGTTAGTTTATTTTTGCTGCATTAGTTCAAACTTGTCATTAATATTCATTAGAGCTAGTATTCAAGGATATTATGAACTCTGTAATAAAAGTGGTTAATTAGTCTTGTTCTGTTGTAATTTTCTGTATATCCTTTTGTGAATGCACTCGTGTATGTGTGTTGAACATCCCGGGCACACATATGCGTTCACTTGGTTCATTTTCGGAACCGGGTGTCACAAAACTCCAGTTTCATGACCCACAAATCCCATGGAGTATTCGGTAGGTCTACAGCTTGATGAGTAGAAAATGCCATGCTAATGTTTCGAGGAATCCGGTAGAAGTTGAGTAGTTAGAATCTACTCGCGAGTTAGGATTTTAGCACATGGGATGGATTTGACCAAAGAATGGTTTACAAATATGAATTCGAGACCGAGCAGTGTATTGGATGCAGCGAGACGTGGTCTCACGTGCGTAGCCCTGCTTGTGTCAATTGAGGACCGATCCGTGTACGACCCTGCTGGACATGTTTGAACTGTACAGGATGCATACTGGCTATATGGAAACCAGGAAACCGATGTAATTGGTTAACCTGCGTGTATAGGCTGACCCTACCGTTGTATAGGAGTGGGTTGAGGGTAGCAAGGTGTAAATCTGCCGGAGGGCACGGACACGCTCCGCGTGGGGACCTCCTACCCGTTACAAAAGGACCGGTTCGACATTTGGGTTTCCTTTGAAAGGTTGTTGCATACAACATAGTATTGAAGTGTAATTTGCTCCACTTCCGAAATGGGTGTATGTGATGTGTTATCCGGGTGTCTACTGATTGCAATCACCGTCCCTCGCTGTTAGTTGAGTACCGCTTGTTCACTGCTCTGTGACCTAGTAAATACTGAAGAAGCCAGGAGAATCTGATGTATTGAATTATAATTGTTTTGCAACTATGATTGTTATAGAATATGCTCACTAAAGTTACTTTTATTGAACCTTTAAGCTGCTTTTAACAACTTGAAAAATTAAGGATCAACATGTAGGCGAGTCATTTACTGCTGTATCTATTCTATTTTAAATATCCATGCATGTAGAGTTCCATGTTCAGGTGAGACGGTTAAGTCTTGCTGAGCCTTCGTGCTCACAGTTGCTATATTAAGTTGTTTGTAGGTAAGATGTATGAGGAAGGGCCCGAAGATGAGGCAATGCCCCCATCTGGGTATACCGCTGAGTGGGAGCCCTGCATGCTGCTGTGATCTTTTGTGTGCTGCTAGTGTGTAGTGTCCCTGGGTTGGACGACTGCACTTTTGCATAGCTTGGCTGAGAGTTTAGCTATGAGGATTACTTCCTCTGTACATTATGTATTATAAAAGACTTCCACTATTTCCATAAATAAAACTTTGTATTTTGTCATATTCTTTTCATGTGTGCTGTTGGGTGCCGCATTGCACGGCACCACCCTTTGTGATTCGTGGAATGTGTGGACCCGGTCCTCACATGGACTTTCTTATTTTGCAGGGATGAAACAGGGCTACTTTTCTCTTCTTCTTTTTTTCTCATTCTTTTGATGTAAGCATGCATTTTCTTTTTTTTTTTCTTTTTCTAATTGCCATGTCTTCGACTCCCTTTTTATGCAATAAATTTTCGAGAGAGTACTAATCATGAATGGTATGGAGTTTCTTTTTTTTTATTGTGGAATGGTGGTATGATGGAATTCTGATTACTTCTAGTGTAGAAGTATAGAATGTGTAAGTGAGGTCTTGAATTCAAAAAGTAATGAATGAAATCTCACATAGGTCTATACTAGTTTGACAAAGCTCAATGTGAAGACAAATAGCATATGCATAAGGTCTATCAATGTGATGTATCATATGGCTTTCGTTTATATTTCCAATCAAATTAGAGTAGCTTAATTCTTTTTAGAATTTCCGCGGAAATCTAAGTTTCACTTTCAAACTAGGAATAGCAGCCCTATAATAATATCATATCTCACTGCAATATAGAATTGATTAAGCTTTTGCTACCCGCAATTTCCAAATCAAGGCAAAAGCAATTTTAGCCAATGAGAGCAATATGTTGGAGAGTAGTAAGTTGTAAACTAGGGACTTAGGAAAATTAAAATAGAGCAACTATTCTTCATTTCATCTACGTGAATTCCAAGTCATTCTTACTGCACATCATTTATTTTATTTGAAAACAGATCTATCCTACTTATATTTTTTTATATGCAAGGTGGATGATGGTTGAATGGAAAATAAATATGCAAGGGGTTGATACAATTTACCTCAAGCGGGGATCCTCCCCCAAGCTTGTTCTTCACTCACCTCCGTGATGAGAGTTGAACCCTTGATGACGGAAGTATGCCACGAGATCAGCCTATTGTTGTTGCAGCGTGGAGTTAAAGTTGGTGAATTGAGCGTCCATATGTTGTTGCCAGTCTTGGGTACCTTAGACATGTCCTTGGAGAGTGTTGTAGATGTCACCCGTTCTCACTTCAAGCTCTTCCATACGTCTAGTGAGATCCATCATTCCTTGGCTATAGTCACGATGACTTCTAGCCGAAGAGAAACGACATCTTCTCATGGACATTGGAGGCAAGCTTCTAGAGCTTGAAGTGGATAGGAGTGGCTCCCATGTGGCACTTGGCCATCCATGCCAAGATGGACCTTTTGTCTCATACGATGGAGGTTGAGACCGTTCGGGTGCATCACCCGTTGGATTCTCTTCCTCTTCGTACTCATGGACTGTGGAGGTTGTCAGAGGCATGGCCGCTCTCCTTGCACGGCTTCTAGTTACCCTGCCAGAGACATTACTTCTTCATGCTTCATCGATGGGAAGAAGGTCAATGGTTATCCTCCGGCATTTGTACAAATGATAATCCGGGATAATAATATAACAAAGAGCCATCTTGATCATACTTGAAGGTATGTCCTTGCACTAAATAATCTTCATCAATTAATTCTCTTTCAATTTCAATATACTCAAATGAGGAATATTCTAGTGCTCGCACCCTAGTAGCAATACGAGTAATCAATGAACTGCATTCAATTGGCCCTGTTCTTGGAATGTAATCTAACCATTGTGTCATCATGGCAATAACTGGAGCAACTTTTATCTTTTTAATTATGGCAAATAAAATTTTCAGCTCATCATCACACACTACCCTTACGTCTTTAGGCAACATATTCATAGCCACCCATCTATGTTTCAAGCGTAAAGTAGGGTTGTGTAAGTGTCTATTCTAGGTGCACTACTGACCTCACATGTTAAATCTTGCCAAAAACTTTGTTTGTTAAACTTAGCCAAAGCGTCTAAATCTAGCAAACAACGTCTATAGAAGCCTAGGATTTCACTTAATTCTTTCCAAAGGATGTTGTATTCTTTTTGAAATAATCTAAAAGTAATACCATCACATCCTATTTTGAGTGTGTAAAGGAATTGCATAGAGAGAAGGCGTGAACCTCTCTCCTCTATGTGATCAAAGTTTTCCCATCCTAATGCACGCCAAATAGAAAAGAATTTGGAATCCATACCTATTTTGGAGATCATATCCGGATCATAAGCTTTCGTACGAGAAGACTCACGATCTTGGAGGTGCTTGCGTGTTTGATCTTCAAATTCACTTTGTATGTTGAGGTCTTCATCGTGAAGAAGTTGGTGCGGGTTGCTCCTCTCACCGGTGGGAGTGTTCTCTCCTACACTCCTCCTCCATGAACTTGGTGTAGCAATGGAAGAGGGGCGTGCACTTGAATCTCCACCATGTCTTGAGCTTGTAGTCTCCTTCCTCTTTCCAAACAACCTCTTCATTCCTTTCATGGCCACAACAAACAAGAACACAACAAGGCAAAAACTCGAAAGAGGTGATGTTAGTGAAATAAAAACCCTCGAAGAAGTTTCCCTTGAAGAACTTGAGAGCAAATTGCAAAGGCAAGCAAAAGCAAATCTTATTGAGTTGGATTTTGAGCAAGAGCATTTCAATGAAGAGCAAGAAAAACAATGTGAGCAAGAGTGACTTTGGAGAGGTATGAAATGAGGTGAAGTGTGAGGAGAAGTGCTCCTCACGGCTACCATTTATAGTGTGCACTCCCAAACGGTCACTAGGGACAAAATGTAGCCGTGGGAGGAGAGAGAGCCAAAATGGCTCTTTCCCCTACTCGGCCCAACAGGGGGGTTGGTCGCACTGACAAGTGGGCTCCCCTATTCTCCCTTTTTGCAGGTGGCTCCCCAATGGCTATGGAATTAGCACGTTTGTGAATTACCACTTTTGCAACTCAGAAAAATTGTTTTTTGAATAAAAAATCTTTTTCAAAAACCAACAATTTCCTTTTTTGTGAAATAAATAAATAAAAATTATAGTTGAGAATATAAGATTCTCAACTTACTAAGAAAAACCAAATATGCAGTGGTGAAAAATCAAACTAAATGGGGAAAACCAAATAAAGAGAAAAGAAAAACAATGAAAAGGATAACTACCAATTTAACCTATTGGCTAGGTCTTACCACCGTCCAATGAGATGGACATTCCTCCTTCATTTCTTGACATCCGAGCTTGGAGGGATGGGCTCGGACAACTTGTCTTGCTTCTTTCGCCATACCCTCTTTGGCGGCTTGGAGGACTTGGGCCTTTGGGGAGGCCCGAACTTCTCCGTCTTCTTGGGGTGTTAGCATGGACGATAATACAGGTTTTCCGCATAGATCAAATTCCTCATGAATGCAATGAGCGGGTCCACCTTTGGAGGTGTGATATCGACCTCTTGATTGTGTTTAACATTTGGACCATATTTGATACGGATCATGGAGCATTGCTCCAACTTTGGGTGAAAGTTAAACTTCTCCTCCTTGCCATTGATATGGAAGTGGATTTCCCCAGCTCCCCATCCATGCGATCCTTCGCGATGCTAAGGAATGGTTGCCCAAGAATGAGCGGCGTATCCTTCTCGACCACCATGTCGAGCACCACAAAATCCACGGGTATGAAGCAATTCCAAATTTCCACTGGAACATCTTTGGTGATACCCGCTAGATAACAGACTAAAGAGTCAGTCAATTGGTGTTGCATTGGTGTTGGAGTATGTTCTGTGAAGTTAAGATGGTTGAAAACCACCTTGGTCATCACACTCACACTTGCTCCAAGGTCACAAAGGGTCTTGTCAAAGTGGTGAGCCCCAATTGAGCATGATATTGTAGGACATCCAGGGTCCTTCAGCCAGTTGCCTCCTTGTAGAGAAATCATGTTGACATTTTCCACGTGAGGTTCGGGCTGTCCTTTCATTTGCCATTCTCTACTAGAGAAACAACAGGTACCAGTTGAGCCAACTGAGTTTCCAACATCTTGTTGAAACTCAATTGATTCTTGAAGGTTGAGGATAGTCCTTCAATCTTGGCATTAATGCCCTCGAGGGTCTTGTCATTAGCCAACAGCCTAGCCTCTTGGATAGAGTATCATTGATCTTCAGCTAGCCAACGGCAAGTTCTCCCAAGTTGGGTTGATTTCCGTTGTTGCCATTGTTGTTGTACCCTTTTTGAAAGAATGGGTGTGGTTGGCCCCACTCTTGACCTCCTGGACCATAGCCATTGTTGTTTCCATTGTTGGCTACGTATAAGGCATCATCACGGGTTTCTGGCAGTCATTGCCCAAACGGCCCGTGTTGCCACAGACTTCACAAGTGATGTGAGAGTCTAAGGCATAGGCATTGCCACATACCGCACCATTGCCTTATCCATTAACATTCTTCATAAGGAGGTCCAATTCGGCAGCGATCATGTCCACCTCCTTCAAGGTGTGCTTGCCTCGCTGGCGGGTATAGAGACGCCCATCGCTCCATCCCTTGTTTGACACCATCTTCTCAATCAAATCTTTGGCTTTGGGCACTGTCAATGAGAAGAAGGCACCTCTAGCAGCAGCATCAACATGGTCACGTGCAGAAGGGATCAGCCCGTTGTAGAAGTTTGGATAATTTGCCAATCATCCATCCCATGGTGGTGACTTGCTAGGATGCACTCCTGAAGCCTTTCCCAAGCCTCGGGAATAAATTCCTTGGCGTCTTGCTAGAAGCTGGAAATTCTTCCATGTAGGGCATTGGTCTTGCCCAACGGGAAAAACATGGTGAGGAATGTTGTAGAACAATTCTCCCAAGTGTCTACAGCACTTCGGTTCACGTAGAACCACCGTTTCACTCTCCCAAGTAGAGTGAACAGAAACATCCTAAGACGGACAACATCAGGAGATACATCCTTGATCTTAAAAGAGCTGCAGACCTCAAGAAACTGTTGCACATGAGCACTTGCATCCTCGTTAGCCTTCCCATAAAATGGGTTTGCTTGCACCATAGTGATAAGGCCAATCTTGATTTCGAATTTCACGTCTTCTGTGTTAACAATGGACCCAACAGGAACATTGTTAGAAGAGGGAGCCGGAAACTCATGAAGGGTCTTCTGGAGCATTAACGTTTTGGTTGTTGTTACAGTTGTGCTGGCTTGCTTTGCCGCTTGAAGGTTCTGAGGAGTAATGACATGAGATTGATCTCTCAGAAGGGATTCGGGATCTTCAACAAAGTTTTCCGGCAAGCGGAAACCAAACATACACTACCCTATTTTCACATAAAATGCGAAAACAAAGAAGGGTTATCCTACTAAAATCTACCAGGGTCCTTATCCTATTCACTCAATCATGCAATACTTCGACTGCCTTCCCCGGCAACGGCGCCAGAAATTCTTGTTGACGGTTCCTACGCACTACTAAGCATTCATCTCTAGCAGTTGTGCCAAAAATTCTTGTTAATAGATTTTAGATTATACTTGTAAATCCGCAAGCGCACGGAAGCTATTGATGTAGCATTTCCCCTCTAATAGTATTCCCAAAGAGTTTCATTTATATTCTCCCATAGGAAGGCTAGATGGAATTAAAGCAATCATCAAATGGAGAGGCAAGGTTTATCTAGGTAAGGTTCTAGCAAGGATGTATAAATGATAGTTGGAGTAGTGTGACACACGCAAGAGCATTCGATCCTAAGGAGATAAATGAGGTAAAGAGGGACTAGGCTAAGGGTTAGATAGAGACTCCTACTATGCTTCTAATGTACATACACATAGCCCAAGTTAGTTACTAGTGATCATGTTAATTATGAATTCTCATGCTAAGTGGATTAACACATCGGGCACGGGTTTACCCCTAGCAATACTAGGATGTCTCCTGCCAAGAGTCTGTGGCATAGCCGAATGTGGAGGATTACAAAGAACAGATAGGGCTGTCACAACCTACTACCTACCTCCTCAATCCGTGGGTCTACGAGACATTCAACGCTACATTCTATCCTAGCACCATGCTAGCATATTAAGTAATTATATTAAGAGCCTAGGCACAAGCCATCCTAAGGTAATGAACTAAATCATCGTTGAACCAATGTTAATTCATAGCATAAGTGATTCATGTTAACATAATCATGTCATAGATAATTATAGTGAGGGTTTGTAGTATTTATGATGACGTAATGATAATGGTATAGCATAATCATAAATACTACTCATACCACATACATGGAATCCACAATCAAACAAGGAATGCTTCATCCAAGTATATGACCAATAGAAGACTAAAGATATCATCTTTATTAAGAGCAAAGTCACAATACAAATAGGAATATAAGAGCCATACCTTTCCCAATTAGGAATTGGGAAGAGACTCCTTCTACTCCTCTCCTACTTGGACTATGGACTAGAGACTCTCCTCTCTACAGCCTATACTCCTCTAAACCTATGGAAACTAGTGGATACAATGGATGAATACTCAAGTGGTGTGTGTTGGAGTGAGGGGTGAGGGGTCCTATTTATAGCTTGGAGAAGGGTTGGTTCCCACCACCAAAAGCGCCTGAATCAGTCATCATCGTGACCAGGGCAGCACAAGGAGTTGACACGTCGAAGCTGATCGAGTTTGGCGCCACATAGAGTGTAGCCGAACGCCCTAGTCGATCGAATAGAAAGTTGGACCATTTCATGTATGCTTCCTCGGGGTGACTTCAAGGTGGGTCCCTTTGACTGATATGGGTGCTACACCATTGGATGGCCTCAGATACTTCTATTTTTGGGCCATTTGATCCATGTGGTACCACGTGTCGGCAATTCATTGGCTGGAATGTTATTTTATAGGATCCATCCCCTTGTTTCACTTCAATTCTGCATAAAATACCTACATGCACTACTTTCTCCAAGGAGAAGTGGAAATAGGTTAAATAAAAAGGTGATTTCTTCAATAAATGATATTTACTTCACATAATTGAGTTATATTGACATTTGAAATTGGTAAATAATAGCCGTCAACAGCCACGTAGGCTTTGCTCATCTCACGCGTGTTAGTGCTCTTGATCACATACGTGGGTTGCCAAAGCTTAAAGGGGGCAAAAAAATTGTGTGCTCTTCTTGTAGACATGCTAAGATGGTTGCAGGTTCACATGCTCCTCTCACAGTGACAATGACAACTGAACCGGGACAACTTTTGCACCTTGACACTATAGGTCCTTCATGTGTTCAATCTTTTGGAGATAAATGGTATGTTCTTGTGATTGTTGATGATTATTCTAGGTACTCTTGGATCTACTTCATGGAATCTAAGAATGAATCTTTTAGTCACTTTAGAACTTTATTTCTTAGATTATCAATTGATCACCCAGGATCTTTAAAAGAAATTAGAAGTGATAACGGAACCGAATTTAAAAATCAATCGTTTGATCACTTCTGTGCTAAAAATGGAATAGATCATTAATTTTCTTCAGCCTATGTACCTCAACAAAATGGTTTCATAGAGAGAAATAATAGAACATTGGTACAGATGGCTAGGACTATGCTTCATGAATATCAAACTCCTAGGAAATTTTGGGTTGATGCAATTGCAACTGCTTGTTATGTCTCAAATCGTATTTTCTTGCGTACTAAGCTAGGAAAAACACCATATGAACTTCGGATTTGACATAGGCCTAGTGTCAAACACTTTCAGGCTTTTGGTTGCAAATGCTTTCTTAACAAACGTGGTAATTTTGATAAATTTGAACCTAGATCTGTTGATGGCATGTTTCTTGGTTATCCATCTCATACTAGAGGATATCGTGTGCTTTTACTTGACACAAACAAAATTGTGGAGACTTGTGAGATTTCTTTTGATGAAGCTAGCCCAGGTACTAGCTCTAATATTGTAGGTACAGATCCATATCCCAGGGGGAGAGTATTTCCATCGCAGAAGAGGAAGAAGTGGTGTTGCTGCATGAAAATTTAGAAGCAAATGATGTCAATCATGTTGCTGATTTTGAACCACTACCAACACCAACAGCTACTGCAACTGGTACAAATTGTCCTCAAGCCACAAGTTCTTAAATCTGTGACAAACATGAAGAAGAAGAAGAAGGAGCTTGTGAAGTGTCTACTCCCCTCCGCGTCCTCAAAGGTCATCCTGTACAACAAATCATTGGAAGCTTGCACGAACGAGTTAAAGGGTCCAGGATTTTCCATCCAAACTCTCACGCTCATTCTGCTTTTGTTGCTTCTTTTGACCCCAAAGATATATCACACGCACTCACTAATGAATCTTAGATTATTGGCATGCAAGAAGAGTTAGAAAATTTTGAAAGAAATAATGTTTGGAAACTTGTACCTCCACCTCAAGGTCACACTTTAATTAGAACTAAATGAGTGTTTATAAATAAACAAAGTGAGGATGGGGTTGTAGTTAGGCGTAAGGCTAGGTTGGTTGCTCAAAGTTTCACACAAGTTGAAGGTTTCGATTTTGATGAAACTTTTGCTTCTGTTGCTAGATTAGAAGCCATAATAATTTTGTTAGCTTTTGCTGCATCTAAAGGATTCAAGTTATATCAAATGGATGTTAACAATGCTTTTCTTAATGGCTACATAGATGAGGAGGTTTATGTCAAGCAACCACCAGGTTTTGAAAATCCAGATTCTCCTAATCATGTAAACAAACTGTCCAGAGCCTTGTACGGTCTCAAACAAGCTTCTAGAGCATGGTATGATAGGTTAAAAACATTCTTACATGAAAAGAGGTTTACCATGGGCAAGGTTGATAAAACTCTTTTTGTGCTTAAAAGTGGCAATGACTCGTTATTCGTTCATGTGTATGTGGATGATATTATCTTTGGTTGTGCTTCTCATGATCTTGTGTCCAAGTTTTTAGCTATGATGAGTTCAAAACTTGAGATGAGTATGATGAGAGAACTCACGTACTTTTTAGGGCTGCAAATCAAGCAAACCAAGGAGGGAACCTTTGTGCATCAAATGAAGTATACAAAAGACCTCTTAAGGTGCTTAAACATGGACAAAAGCAAGCCTCTTCGGACACTAATGGGAATAGCAGCAACACTTGAGCTTGATGAAGATAGTGAACCCATGCATAAAAAAGAATATTGAAGCATGATCGGGTCACTTTTGTACCTCATGGCATCAAGACCGGACATTCAATTTAGTGTATGTATTTGTGCATGATTTCAAGCTTTCCCACGTGCTTCACATCGTCAAGCCGTCAAAAGAATTCTCAGGTACTTACATGGAACCCAAGAATTTGGCATTTTTATCCCTTCTTCCTCAACCGATACTTTGAAAACTTTTTCGGATGCTGATTTTGAGGGTTGTAGGATTGATAGGAAAAGTACTTTGAGTGCTTGTTATTTTCTTGGTACTTCAATTATTGCTTGTCCTCTAGAAAACAAAATTCAGTTGCACAATCCACGGCCAAATCTGAATATGTAGCTGCTGCTAGCGCTTGTTCACAAATTCTTTAGATTGTTCAAACGCTTAAGGACCATGGGGTTGATCTAGATAATGTTCCACTATTCTACGATAACACTGGTGCCATTTGCATTGCTAAAAACCCTGTGCAATATTCGAGAACAAAGCACATTGACATTAGGTATCACTTTCTCTGTGATAATGTTGAAAAATAAAACATTGTGCTTCATCATGTCAATACCGAACAACAATTGGCTAACATTTTTACAAAACCTTTGGATTTCACTCGTATTTGTTTCATTTGTAGTGAAATAGGGGTTATGCATCCTCATGGCTTAAATTGAGGGGGAATTTTTAAAATTTGGGAAGTCTATGTGTGAATATGTATTTAAAATAATATCAACATAGTATTTTATACATATGTGACTTTGTGATTCTTTTTACATGCTGAAAGTTCTTACTACATTAATCGTGTTATACATTTCGTAGTTTTTGCCATGAATAGTAATTGAAATAATTACTTACACTAAATCTAGTCATGATGGAACTTTATTGTTGTTTTAAACTTGTTGCATGCTCACAAGTGCTTTTAATAATGAAAAATTAATCAATCAACTATCCACATGTTGAGATTTTATGATCAAATAGAAAAATGAGAAAAGATGTCAGGATCCGCCTTCCGTAGGTCCACTTGTGCATCTCATACCAATCTTTTGATCAGTCATTGGTATGCACAATAGAATAGATCGAGATCCATACAATGATTATTTATTTATAAACAATATAAGTCTTACAAAAATGATCTAGATTACATTGGACATTGCTGTGGATAACCATCAAAAAAGATAAATCCTCAGAAATAGCAGAGCAGAATGGCGCCATGCCCTACAGGTAGACTTGGGAAGTAGGACTAGACCTAATCGTCATCCTCACACACTTCATCTTCTTTGTCTTCTGATAAACCACATATAAAGCAAGAGTGAGTACATAAGGTACTCCGCAAGCCCTAACACTACTCAAGGGGAGGCGTTTCATGCATTGGGGCTTGTAGCAAGGAGAGGCCATACGACTTAGTTTTATCGAAAAGCATTTTATGCAAGGTTCTCTTTGAAAAGAGTTTTGCAATAAGAGGGAGAAGTAGTTGAATCAGTATTATTATAGTTGGCGGGCCCTGGGGAGTTTTAGGCAATCCCGTCGGTTCCCTCACTTTTAGAAGAGTCTTTAGACCCATGGACCTGATGACTTCGGCACGCATGCCAACACTTTCCAAAAACACGGCGGCCTCGACCACCCACACACACACACACTTCAAGTAGATGCACTAATGCTAATCACAGGAGCCCAGAGCATAGCGCGTCAAGACAGTGACAACAGCTATCCGGATAGATTAAGGCTCTGCAGAGTTTGTACACTTTACACATAGGCCATGCCCACCGCGGTGTGACATGACGCTCATCTCATCTTCCTCGAGTAACCCCACAATCATAGCTCGGCCCGACGTAGGGGCTATTCGGGTATCCACTACCCATCTAAACATCGAATGGTCCTCAGACCCCGTGCCATTTCCTAATCCACAGTGCCCTCTATGTCTCTCCAGGTGTCTCATTTTGTAGTCAACAGACAGGTAGAGTGAGTCCTATCCATACAGGTTCTCTGGTTGTACGAAATCACTAAGTTGAGGTCAAATGAACCGGTCCTTATATTGGTGAGGCGGCTCCATCCATCCATGGCAGAAGGACTAGTCCAGATCATATAGCACCGGAATAAACTAAAGTACTCAGCATAAGGCTATTCTAGAAAACATGGTCATTGGACTATTACTGAAGCACTCAGCATCGATCGGTGGGTTACACCGAAAATGCAGCCGTAGCTAGTATACCTCTTAGGGAGCACTCGGCATCCCATCAGCATACCTGCCTCGACCACCCTCCATCTTCACACACAAAGTTCATTAATCACCCACTCATATCCTAACTCACACCACCAAACACCTTTTAACACATTTCACAATCATGTATATAGTGTGCAATGGTTTGCGATGCGAACATCACAAAGGTTCCTAAGCATAGTACTAACAAGGGGGTGCTCACATCACTGCGATAATGCAGTGATTAAGCTGTTAGGTTGTCAAGGGGTTGTGTTGTAAAGGTCGAGGAGGGAAGGTGATAGTCACTGCTATTATCATAACTGATGCAGTGTCTTGTTTCAAGCCATTGATAGCGACTAACTACTGTGTTACTGTTTATCATTGGCTAGTAGCTAACACTGATATTCAGTCATCAACATAGCTCATGCTACCACATTTCAAGTGGCTAATAGCATCAAAATATGTAGGATTGAATAGCACGTGTAAAGCTACCAGAGGGGAGTGGTCAATGGTAGATTAAAACTTTTCAGCGGAAGCAACATAAACACCCCTCGGCAGAAAACCGATGTGTTAAAGAAAGCGTGTGCGACTAATCTAAATGAGTTCAACTATGACAAAACTAGTATAGATTGTAGATAATCAAGTCACAAATACGTCACAACAATAATCACGAAAATCCGTCGAGAGAAACTCAAGTCACGATCAAAAGATCGAACAAAGGTCAATCTGTCCTACCCGAGCAAAACAGTTCTGGAGCACTGCAACGAAACTCGTGTAGATCAGAAACGACAAATCCAATGACCATGAAATTTTCACATATGATAGGAAATTAAGTTGTGAAGACAAACCAAAAAGAATCATGTCAATCGGATCTGTAAGACTCGAGTTATGATAAAACCTACGAAGTAAGGTAGTGTTGTGGAGAAACTCAACCAGAAAAACTTGTCTGAAACAAGTCGGATGAACGAGTCACAAAAGTTCCTTCAAACTACGAATTTTATTGATCAAACCATAAGAGGAACAACCCCAAAGTCGTGTACCATGAGCTCTGGCCTCCCTTGGTTATATAACCAGCACTTAGGCCAACCCAAACCTAACTAGCACTCTAATCCTACTCAATTCGTGAATTGAAACTTTCCATAACTGCTCAATACTCTTCTATATGCAGATAGAAGCAATCTTAAGACTTCCAAACACATTTGGAACATATTGCACATTCCTAAAATAACTCATATTCGTGACCCACATGAAATCCTATCATAACCAACTCAAAATTTGCCATATTTGAGTCAAACATGACTCAGCTGTGGCTTGAGTCCATAACCTAGTCGGTTGGACCTTTCTGACAAATTCTTTACGTCCACATCTCTTCATCATGCATGAGAACCATGTAGCTATGTCCATGCACTCCTTGAACACGTGCAAACATCTTCCAACAACGTCCAAGATACCTCCATATGCATTGTTCTTGATTCAAACATGTTGCGCAACCTCCCGACCAACTCAACCACAATTCCTCCCGAACATAGTTGTTAAACCTCATCTTCTCCCTAAGACTAGTTCAATGGATCCTGTCACTAGCCATGTCTTGAACTTAAGCAACACCTGCACATGAATACACAACCAATACTTTTGAGCACATGTCCTGGAACTGACTCTTGTTAGTTCCGATAATCACAACACCTTACGTGAGAACCTCACATAAGTATGTTGCAAACCTTAGAAAAAAGATATCAACCATAACCACCAAAACACACCAAAAACTTAGTAAAAGAAAACTAAGCAAACTTCCATAATAATAAAAAAACAAGTTCGAAACATTGCAAATTTAAAATCAGAACCACTGCGATCAAGCTCTGAACCTTGCCAAAGCTAAGCGGACCTTGAACCGGAGCTTGCCAAAACTAAAAGGATCTAGTGCCGGTACTTACCAAAGCTAGCAGGACCTAGCGCTGGAGCTAACCAAAGCTAGTTGGACCTAGCTCCGCAGCTTACCAAAGCTAGTCAGACATGTCGAAGCTAACCAAAACTAGTGGAACCTAGAGAAAGAAGTACGATCTAGCCAAAGCATGTCGGACCTTACGTTGGACCTTGTAAGAGCTACCCAAAACAAGTCGGACCTATCATCGGACCTTGCAGAAGCTCGGACCTAGAGTCGGACCTTGATAAAAAGGGTGTTTTGGGATTATTCAAAACTTTTCTTGTCATAGCCAATGTATTCAGCACACATAGGTCTCACACAACATTTTAAAATAGTCACACAATTATGCAATCAAAACAGGCCAATAGGTGCAATTGCAAAACATAGGTGAAATATGATCAAGCAGTTAGAGCTTGCTTTTATGATGTTTATCAGAGTCTTTGTCCAGCTCATGGTGATCCGGGTTTGAATATCTCCTTCGTGAAGACTCCAATTACTAAGTACGTAGCTACGTGAAGAAAATACGATTTATCGATAAAGATCCAAGAAATCCAAATAAAATCTCAATAAATACAAATAGTCATTCAATAATGTGGTTGTTAAGATAATTATAAGGCTTATCGAAGAATATGATTTTCTACTCGTGGCTTATTTAGAAACAATACTATTTCTTTAGCCAATCAAATGGTCATTGAAAGGTTATAATGGTTTTATCGGTCTTCTAGATATACAGTGTTTGTGACCATTATGGTTAATTCACTAATTTATATTAGAAACTACTTATGTTACGGTCAAGAGTTAACCATAACCTCGATGAGACTTCTTTCTAATTATCTTATATTCACAATAGTATATTCACTAATATTCTACTAATGTAAGACCCACTTATTTTAGAGTCAAAGAATCGGTTCTAAATATTCTCGAGTCATCTCAGTAGTTTCAATTGTGGACAGTGTATGCCCCGTTATGTTATATCATTTCTTAATCTATTATTTTTTTAAAGTGCTCTAAAAATAATGAACCTATTTTGGAACTTAATTAGTGTATGGCTATTAGGACTCCCAAGAATTACTAGTGAAGGGTCTACCTTATTTTCGAGTTTGCATGTGAATTTATATTATCCAATATATCTCTAATTGCTTTTCTATTTCTGGTAAGTAGTTCATTATCCTATAATTTATTTAGTTGGTTTCTACTCTAAAAGTCTTGATAATATACTCTTAGAAATATTTAGAAGGTCATTTGTGAAGAGACTAATTAGAAGCTTCAATGTGCATTTTTCGAATTATGAATATCTGCATGATTTTTCCAATGGGAATGATAGCTAATTATTTATTCCATCATTTATATTATTATACCCCCTACATTATATTATATATGTTGAGCAATATATTACAGGAACTTTAGATAATTATTTATTAGGAAGTTGGCCTATTCAAAGTATATACATGATTTTCTTCTAACTATTGATGATTCCATTTATTTCCTATAGGAGTAATAATTACTTTATCACTTCATATTCTATATTAGTTGAACATTACTTTTTA
Source organism: Tuctoria greenei (assembly GCA_036927565.1). Taxonomy (NCBI): domain Eukaryota; kingdom Viridiplantae; phylum Streptophyta; class Magnoliopsida; order Poales; family Poaceae; genus Tuctoria; species Tuctoria greenei. The sequence goes on from JAYESD010000006.1 coordinate 177,943,812, forward strand.
TCACATTATAATTTTCAATTAGCTTTAATAATAATTCTTAGATTATTATTTGTGAATGGATTATGAGGTTGGGAGGCTAAATGTAGACTCTTCCGTTTCCTAGTTAATCAAATTATTTTTATTAGTTAATAGTAAGTCTCTTATTTTTTGTAATTTACTTGGGTCACTAACCACTGTTTTTATGTTCTAATAGTCATCAAAGAATTCTAGGGAACTTCTAGAAAATTATTTGCAAAATGGTTATCAATTTAGAGGCTAAACCTTTTTTCTTCTTAACTCCCTAATCGAATAATTTATTTTTGAAAACCACTAATATTTGACACAATCTATTCAAGCAACTTATACCATCAATCGCCCTAATATGCTCTAAAAGCAACTAAGGGTTTTTAGGATATTTCCTATAATTTTATCATATCAATAAATGTGGATTATATTCTTCTGTGTGCATCAGATGTGTGGACATAGTTGTTTCCTCGCGTATTGTGAGGCTGACACTAGCTCTTTGCGCTAGCTGTGTGTACGCATGTGTGTGCCTGACGATGTCCGTCCAAATTGGAGGCGAGGAAGCCTCGGTGAAGGACGCTCTACATTTAGTGAGAAAGAGGGAGGTGTGGCGAAGGTTCTGCGCGGGAGAATGAAGGGGAGGGGTGCGTTTTATAGCCTCTCGAGGTGGTTTGGGGCGAGACGTTAGCCGACTCTGCTTTTCATGTTCTAGGCTGGCACGGCGGCGCAGCAGGGCATTTCGGTCTTTGTGGTCATGATGTTCAGGTGGAAAGGGAGCGGCACACCTGCGACATGACTTAGAGGCGGCGACTAGAGGGTGAGGCGATGTTGGCCTGCGGAATTCATCGAGCGCGCGCAAGGGAAGGGCGGTTTTGCTCGGTTCCTTGGCGCGGATGTTTGTCGTGGCCATGATGGCCCGACAGATCGAAGACGGCGAGGTGACCTGGGCTAGGGCAGCGCAGAGTAGGCGACTCCCCGGAGCTGTCGCATCGCGGGGAAAACGTGGCGCCGGTCGGGCACTATAGGGAAACGTGAGGAGGAAGAAAGGTCGACGCGCTGCTGGTCCAAGTCAAGCCAGAGTGAAGATGAAGTGGGTCGTTTGTGTGGAGGGAAAATGAGGGGAGGGGAGAGAGGCCGGATGGGCCAAGCCGGGGAGGAGAAAGGTGGACTGCGTAGGAGGAGGAAAGGGTGTTGGATTCTTCTCCCTTCTATTTTCCTTTTTCTATTTCTTTTCCATTCCTTTTGAGTTTGAATTTGATTTCAATGTTGGTTTTGATTTAAATGATCTTCACCCAGTTCACTCTATTTTAAGATTTTTATTTCATTATTTTCTAAGGTGGTTGAATTATTCGGATTTGAATTTGAGTCTAGTTTGAGTAACTTCTTGGTTATGTCCTTTTGAACTTGGAATTGAAGTTTAAATTATACTCGTTGGGTTGCTAGCTTCTTGATTTAAATATACCCACACTAGATTTATTTATTTTTATTCAATCTGTTATTTGGTGCATCCATGTGTAAAATCTATGTGCTTGTGTCTATAGGTTACCCTGTCTATATTTACTGCCAACCAAGTTTTCCTTAATATCGACATGGTTTTGGAGTTTGGTTCGGCTTAGGTTCTCATAATGTTCAGTCAATCGCTTACTCTTATTTATTTACTTATATTATTCAATGGTCAACTCACATGTATGTGTATATACTTATGTTTTATGTATCATCTATAGTTTTTCATCTCAAATCTTTTTTATAGTTTTATTTTACACACTCTTATGCCTCGATTTTTATTGAAGACTGATGTCTGTTCGGAATTTATTCAATAAATTTAATTCTGGGTGATTTTTATCTTTGGTTAAAAATTCCGGCTATGACAGATCTACCCCACTTAAATAGAATCTCGTCCTCAAGATTCAAAGGTCATATTAGGTGGATAGGGATTTAGTTTTTAAGATTATCTTTGCAGCCTTGAGATGGTCATTTCTTTGATCTTGACATCATTGTCCTACGGTTGCTCTTGTTTACTGTGCCACAAGTTCGTCTATTTGTACATCTAGTGCTCGATTTCTAGCATCAGACTGTTGGCCCATTCCATCAAAATGCACTTGCCCCTCAGAGTATAGTATGTGTCTTATGTGTAATGGCACACCTTGATTAGTGTGTATTTAAGATCCATGGCTGGTATTTGGGGCAACAAGTTATGGCTCTCATTGCCTCTACTGGTCTAACTAGTCGTGGAACCAACATGCCTTATTCCCTATTAATCTGTTGATACTACATACTGACATTTCCATTGAGTACGTTTGGTAACCCTTATAGAGGGTGGATTCTATGGGGTTGTTTTCTTATCCTTCTTCCTGATTGAGTTTTGCATCCGGATTGATTCTCATAATATATGGTTCATTGCTCATCCACTTGGGGATAGAGTCTTGGTTGTTTTGATGGTGAGGTTGCAGTCGTTGCTACTACTGATCCTCGAGAGGTTGTATTATAGTAGGTATCCGTTCTATTCTTCTTGGTGAGGTTATCCATATATCTTATGATCATTGGGTATTCCACAGTAAATAGTCGTTGGTGATCTAACAATCTCGGGAAGCTTCTCAGCCATGTGATAATGGTAGGCTGATCCCAATAGGTAACGGCTTCACCCTTCGTGGGGTCTACTGTTATACCTTAAGCTTTTAGGACTTGTCCAATGGATGCTCATTGTGAGGTTATTTGTTACAATCTTTTCCATCGGATTCGTGAAGCAAGCTGGTTAGTTGGTCAGTACAGGAGGGTATGATCTTGAAACTCGTATTGTACATATCGAGTTAAGAGTGTTGGCTTCATGTTGTAATCATTTTTGATCTTGGGTCCGTATTAATCTGACCTTGGATCATCCGTGTAGATGTACTTAACTCCCATTCACTGGTTAATCAAGACATTAATTCGAGGTGGCAGGTATTTCTACGACCTTATTCGATGTTTGGTAGCTAATTCACATCCTTAGGTTGTCTTCTTTCTTCTTGATGACAACACTGGAGCTCCTTAAGGTGGGAATTCAGATGGATAAAGCTCTTCCCCTATGGATCACAGATTTGTTCCTTATATTTGGTCAATCCACTCGGGCTCATCTAGTAGGGTTTATTTGCTATTAGCACTGCTTAGTGAGTTAGACTAATCAACAACTTCACATCTTTGTCAGGTAGCATTCCTACTAGGTCTCCTGGGAATACCACTGAGCATGCGCATAATACTGACACTCGTGTCATGGGTGTAACTTCCAAACTACGTGCTATGAATTGCATAGTGAGCTCTTATAGCTGACCTCTTATCGTTATGTCAACATGATTCACCGTAGTGGATTTGTAGTTGGCACAGGGTGTAAATCCTTGCCGTTGTGCCAACCGGTCCATAAGGATATGATCCACACCAGTTGTCTTATGGGCTTTTGGGTCTGCTAAAATCCTACCCCACTTAAATAGGATTTTAACTACTGTATGTTTTTTCTCATTATTATTATTATTATTACTAATATAATTGTATTTTACATTATGTAGTTCCTTTTTATCTATTTATGTATCTAGTTATTTATTTATTGATTTTGAGGGCTCACTATACTTGGAGTACTTTAGATTGGGACGGGGTTTCTGCATGAGCAGTATGCTCATGGTCAGCTTGAAGCTTGAATGGAGGCATGCTTTCTCAATGGTAATTTCGTTGGTCATGTAAGAATAGAGGAGTGTGATATTTTGTTTTGGTTATCATTATTACCCTCACATGTATACGTACGTATGTACAATTTAAATTTTTTATGTATTTTTTGTCATTATATTTGATAGACATATAGGTATACGTGTGTAGGTATATAACTATATATATATACATGTAATCCATATGTATTTATTTATTAAACACTCAAGTTATCTTCTTTCATTTGATTATTGATATGTGTTTGTATTAGAGCACACAATTTCACTCAATCAAAGAACCAAATGAAAACCAGCAAATCACACCAAGCATAACTAATTACAAACTTATGTTATACTATTAATCGTTCTATTCGTGACGTACACTAGATCACTTTAGGCTAAGCCATTCTACTCATGGACACTACGGTCATTCTAGGACTCTATGGATGTGACTGAAGAACGTAGGGTCACATGGTTGCTCTTCCACCGATCCTGATGTCGCTCTTGATACGTGTCAATGATGTTTTTGGGTAGACTAGTAGAGTAATTACTTCCTTTATCTTTACGTACTCTCTTGAGCTGGTTAGAACGTTGTCTGACTGATCAGCTCATCGAATGGTTTGAGGCAGACGTTGCATGGTTCCAACATTGCGCACCGCATTGGTGTTCATCTCACTCTTGAACGACCAAGGTGTATTGAGGGGGTTGGTGACACTATCGATGAAAATAAATTAAGTTTTCAACATAGAATGAGATAAGTGCGGAAAGAACATAGAGGAAAGAGATAGACTTTTTTTTGTAAAATTTTTTTTCTTTTCAAAATAAATGTTCTAGGTATAGGATGACTCTAAGGTTTCGTCCTACGGTCAAGTATGGCTCTGATACCACTATGTCAGGACCCACCTTCCGTGGTCCACTTGTGCATCCCATACCAATACCTAGATCAGTAGTTGGTACGCACAACAGAATATATCGCGATCCATACAATGACTATTTATTTCTAAACAATATAAGTCTTATAAACATGATCTAGATTACATTGGATGTGGCCATGGATGACCATCAGAACAGATAAATCCTCAAACAGCAGAGCAAAATAGCGCCATGCCCTATAGGAAGACCTGGGAAGAAAGACTAGACCTAATCGTCATCCTCACACACTTCAGCTTCTTCGTCTTCTGATAAAGCACATATAAAGCAAGAGTGAGTACATAAGGTACTCCGCAAGCCCTAACACTACTCAAGGGGAGGTGTTTGATGCATTGGGGCTTGTAGCAAGGTGAGGCCATACGACTTTAGTTTTGTCAGAAAGCATTTTATGCAAGGTTCTCTTTGAAAAGAGTTTTGCAATAAGAGGGAGAAGTAGTTGAATTAGTATTATTATATTTTGCGGGCCCTAGGGGAGTTTCAGATCATCCTGCTAGTTCTCTCACTTTTACATGAGTCTTCAAACCCATGGTTCTGATGACTCGGGCACGCCTCGGCCACCCACACACAAAAACTTCTAGGAGATGCACTAATGCTAATCATAGGAACCCAAAGCGTAGCGCGCCAAGACTGTGACAATAGCTATCCAGATAGATAAAGACTCTACAGAGTTTGTACTCTTTACCCACAGGCCATGCCCACAGTGGTGCAACATGACGCTCATCTCATCTTCCCCGAGTAACACCACAATCACACCTCAGCCTGACGTAGGGGCTATTCGGGTATTCACTACCCAGCCAAACACCGGATGGTCCTTGGACCCCGTGCCATTTCCTGGTCTGCCGTGTCCTCCATGGCTCTCCAAGTGTCTCATGTGGTAGTCACCACAATGGTAGAGTGAGCCCCGTCCATATAGGTTTTGTGGTTGTACGAAATCACTATGTTGAGGTCAAATGAACTGGTCCTTATATTGGTGAGGCGGCTCCATCCGTCCTTGGCAGAAGGATTAGCCCAGATCACACAACACCATATAAACTGAAGTACTCATTATAAGGCTAGTCTAGAAAACATGGTCATCAGACTATTGCTGAAGCACTTAGCATCGATCGGTGGATTACACAGAAAATGCAGCCGTAGATGGTATACCTCTTAGGGATCACTCGACATCCCATCACCAAACCCGCCTCGACCACCCTCCCTCTTCACACACAGAGTTCATTAATCACTCCCCCATATCCTAACTCACACCACCAAACACCTTTTACACATTTCACAATCATGTATATAGTGTGCAGTGGTTTGCGATGCGAACATCACAGAGGTTCCTAAGCATAGTACTAACAATGGGGTGCTCACATCACTACTATAGTGCAGTGATTAAGCTGTTAGGTTGTTAAGGGGTTGTGTTGTCAAGGTCAAGGATGGGATTTTGATAGTCACTACTATTATCGTAACTAATGTAGTGTCTTGTTTTAAGCTATTGATGGCGAGTAACTATTGTGTTACTGTTTATCGTTGGCTAGTAGCTAACACCAATATTCAGTCATCAACATAGCTCATGCTACCACATTTCAAGTGGTTAATAGCATAACAACATTTTAAAACAGTCACACAGTTATGCAATCAAAACAGGCCAATAGGTGCAATTGCAAAACATAGGTGAAATATGATCAAGGAGTTAGAGCTTGCCTTTATGATGTTTATCAGAGTCTTTGTCCAGTTCTTGGTGATCCGGTTTTGAATATCTCTTTCATGAACTCTCCGATTACTAAGTACGTAGCTACGTGAAGAAAATACCTTTTACCGATAAAGATCCAATAAATCCAAATAAAACCTCGATAAATACAAACAGTCATTCAATAATGTGGTTGTTAAGATAATTATAAGGCTTATCAAAGAATATTATATTCTACTAGTGGCTTATTTAGAAATGATACTATTTCTTTAGCCAATCAAATGGTCATTGAAAGGTTATAACGTTTTTATCGGGTCTTCTAGTTATACAGTGTTTCTAACCATTATGGTTAATTTACTAGTTTATATTATAAACTACTTATGTTACAATCAAGGGTTGACCAAAACCTCGATGAGACTTCTTTATAATTATCTTATCTTCACAATAGTATATTCACTAAAGTTCTACCAATGTAAGACCCACTTATTTTATAGTCTAAGCATCAGTTCTAATATTCTCGAGTCATCTCAGTAGTTTCAATTGCGAATATTGTATGGCCCGTGACGTTATATATTTTTTAATCTATTAATTTTAATGTGTTCCAAAAATAATGAACCTATTATAGAACTTAATTAGTGTATGGCTATTAGGACTCCCAGGAATTACCAGGGAAGGGTCCACCTTATTTTCGAATTTGAATGTGAATTTATATTATCTAATATATCTCTAATTGCTTTTCTATTGCTGGTAAGTAGTTCATTATCCTATAATTTATTTAGTTGGTTTCTACTCTAAAAGTCTTAATAATATACTCATAAAAATATTTAGAAGGTCATTTGTGAACAGACTAATTAGAAGCTTCAATGTGAATTTTACGAATTATGAATATCTACAAGATTTTGCCTATGGGGATGATAGCTAATTCTTTATTTCATCATTTATAATAGTCCAATACCACCTACATTGTATTATAGATGTTGAGCAATATATTCCAAAAACTTTAGATAATTATTTATTAGGAAGTTAGCCTATTCAAAGTATATATATGATTTTCTTCTCACTATTGATGATTCAATTTATTTTCTATAGGATTGATAATTACTTTATCACTTCATATTCTATATTGGTTGAACATTACTTTTTATTACATTATAATTGTCAATTAACTTTTATAATAATTCTTAGATTGTTATTTGTGAACGGATTATCAAATTGGGAGGCTATGTAGAGTCTTCCGTTTACTAGTTAATCAAATGATTTTTATTAGTTAATAATAAGTCTCTCATTTTTTGTAAATTACTTTGGTCACTAACCATTGTTTTTATGTTCTAGTAGTCATCAAATAATTCTGAGGAACTTCTAGAAAATTATTTGCAAAATGGTTATCAATTTAGAGGCTAAACCTTATTACTTTTTAATTTCCTAATCGATTAACTCATTTTTGAAAACCACTAATATTTGACACAATGTGTTCAAGCAACTTATACCATCAATCGCCCCTAATATGCTGCAAAATCAACTAAGGGTTTTTAAGATATTTCCCATAATTTTATTATATCAATAAATGTGGATTATATTCTTCTGTGTGCATCTAACGTGTGGACATAGATGTTTCCTCGCGTAGTGTGAGTCTGACACTGGGTCTTTGTGCTAGCCGTGTGTACGTGTGTGTCTCGGCGATTTACCTGTCTCTCTATATGGATGGCAAGAAGGCCCATTCATTAGTGGAGCACATGTCTGCGGTTCACATGGACAAGGTCCATAGGCGATAGGAGGTGCGGTCTATGGCAGGTGTGGCAAACAAGCTAGCGTGGTGCCCAGGTGGCAACCTCATCGGCATCACGTGTGTGCCTTGTGAGCGTCACAAATGCTAGAACAGGGAAGCGGCAGCGGGCGGCCACGGGAGCTCGCTGGCGGAGGCTTGCGAGAAAATGCTCGGTCTTTGTAACACCCTCATTTTCATGCATCATGCCCTGCATACATTCATATACATGCCTAACATTAATCAACATGAAAAGGAACAAGTTTAAAATTGATTTAGAACAAAATCGCACTTAACAATTCTGGGAAGTGCGGACTAGTCCGATTTTGGTGTAGACTAGTCCGATTTCTCTCTGACATCGATCAGACTTTTCTGTTTTTCTGCGGACTAGTTACTTTTTGCCACTAGACACCTTCGGACTTGTCCGATTCTATGCGGACTAGTCCGGTGTTCCAAAACCCTTGGAAATTTTGCTAAGCCCATGGACTTGTTCGAACTAGTCTGATGTACCAGCGAACTTGTCCGTTTCCTCTCTGCATAAGTTCGGACTTGTCCGATGTTCAGTGCGGACTAGTCCGATTTCTCTCTGACTAACTTCAGACTAGTCCGGTCCTTTTTGGACTTGTCCGATAAATCGCGACTCCGTGTTGATCTTCTGTTTCACAACTTGTTTCTTGGGTTTTACGTTAAGTGGGCCTAGGGACTTCGTGCCTAACTCTTTTAGAGCCCATGTGGGACCCTAAATCGACACCTACTCATCTCAAACTCGAAATCCATCTAAACCTAGCCTCCACCTCTATATAAACAACCCCACCCCTTGGCTTGACATCTATTTGCCACTTTTCCACCCCACCCAAACCCTAGTTCGTGGAGAGTCACCATCAAGGAGGGAGGAGGAGATCCCAAGCAAGAAGAAGAAGAGGAAGAAACGAAAGAGGATCAAGATCTCCATCAAGTTTTGTTCTTCATCACCGAATCATCTCCAAGTTCATTGTCAACCCTAGATCATCAAGATCCAAGTGTTGTCTCCATGTTTCTTGACTCATTGGGGTTCTAAAAACCTGGTATACCTTCTATTCTCATTTCCTTACGTGAATTCAACCCCAAATCTCCAAACTCACATCGATCTAGAAAACCCTAATCTGCTATTCTCGCGCAGTGCGGACTTGTCCGGTCCTATGCGGACTAGTCCGATTTTCATGGTTAAATTGTGTCGAATTAATTCTAAAATTAGACCTAATCAACTCCAAATCTGTATAAACTTGTTATAAGCTATTAGAACCAGCTAGTGATCATTAAAAGCAAGTCATTAAAAAATTCCACCTTGCATTTGCATAAATCATGCATGCCATGCCATATTGAGTAATATTTGTGCACTCTTTGATCATGATTCTTGTCTTGTATGTTTATTTTGTGGATTAGACAGATCTGCGCTAGAGAGTGTCGCGGAGGATCTCTAGCATCAAGAGTTTGAAGGCTTTGACCCGAACCAATCCCAAGAGCAAGGCAAGTGTCCTTGAATCATATTGACCCTATTTTTAAAGTAAATGTTTTGTTTGCAAAATTGCATGCTTGTGTCAATTTGATGGGAATCCTACGATAGGAAGTTTATTAGATTTGTTTGACCACCCTTGTCACCTAGAAGTTATGGTAGAGAGTCGGTGTGGGCTTTTTATCTTTTTACTTCACTTAAGTAACTGGGGTGGGAACACAACTATACCACTTAACTTAATTATGCATTTATAAGATTATGGTTAATATGAACTGGTTAGTATGATATGGTAATGGGTGATCTAAGCAAGTCTGGTATGTGGATGGGTTGATGATATGGTGGTTTGCCATCTTTAGATCTAAGGACCGGTTCATGCGAGAATAAGACAGAACTACAGTGCCACCACGAGGCCAAGTATGAGTGCGGCGTAGCTGATTAATTAGGTCTTTGCTAGTGCTATTTGGACCATTAAGGATGCTCGGGGAAGGGGTTGTCGGGTTGGGTTTGTTGATGATTGGTGGGACTACCCTGGGATCCGAATGGCTCAAGAGGGGGCCCTTGGTTGAAGATGTGCTCAGTTTGAGGCATCGCCACCGGTGAAACCTCAGTGGGGTCTAAATACGCTAGTAATCCCTTTGTAAAGGCTATTTTGTGATCTCTTGGCCACAAACCAATGGAAGTGTGTAATGTGACCGACGGGTCATGGGCATAAGGGAGATTCTTAGTCGCCGAAAGGTGATGAAATCACAAACACGTGGGTAAAGTAGTACAAACTCTGAAGAGTCTAATAAAACTATCATGATAGCCGTGCTCCCAGTTATGAGCGTTTGGATGACCTACATGATTAGAGGGAAATTGGGATGTGGGATGGTTGAGAATGGTTATGGTTTGATATGGTTATGGTTATGGCTGGTTATGAATTAAATTCTGATATTGAATATGGTTATAGGTAATGAGAAATCTGGAATATGGATGATGGTAATGAATATGGACTAGTATTATGATGATTACATGGTTATCAATGGGTTTATTTCGCATACATATAATATATTGCTTTTCAAAAGCTTTGATGTACTTTTCAGCACTTAGCCATGATTATATTCGTCATTTGAATCAGCTACATGTCATACTTTCCACACCTGCTGAGTAGGACATGTACTTAATCTTGCAATACCCCCAACAGTTGCAGGTCAGGATTGAGAGTTTAATGATGATAATGCGGAGTACTAGGTCGTGTCTACCGTCAGCTTGCCTGTGGGGTTGATTGGAGCTGTGCTACCCTATTGCTTTTTGCCTAGTTGCTTAGTTGCTTACTTAGTTATTCCGCCGCATTAGTTAAACATGTCATTAATATTCCTTAGAACTTGTATTCGAGGATATTATGAATTCTATAATAAAAGTACTTATTTAATAATTTGAGTCGTGGTAATAGTCTATATATCGTTTGTGATGCACTTGTGTATGTGTGTTGAACATCCTGGGCACACATATACTGCACTTGGTTCATTTTCGGAACCGAGTGTCACAAATTGGCATCAGAGCTACAGGTTGACCGTAGGACGCAACCTTGATAGAATGGACACTTTATAGCACATAGGAACACTCAGGAAGCATTGTGTTTTTGCTTGGTGTGCTGTTTGCTATATATATTGTTTGCTTGTGTGCTTGATAGAGGATTTTGGGATACTTTAGCATTGCCATGTCCACGTAAGCTAGAGTAGCTAGTTGTTTAGTTTCATATCCCTTGATGCATATAGTTGGGGACATTTCTAAATTCTTATCTCTTACTCGCAACCAGAGGGTTTGCAATGATGAGGAGGAGAACAATGGAGCACCTCAAAACAGCAATGGACAAGGACCTGCTCATGGAGCTATGACTATCGAGCAGCTTTTGGCAATGCAAAACCAGCTTATGCAGACCATGATACAAACTATGGGACAACTGCAGGCTGGCAATAACAACAATCAGCCTCACATGCCTCCACCGCCACCCCCACCCCCTCATAACCGGTTAGGATAGTTTATGAGGACTAGGCCGCCAACCTTTGCTCAAGCCGCTGACCCTATGGATGCTGATGATTGGCTCAAGTCCATGGAGAAGAAGCTAGCTATTGTCCAATGCAGCAACCGGGAGAAGGTTCTATTCGCTTCTCATCAACTAGCTGGAGCAGCTGCGGATTGGTCTCATTCTTTATGCAATGCTCATGAGAACCAAGAGAGAATTACTTGGCCGAATTCAAAGAGAGCTCCCACTCTCATTATGTGTCGGAAGGAGTGCTGATCTTGAAGAGGCAAGAATTTGAGAACTTGAGGCAAGGAAAATCGAGAGTGGGTGAATACCTCAACAAATTCACTCAACTCTCAAGATATGCGCCTTAGGATGTTAGCCGGGACAGCCAGAAGCAATACTTGTTCATGAGGGGTTTGAACAATGAAATCCAACTGCGATTGCTCAATTGTGACTATGCAAATTTCCAGAAGCTTGTAGACAAAGCAATTGTGGTGGAGAATAAGGTCCGTGAGATGGAGCAAGACAACAAGAGGAAGGTGCCATATCAAGGATAGTACAAGGAAGTAATGTGCGCCCTCGCTTTGCGCCTCCTAATGTGCCATACTACAGCTCCTCTGCTCCTGTACAGCGCCCTGGATTTGCACCGCACCCAACTCAGTTTGTGCAGCAGCACCCTGTAATGCAAGCACCTAGGCCTCCAATGCCTTATGCACCTCGTGCCAACTTTCCTGGTGCCAATGCACAGAATCAAGTCCGTCCCAAAAATTCTGGTGGAGTAAAGAAGTGCTATACTTGTGGAGAAGCTGGACACTTTGCACATCAATGTCCTAAGTCAGGCCTTGGTCAAGCAAGCAATGCGCCGAGGCAAAACGCAAGATCCAATGGAGGACAGCCACAAGGGAACCGTGGATAGAAGAATTTTGCTCGTGGCAACGTGAACCATGTCTCTATGGTGGATGCTCAACAAGCGGATGACATGGTCATTGGTATGTTTCTCGCAAACTCCAACCCCGCGACTATGTTATTTGACTCTGGAGCATTGCATTCATTCATTGCATCAAAATATGTTGCCAAGTATAGTTTGCCTATCTCTCATATTAAGTTTACTCTATTGGTTAAGTCTCGCGGAGGAGAGATGAGGAAAAATATAGTATGTCCAAAAGTAAGCCTTAGAATAAGGGGGGGTAGACTTCTTTGCCAACCTCATTGTTTTGGATTCTCAAGGATTGGACATTATACTTGGTATGGACTGGTTGAGGAAGCACAATAGAGTTATTGAGTGTTCCACGAAGATAGTGCAGTTGACCAATGAAGAAGGGATCACTATAGAATTTGAAGCACCTCAACACGCACCGAAGCAATTGGAGTTGAATCACATGGACGGTGCCGGAATTGAGGAGATTCCGGTGGTGTGTGAATTTTTGGATGTGTTTCCGAATGAGTTGCCAGGTATGCCACCTGACCGAGACATTGAGTTTGTTATTGATCTAATATCTGGAACTGCATCTATAGCTAAGAGGCCATATAGGATGCCTCCTATGGAATTAGTGGAGTTCAAGAAGCAGATTCAAGAGCAGCTAGAGAAGGGTTATATTCGCCCAATCTCTTCACCTTGGGGAGTGCCCGTATTATTTGTGGACAAGAAGGATGGATTGCAAAGGATGTGGGTAGATTACCGAGCTCTCAATGAGGTGACCATCAGGAACAAGTACACCTTGCCCTGTATAAAGGACTTGATTGATCTGATGAAGGGTGCTTATGTTTTCTCTAAAATTGATTTGAGGTCAGGATACTTTCAAATGAAGATTAGAACATCGGACATACCCAAGACATCTTTTAGGACGCGGTATGGATCTTATGAGTACACCGTGATGTCCTTTGGATTGACCAATGCACCAGCGTACTTTATGTACCTCATGAATAAGGTCTTCATGGAGTACTTCGACAAGTTTGTAGTGGTGTTCATTGATGACATTATGATCTACTCAAAGGATGAGAAGGAACATGAGGAACACTTAAGGCTTACATTGCAGAAATTGAGGGAGCATCAATTGTATGCTAAGTTCAACAAGTGTTAGTTTTGGTTAAGGGAAGTATCGTTTTTGGGTCATATCATCTCGGGAGGAGGAGTATCGGTTGACCCCGGAAAAGGGACATGTTGAAATGGGAACCTTCGCAAAACGTAAAGGAAATAAGGAGTTTTCTTGGAATGGCTGGGTATTACCGTCGATTCATCAAGGACTTTTCCAAGATAGCCAAGCCTATGACGGAGTTGCTAACGAAGGGGAAGGCATTCCAATGGACTGAAGCTTGTCAAACCAGTTTTGAGGAGTTGAAGAACAGGTTAACAACAACCCCAGTTTTGATATTGTCAAATGTGAGCAAAAGTTTTGACATATACTGTGATGCATCAAGACAAGGACTTGGATGCGTGCTTATGCAAGAAGGTCGAGTAGTTGCATATGCATCAAGGCAATTGAAGAAACACGAGCGGAATTATCCGACGCATGATTTGGAGCTTGCAGCCGTGGTACATGCATTGAAGATTTGGAGACGCTATATCTTTGGACATAGGTGTGAAATTTACATGGATCACAAGAGTCTTAAGTATATTTTCACACAAACGGATCTGAATTTTAGGCAACAAAGATGGTTGGAGCTTATCAAGGATTATGATTTTGGAATCAATTATCACGCGGGAAAGGCCAATGTAGTGGCCGATGCTTTGAGTCAGAAAGGAGTAAGTCACCAACTCACGGTTCGAGAGTTACCATCTGAGTTATGTAAGGAGTTTGAACGGTTGAAACTTGGATTCGTACATGAGATGGGGACAATGGAGTTAAATCTGACTTTGGAGCAAGAAATTAGGGAAGCTCAAACAAAGGATGAGGAGATTCAAGAAACCAAGGAAAGGACCCAAGAGGGGAAAGAATTCAGGTTTGATGAGGATGAACATGGTACTCTATGGCTTGGTAAGAGGATTGTCGTGCCCAATGTGAAGCATATTCGGGAGACAATATTAAAAGAGGCACATGACTCACCATACTTGATTCACCCTGGGTTGTACGAAAATGTACAAAGACTTGAAGACTTGCTATTGGTGGGCTAGCATGAAGAAGGACATAGCTGAATATGTCGCCTTGTGTGATGTGTGCCAACGAGTCAAGGCGGAACATCAAAGGCCAGCTGTATTATTGCAGCCATTGAAGATTTTAGAATGGAAGTGGGAAGAAATTGGTATGGACTTTATAGTTGGATTGCCACGTACCCAGTCCGGGTATGACTCAATTTTGGTAATTGTGGATCGACTGACCAAGTCAGCTCATTTTGTTCCTATCAAGACCACCTATACTACCACGAATCTAGCAGAATTGTATGTGGAGCATATTGTGTGCCGACATGGAGTCCCAAAGAAGATAGTCTCGGATAGAGGTTCTCAATTTACCTCCAGATTTTGGCAGAAATTGCATGAAGCATTGGGAACAAGGTTGAATTTTAGTTCAACATATCACCCTCGAACAGTTGGACAAACTGATAGGACCAATCAGATTTTCGAGGACATGTTATGAGCTTGTGCTTTGAAACATGGTACAAGTTGGGACAAGAGCTTACCCTATGCAGAATTTTCATATAATAATAGCTACCAAGCAAGTTTGAGGATGTCACCATATGAAGCACTATATGGAAGGAAGTGTAGAACACCTTTGTTCTAGAGTGAGACAGGAGAAACTCAAGTATTTGGTCCAGATGTGTTATTAGAACTGAAAAGAAAGTTCAGGTAATCAGTGAGAACTTAAAGGCCGCTCAATCAAGGCAAAAAGGCTATGCGGACAATAGAAGAAGGAAACTAGCTTTTGAAATAGGAGACTTTGTTTATCTCAAGGTGTCACCCATGCGAGGTCATAAAAGATTTAACATAAGAGGCAAGCTAGCACCTCGCTATATTGGACCATTCAAGATTTGGATACAAGAGGAGAAGTAGCATATAAGTTGGAGATGCCAGCTCGTCTTTTATATGTACATGATGTGTTTCATGTTTCCCAGCTCAAGAAGTGTTTACGAGTACCGGAAGAGCAAGTGCCAACGGAAGAATTGGAATTAGAGGCAGATTTGACCTATGCCGAGCAACTGATTGAAATCTTGGAAACCAAGGAGAGAGTCACAAGGAATAAGATTATCAGATGGTGTAAAGTTCAATGGAAGCATCACACAGAAGCGGAAGCAACATGGGAGTTGGAGGATGATCTCAAGAAGGAATTTCCCTATCTCTTCTCTTCCGCTTCGAATCTCGAGGGCCAGATTCATTTTAAGGGGGGTAGGTTTGTACTCAATTTCATGCATCATGCCCTCTATACATTCATATACATCCCTGACATTAATCAACATAAAAAGGAACAAGTTTAAAATTGATTTAGAACAAAGCCGCACTTAACAATTCGGGGAAGTGCGGACTAGTCCGATTTCTCTCTGGCTTCGATTGGACTTGCCCATTTTTCTGTGGACTAGTCTGTTTTTGCCTCTGGACACCTTCGGACTTGTTCGATCCTATGCGTACTAGTCCAGTGTTCCAAAACCCTTGGAAAATTTTCTATTCCATGGACTTGTCCGGTGTACTAGCGGACTTGTCCGTTTTCCTCTCTGGATAAGTTCGGACCTGTCTGATGTCTAGTGCAGACTTGTCTGATTTCTCTCTGACTAACTTCGGACTAGTCCAGTCCTTTTCGGACTTGTCCTATAAGTCGCGACTCCAAGTTGATCTTTTGTTTCACGACTTTTCTTGGGTTTTACATTAAGTGGGCCTAGGGACGTCGTGCCTAACTCTTTTAGAGCCCATGTGGGACTCTAAATCGACCCCTACTCATCTATAACTCGAAATCCATCTAACCCTAGCCTCCACCTCTATATAAACCACTCCACCCCTTGGCTTGACATCTATTTTCCACTCTTCCACCCGACCCATACCCTAGTTCGTGTAGAGCCACCATCAAGGAGGGAGGAGGAGATCCCAAGCAAGAATAAGAAGAGGAGGAAATGAAAGAGCATCAATATCTCCATCAAGTTTTGTTCTTCATCACCAAATAATCTCCAAGTTCACCATCAACCCTAGATCATCAAGATCCATGTGTTGTCTCCAAGTTTCTTGACTCATTGGAGTTCTAAACACCTGGTATACCTTCTATTCCCTTTTCCTTACGTGAATTCAACCCCAAATCTCCAAATTCACATCGATCTAGAAAACTCTAATCTTCTGTTCTCGCGCAGTGCGGACTTGTCCAGTCCTATGCGGACTAGTCTGATTTTCCTGGTTAAATTGTGTCGAATTAATTCTAGAATTAGACCTAATCAACTCCAAACCTGTATAAACTTGTTAAAAGCTATTAGAACCAGCTAGTGATCATTAAAAGCAACTCATTAAAAAATTCCACCTTGCATTTGCATAAATCATGCATGTCATGCCATATTGAGTAATATGTGTGCACTCTTTGATCATGCTTCTTGTCTTGTATGTTTATTGTGTGGATTAGATGGATCTGCGCTAGAGAGTGTCACATAGGATCTCCAACATCAAGATTTTGAAGGCTTTGACCCGAACCAATCCCAGGAGCAAGGCAAGTGTCCTCGAAGCATATTGATCCTATTTTTAAAGTAAATGTTTTGTTTGCAAAACTGCATGCTTGGGTCAATTTGATGGGAATCCTACGATAGGAAGTTTACTAGATTTGTTTGACCACCCTTGTCACCTAGAATTTATGGTAGAGTGTCGGGATGGGATTTTTACCTTTTTACTTCGCTTAAGTAGCTGGGATGGGAACACAACTATACCACTTAACTTAATTATGCATTTATGAGATTATGGTTAATATGAACTGGTTAATATGATATGGTAATGGGTGATCTAAGCAAGTCTGGTATGTGGATGGGTTGAATGATATGGTGGTTTGCTTTCTTTAGATCAAAGGACTGGTTCATGTGAGAATAAGCCAGGATTACAGTGCCACCACGAGGCCAAGTATAGGTGCGGCGTAGCTGATTAATTAGGGCTTTGCTAGTGCTATTTGGACCATTAAGGATGCTCGAGGAAAGGGGTAGTCAACTTGGGTGTGTTGATCATTGGTGGGACTACCCTGGGATCCGAATGGCTCAAGAGGGGGCCCTTGGTTGAAGATGTGCTCAGTTGGAGGCATCGCCACCGGTGAAACCTCAGTGGGGTCTAAATAGGCTAGTAATCCCTTTGTAAAGGCTATTTTGTGAACTCTTGGCCACACACCAACGGAAGTGTGTAATGTGACCGACGGGTCATGGGCATAAGGGAGGTTCTTAGTCGCCAAAGATGATGAAATCACAAACACGTGAGTGAAGTGGTAAAAACTTTGCAGAGTCTAATAAAACTATCATGATAGTCGTGCTCCCGGTTATAAGTGTCTGGATGACCTACATGATTAGAGGGAAATTGGAATTTGGGATGGTTGAGAATGGTTATAGTTTGATATCGTTATGGTTATGGCTGGTTATGAATTAAATTATGATATTGATTATGGTTATTGGTAATGAGAAATCTGGAATATGGATGATGGTAATGAATATGGATTGGTATTATGATGATTACATGGTTATCAATGGGTTTATTTGACATACATATAATATATTGCTTTTCAAAAGTTTTGATGTGCTTTTCAGCACTTATTCATTATTATATTCGTCACTTGAATCAGCTACATGTCATACTTTCCACACTTGCTGAGTACGACATGTACTAACTCTTGCAATCCCCCCACAACAGTTGCTTGTCAGGATTGGGATTTTGATGATGATGATGTGGAGTACTAGGCCGTGTCTACCGTCAGCTTGCCTATGGGGTTGATTGGAGCTGCGCAACCCTGTTGCTTTTTGCCTAGTTGCTTACTTAGTTATTCCGCCGCATTAGTTAAACATGTCATTAATATTCATTAGAACTTGTATTCGAGGATATTATGAATTCTATAATAAAAGTACTTATTTAATAATTTGAGCCGTGGTAATTGTCTATATATCGTTTGTGATGCACTTGTGTATGTGTGTTGAACATCCTGGGCACACATATACTGCACTTGATTCATTTTCTGAACCAGGTGTCATAGTCTCCCCTCCAATGGAGCTGTCGGTCGAGTGTTCACGGGCGCGATGATGCCCTCCTAGGGCTTGTGCAGGCTGGAACGGTGCCCATAATTGATGGCAACTAGCTGCCGCGACGGGTTGGGGCAGCGCTCGGTGGTGGATATTTGTGTGCCGTCGCTAACATGCCCTAGTGGCCTAGATAGTGCACGAGTGAGTAGGGTATGAGCTGTCGCGCTCGGCCAACCCCGCGAGAGCTCCACGGCAGCCGGCAGCTACGCGGCGTGGGGCCACAATGAGCAGGGGTCTAATCCCCATTCCGAGAACATCTACACCTACCTCGTTCTACAGGGAGTCAATCTGGCATGCTCAAACAGAAATATCAGGCTCCCAGGCGGTCGGCGATGTGAAGGTGCAGTGATGGCAGCATGGGACTACGGTGGCGTGGTTAGGGTTCAGAGTAATCCGAGCTACAGTGTTGTATGGTGACAGATAAACCGTGTTCCGACTAGGGGGAGGTACATAGATATAAATGCGTGACTAATTGAGATACAGGTGCTCACCGGAGCAGGAACGCAGACAGCAGCGGAAGTTGGGGAAGAAAACAGGGGCCGACGATGTTCGTCAAAATTAGAGGCGAGGAAGCCTCAGTGAAGGATGCTCGACTATCAGGGAGAAAGAGGGAGGTGTGGCGAAGGTTCTGCGCGAGAGAATGAAGGGGAGGGGGCGCGTTTTTAGACCGTCGAGGCGGTGTTGGGCGAGACATCAGTTGGTGATGCTTTCCCTGCGCTCGTCTGGCACGACGGTGCGGTAGGGCGTTTCGACCTTTGTTGTCATGATGTTCGAGCGGAAAGGTAGTGGCACACCTGCGATGTGACTTGGAGGTGGCACCCAGACAGTGAGGCGATGTCGGCCTGCGGAATTCGACAAACGCGCACAGGGGAAGGGCGATTCCGCTCGGTTCCTTGGCGCGTATGTTTGTCGTGGCCATGATGGCGCGATAGATCGAAAATGGCGAGGTGACCCGGGCTAGCGCGGCATAGAGCAGGCAGCTCCCCGAAGCTGTCGCATTGTGGGAAAAACGGGGCGCTGATAGGGCATGATGGGGAAACGGGAGGAGGAAGAAAGGTCAGCGCACTGCTGGGCCAAGTTGGGCCGGAGTGAAGAGGAAGTGGGCTGTGCACATGGACGGAAAATGAGGGGAGGGAAGAGAGGCCGGATGGGCCAAGCCCGGGAGGAGAAAGGTGGGTTGCGCAGGAGGAGGAAAGGGGTTGGATTCTTCTCCCTTCTGTTTTCCTTTTTATTTTAATTTTTCCATTCATTTTGAGAATATGCATGCATCACACTTCTTCTTTTTAGATTGCTTATCTTTGCACTTAGATATTAACTTGGAAGGAGTTTTGTATGACTAAAACCATGTCCTTAAGCTTCTGATTGTCAAATGACATATGTTTGGCCTGGTTGGTTAGAATTAGACAGATGCGGCATATAATCTCTTGCAAATATCATATGATCTATTTGTGCTTTGAAAAATAAAAAATGCAGCACCAAGTGTCATGCTTTCAGGTCTTGAAATAGTTAATTTTGTAAGATCATGACTTGTTTAAATTGAAAATTCATTTGATCTCTACATGGCTTGCACTACTTTATGTATATCATTGATGTGTGTAAGTTACTTGATATTATGACTTGGATGAGCTTTGTTTTATAAGTATATGTTATAATATGCTCATAACAATTGAAGTTTCTCTTTTGAACCTTGTTGAATACATTGTCAAAGGGGGAGAAATATGTATAGGGGGGGATATTTGTTTTTAAAATTTCTTTCTCATTTGATTTTCAAAAGGGGGAGAAAATTGTTTTCAAAACTTTTCATGTGAATAAGCCAATGTTCGGATTTTAAGTTGTGTTGCCAATGCATTCATCAAGGCGGAGATTGCGAGACCTATGTGCTGAATACATTGGCAATTATGTTAAATGTGTAGGTTTACATGCAAAGTTTTGAATATACTTGCGAAACACACATTGCACTGTTCGAATTTTTGCTGCACATGAGCTACATGTGTTTCGCATTTCAGAATGTCTGAACTTTCCTCACACATTGCATAGCGGCTGCTTTGGATTGTATGACCTTTCGATGTGCTGAAATAATCGTGTGGCTGCTATGTTTTTCATTTGCAATGTTTCAAATTTTCTTTACACTTATGGGAAGATTTACTTAGTACTTTTGAACTATGTTTTTGATGTGTTTTGGCTGATCGTTGTGGACATTATCTTGCTATGTTTGCAACATTCTTGTGTGAGGTGCTCACATAAGGTGTTGTAGTTATTGAACTAATGTGATTCAAGTTAAGGACTTGTGCTCAGGAGAATTGGTTGTTTATTCATGTGCAGGTGTTTCTTGAGGTCAAGACTTGGTTTTTGACGGAATCCGTTGAACTAGTCTTACGGAGAAGATGAGGTTCAGCAACTAAGTTCGGGAGGAATTGTGGTTGAGTTGATCGGGAGGTCACGCAACATGTTTGGGTCAAGAACATTGTATATGAAGGTATCGTGGACACTGTTGGAAGGTGTTTGCACGCGTGCAAGGAGTGCATGGATGTGGCAACATGGTTCCAGGGCATGATGAAGAGAAGTGGACGTAAAGAATTGGTCAAAAAGGTCCAACTAGCTGGATTATACATCAGGTTGCGGCTGAGGTGGTTATGGTTCATTTGTGGAAAGTTTCGAGTTTGTTTTGGTTAAATTTCGTGTGGGTCACAATGTTGAGTGGTTTTAGGAATGTTTAAGATGTTCCTAAGGTGTTTGGAAGTATTAAGATTGCTTCTATCTGCGTATGGAAGAGTCTTCAGCAGTTATGGAAAGTTTTGGTTGAAACTGGGTAGGATTAGAGTTCTAGTTTGGATTGGGTTGGCCTTAGGGCTGGTTATAAAAGCAAGGGAGGCTAGAGCTCGTGGTGAGACGACTTTAGGCTATTCCTCTTTTGATATTTTGAACAAAAGTCATAGTTTTGAGGAGCTTTTGTGCCTTGCTCGTCCAACTTGTTTTCGTTAACACTATGTAAGAAAGGCTCATCCGAGACAGTCCTAACGAAGAAGGGAGACGAACAAACTGTGCGTCTCTGTCATCGCGTCTCATATTATGTTGTCATCAGAGACGTGCTTATCGTGCGTCGACATTCATACTAAGTGCGAGACACGCTTAAAAGAAGCACGTCTCCTTTCTTTGTGTCATAACAGACATTCTTTACGGGGTCATCGGAGACGTGGGTGGCGCGCATTGCCCATCAGCATACATGTGTGACAAGCCCTAACAAAGCGCGTTGCAGGTATAATGACTGATCCGAGATGTTCTATATTGTAGCACGTCACAAATTTGTGTACTGATCTGAGACGGGCTTTATGGAAGCATATCTCCTTTATGTAGGTTATCTAAGACAATCTTAGCTACAGCTCATCGCGGATTGTTTACAGGCAGGGTCTCATATTAGGTGCCTCTACCCCTTATTATCCAGATTGTCGGCTGCATCATGGAGCTAGCCAGGATTTGGCAGCCGTACCAGTGTCAGCAACATACTGTTCATATATTAACATACTGTTCAAACTGTTTATGAACATATTTATAGCCAAAAAAGATCATGCGTTAAATTATATTGACCAATCAAATATTAACAAAGTGTCAATCGTGGTTATCAAGTATACTAATTACACAACAAAAACAGTTCATCTTGATTACAATGTAACTAATTGCACGCATCATAACTGTCATCATCTAATCCTGTTGGAGAATCGAGCTTACTTGTAGCACAGGCAGTTGGTCAGCATATTCAAAGCATCAGCAGAGAAATTGCTCATGGTAAAGGACATGGTAGTGAGCTAGGGTGCTTGTCTCCTGAAAAAACAAACAATTTACGTTCCGCTGATGCATTTATAGCCTGATATCAAAAACTCATTAGAGAAACACCAATTATCGCATAGGTATCTTGATTCCAGCATGGCTGCAGAGGTAGAAATCAAACTCACTGGGATGGCAAATGCTAGTATCAACCAAAGTTTATGCAGTTTCAAGGGTTTGCGAATCAGAATTTATTATATACATTGATAGTCAAAACAAATACATTACTTTGCATTGGACATAAACAAGGAAGATGAATGTATACTGTAATAAAAATTCTCCCTTTGGATTAATGACTTCATTAATGATGAGCCTTCATTGGACATTCTCAAATTCAATAAAATCACTAGAATGCATGCTCTAAGGGCATTGTTGAGGCGGCGGTGTGCTCTGGGGACAGGGGACGCGGCGGCTTGCTCCGGGACGAGCTAGCGGAGGCGCCAGAGTGGTGGATCCTCAACTCTCATGACACCAGGCCAGCATGCTCCGATGACAGCGAGAACATTTCCACTTAGGTGAAGGTGGCGGCGTGCTCATACTTATTACCGAGGTCGTGGTCAAGGCGACGGCGTGCTCCGGGGATAGGGGACGAGGCGGCATGCTCCAGCGTGCTCAACTCTCTGATGACGAAGGTCGGGGTTGACGGCAGGGTAGGGGTCGACGGCAGCAGCGCGACAATGACGAAGAGCGAATTGAGAAAGAGGGACAACGGCGGCGTGCTCCAGCGTGCTCAACTCTCTGATAACGTGAAGCTCGGGGTCGACGACAGGGTCGAGGTCGAGGGCGGCAGCGCGACGTTGATAATGACGAGCGGCGGCGGCATGCTCAGGAGTTGCGGTTTCTAGGTCGAGAGAGTGTGTGAGAGCTAAATATTTTCGCAAAATGTTGGGAGAGAGCGTGCGATGGATAAAAATAAAAAAACTAGGAGACGTGCCTTTATAACACCCGTCTCTCATTTCAGCGTCCTTTGGTCGAGAGAGTGCGATAAAATTTTCGCCAATAGAGCGTGCGAGTGTTTAAAAAAAAACTCAGAGACGCACATATATAACGCACGTCTCACATTATCATCTTTCGCATCAAGGCATTTTCCCGCATGCAAAAGACGAGCCACGGTGTGCTGAAGTAGGAAACATCTTTTGCATGCGGTTATGTACCACTGGCAAATGTGCGCAATGCTTTATATGATCATTGCACTGCGCTCAGCTTTCCGAGGTGGGACAAAAAAACTTCGGTGTAAGTCAGAGACGAGCCAAGGTAAGGCTCGTCTCTGCTAATGTAAGGCACGTCTTGCATTATTTTGTGGCCCCGGACACGCTGGAGTGTCCTGGATGCACCATGGTGTGCTGAAGCCAGTAATAACATCTAGGATATTCCGGCGTGCCCACTGGCAACTGTGTGAAATGACTTATACAATCATTGCAACGTGCCCAGCTTTTCGAGGTAGGACAAAAGTTCTTCGGCACAAATCGGAAACGTGCCCGAGTGCGACATGTCTCCCTTTTGCTGGATCTTAGATATCTGAGACACACCTTTCTAAAGTGCGTCTCTAATGCACTCTTTATCTGTTGTAGGGATAAACAAATGCAATGACATTGCAATTAATGGAATAATTAGAATTCAAGGATAAACAAACGCAATGACATTGCAATCCAGAGATAATTTGCAACTCAATGAATTTCATGGTTCATACATTGCGTTCCATCTAAACTAATTTGGAGTCTAAACTTATTCCTAAAGCTCCCATTGACCGTCCAACTTGCTCCCAAACACGTCTCTTATATTCTCCCGGATTTCGAAAATATTGACATTCTTTAAATTAACCAATGTCGAAAGAGAAATGAATAACCTACGTTGGTCACTAACACAAAGTGTCTAACCTTGATATGTAGATTATAACAATCATTTTCAACATCGAACGCATTTAGTCCGTGCACAACCTTTCGTTTCCCCGAGGCGGTATCGATGCGTCCCATTGTTCTATCAATGCGCGGGAAACCAACCGCTCCATCGTTGACTCCGCGCGGACCTTATTTAAGGCGCGCCATCATCCGTGAGTTCTCCACAAGCGCGTTGCTCACTTTGAATCCTCTTATTTTCCTTGTCTTCTCCGTGCCGATGACCCACCACCACCATGGCTGACCTTCCGCCGCCAAGCCCTCTGAAGGAGCCACCATGCAAGAAACTTTGTTGTAGCTTCCCCGAGAGGATCAACACCGAGCAGCGCCTCCTCATGGCGCAAGAGGCGTACAACAATACGTCTCGCGCCATGAGTTCCTTTGGTGTTGGTACCCTTCCCCAGTTTACTGGAGTGGATACCATCGGCCACTACCTCTTCGTCCTCATGGGGGTGGCCGATCGTCTCGACATTCTGTTCGAGACGATGGCTCAGGTGCTTGGCCCCGAGGGAAACCTGGTGGAGGCGATAGAGAGCAACCTCATTCTTGGGGTTGCACCTCAGGTATCATAAGGAAGGATTTGATTAATTTCTAGACAAGTAAATAATTTAGTTATCAAGTAAATGTGCTCTAAGTTCAGTGATGTTTAATATCAACAGTGAATCAAAGCAAAATGGATAAAATCATGAATCTAGAGTGGAAGTGTGGAATCGGAGACGCACTCTTTCTAAAAGCGCGTCTCCACTTTGCTTCTCCGCACTGGCATATAAAAGACACCATCAGTCTCTTCTCTTCGTTCATATTCTCCGTGCAGACAATCCGGCATGGCCAATGTTCCACTGCCAAGCCCGTCGAGGGAGCCATCTTGCAAGAAACAGTGTTGCCGCTCCCCCGAGAAGCTCAGCAAAGAGCTGGTCGAGATGCTGTTCGACAGGATGTTCGAACGGTTCTAGAGACTGCTCAAGACGATGGCCGAGGTGCTCGGCGCTGAGGGCCACAGTATCCTGGTGTCGGACATGGCGAGGAACCTCGGTCGCGAGGTTGCACCGCTGGATCCGGACCAGCCGGAGCAACCGGCGGAGCAGTCGGAGGAGGAGGAGGAGGGGGAGGAGTAGTAGGATTTAGATTTTCTTTTGTTGTTTTTTATTTGATGTTGTTTTTATTTTATTGTGTCTTATATTTTTTCTTGTGTTTTGTAATATATTTGTTAATGAATATATGTGTTCATCTGTGCGATGAATATTTTTTGTGTTCATCTGTGTTATATGTGTTCAACTGTGAATGAATGAATGAATTAAATGTTCGACGACGAGAGTCTATAAGCGAAGACAAAGGACAAGGGCTTTGTGTAGAGTACGTCTCATTTCTTGCGCATATTGGAGACGCGTTGTGTTTGATGCCTGTCTCCCGCTTGTCAGAGAGGATGGCGTGTCTCGGATACCAATTTAACTAAGACAGGCTTTATTTTAACGTGTCTCCTTGTACTTTTAGTCGAGCCATGTCAGATGCTCGCTGAAGCGGGCGTGTCTCGCTTAACATTATCAGAGACGTCGCCTTTCAGCGCGTCGCCCATCTTTGTCTCCTATTTGGATTTCTTATGTAGTGCAAGTCTTTCTCCTCAAGTTTCTGCACAACACTATGTTGCTTTAGTGTTTTTATCATAACTCAAGTTTTACAGATCCAATTAATGTGATTCTTTTTGAGTCGCCTTCATGACTTGATTATATATCATATGTGAAAATTTCGTGATCATTGGATTTTTGGTTTCTAATATACATGAGTTTCTTTGCAGTGTTGCAGATCTGGTTTTTACTCAGGTATAATAGATTGACCTTTGTTAGATCTTTCGATCATAACTTGAGTTTTTCTCGACGGTTTTTCATGATTATTGTTGATGTGTATTCGTGACTTGATTCTCTATAACATCTACTATTTTTGTCACGGTTGAACATGTTTAGATCAGTTGTAAACACGATTTCTTAACTAATTTATATTCTGCTTAGGTGTTTTCATTGCTTCTGCTAAAAAGGTTTTAATCTACTAATCACCCCCCTCTGGTAGTTTTTCACATGCTCTTCAATCCTACATATATAAATGATATGTATAATGTTTTGCTTTGTATTTGCAGGCTATGACCGCAGGACAACAGGCTGTCTTTCCGCAGTTGGCGCCGCCATCGATGGAGCTGCCATGGGTGCTAACGATAGGAGCACAAGTACAAAATTATTCAAAATATTTGAAACTAGTTAAACTTGTTTAAATTTAGTAAAATATGCATTTTTATACTTGTAACTGTTCTAACCACACTTGCTCATCACAGGGATCGGGGGCGAAGGCTCAAACTCCGTCGCCCCAGATTCCGGCACTTGGATGACTACAAGAGGACGACTTTCCGAACTACGGTGGCAGTGGACGGGGTAGCGTGTGATAGTCAGGTCAGCTGAATTTTGCCCCCTTAGCCTCATACTTGTGATATGTGAATGCATTTTTTGTTTAATCTAGAAATGATGAGTTATGTTGATTCAATATGCCCATACCTTGTTCAGAAAGTATTAGATAGCTCAACAGTTGAATAATTAAGTCAAAAGCTATGAATGAACATGTACAGTGAGTCTTATGTTTTTCCTAACTTACAGGTTTTGATTAGAGGATGTGAAGTTATTTCTAACTGTTTCTAACTATGAATGATCTAATTGTGATCTAACTATGATCTAACTCTGAATGATCAATACCTTGTTTCTAACATTGATCTAACTGTGAATGATCAATATCTTGTTTCTAATGTTATGAGCATGTTTATTTAGATGATGTGAAGTTATGAAGAGAAAATATATTTACTTTCTGGTTTTACTCTTATAGGATGGCAATGTTCGAGGGGATATGAGCAGCAGCACTCCAAGGAGATGATGATGGTTCTATGCTTGTGTTCGTATCCTGGTTCTGTCTTTGGGGTTTGAGCTTCACAAACTCATGAAGTGTGTAGTGTGGCGTTTGTATAGTATTTTGCAATGATTATTGTGATATATATGCCTGTGTGATGTCTATTTTTATGTGCCTGTGTGATCTGGCCATCGAGCCGGGGCTGGCCTCGAAGCCAGGGCAGAGTTTTCTGTTTTTTTTTAATGCAAACCTTATAGCCGACGGTGTTTCCAGACCGTCATCTGTAAGAGTCCTTTTAGGCGATGGTTCTGTCTGGCCGTCGTCTATAAGAGACCTTATAGACGACAGTTTCTCGTCTACCGTCGTCAATACAAACTCTTATAGACCACGGTTTTTCGTCGGCCATCGTCTATAAGGACTCTTATAGACGACGGTTCAGACCACCGTCGTCAATAAGGCTCCCCGCTGCCACGTGGATGGAGTTACTTATTGATAACAGCTAAATTCAGTCGTCGCCAATTAACTTATAGACGTCTAACAATCGTAGACGGTCGGAAACCGTCGTCCATAAGCTATAGACAACTATCCTTATAGACAATGGTTTCTGGCCGCCGTCTATTATTGAGATTCCTGTAGTGGACTGGAGGCGTGCGGACAAGATGCTTCTTCACATCGGGGTCTACCAAAGCAAGATTGCGGGGTGTCAGAGGTTCTTGCGATGAACTTGTGTTGCTGGGCGTAAGATGCTTGTAAGGGTTCGATACTTGGTGCCGACCCTCCTTCTTAATGAATTGGCAGTGCTCCTGCTCATGGTGTCCGAACCATGTCTTCAGAAAACAAAAACAAAAAAGATGCATGTAAGGCCGGTACACCATATCAAGGGTGTGTTGAACTAGGGAGGGATTTCCAGAGACATGTGGCGGGTCAATGCTCTTCCGGTTTTGAAGGATACAAAGGGATTTCAGTATCCTAGAAGCACGTCGCAGACCAATTGAACTTCATACGCGGAGATGGCGGCCAGCCACCAACCGAATATCCCGTGACTTAAGACTTTAGAAAAATAAGCTAGTAGTTCATTAAGAAAAGTAGTTTTTTGAGACTCTCTTTACGTGAGAATGCATAACTATACTCTCAGAATGTATGTTAGGATGAGAACATGCTTTAATGTATTTTGTTGGCTATGTGTAGCAAAGATGTTGTCTTATAGAGGATCTTGAAAGAAATACACTTATATGAGATCTTAATGTCTAACGTAGTATTCTATGAAATTTGGTGATCTCTATAATGCTCATGAAGAGACTAGGAAGTATGATGTGTATGGTCCACCCAAACTACTAGTAGTCAAGTACTACTTATGATCTTTAGGTGAAATTTGTGACACAAAACTTGTAATTCAAGGCGTAATCTACTGTCCAAGTTATGAATGGTGTAACTTAAAGATCTAGTCAGAAGTTCAACTTAACCGTCACTATTGAAACAGTAATATATCAAATAAGGAACATGAAAGACACTTCTCTGACTGTCTTTGATATCTGGTGAATAATTTTTGGAATTTGAGCTAGTAGGCACATTTCAATAAATCTCAAATTTCTATTAGTACAAGATAAGTGTTGCGGATTGAACTTGGGTCTCCGAAAGGCCGAGCTGGTTCAGATCGCAACTGAACTTTGAGCTGATGAAACCAAACCGAACTCTTTCTAAGGTTCTAAATATATTGGGCATGTGTGTTGGACTAGCATCCACGACAAATCAATCTTCTCGCGTTCCTTGCACTATCATCGTAGTCCACTTCATGCCAACCACTAGCGTGCATTGATGATTCAGAAAGCAGGTCTCTGAAATCGCTCGCTCTTACGATCCTGCACTTGTTCTTATAGTTATCTTTATGAGCTGTATACTCATTTGGGAACTTGTATTCTAGATCGTACTAATTGGCCGGAGCGCGGACATAAAAATCGCATAAAAACAATTGAATAATTTCTCGTGGGCACTATAATTTTACACAAACTTTATGCCACTGTAAGTAACACACAAGGAACGCACAAGGAGGTCTATATTCAAAATTTGATTCTTTGGTAACAACAAATTAAAATTGCCCAAAATGTTGCATGCATTTGTCGTTCACCGGTCAAATGTAGTGTGCTGTGCGATCAATAAATAAATTGAAAAACAAAAACGCCGATAGATTATGGAATCCGTTAGCCGTGTGGGCGGCAGGGCTTGCTTTCGCAGCTGCTCTTGCTTGTTCCATAATCTTCGCTCAATTCGATTGGCAGGTCGCGCCAGCGGATTCAGAAACACATCATCACCGCTTCATTGAAAACGGCAACCCCCGCCAAGTCATCATACAGAAACGACATTGTGTTTTATCTCAATTAGTCTGGTCCAGCACAGCGCACCGTCATCTTTTTTTTTTGTTCTGCCATATCCAACATGCACGTTTGATTATCGTATAACACAATCCAAGAGATTCGTCTGTGCCTTGAAGGCCAAGGATTTGCACCATCGCGTGAACCAGCTACAACAAACAATCATGCATGCTAGCCGCCATGCGAGCGATCAAAGAAACCGAAGATAGACATGCTATCTCACCTGAAATTCAGGGAACGAAACTGAAATTTTTTACAAAATCGACGCCGAATCCTTCTATAAAATCACGTCCGATTCCCAACCCGTTCCATCGGAAAAAGATTGTTCACAGCTATTCGAACTCTGGACAACCGCCAAACCTTTTGACGATACGTGCAAATGGCCACCACCACTAGGATGTCCTCGAAGTTGCACTCCTCCCTCGCCATCTGCTTTTTCCTACTGTCACTTGCGTCACTGTGCGCGGCTGCCGACGAAGGTAGCGGCAGCAGCAACGGCACAGACCTGGATGCCGACCGCCGCGCGCGGGCCGCGGCCACCGTCGACGAGCTTCTGTCCGTGCACAACGAGGCGCGGCAAGCAGTTGGGGTGCCTCCGCTGATGTGGAGCGCGCAGATCGCCGGGTACGCCAAGAGCTACGCGCAGTCGCGGCGCGGCGACTGCGCGCCGCGCCGATCGCCGCTGTTCTACTTCGGCGAGAACATGTTCGTCGGGAAGGGCCGGCACTGGAATGGTACGGCTCTGGCGACTGCGTGGGTGGAGGAGAGGAGGTGGTACGACTACGAAAGCAACTCGTGCGCGGCGCCGCCGGGCACCGGGTGCGCGCGCTACACGCAGGTGGTGTGGCGTAACACCGCCGAGCTGGGGTGCGCCAGGATCGTGTGCGATTCGGGCGACACCTTGCTCGTCTGCGACTACTTCCCGCCGGGCAACTACGGCCCCGGAAGGCCGTACTGATCGGTCGTACGTAGTCGACACAATCGACTTCCCCGTGAAGGTTCATTAATTGCCATATGTGGAGTCATTAAGCTACTATATATGCGTTGTGTATTTCCCTACTGTATGTGTAACGTCACTGAACTGATATCATTGTTTGTGTTTCTTGCTGTCATGAAAAGGCATTGCCGTTAGGCATGCTCTGGAATAAAACTGAGATTCTATTTCTTACTCGTGCACGCAACCAATAGTATGTAGTCCCTACATTTTTTTTAAAAGCCAGTATGGTCTAGATACAATGGGTTATTTTCTTAAGAAAAAAGGGTGGGCACCGGCGTTGAACAGTGCTTGAAAGTAGGTGGGTCGTGGGCGAAGGCGGACCCATCCGTACTGGCCAGCTGAGCCTCAGCTCGTTCCCTAGATCCTACATTATCAGATTAATATCATTATAAAATCTAGGTCAAAATTAAATTTTAATTATTGTCATTAAAAACAGAAGTAGTCACATTAAGTTCCTCCTAAGTTGTAACTGTACGACCAACACATGAAGGACATTAGTAGCAATATTTCTTGAGTTTAAGCACCACAAAATAATATAAATATTACAAAAAATGGAATTTATAGTTTTTTTTGTTAGAGTGAGGTTGAATTCATAGTTGGCGTGAGCAGAGCAATAACTTTGGTTACCAGGCAAATTAAATTTCTTACAATGATGTAATGCCAATAAATATCGGAATAAGTCTATTTCACCCCTCACTTATTGAGGCTCTTCAACATAACCCCTTCGCCTGTACCGGGTAAACTATTCAAAAAAATATTTCCACAAACGGCTCTAAAAAAATTATCGCACGCAGTTTTGAAAACCGCTTGTGACAAAGCGCCTGTTAAAGCAAAAACTGCCAATTGTCACAGACGCAGCAAAACTGTGAAATCCCATACCTGAAAAGAAAACAAGAAGGTAAAAATGTGAACTTAAAAATTCTAAGTTGAGTTGGAAACTCAAACTCAATTAATTAATTTGCTACTTGAATTATATCCAAAAATAAGAGCTTGTTAAAACTTAAATATAGTTTAGAAGATTGCTAGTGTGTATGAGAACTTAACCAAGTAATAGATGTAGAAGCCCTAATTTTCTAGTGTCCACATCTCCTATGAGGAATAAAAGGAGGAAGAAAATAATAGAGATAATGCTCATAGGAAAAATGGCTTAATCCAAAAATCCTAAATAAGGAGGTCTAAAATTCCTCAAATTAGGTCAACATGCAAAACTGAGTTCCCCAATCGATTCTCCATATATCAAATAGCATCCATGCAAAGTTTTGTAATTTTTGAAGATCACATGCTATTTAAATTCAACGAGGACATTGAAAAGCATTTGAATTAAAATTCCAATTTGAATTGACTAAAACTTTGCCAAATGTCAAAATGGACTTCGGATTTGGATTCTGCATATTTAATTTAGTCTTGCTACCTATTTTCACCAATTGTGGAGCAAGTGCACATTTAATTTTAGTGCAGCATAAAGGGGAAGTTCAAATCAAATTTGAATTTTCAAACTTAGTTTGATCAATTATCTGATTTGAGGGTACCAGTGAATTGCTCACATTTGGATTTTTATCCCTGCCATGTTTAACAAGTATAGAGTTGTTTTACTATTTTTTAATTGATGAAGAAAGGGGATAAGGAGGGAGAAAGATGTGGGTCCCACCTGTCAGCCTGCGCCCAGCTTAGCAGGGCACACTCTGTTCTCCTCTGCTATATATCATGGTGCCACGCACAGCATGCAAAACGGCCACCTCCCCATTTCTCCAGCCTGGCCACGAGCGTAGCAAGGCCTGTCCTTATTGTTGCATCACTCCTGTTCACCTTGTCGTTTTCTCTCTAGTTCATCTCTGCCTCACGTGCGCGCGAAGCATTTTCCCTTGCTGCCATGGCTGCCGCCTCTGTTCTTCAGCCCCCACTGGTGTAGGCTATCCAAACTCGAACCTGAGCCACCAAAAGAAGCACCAAACGTTCCTCTTCATGTTCCTCAAAGAAACCCCAATTGCCTTGCTCTTAAGCTGATGCATCGACGAGTGTTCTTTCCCATCGTGTTCTTCGACCACCACCGGTATTGGGGGAAATACTTCCTCTACGGTGAGCCTTTCGGCATTTTGATTCATTGGAAAGATTGTAAAATGTTATGCGCACTCTCCTGATATTTCTTCCGGCGTTTCAATCTCTGGGGAGCTGAAAAATGGGATCTTCGTGGCTGTCGAGCCGCCGGCCACCCGCACACCTCGAAGCTCAACGTCGGCCCATGCCTTCGAGGCCTTTTCAGCCAACAATGGTGCCCGAGGTTCACCATAACCTCATCTTTATTTTACTTGATCGTAGTTGGCTGTTCCATAGCTCTACTCGCGGGATTAACCATAGGTGTTATTTTGGGCTGTTGACAATTATCGCCCAAATTCTCATTACAAAATGTAAATCATGTCATTCCAATTATAGTATATGATCCTTAGGTTATTTCATGTCTCCTGGATCAACTTCCCGAAGAAAATAAACCATCAACGCCTCGTTTAGTAAATATTTCACCCCCGCCACATGCAAACCCTTGGTCATCCTGGGATTATATTTTTAGCTAGCTTTCTTCACGATTGGAGTTCATATTCCGATTGATCCCCACCATCCCATGAAGCTTCACGACCAATTTCCAAGTCAAACCGTGCTTTTACGAGCCATAGCAACCTCATCAGATTTATGCCGCTGCCACTGCCCGTCGTCGACGGTGTTCGGGCCATCGCTGAGTCCTTTTGATCCACCGTAGAGTTTGGCGCCCCAATTAGTACTCTAGCAGCCAATATCAAGTTGTTTAGAGCTTAGGAGCAGCTTTCCAATGTTGCGTGCCTGCGCTAAGGTGCGGCGCCCGCTCGTCCGGTGGCCCAAGGTACAAGAAGCCTCGGAATGGGCCCACGCTGGCAGTGGAGATTGGGGCCATAGGATCTTTTGTGGTCTCATGATTCTTTGTGACTACAACAATTAGAACAGTAGCCCGATGTGGCCTCCAATCCATTGGTCAGCTTAAATCCCCGTGGGGCCCAACCCATTATTGAAACTTTTCCAATGTAAAAGAAATTCTAGATTTGCTTCTAACTTCCAAAAATCATAGCTCCTGATATATTTGACCAAAAATTCCCAAATAATTTTTGGGATTCCTCATGGCATGTACTTTCAAGTAGTGCAAATTAATTTCTATGAAAGTCCGAGGATTTTTCTCAATAGTTCCCTAAAGTTAAATCTTTGGAAATTTATTCCAAATGATTCCTTTTATAGAAAAATCCCAATTTTGCCCAGAACGTTTATCCAATTCAACCAAATCCTTGATCTTGAGTAAAAATGTCAAAGGCATTTTACTTGATTTGTTGGTTCAAATTGTGTTCCCATTCTCAATGTCCATGAAAAATTCCAAAATCAACATTAACATTTTCAGAAATTCATGGCAACTTGTAAAATTAATATTTCCATCTAGGAAAATTAAAAAATTTGAAACCAATGTTTTGGATTCATCTTGACCAACACTATCTGGAAAACTAATTTTGATGCATGACAAAAAAGCTACAGATTTGACATGAAAATTCAGTAAAGCCTAGCGATTTACGAAATTCTATAGACCACAAGTAGCCACTGCTTTATCTGAAACTTTGCTAGCTTTTCATGTATGACCAAGGGATGCCACTGTAATATTTTTAGATTTTTAAGCACTATCTTTATAAAGAATTCATTTTGTAGAACTCCTATTGCATAAATATTGATTTATAGGAGACATAGAGACCTTGCCGTTAACTCATTTGGACCAAGTTTGGTTTTTCCTCAGATTTTAAAAAATCACCTGAGAACCTAATCTAAGTCCCTGCATAGGATTGGGGCATGAATAATCCTTTGTGATTCTCATTTTGTTAAGGTTTATGCTAATGCTTTAAAGTCATATGCATATCCCTTTTGGAAGCAAGTTTGGTTTCTTTTACCAGCTTATGAGCACCAATAGAGAAATCTAGTAATCCCTGCTTAGAGTGTGAACTTCTCTTTTCATACAACTTAAGATGTGTCTCATTACATTTTATTGTTAACTTAACAATTTGTTGTACATGCATATCATACAGGTAGATCACGAAGATGAAGATCGATGAGGAACACCATATAGAGGAGGAAACCAATGTGGACTTACTGTGACAAGTTTATTACGGAGCAAAAGTGAAAGTGCATCTAGGCATCCCCATGGGTTTTGGATGATTGACGACGACAATTAAGAGTCTAATGAGCTAAGTTGATCTTAAGCATAGGTACAATGATTGAAATGAGATTAAACCCTTCAAAAAGGAAAAGGATATAACGGGCGTCAAAGGCTCAAGAGTAGAAATTATGGTTTCTAAGAAGTTGAGCTTATATGAGTCGTGTCATGTGAGAGGGTGGTTGTATCATCTGCATTGAGATAATTCTAAAGGGCTCAAAGTGGTGATTGAGAGAAACAACTAAGTGAGAAGCCAAAAATGAGAAAAGACCCTAGGAGGTCGGACTAGTCCGGCCGGGCAGACTAGTCCGTTTTGAGAGAGACCAAACGTCTCTAGAGTGATTCTCAGTGCTTTTGGAGCTATGTCCGAGAAGACCAGACTTGTCCGTTTTTGGACGGACTAAAGCTCTCTGGAAAGGTTCGGACTTGTCCGTTTGGGTACGGACGACTCCATTTGAGACTTAGTGAGATTAACCGAGAGAAACCCTAGAGGCCCAGACTAGTCCGCCCCCAGTGGCCGGACTAGTCCGGGCCTACCCAAATGAGTTCATTTTGGGACGGACTAAACCCTTCTGTCCTACTTCAGACTAGTCCATTTTGGACCGGACTAGTCCGTTGTTTTAGTGACCATTTGAATTTGGAAATTTGGCAGGTAGCGTGACGATCGTTGCGCAGTGTGGCATTTGTCGGGACCTGACCAGAGGTCAGTGGTCCCATTGGGACAGACTAGTCCGGGGCCAGTGGCCAGACTAGTCTGCCCTTCTGCTGAGGTCAGCAGAAGGGACTCAGGACCCCTATAAAAAGGGGACCCCCAGCCTCATTTGAAAATTACTTGAACCCTAGCGCCGCCACAAGTGACCAAGAGCCTTCCAAAGCCTTCTACTCGTCCTACTAGCTCTCTAAGACCAAATCTTGAAGAGATTAGGGTTTGGGGAGGAGAGTGAAGGAAGATCATCGCGCTTGGCTCTCAGTTTGATCTCTTTGCATATTGTGATTGTGTTTTGTGGCTTGTGTGAGTTGAGCTTAGTGTCCTCCTCATTGTATTGATTTGTGGGAGCCTCAACTTGTGAGCTGCCCCATCAAAGTTGGTGATTACCCATTGATATAGTGGAAACCAAGCAGACCATCGTGGT
Organism: Tuctoria greenei; assembly: GCA_036927565.1. Taxonomy (NCBI): domain Eukaryota; kingdom Viridiplantae; phylum Streptophyta; class Magnoliopsida; order Poales; family Poaceae; genus Tuctoria; species Tuctoria greenei. The sequence goes on from JAYESD010000006.1 coordinate 177,979,820, forward strand.
GGCTTGGTGAGAGAAGGGTCAAGTGAGACCCAGTCCTTGTGTGGACTTCTCAACGTGGATGTAGGCTTCTTCGTGGAGCTGAACCACGGGATAAATCTTGTCTCACTTGTCTTTTACTTTTTGTGATCACTAGTATAGCTATTAGGGTTCATATTGTTCATATTGCCTTTCACTTTTGATCTTTGTTAAAATCTTGTGATCTAACTGCTTAAATCTTCCAATCTTTGATGTACCAAGTTACTATACATTGTTTACATCTTGGTTGAACTTAAATTCTGCAAATAACTTGTCGAAACCAAGTTTTTAGGTTTTTACCACGTGCTGAGCAGACTGGTCCGGCCCTGTCGAGACAAGTCCGGCCTCAAGAATTTAATCTCGTTTGATTAAGTCATTTCAGGTCTTATTGCCTATTCACCCCCCTCTAGGTGACTTTCAATTGGTATGAGAGCAGGTTTCTCCACAAGAGTCTAACAACTCGGAGAAGAAATGGCCGAAAGGGTTGATAACGAGGTTCCGGTGGTCGTCGATGACACCAAGATGAAGAACGTCGATGTTCTTCAAGATGATCCAAACGACGATGAAGAAGTTCGGATGCTCAAGGCACGACTTCGTGAGAAGCTCAATGTGCCCAAGAAGGAGATCAAGCCAATTGCTCCGATCAATGTCGACAATGGCAGTAGTTCACAAGACTATAACCAGTATCCTTACAATTATGAGCAACTTACCGCGAGCAATCATTATTTGTCTATTCCCATTGGCAAACATCCTCAGTTCGACAGAAATGATTACTCTATGTGGAAAGTATAATACGAAGATGCACCTCATATCTTTAAACCCTAGCTTGTGGCAATTTGTTATGACAGGTGTTCATCCTCCGAAGAATGAGAAAGACATCACTCCGGAACAAGCCGTTCTTCTCCATCGCAATGCTCAAGCCGTTGGACTGATTACCTCCTCATTGACTCGAGAGTAGTACAACCGCATTGAAGTGTTAGAGGTTGCCATGGAGATATGGGATTCCCTCAAGACGGCGCATGAAGGCAACCGCATCATTAGGGAGGCGAAGATCAAGATGATCGAAGGAGAGCTTGGGAGGTTTACCATCATGGATGGTGAGTCCCCCCAAGATATGTACGACCACCTCAAAACTCTCGTCAACAAGAGTCGGTCTTATGGAAGCACCTGATGGACCGACCATGAGGTGGTAAAGAGGATGATTCGAGCATTCATGCCTCGAAATGTCACTCTTTGCTCACTAATTCGTGAAAGTCCGGGGTTTCATAAGATGACTCCCGAAGAAGTGCTTGGAAGAATTATCAACCATGAGATGATGGAACAAGAAGATATGTTTTACAACGATCTTCAAAAGTTCTCCTCCTCCAAGAAAAGGGATGTCGCATTCAAGGCAACATCCACAAGATCACAAGAAAAGGAATAAAGTGATGAAGAGAGTCCCGATACCGTTGAGGAAGAGGCTCTCTTCATCAAAAACTTTAAGAGGATGTTTTGAAGAAGGAGGGGGAGCTACCAAAATGAAAGAAAGAGCAAAGACAAGCCCAAAACAAGATCAAAGAGGGCTTTCTACAATTGTGGGGAGTATGGCCACTTCATTGTGGATTGTCCACATGAGGAAAACAACAAGAAGAAGGAGGGCAAGTCCAAGGAGAAGAAGTACTTCAAGAAGATGAAGCAATCTGGACATGCCCACCTTGGAAAGGAGTGGGATTCAAATGAGGAATCCTCCTCCGATGACGAAGAGAAGATAGCAACCATTGCTATGAAGAAGACAACTACGGAGAACAAGCTCTTCCCAAACATGGACACTTGAAGGCCAACTTGTCTCATGGACAAAGAGGGAAGAAACAAGGTTAAATCTAAACTATCCTCTTAAATTTCGTCTCATGATGATTTTGATAGTAGTAGTAAAAATGAACATATGCTTAAGGACATGAGTAAAAGTACTTTGAAAAAATTGAGATTGCTGGCGGGGGAAATATTTGAGAAGGAAGAGCTGATCAACCGTCAAGAGGAAATGCTCATCCAACAAAAGAAGAGATGTCAAGAGGTTGAGGAGCTCTTGGAGCTTGAAAGAGAAAGAAGCAAGGCACATGAGCGTGAACTCGCTTTGAGCAAGGAAACTTTCTCAAACCTTGAGAACACTACAATTGTGCTCAAGGATGAACTTATTAGTTTGACACAAGCTAACAAGATCCTTGAGACACAAGTGAAGTCTCTCAAGGTCAATGCACCTTCTTTCTCTACAACCTCATCTTCCATAAATGTTAAATACGAAGCATCTCAACCTTTTAAATGCTCAAACTTAATCATAAAGTTTAAAGACGAGCTTAAGTTGGCACAAACTAATCAAGCACCAAAGGGTGGCATCTTTGACAAGGAGAAAGTGGCATATGCACGTAGTGCATATACCAACACAAGACATCCTCTTTTCAAGGATGGTCTTGGTTATTCTAGGGAGATGAGGCAAAACGCCAAAACTCCCAAGAATGACAAAGACTTGATTGTTTTTGTCAAAGGAGGCTCATACAACAATAAAGGGAAGAATATTGCTACTTCACCCAAAATGCCTAAGAAAGAACCTCATCCATTGTTTCATGATTTTGATGCATCATATGTTTTATTGAGGAACAAGTTTGGAAAGGCCTATGCTAGGTATGTTGGGCCACACCGCAAGAGTCCCAAACGTTGTGTGTGGGTGCCCAAGTGCCTCTTGACTAACATCAAAGGACCCAACACCGCTTGGGTACCTAAAGCCAAGGCTTAAATCTTTCTTATAGGCATACTCCTCCGGTGGAACCAAATGGGTTCTCGATATCGGGTGCACTAATCACATGACCGCAGAGAGGAAGATGTTTGTGGAGTATGAGCTAAATGAACATCCAAGTGGAGGAATCTATTTTGGGGACAATAGCTAAGAAAAAAATCCTTGGCACTGGTAAAATTGCTATATCCCTTAATCACACTCTTTCAAATATTTTTGTCGGTACCATGCGTACCAGATACCCCTTGGGACTGCGAAGAGTGCAAAGGAACTCCATCTATCTAAGTTGAAGACCTCCGAAGGCCCCACTTGTCACACGGAACCGGACCTGCCTCCCTTCCATGGTTAGTCTCAGTACCACCACGTGTATCATAAAACTGGAGCCACATTCCATACATGGGAAAGCTACGGACTAGATACCTGTGTGGCACCCCTAGACCTAACTCCTGACAGAGGGAAGCTCCGGTACCGACATGTGAACAACAGCATCGGACCTACTCGTCCAAGACGGTAAGCTCCGGAGCTGCCACGCGTCCAACCGCCAGACCTTCAACTTCAACAGGCAGATTGGTGGACCTCCAACGGATCGGACCTTTAAGGGACATTAAAGACTGCAAGACCTGATTATGTGTCATTAATGCTATCTTAATGACACACAATCGGATGACCCTTAATAGCAGTAAGGCCACCAATAAAGGGAGTTATCACGCTATTAAGGAGAATTAAGCACATTAATTGTGTATTAGGCATCAGTAACCGCCAGGGCCACATGGCGGGCCAGGCTAATGATGTAACGGCCAGCCCTTGAACTATAAAAGGACTGGCCAAGCGATACACTGGGGAGACTCTTCCACACGCGCCCAGGACGGGCTGAGACTGGCTAGAGACTTTTTTGGCCTCTCTCACACACAAGCGCTCAGACGCTCAATACAAAAACAACACACACCCGTGGAGTAGGGTATTACGCTCAGGCGGCCCGAACCACATTAATCCTCGTGTCAAATCGCCATCTTGCTCTGAATCTCCGCGCGCCCTAACTGAACTAAGAAACTCCACGGTCTACTAACAGTAGTGCCGGGAGAATTACCGAATTCAAACTCCTACAATTGGTGCGCCAGGTAGGGGCCCCTGAGATTCAAAGATGGTGAATTCTGCTGCTGGATCATCCAATGGTAACCATGCTGTGCAACCAGCTGGAGGCAATCCCTCCAACATGCAGCTGCAAGCAGGTGTTGTGGCCCTAGCAAGAGTCATGCCGCCACCACCACCGTCCGCTCCGGTGAATCAAGATGGAAAGCGAGATGGGGCATCCGCGTCGATCACTGCATCGGCGAACAAAAACCTTGAACATGCGCATCATGCTACGCGTGCTCTTCTCCAACGTCCACCGCCTCCAGGAGCACTCCAGGGTGCGATAGAGCAGTGGAGAGCTGATGTGGATCATCTGGTTGCAGCAGCAGCCGACCGCATCAGTAATCAAGGTCCTCCCCCCTCGGGGCGAGCCCCATCACAACATCAGACATTGTCGAGTAGACTTGGTCTGCAAGCTTTGCAGCACAGGAGGCGTGCTGCATCTCAACAGGCGACGTCGCTGCCTTCTGGGGTGCGACGTACTCATACGATAATGAGGATTTTGACTCACGACCTCTGGGCTGAGCTCGATCGTCGTTACCGGCAATAGGGCGACCGCGTCCACATTGAGCGTGCTCGCGAGAGGCAAGAGGCTCGGGATAGTCCCGCTCCTGAGGGAGTAGGAGGAGGCTGTTCTGCCTTGGCCATGCACCTACGCATGGTTAGATGGCCGCAGAAGTTCTAGCCTCACCTGCCGGAGAAATTTGACGAGACTATAAATACCGCTGAATTTCTTCAAATCTACTCCACGGCTATCCTTGCGGTTGGGGGAAATGAGGCCGTGATGGCCAATTATTTCCCTGTGGCTTTAACTGGGACCGCCAGGTCTTGGTTCATGAGCCTTCCGCCTGACTCCATCACAGTTGGGCGGAGTCGTGTCAACAGTTCAACGCCAATTTTGGAAGCTCGTACACCCGACCAGGCACGAAATTGGATCTTTTTGGTGTCAAGCGAAAAGAGGGAGAGTCCTTGCGAACTTTTATCCAGAGGTTCTCCCAGGTACGAAATACCATTCCTTCTATCTCAAGCGCTTCTGTTATTATAGCATTCAGACAGGGTGTTCGAGATAAGAAAATGCTGGACAAGCTGGCGACCAAGGAAGTCACTAGCGTCACGGAACTCTTCAGCTTGGCAGACAAGTGTGCCAAGGCTGCAGAGGGTCGTGAAATGCACTCCCGACCACCTCCGGAGATCAACAATAAGTCCTCCAAGGGTGAAGCCATTACCTTCGGGTGTGGAAAGAAAAAGAAAAAGTCCAACGGCAAGAAGAAGCCATCGGCCGACACACCTACTGCCGCTGCTGCCGCAGCTCCGGGTGGCTTGGAGCAACGCCACGAGAAATGACCTCGACCATCGTCTGAAGACGGTGTCATATTCAATATGTGGTGTCCCATACACAAGATGGACATCCACAACCTGGAAAACTGCCGAGAGGTCCAGAACCTCACCGAGCACTACAACAAGCACCGGGGAGAAGCTCCTTTCCGTCAAATGGAAGGAAAACAAAAAGTCGATGAAGCTCAGGCTGAAGAGGAGTTAGGCTTTTAGGACCCTCAAAAGGTCTTGAAGATTGTTTACACCTCCGTTGACGACGACTCCGACATCTCTAACAACGAGCATCGGAAGACCATGAACACCATCTTTGGTGGTTCGTGGGACATCACTTCTCATTGTGTCCTCAAGACAATGCGGCGGGACATGGCCTCTGTAGCTCCCACCGCCAGGGCGGAGCCTCATCGGAAGTGGATTGATACTTCCATCACCTTCGATGCTTCGGACTGCCCTTGGAACATGATCGTGGCTGGCCAACTTCCACTGATGGTATCTCCGACCATCAATAACATCCAGCTCCACCACGTAATGGTGGATGGAGGTTCGGGGCTGAACCTCATAAGCTTCGAAGCCTTCGTCAAGCTTCAGCTCCGACCTTCGGATCTTCGCCCCTCCCGACCTTTCTCCGGAGTAGGTCCGAGGGCCATAAATCCACTCGGTGCCATTACTCTTCTGGTGACCTTCAGGACTTGGGAGAAGTACAGGACCGAGAAGTTGGTCTTCGACGTGGCGCAGATCAACTTACCATTCAACGCCATCTTGGGCAGGTCAACTTTGTATAAATTCATGGCTGCTGCTCATTATGGCTACTTGGTGTTGAAGATGCCAACACCTTCAAGTGTTCTTCGGATTCGCGAAGATCGCACCGCCGGAGTTACTGCTCTGGAAGAACTTCATGCGCTTGCTACAGCGCAGGAGGAAGAATCCAGAGAGGAGCAAGCTCCAAAGCCCCCGAGCATTCATCATTGAGGCTCAACCTCCGCACCTCGTGTGCAACCAAGCGGTGACACCGACATTCCCGTCAAAGTCTTCCAAATTGGTTCCGATGTTGCTCAGACCACTCGTATATCGGGAGGTCTGAACAATAAATAGGAGCTCGCGCTCATCACTTTCCTCCGGGCTAATGTCGACGTGTTTGCCTGGCAACCGTCGCAAATGCCTGGGATCCCTAGGGAGGTGATTGAGCACAATATGAAGATTTATCCCGACGCTCGGCCTGTACATCAGAAGCCTCGGAAACAATTAGTAGAGTGAGAAAACTTCATACGTCAAGAAGTGAAGAAGTTGCTCGAAGCCGGATTCATCCGAGAAGTCTTCCACCCAAAATGGCTGGCAAACCCAGTCATTGTACCTAAGGCCGGCGGGAAGCTTCAGATGTGTATCGACTACACAACACTGAATAAGGCATGCCCAAAGGATCAATTTCCACTACCTAGAATATACCAAATAGTGGATTCCACCTCCGGGTGTGAATTACTGTGTTTCCTAGACGCATATTCTGGGTATCATAAAATCAGAATGTCTAGGGAAGATTAAGAGCATATCACCTTCATCACAGTAGATGGATTATACAGTTACACTGCCATGCCATTCGGTCTCAAAAATGCTACTTCAATGTTTGTGCGAGCTATGTACAAAACTTTTGGATAGCTCATCAGAGATGTAGTGGAAGTGTACGTCGATGACATCATCATCAAGATCAAGAACAAGGAGTCATTCCTTGACACCTTGCAAGCTGTCTTCGACAAGTTGCAAATCACTCGCCTAAAGCTGAACCCACAAGTGTGTCTTTGGGGTTAGCTCCGGAAAGCTTATTGGATTCTTGGTGAACCATCAAGGAATAGAGGCGAATCCGGCAAAGATTAAAGCTATTGAAGACATGCGGCCACCAGCTCGCATCAAGGATGTCCAGAAGCTAACTGGGTGTCTAGCAGCCCTCAGCTGGTTCATCTCAAGACTGGCAGAACGGGCGCTACCCTTCTTCAAATTATTGAGGAAGTCCAGACCATTCCAATGGTCTGAAGAAGCAGAAAAGGCATTCCAAGAGATGAAGCAGCTCCTCACCACTCTACCAACTTTGGTAGCTCCGAATCCTGGTGAGCCACTTCTGCTTTACATTTCGGCAACAGACGAAGTTGTCAGCATGGTCCTGGTCGCGAAAAGACCAGAACCATCTCCAGTTCAGGAATCCAGACCCCTCCGGGAGGGTTCAGAGCTACCTGAAGGCGGGTCTGGGTCCCAGCCCCCAAATCCGGATCCTCGAGGTGAGATGCCAGAGGATCAACCAACATCAAATGAAGGAGTTACTGTTGCTGAACAAGAAGATTCGGACCCTTCTAGGAAGGTTCGAGTCACTTCAGAAGAAGCTCTGGGTTCCTCTAGCAAGAATTTGGAGTTCCCAAAGAAGGTCCGGACTCCTCCGGGAAGGTCTGAGTTGATGAGGAGGAAGCTCCGGGCCCCTCCGGGAGGGTCCAGACAGTCTAGCGCCCAGTGTACTTCATCAGCGAGGTACTTCATGACGCCATGACTCGATACTTAGAGGTGCATAAGCTGCTCTATGCAGTTCTTATTGCCTCTAGGAAGCTTCGTCACTACTTCGAAGCTCACAAGATTTCAGTGGTAACCTCTTATCCACTGCGTGCAATCTTGCATAACCCCAACTCTACTGGGAACATTGCAAAGTGGGCGGCGGAATTGGCCGAGTTCGATCTTGAATTCGTCCCAAGACAAGCGATCAAGAGTCAAGCATTGGCAAACTTTGTGGCGGAATGGACCCCATCTCCATCAAATCCTGGGGGCCCCAATGAGCAGAAGCCAGAACCCAAGGTTCCGGTCTTCACTGAGCCTCACTGGACTCTCTACTTCGATAGCTCCGTGTAGAAGTAGGGGGCCAGAGCAGGAATCCTTCTCCTCGCTCCGATCGGGGAGAAGGTCAAATACATTGTTCACCTTGACTTCAAGGCGACCAACAACATGGTGGAGTATGAAGCACTAATCTATGGGCTCAAGGTGGCACTATCATATGGTGTCAAGCAGTTGCTGGTAAAGGGTGATTCACAGCTCATTATAAAACAAGACAAAGGTGAATGCTGCTGCAACAACCCTCAACTAGCTACATATCTACTTGAAGTCCAGAAGCTTCAGAAGGATTTCGAAGTCCTGGATCTTTGCCATGTCCAGTGTCTCAACAACGCTGAAGCTGATGAACTCTCGACGAAAGATTCAACCGGAGCTCTGACTCCCGACGGAACTTTTGTCCAGAGATTGTCAAGACCAATAGCTCAGCCTGCCGAACTAAGCAAAGGGGGCAAGACTAGCACCTCGAAGTTGACGGTCCCGATGGCCCTGTTACCATGGCTTCCACCAAGGGTCGTAGGAGCTGCAGGAAGCTCCGAGCAACCTAACACGCAAGACTCTGAAGCTCAAGTTAGCTCCGATGCATGGATCTTGGAGATCCGGAGCTACTTGAAAGACAAAATCCTTCCTGAAGATAATGTATCTGCTGACCGGATAGTCAGATTGGATAAAAGATACACACTGGTAGAAGGGGATCTCTACCGGTGTGGTGCCAACGGCGTCCTAATGCGGTGCATTACAAGGGAAGAAGGCCGCGAGCTCCTTGCGGAAATCCATGGAGGCGAGTGTGGGAACCACACGTCTTCCTACACGTTGGTCAGTAAAGCCTTCCGGCATGGTTTTTACTGGCCTACAACACTCCAAGATGCAACCGAGCTAGTGAAGAAATGTGAAGCATGTCAGTTTCATGCGAAGCAAATTCACACACCATCTCAACCTCTACAAATGATACCTCCGACATGGCCATTCGTCGTGTGGGGTATGGATATCTTTGGAACTTTCCCAAGAGCCGTCGGAGGTTACAAGTTCCTGTATGTCACCATCAACAAGTTCACTAAGTGGCCGGAAGCAACTCCAGTTGTGATAATAAACAAGCAATTAGATATCAATTTCTTGCAGTCCATAGTATGCAGATTTGGAGTCCCAAACAAGATCATAACTGACAACGGGACCCAATTCACAAGTTCTGCATTCCAAGGATATTGCGAAGACCTCGGCATCCAAGTCAGCTACGCTTCCGTAGCTCACCCGACAAGCAATGGCCAAGCTGAGAGAGCAAATGCAGAAATCCTAAAAGGACTCAAGGTGCGCACATATGAGCGCCTGAAAAAACATGGAGCCAATTGGATTGAAGAGCTTCTGCCCACCTTGTGGGAAAACAGGACAACTACAAACCGGTCAACTGGAGAGACACCCTTCTTCCTGGTGTACGGAGCTGAAGCAATCCTTCCTGTGGAAATCACCTTGGGGTCGCTCCGGGTCTGAACCATCAACGAAGCCACGCAGGACCAGCTCCGATGTAAAGACCATGACCTCGTATAAGAGGGAAGGTGTCGAGCAGCTGTTTGAAATGCACGATACCGCCAAGCTATAGCGTTATCACCAAAGGCATGTTCATAACCGACAGCTCGAGGAAGTCGATCTAGTGCTACAGAGAATACAAACTCGAGAAGGGTCAAACAAACTTTCGCCCAGCTGGGAAGGACCCTTCCGAGTGATCAAAGTATCCCGTCTCAGATGCGTTTTCTTGGCAACCGAGGATGGGACACCGCTCCATAATCCTTGGAACATTGACCACCTCTGAAAGTTCTACGCTTAATATCACGGAGGTGAGTCTGTAATTACATATGATGTATGTTATAGCGTCATTGTACAGAGTCGGGTGACTCCTCCAGGAGGACAGCCAGACCTTTCCCGGAAGGTACGCAAAGTTCAAGCAACACTTGACACAGTATCAGAACTAAAAGTGTAGCTAGTTACCTTGGGTCAAACAAGAAATGCAATACACTTAGCCTGGTTTTGTACTAAGAGTGTACTTGTTTCCCCTATACCCTGGACCTATAATGAAAGACATCATTATGTGAAAACAGACTCCACGTGCATTTATTTCGTACAGGCTCATTATTTTTTATTTTTCTCTTTCTTATCTATAACAAAGTTGTGCAATTCTCAAGAAAATTTAGCTCGAACGGTTCATGTATAATTCAAGTTGCACTATTAATTCTTTCGGGTCTTAACATTGTTGAATGGCCTACTCGCCTGAACGCCAAGCAAATCTAGGTCCGGAGTGTGCTATCGACTTAGACTGCTGCACCCTAAGTACGCCACTCTACCTACACCCTGGCAGGCCTGAGTAAGGTGAGTCCAGAAAACAATCGGACCTGGAGAAAATAAGCAAATGCGCTTGATCGTATATAGAATTGCGGTCGACCTAAAAATTTCTTTCGGGAATAGTAAGCCGCAAATGAGTTATAGATAAGAAATGGATTTTACTGTTTTTCTTGACTTCAGTGTGCAGGAAAAATAAAAATCTCATGATGATGGTGGATGATGCCGAAGCTATCAAAGATTCGACATCCCCTAAGGTGGCCCGTTGTCGGTGTTTTAAACATTGATAGTAGGCGTCGCCGGAGCTATCAAGTTCCAACAAATCCAGGGGGCCAGCCGTCAACGTGAAGAAAAGATGGTAGAAGGACACCCCAATGGAGTCTGATGTCTCTACGTGTTGACAGTGGTCGCTGCTGGAGCTACTAAGCTCCGACAACCCCACAGGGCCAGCTGTCGACGCTCAACATGTTGACAATGGTTGCTGCTGGAGCTACTAAGCTCCGACAACCTCAGGGAGCCCTGCTATTGATGACTTCGGACCTACACTCTACATGTTCGAAGCACATAAGTCTTCAACAAAATGCTACATCCTTTTGGTACATGTTCGCAATCAAGTTGTGTACATCTACTAGGGGGGCAAGTGAGACAAAGGTTGAAGACAAAAAATGAAATTCATAAATTTCTTGGATTTCATTCATATGAGGACAAGAGATTACAAAATTGGAGAAAATAAGAGAAGATACAAGTGGAAGCTACAATGAGAAAGTCCTAAAACCTACAGAAGAACGAGGCCACCTTCTGGGCAACCTCCGACACGCTGGACTTGGCAGCATCTCCCTCTCCATCGATGGGACCTTCAGGCACCGGATCTTGTGGGAAATGAGGATCCCGGCTTGTGTAGCACGTTAGCATGTATCCTGCGACATTCTGCGCAAGGGATTTTTCTTCAGTTTCCAACTGATCCGCGATGACATCGCACATCTTGTTGAGTTTGTTGCCAGACGATCTCAGCGCCTTCAATGCATGGTCCAACTCTGGCTCTGGACTGTCCAGACGCACGGGACTAAAGCCCAACAGCGTCAGCGCATCATTGGCTTTGCCCAAGAAGTCCTATACTTGTTGAGACTCTGCAACCCTTGAGCCTCGAATCTCTTCCAAGGACCTCTTGGACGCCGCAAGCTCCGAACCCTCCCGGGGAAGGCGCTCGACCTCTTTGGCGTGCTGCTGAATCCTTTCAGCAACTTTCTTTTCAAGGTTGGCAAGCTCCTTCTCCCGGACATGGATCTTGTTCCGTCGGTCAACCAAGTCTTTCTGCCGGCCTCGCACCTTCTTCTCCCTGGTAGCGACTTCGTCCTCCCTTTTGGTGAGGTCATGTCCCCGCTGCCAGGACTTCTTCTCCTTGCTCTTGCAGAGCTCCTCCAGCTTCTTGGTGCACTCTACAAAGCTCTTGTCACCCAGAGCCAGCCTTTGGAAGAGCTCCTCCTCCCTCTTCACGAGGTCATCCATCAGCTCCAGGAGTTTTTGCTCTTCATTTTCGAGCCTTTTCTCCCGCTCCTCAAGAGCCTCCCGGCGCTTGACGAGGCTTTCGTGGATGGTGCTTAGCTTCTCCTGGCAATTATTTGCTGCTTCATTAGCAGCCACGGCTTGTTCGTGTATAGCCCGAGACTGGTTATCGAGGGATCGCGCCATGCTTTCCCTCTCGTCCAGCAGCTGGCCCCAGTACTCCATCCAGGCCTTCTCCCTCTTGACCCACTCCTTGTCATCGGCCAGCCTTGTTTGCGCCAGCTTGGTCTCGGATTGGAGCCAGTTGCGCCACCTCCTAAGGGTTTGGCACTCCTCCTCGAGGGCCTTACTAACATGATAAAAAGCAAGTTGGACCTGACGAAGGCTGGAGCAGGCGTTGTCGATGGACAATGACACGGGGATCGGCTCCGGACTTGCCGGGGTCCTCTACACTGACTGCAGTGGGTTCTCTATAACAAAAATTAGGTCCCACTCCACAAGAGTGGTCCCCTAAGCTTCCACGGCACTATGGCCGCCCTCTGGGAGTGCCTCAGTCATCGCCGAGGAAGGTCCGGCAACGGGAGCTTCTACTTCTGGAGTCGGCTCCGAAGGTCACACCACCAGATCATCAGCAACTGGTCCCTCTGGCAGAGGACCGGTTGCTTCGTCTTGGCACCCTAGCTCAGGCACGGGTACCTCCGGAACTACCACTTCCGGGGTAGGCATTGAAGATTCGGCCGGAGCCGACGCCACTTCTAGCTTCGGTGCTGGTGCCTCCTCCACTGCCAGCTCACGCACCAGCGCTTCGACCTCCACCGGTTCGGGTGCCAGCAGCACGACAACCGGCTCAGGAGCTAGAACTTCATGAACCACCGGCTCCGCCACCAGGGCTTCAATAACATCCGACCCTAAGGCCGGAATTGCAGCTACCTCTGGCATTGAGGCCGGAGCATCCACCATGAGAGCATCCAAAACCGGAGCTTCAACCTCCAGAGTTGGTGCCGCTGGTACGTCTTCATTCCCATGGTCCGGCGCTACCATGGGAGCTTCAGGAGATGAGTCGAGGTCCAGAACCTCGACAGCTAGCGCCGGAGCTGCCGAGACCTTAGCCACCACTTGGGGTGGCGCTGGAATTGGAGCCGGAGCCTCCACCTATACAGCATCAGCCGCTGTCGCAGGAACCAGAGCTTTGGCCCATTTTTTGGAGACCCTGTGGATGAAGGACAAAGAAACTCAAAATATGATTACAACAAAAATTACAAACCGTGGTAAAGAAAAAAATTACCTTGGAAGGCTTCCGCTCCAGCTGGCGTGGAACCTCTTCGCCAGACGCTTAGTGCCCGACCCAGTCACAACAGGGGTAGTAGCTCCGGAAGGCTCTTCGGAGCTTACTGTCGCCGTCAGCGATGTCTTGGTTGGGGCCTTCGTTGACTGGGAAGGACCCTTGGACCTAGAGCCCTTAGCTGGCCCCGGCGCCAGAGTGACCTGGGCAGAGCTGACATTTCGGGGAGACGCCGATGCTAGAGTTGTCGTCGCCGTCGAAGACCTCCCCCGCCAGGGAGAAGGATCTGTTGTGGAAGGAGCAGGTTTGACGGGCCTCCCGTCAGAGTGCTTCAACTTCCTCTTTCGGCTAGAGGGCTCCGCCAACTCTTTGCCCTTGCCTATGACTTCAGCTCTTGGTCTCGGGGCGGAAGCAGGGCCACCCTTGAAATCTTCGGGAATCACCAATCTGGTGGTCGAACGCCTCTCAACTTCACCGAGGTCGTCAAGCACCGGCATCCTCCCCCGGAGCTCCCTGCTAAACTCTGCCTCCATGTTCAGAGGGAGGAAAGCCGCCAGCGGGGTTAATTTGTCGCCCTCGACGTCGATTCCATGCTGGAACTTCTTGAGATGAAGCTCCAAAGTAGATCCTTCCAAATTGGACTTCAAACCAGTTTCAATCTGGTCATCGTCCATCACGCTGTTGAGGGCCCAGGCGAGCTTCTCCCTCTTCTTCAGCGGAGCCCACCTGTTGACCAGGAAGTTGCAGAAGACAACCTGGGGGGTCAACCCTCCTTCCACGCATTGGCAGATCCTGGTCAAGGCAGGGTTGAAGGCCTCTGACAGCACCCAAACTTCACTCCAAGCGTCAGTGTCAACATTGGGAAGACCTTCAGGCAGCTCTAGCTTCTCCTGCTCCCCTGCCGTGACGACAATCCAATCCTTCTTCCAGTCACCCCACTTGCCGGAAGGGAACGACCTCAAGTACTTGTAGGGGCATTTCTTGCGCTTCACAAAATAGTAGAAGCCAAGATACTCGTTACTGTTACCGGTGGTGTGGATTGTGAAGAAGGTGTGGAAAAGCTCGACGCAGGGGGGAATACCCATCCACATCTCGCAGAAGTGGATGATTGTTGACACAAGAAGAATGGAGTGGGGGCCAAGGTGGTACAACTGCAGACCATAGAAGTCCTACAGCATCAAGAGGAAAGTCGAGAAAGGTGGGATCAGTCCCAAAATGGCGTACGCAGAAAAGTACACCATGTCGCCGCCGCGCTTCTTCTTGAACGGGAGCTCGCCGGTGCGTACCAGGTGGTTGAAGGAGTCGCTGGACCACCCCATGTAGGTTCGGACCTTCTTCAAATTGTCGTCGGTCGTGAGACGGCTCTTGCGGAGACCCAACTCCATCGAAGCACGGTGGGGCGAGAGAGAAAAAGCATGCAAAAGTTTGGAATATTCAAGCGCAAGTTCAAATGAAGGCGTAAGGAATCCCCAAACCGTGCGCGCTTTCCTTCTTAAGTAAGGCCCCGTAACGCTTGGATGGAAACCGCAGAAGGGCCAAGGATACAGTTCAAAAATTTCACCCTGCCAATGACAAGGGGGCCCAGGGCCACCCTGACGATCAAGTCGAGGTCCTTACCTAGGTGAACAGTTGTAATGATGAGAGGCGGGAAACCCGAGGGTGGCGGCCTGATAGGGCGCGCAGAACCGATACAGTTTTCGTATTGGGAACCGGCGACCTTCAATTGCGTGAGATCCGCACGTGCAGATCTCACCTGCCGCATCCTGAAGATGCCACGCGGCGATGGTTTAACTACAAACCACCACCTCAACGACACATCCAAAAACCCTTGAAGACACGACGCATAAATCGAAGTATGGACCCACCTCCAGCAGAATGACTTAACTCAAAAGGTCTCTCCAAGAGGTGGGCCCAGGGGGCCACTATCGGTACCCTACGTACCAGATACCCCTTGGAACTGCGAAGAGTGCAAAGGAACTCCATCTATATGTGTTGAAGACCTCCGAAGGCCCCACGAGTCACACGGAACCGGGCCTGCCTCCCTTCTATGGTTAGTCCCAGTTCCGCCACGTGTATCATAAAACCGGAGCCACATTCAATACATGGGAAAGCTCCAGACTAGATACCTGTGTGGCACCCCCGGACCTAACCCCCGAAAGAGGGAAGCTCTGGTATCGACACGTGTACAACAGCACCGGACCTACTCATCCAAGACGGTAAGCTCCAGAGCTGCCACGCGTCCAACCGCCGGACCTTCAACTTCAACAGGCAGATTGGTGGACCTCCAACGGATCGGACCTTCAAGGCACATTAAAGACTTCAAGACCTGATTATATGTCATTAATGCTATCTTAAGGACACACGACCGGATGACCCTTAATAACAGTAATGCAACCAATAAAGGGCGTTATCATGCTATTAAGGAGAATTAAGCACATTAATTGTGTATTAGGCATCAGTAACCGCCAGGGCCACATGTCGGGCCAGGCTAATGATGTAACGGCCAGCCCTTGAACTATAAAAGGACTGGCCGAGCGATACACTGGGGAGACTCTTCCACACGCGCCCAAGATAGGCTGAGACTGGCTAGAGACTTTTTTGGCCCCTCTCACACACAAGCGCTCAGACGCTCAATACAACAACAACAAACACCCGTGGAGTAGGGTTTTACGCTCAGGTGGCCTGAACCACGTAAATCCTCGTGTCAAATTGCCATCTTGCTCTGAATCTCTGCGCGCCCTAACTGAACTAAGAAACTCCACGGTCTACTAACAGTAGTGCCGGGAGAATTGCCGAAATCAAACTCCGACAGTTTTACATGTTGATTCACTTTATTATAATATCCTGACCATATCACAACTATGTGACAAAGGTTATAATTGTTTATTCACTAATGAGGGTGTGACTGTCACTAGCAGAAGCAATGGCTCCATTGCCTTTAAGGGTGTACTCAAGGGAAAGCTCTATCTTGTGGATTTCTCCGTGGATAAAGCCCAACGTGATACAAGCTTAATTGCAAAAACTAACATGGGCTGGCTGTGGCATAGAAGGCTAGCCCATGTTGGGATGAGGAATTTGCAAAAACTCCTTAAGGGCGAGCACATCCGTAGTTTAAAGAATGTTGTGTTTGAAAAGGATAGACCATGTAGCGCATGCCAAGCCGGAAAACAAGTTGGAGCACCACATCCATCCAAGAACATTATAACAACATCAAGACCATTGGAGCTTCTACACATGGATCTCTTCGGTCCAATTGCGTGCATAAGTATTAGCGGTAACAATTATGGTCTTGTTATTGTTGATGATTTTTCACGTTTCACTTGGGTATTCTTTTTGCATGATAAGAGTGAGACTCAAGTTGTCTTCAAGAGGTACTTGAAGAGAGCTCAAAATGAGTTCTCCTTCAGTATCAAGACCATAAGGAGTGACAACGACACCGAATTCAAGAACACTCAAGTTGAAGAATTTTTGGATGAGGAAGGCATCAAGCACGAGTTCTCGGCCCCCTACTCCACTCAAAAAAATGGGATGGCTGAAAGGAAGAATAGGATCTTAATTGAGATGTCAAGAACCATGCTTGATGAGTACAAGACATCAGACCAGTTTTAGGCGGAAGTGGTCAACACCGCTTGCCATGCCATATACTAGTTGTATCTTCACCGCATACTTAATAAGACGTCTTATGAGCTCCTAACTGGTAACAAGCCAAACATTTCCTACTTTTGTGTTTTTGAGAGCAAATGCTACATTATTAACAAGAACCCAGGACTTCGAAGTTCGCTTCTAATTGCGATGAAGGTTTCTTGATTGGTTATGACTCAAACACCTATGCCTATCGTGTCTTCAACAAATCCTTCGGAATTGTTGAAGTAGCACGTGACCTAGTGTTTTATGAGACTAATGGCTCCCAAGTGGAGCAAGTTGATCGTCATGTGCTAGATCAAGCGGAAGCTCCACAAGTAGTGATAGGAAGGATGGGGCTTGGAGATACTCGACCACAAGAACAACCACAACACTCAAGTGAACATCCTACACATGAAGTAAGCTCTTCCTCAAATAATCAGGATCAAGTTCCCCAAGATGCGCTCCAAGAAGATGAAAATGGAGGCATCAATCAAGGGGGAGACAATGAGGATGAGGAAGACCAAGATGACGACTCAAGACCTCAAGTGCCTCACCCAAGAGTGCATCAAAGCGTCCAACGGGATCGTCCCGTTGACTTTATACTTGGAGACATCTCCAAGGGGGTAACTACTCGATCTTGTGTTGCAAACTTTTGTGAACATTACTCTTTTGTTTCTTCCTTGGAGCCCTACAAGGTTGAAGAAGCACTACGAGATAGGAATTGGGTGATGGCCATGTAAGAAGAGCTTAACAACTTCGAAAGAAATCAAGTATGGGAGATTGTGAAGAGGCCTAAGGCGAATGTTGTAAGCACCAAATGGGTGTTCCGCAATAAACAAGATGAGCACAAAGTGGTTACAAGGAACAAGGCACGACTTGTTGCCAAAGGGTATTCACAAGTTGAAGGTTTGGATTTTGAAGAAACCTTTTCTCCTGTAGCTAGGCTTGTATCAATTTGTATATTACTTGCCTTTGCTACTCACCATGATTTTAAGCTATATCAAGTGGACGTCAAGAGCACATTCCTCAGTGGTCCAATCAAGGAAGAGGTGTATGTAGAGCAACCCCCCAGATTTGAAGATGAAGAATTCCCAAACCATGTGTACAAATTGCGTAAGGCTCTCTATGGACTCAAATAAGCTCCTAGAGCTTGGTATGAGTGCTTTAGAGATTTTCTAACTCAAAATGGTTTCAAAATTGGGAAGGCAGATTACACTTTATTCACTAAGCACTTCAATGATAATTTGTTTGTTTGCCAAATATATGTCAACGACATTATATTTGGTTCTACTAACAAAGCTTTTTGTGATGAGTTTTCTAAGATAATGACAGAAAGATTTGAGATGTCCATGATGGGGAGTTGAAGTTCTTCCTAGGTTTTCAAGTGAAGCAACTCAAGGAAGACATGTTCATTAGTCAAACCAAGTACACACAAGATATAATCAAGAAGTTTGACATGGACAAGGCCAAACCCATCAAGACTCTTATGCCAACCAATGGGCATCTCGATCTCAATGAAGATGGTCCAAATGTGGACCAAAAGGTATATCGTTCCATGATAGGCTCATTGCTTTACTTATGTGCATCTAAGCCCGATATCATGCTTAGTGTGTGTATGTGTGCTAGATTTCAAGCTGCTCCTAAGGTGTGTCATTTGACCGCCGTTAAGAGAATTCTTAGATATTTTTTTCACACACCAAGCTTAGGTCTTTGGTACCCAAAGGCTCTAAGTTTAACCTCATTAGATATTCTAATGCGGACTATGCGGGGTCCAAAGTTGATAGGAAGAATACATCGGGAACTTGTCAATTCCTTGGTAGATCTCTAGTGTCTTGGTCCTCAAAGAAACAAAACTCCATTGCCCTTTCCACAGCCGAAGCGGAGTATGTCGCCGCCGGAAGTTGTTGTGCACAACTTATTTGGATGCGCCAAACTCTTAGGGACTATGGCATAAACTTGCACCATATTCCCCTTCTATGTGAAAATGAGAGTGCTATCAAAATAGCCACAATCCAGTTGAACACTCAAGGACCAAACACATCGATATTCGACACCATTTCTTGAGAGATCACTCCATCAAAGGAGACATTGCAATTTCACATGTGAGAACCCAAAAACAATTGGCCAATATATTTACCAAAACCTTAGATGAGAAGAGATTTTGTGAGCTTAGGAGTGAGCTCAATATCTTAGATTCTCGAAATGTGGCTTGAGTCTTACACATCTGATTGTCATATTCGAAATTCACACATGCTTGTAAAAAACTCATCCTCCTCATTTTTTTACAAATTATTTTGAAATTATTGAATCATTGTGAACCATGGTCATAGTTTGATTGTTGACTGCTTACTGACCATGTTTACAAAGATCTTTTGTGAAATCTAGTCCAAAAGGTTCAAATCTCCACTGAAAACTCATTATATAGGAGTTTTAAGCCTTAGGACCGGACTAGTCCACCCTCTGACTGGACTAGTCCGGTGGCTCACAGTAGTCTGGACCCAGGCTGTTGGCCGGACAAGTCCGGGTCCCTGACCGGACTAGTCAGGCCCTTGGGGACTTAACCTCCCCAAGGAGCCCCCGACCTCTCCACTTCCACTCAAACCCTGTCTCTCCAAAAATGCACAAAAACTGTCTCCAAATGGCGATTTTTGATCCCTACCAACAAATGTCGACAACAATCCATGGATTAAATCCCTATGGTGCTAGGGAACTATTCCCCAAGCATCGGAGGTCGATTCTTCATCCACATTTCATCGATTTGAAGATGTGAAGAGGTATTCTTGACCTAACTCAAAAACCCTTGAAATTCAATTCTTTTGGGTCTATTGAGAGAAACTTCTTCACAGATGTTGTTGTGCACATCATTGTGATCATGTACCTCCATTTTTGTGGTAGGATCCGTCATTTTTGCAAAATTTCTCTAGATTAGGGTTCTTGCTGTGTGAACCGGACTTGTTCGGCCGCAGGGCGGACAAGTCCGATGTTGTGCGGACTAGTCCGGCCCCTGGGCAGACAAGTCCGATGTTGTGCGGACTAGTCCGGCCCCTGGGCAGACAAGTCCGGGTTACACAGTGAAAACCCTAACCTAGGTTGACCTTGTGAATTCTACCACTACCCCTTAACTTCCTTGGACTCATATATTTTCCCTTGCTTCTCTTATCAGCAACCATGTCGAACTCTGACTATGTTCCCCTCTCCGACTCCGAGGCCAAAGCGGGAAGGCAAGCTTGCTACCGCCGAAAGAGCGAGGAAGACCAGCTTGTCATGGCTTATCTTGAGTCCCAATCAGAGGCAAGGAGTGAAAAGAAAACTCAACGAGAAGATCACAACTCTGCTGCAGTCAAGGCAGCCCCAAAAAAAAAGAGGCTTGTGACTGTGGGGCAGGAAGCTAGAATCTAGGAGGCGAGGACCTCCAAGGACAAGGGAAAGGCCCCAGCGGATGCTGCATCCAAGAAAAGGGTCATAGTGGCCAAGAAGGCAGCAAGAAAGGACAAGAAGGGTGCCTCTCAACCCATTGGCCCCTTGAAGATGTCATCTCCTGCACGGAACCCAAACCGTGCAGCTGCCTTCGATGACAACATTTTCAAAGGCAAAAGGGTTGAGAAAGCAAGAAATCTCTGGAAGATCAATGTCTATCAGCGGGACAGGAGAACAGTGGATCCCCTCTTCTGGTGTGTCTTCCACTGTGATTATTACCAGACTGTCTACATGTCCAAGCAAACCCCAATCACCGATGCTCAGTGGATCGACTGGGACTACATGGCTCAGAAGGATCATGTGGCCTTCAATGTTGTGATTGAGGCCGTAGAGCGCCATGGTCTGAAGAAATTCATGGCCTTTTAGTATGACTGGAATGTGGAAGTTATCACTCAATTCTATTCCACTGTCTACTTCCACACTGACGGGGATAGGAGGATCACCTGGATGACCCATGGAGAGCAATACTCCACCACCTACTGGGAGTTTGCTCAGCTCCTTGACTTAGAGGATCAGCTGGACAATGAGATCATTATCTCCAACTTAAGGCCAGTTGATCGTGATACCCTGGAGTACATGTATCCTAGCCATGTACCCTTTGAGGTCGGGCACATAAGGAACATCAAGCCCTTCTACAATGTCCTCAACAGGGTTCTCTGGAAGACCATTGCCCCTAAGCATGGAGATGCGGGGATTATTCAAGGAAATCTAAGGCACTTGATGGTACACATTGATGGAGATGTCTGCTTTAATGTGGTTGACTACATCTTCGACGACATCTTCAACATCTCCCATACTCAAAACCGATCATGTGGATATGCTCCTTACATCATGTAAATGATCGAGAAGGTCTTCAGACTCAACTTCAAGAAAGGCATCACTCACCGGAGGCTTCGACCTGAACTCCCTCCTGCGGAGCCTGCTGCCCCTAGGAGGAAGAATGTGGATCCTCCCGCTTCTTCCTCTCGCTTTGTGCCATCTCCTCCGCCACCTCCGCCTTCATTACAATGCGGGAGTTGATTCTTCAAGTGCTCCTAAGCTCTTTTCTCCTCTTACCGGAAGATGGAAATTTGGCAACGTCGCATGGAGCGTCGCAACGAGAAGTATCGCAAGGCGATGTGCGACAAGCTAGACATCCCTATGTCTCCCGCTGAGGAGAGTGATGGTGAGCTCACTTCATTCCTGGAGTTCACCGCCGAGGAGCTTGCTCAATTTGGTGAAGATGGTACTTCTACCGCGGCCCCGTCCGATGATGATGCTCATATTGATCCGGAGGCCACGAAGAGCGATAGAGGGCACCTAGGCGGAGACAACGACAACGACGCCGATGATGATAAGGAGTAGACCTAAGGACTCTTCTTTGCTTCTTCCCCTTTTTGGTGTCTTGATGCCAAAGGGGGAGAGATTGGTGGATGTGGCACTTAGAGAGAGGGAGAGCTCTAGTACTTAGAGAGAGGGGGAGCTCTACTTAGTTATGATGGGGGAGAGATTGAGAGCTTTACTTAGCTATATGAGTGTGAGATTGATCCAAGATGGACTCATGTTTTATGTTTAAAACTCTCACTTCAATTGTTGGAAGACTTAATTCATATCAATTGTGATGTTATGCTTGAGGTTCATGCTTATCTTGCATATTTGTTGATTTATAACAATTTATAAGCACATCACTTACGCATCCCACCATAACATGTATATATATGAGACCCCTCTTAATTACTCTTACTCATGATGCATACATTGAGGGGAAGTCACTCATACAAATACATGTTATGAAAATAAATTGTTATTGTTTTTTGTCGAAGTCTTAATGTGTTGTCATCAATCACCAAGAAGGGGGAGATTGAAAGTGCATCTAGGCATCCCCTTGGGTTTTGGATGATTGATGATGACAATTAAGAGTCTAGTGAGCTAATTTGATCTTAAGCACACGTAAAATGATTGAAATGAGATGAAACCCTTCAAAAAGGAAAAGGATATTATGGGCGTCAAAGGCTCAAGAGCAGAAATTAGGGTTTCTATGAAGTTGAGCTTATATGAGCTGTGTCATGTGAGAGGGTGGTTGTATCATGTGCATTGAGATCATTCTAAG
The DNA here is from genome assembly GCA_036927565.1 of Tuctoria greenei. Classification (NCBI taxonomy): domain Eukaryota; kingdom Viridiplantae; phylum Streptophyta; class Magnoliopsida; order Poales; family Poaceae; genus Tuctoria; species Tuctoria greenei. The sequence goes on from JAYESD010000006.1 coordinate 178,002,221, forward strand.
GGGCTCAAAGTGGTTATTGAGAGAAACACCTACGTGAGAATCCAAAAATGATAAAATACCCTAGGAGGCCGGACTAGTCCGGCTGGGCAGACCAGTCCGTTTTGAAACAGACCAAACGTCTCTAGAGTGATTCTCAGTGATTTTGGAGCTAAGTCTGAGAAGACCGGACTTGTCCATTTTTGTACGGACTAAAGCTCTCTGTAAAGGTTCCGACTTGTCCGTTTGGGTACGAACTAGTCCGTTTGAGACTTAGTGAGATTAAGCGAGAGAAACCCTAGAGGGCCGGACTAGTCCGCCCCTTGTGGCTGGACTAGTCCGGGCCTACCCAGATGAGTCTGTTTTGGGATAGACTAAACCCTTCTGTCCTACTTCGGACTAGTTCGTTTTGGATCAGACTAGTCTGTTGTTTTAGTGACCATTTGAATTTGGAAATTTGGCGGGTAGCGTGAAGATTGTCGCGCGATGTGGCAGTTGTCGGGACCTGACCAGAGGTCAGTGGTCCCATTGGGCCGGAATAGTCCGGGGCCAGTGGCTGGACTAGTCTGCCCTTCTGCCGAGGTTAGCAAAAGGGACTCGGGACACCTATAAAAAGGGGACCCCTGGCCTCATTTGAAAATGACTTGAACCCTAGCGCCGCCACAAGTGACCAAGAGCCTTCCAAAGCCTTCTACTCGTCCTACTAGCCCTCTAAGACCAAATCTTGAAGAGATTAGGGTTTGGGGAGGAGAGTGAAGGAAGATCATCGCGCTTGGGCTCTCGGTTTGATCTATTTGCACATTGTAATTGTGTTTTGTGGCTTGTGTGAGTTGAGCTTCGTGTCCTCCTCATTGTATTTATTTGTGGGAGCCTCAAATTGTGAGCAGCCCCATCAAACTTGGTGATTACCCATTGATATAGTGGAAACCAAGCCGGCCATCATGGTGGCTTGGTGAGAGAAGGGTCAATTGAGACCCAGTCCTTGTGTGGACTTCTCAACGTGGTTGTAGGCTTCTTCGTGGAGCTGAACCACGGGATAAATCTTGTCTCACTTGTCTTTTACTTTTTGTGATCACTAGTATTGCTATTAGGGTTCATATTGTTCATATTGCCTTTCACTTTTGATCTTTGTCAAAATCTTGTGATCTAAGTGCTTAACTCTTCCAATCTTAGTTGTACCAAGTTACTATACATTGTTTAAATCTTGGTCGAACATAAATTCCGCAAATAACTTGTCGAAACCAAGTTTTTAGGTTTTTACCACGTGCTTAGCAGACTAGTCCGGCCCTGTCAAGACAAGTTCGGCCTCAGGAATTTAATCTCGTTTGATTAAGTCATTTCAGGTCTTATTGCCTATTCACCCCCCCCCCTCTAGGCGACTTTCAAAAAGTAGGAGTACTTGGAGCCGAGAGTCAATGAGAAGATTCATTCGGAAGTGCAACCAGTTGACTTATTGGCAAGCCCTGGTTTGCATTTAAGTTCGTTTCCAAAGTTTTTCTTAATATACACTTTAGTGAATAGAGTTGATACGTGCATTAGGTCTATGTTGGATGAACACTCCACATGCATGGCCAAATAATCCTTGGAGTGAATGGGTAGAATAATACTTCATCGTATTATATTGCTATGCTTAATGTTTAGTTGCAAGGTCGATATAAGTCAAGTAGATGGAATCTACTCGTGAAAATGGTCACATTTTAATGACCACAAGTCAAGTAGTGGAAATATACTTGCGAGCGAAGTCGAGTGAGGGAAACTTACTCGCGAGATATATCCATAAGGTTCACTCTTCAATATGAGATGTAGATGGGGATTTGTGTAGGTTGGTGCGCACACTAAGACGGTGCTTGTGACCACATCCTATGCTAGGCAGATGTTGAATGGTGGTTGTAGCCCCATCTGTGTCGGTTAAGGATAGCGTTATGTGCGGCACCACTGAACAAGTTTGAGTTGTACTGGATGTGTACTAGATTAATGGGTCTAGGAAACTGATGTTACTGGAGTACCATGGTGTGGAAAGTGTTCGGCTGTCATAGAATGGAGTTGAGAAGGCACAAAGGTGTAAATCTTCTAGCGGGCAACTTTGACATGTCTGTGTAGAGGACCTTTTGCCCGAGATTGAGGATTGATTCCATATTCAGGAGTCTTGTGAAAAGTGCCCACGCACGACGTAGGGGAGAGCACTGACATGTCTTCCTATGGGTCTACGTGTCATGCAGTACGGGTGTTTTTTAATTTGAATCACCGTACCTCGCGGTTATGGATTGAGTACCGTTTGTTCACTATGTTGTGACATAGTAAGAAGAGTAGTTGGAATCATTGTAATATTGTTATATTGAATAATTATTTTATTGCTTCTTTAAAGATAGTGCTGACTAAGTTTATGTTCTATGAACCATTAAGTTTGATGCTAAAATCTGAAAATTAGGGATACACTTTAAGCGAGTCGTTTATTGCAAATTTAGCTTCCTATATTATGATTATCCTTACATGCGGAGTTCCATGTCTTAGGTGAGACAACCATTATGTTCACCCTTTCTTTATTACATGTTTTGCAGGTGATATTATTTCTACTTCTATTGTGGTTGTTCGTGAGACCTCAACGTATCCGAGGTGTATGGCTCGAACGTCACCAAGTGACATCCTCCTTTGTGCCACACATGGCGCCTCTTCTTCATCTAGCACACATTGATCAAGTTGCTCCACTTGAGAGCTATTAGGCTCATCAAACACTACATCATGTACAAATTCAACATAACCAAAGGTTTTGTTGAAAACACAATAAGTGTAAGTGTTTGATTCTTTACCAAGTAAGAAACCTTAATCAGACTTACATGGAAATTTTAAAGTCTTGGGTTTCTTTTTAAGGATAAAGCATTTACTACCAAAGACTATAAAGTATGAGATATTTGACTTGTTATCGGTAAGGAGCTCATATGGTGTCTTCTTCAAGAGTCGATGATGGTAGAGTCGGTTTGTGGCGTGGCAAGATGTATTGTCCGCTTCCGCCCGAAACTGATCCGATGTCTCGTAATCATCAAGCATGGTTCTCGCCATTTCTATGAGTGTGCGATTCTTTCTTTCGGCTACACTGTTTTTTCGTGGAGAGTAAGGTGCCGAAAAGTCATGCTTGATTCCTTCTTCCTCAATACTCCTCTACTTGAGTATTCTTGAACTTTGTGATGTTGTCATTTATTTTCTTCTTAACTCTGATGTAGAACTCATTTGAAGATCTCTTTAGGTCTCACTTTTATCATGCAAAAACAACACCCAAGTGAAGCGAGAAAATAATCGATGACAACTAAGTCATATTTGTTACTGCCAATGCAAATGTAGGGAATAGGACCAAAGAGATCCATGTAGAGCACCTCCAACGGCCTTTTGTGGTCATCAAACTTATGGTGGGATGTGGTGCTCCAACATGCTTTCGTACTTAACATGCGTGTTGATGTTTCTTACATCACAGATAAAATCCGCAAGCGCACGGAAACTGTCGTGTAACATTTCACTCAAGAGTATTTCTAGGGGTACCGCATTTATCCCAAAAGAAGGCAATGGAGTAAAGTCGACACTATTCTTATGATGAAGCTATGAGATATTAATCAATTACCAAGACATGGGTAAGTTGATAATATGGGTAGTGTGACACACACCTAAGCAAATTATTCTAAAGGGTAAATGGGTCCTAATGGAGATTAAGCTAAGAGTTGAGGAGTTACTCCTACAATGCTTCTAATATACACATACATAGCTCAGGTTAGATACTAATGAGCATTTCAATGGTGAATACTTATGCTAAGTTATTCGACACATCGGGCACGGGTTTACCCGTAGCAATACTAGGGCGACTCCCGCCAAGAACCTGTGGCATAGCCGAATATGGAGGATTGCAAAGGATAGATAGGGCTGTCACCATCTACTGCCTACCTCTTCAATCTGTGGGTCTACGAGACATCTAACGCTACTTAGCACCATGCTAGCATACTAAGTAAATACCTTAGAGACTCGAGTACAAGTACCTCTAAGGCAATGACTAGCCTGAACATCATTGAACCACTGTTGAGACATAGCATAAGTTATTCATATCAACATGATCATATCATAACAAATTAGACTATAGTGGTGGTTTGTAGTGTTTATGATGACAAGATGATCATTATGGTATAAATATAAAAACTACTCCTACCACATACAAGGAATCCACAATCCAACAATAAACGCTTCATCCAACTATATGAATAAAAAAATAACATCTTTATTATGCATAAAGTCACAAATTTAAGAAAAGATACATGAGCCATACCTTCCCCAATTTGGACTTGGGACTAGAAACTCCTCTCTACAGCCTAACCTCCACTATGGAATTAGGACAACTAGTGTATACTATAGAATGATACTCAAGTGGTGTGTGTGTGTGTCAAGTGAGGGTAGGTGCTCCTATTTATAGGTGGAGAAGGGTCGGTTCCCGCTACCAAATGCACGTGAATCAGTCATAATAATCTTTAGGAAGCCGGGAGGAGCCAACATGTGTCGATTGACTAAGTTTGGCACTAGTACCTAGTCAGCTGACTAGGGGAGTCGGCCGACCTAATCAGGGCTCCGTTGGGGCTGTGTTTTCTCCAGGTCCCTAACAGGTGGGTACCCCATACTGATATAGGTGATACACCATTGGATGGCCTCAGATACTTCTGTTTGTGAGCCATTTTATCCATGTGGTGCCACAAGTCGGCGCTTGATTGGCTGGGATGATATTTTATAGGATTGCTCCCCATCTTTTACCTCAATTCTATATAAAATACCTGCATGTTCCGATTTCTTCAAGTACAAGTGTAACTAGGTCATTTCTAACTATAATGTGTGTAAGAAATATTCATTCCTTCACATAATTGATTTATATTGATGGTTGAAATTGCTATATAGCAACCGTCAACAAACTCCCCCAAGCTTACCCTTTGCTCGTCACGAAGCAAAGATAAATACTTAGGTCGTTGATCAGGAGTTGCTACAATGCCCTATTTTGCAAAAGCACCAAGTGCACAACAAATTAGTCTACCTTGCATTTAATAAATTGGCTATGGTACCTCACCCTTTCTCTTAATCTTTATGGGGCTTATGCCTCATTCTTTTCTTGGGTGGTTGAAGGACAAAACATCAAAATGAGCATGCATCTCCTAATGTATGAGTTTTACTCAAATTTTTGAAAATTTTCAAATGGTGTTTGGATTTAAGTTCCTCAAATGATACACTCATTCACTCCTATGTGGGAAGTGGTATTTGTATCCTCGCCAAGGCAATGTATTTGTTGTCCTACATCTAAATAAGGCTTGTATGTGGAGCTTGGTAGGGATCAAGAGTAGGCATATTTGCAACACATATATTGCTAAGTCAAAAGAGCAAGCCTTAGGAGAAAACAAATCATACTTTTGATCAAGATTTGTGCAAGTATGATGGAATATTTGTAGATTGGATTTGGATTTTTAGATGACTCCTATTTGTGTATACTCTCATAATTGCAGGAATGAAACATGACTACTTTTTTTCTCATGCTTATGATGTAAGCATGCATTTAGTTTTCTTGTAGTCATGTCTTCTACTCCCATTTTATGCAACGAATGTGAAGAGAGTACTAAGCATGAATGGCATGGAGTTTCTCTTTTTATTGTGAAATGATGATATGAAAGAACTTTGCTATATTATATTGCAGAAGTTTAGCATGTGCCCGTGTAATCTTGATCTTAAAAGTACGAAAAGATTCTCACATAGGTCTATACTAGTTTGACAAGGCTCAATGTGAAGGCAAATAGCATATGCATAAGGTTTATCTAATTCAAATCATCATATGGCTTTGGTAGGAATTTCTATCAAATGAGGAACTCCCATTTTAAATTTTCTCCGTGAAATCAAGTTACACTTTAACCTAGGATATTAGCAGCTCTTATCACTATATCATATCCCACAACAACATAGAATTGGACTCAGCTTTTGCTACCCACAATTTCCATGTTTCAGGCAAGAATATTCTAGGAGAATAAACCCAATACTTGGAGAATACTAAGTTGTATGCAAGGGACTACAGGAAATAAAACAGAGCAACTATTCATCATTTCAACTTATGCCAAGTAAAATATTCTTACCGCACATCCTTCATTTTATTAACCTAACCTATCTATGTTATTATTATTATTATTATTATTATTATTATTATTATTATTATTATTATTATTATTATTATTAGATGCAAATGTGGTGGAAAGAAAGAAATAAGATAAAGGAATGCAAATGGGGTGTGATACAAGTTACATCAAGTGGGGGTCCTCCCCCAAGCTTGTTCTTGTTCAAGGTCTACGATAGGGGTTGAAACCATAACACATATGTAGGCTATGAGGTTGGCCTAAACTTGTTGCACCATGGCTTCGGCATTGGAGGGTTGAGCGTTGATGTTGGGTTTCCTTCCATGGGTTCCATGAGTGTGGTCGAGGAGGGTGTTGTCGATATGGCTCATCCACATCTCAAGGTTTCTATAGGTTGGATGTACCTTGTTATTCCTTGGCTAAGGTAATGATAACCTTTGGCTACAAAGGAATGATGTGCACTCAACATGCGTTGATTGTGTTCCATCATTCTTTGGCTAAGGTGTATCATACCTTTCTGCTGTAAAGGAATAACTTGTACTCCTCATGCATTGGGTGTGATTCGTCATTCCTTGGGTAAGGTAATGATAACCTTTAGCCACAAAGGAGTGACATGTACCCAACATGTGTTGAGTACAATCCGTTATTCCTTAGCTACGGTACAACATACCTATAACCATAAAGAGATGACATGCAGTCAACATGGATCGAGTGTGATCCATTGTTTCTTGGCTAAGGTATAAAATACCTTCTAGCCACATAGGAACAACTTGCACTCAATATACATTGGATGTGATCTTGTCATTCCTTGGTTACGGTGCATCATACCTTTTAGCCACAAAAGAAAAACTTACACCCAATGATGCTGGTTGACGGTACCCTGCGTACCGGATATCCTTTGGGACTGCAAAGAGCACAAAGGAACTCCACCTGTTTGAGTTGAAGACCTCCGAAGGCCACACGTGTCATACGGAACCGGACCTACCTCCCTTCTATGGTTAGTTCCAGTGCCGCCACGTGGATCGTTAAACCGGAGCTACATTCCATACATGGGAAAGCTCTGGACTAGATACCTGTGTGGCACCCCGGACCTAACCACCGACAGAGGTAGGATCCGGTACCGACACGTGTACAACAACACAAGACCTACTCGTCCAAGACAGTAAGCTCCGGAGCTGTCACGCGTCCAACCGCCGGACCTTCAACCTCAACAGGCAGATTGGTGGACCTCCAACGGCTCGGACCTTCAAGGAACAATTAAAGACTTCATGATCCAATTAAGTGTCATTAATGCTATTTTAATGACACACGATTGGATGACCCTTAATACCAGAAATGCCACCATTAAGGGATGTTACTACTCTATTAAGAGGAATTAAGTACATTAACCGTGTATTAGACATCATTAACCGCCAGGGCCACATGTCGGGCCAGGCTGATGGTGTAACGACCAGTCCTTATACTATAAAAGGACTGGCCGAGCGATACACGGGGAGAGAGACTTCCAGACACGCTCAAGACACTCTAGTATCTGACACTCTAGCGTTGAGACGCTCAATACAACATCAACACACCCGTGGAGTAGGGTGTTATGCTCAGGCGGCCCGAACCACGTAAATACTTGTGTCAACTCGTCACCTTCTTCTGAATCTTCGTGCGCCCACAACAGAACTAAGAACTCCGCGGGCTGCCAACGGTAGTACCGGGAGAACTGCCGGAATCACCCTCCGACAGTTGGCGCGCCAGGTAGGGGGCAGCGCCTGAGATTCAAAGATGGTGAATTCTGCTGCTAGATCGTCGAACGGCAACCCTGCTGCGCAACCTGCTGGAGGCAATCCCTCCAACATGCAGTAGCCAGCAGGTGTTGTGGCTCCAGAAGGAGTCATGCCACCACCGCCACCATCTGCACCAGAGAATCAAGCTGGACAGCGAGATGGGGCATCCGCGTCGGTCACTGCATCGGCGAACAACAACCTCGAACACGCGCTTCATGCTGTGCGTGCTCTTCTCCAACGTCCACTGCCTCCAGGAGCATCCCTAGGTGCAATGGAGCAGTGGAGAGCTTATGTGGATCATTTGGTTGTAGCAGCAGCCGATCGCATCAGCAATCAAGGTCCTCCCCCCTCGGGGCGGGCCCAATCGCAGCATCGGACCTTGTCGGGCAGACTCGGTCCACACGCTTCACAGCACAGGAGGCGTGCTGCATCTTAGCAAGCGACGTTGCTGCCTTCCGGGGCACGACGTACCCACATGATAACGAGGCTTTTGACTCATGACCTCCGGGCTGAGCTTGATCGTCGTTATCGACAACAGGACGGTCGTGTCCACATCGAGCGTGCTCGCGAGAGGCGAGAGGCTCGGGACAGCCCTGCTCCTGAGGGAGTAGGAGGACGCTGTTCAGCCTTGGCCATGCACCTACGCATGGTCAGATGGCCGCAAAAGTTCCGGCCTCACCTGCCGGAGAAATTTGACGGGACTGTCAATCCCACCAAATTTCTCCAAATCTACTCCACCGCAATCCTTGCAGCTGGAGGCAACGAGGCCGTGATGGCCAATTATTTTCCTGTTGCTTTAACTTGGACTGCGAGGTCTTGGTTCATGAGCCTTCCACCTGACTCCATCAACAGTTGGGCGGAGTTGTGCCAACAGTTCACCACCAATTTCGGGAGCTCGTACACTCGACCAAGCATAGAACTGGACCTTTTCGCTGTCAAGCAGAAAGGGGGAGAGTCCTTGCGATCTTTTATCCAAAGGTTCTCCCAGGTACAAAATACCATTCCTTCTATCTCAAGCGCTTCTGTTATTGTAGCAGTCAGACAGGGCGATCGAGACAAGATGATGCTGAAGTAGCTAGCGACCAAGGAAGTCACCAGTGTCACAGAACTCTTCAGCTTGGCAGACAAGTGTGCCAAGGCTACTGAGGGCCATGAAATGCACTCCCAACCACCTCTGGAGGACAACAAAAAGTCCTCCAAGGGTGAAGCCTCTACCTCCGAGAGTTGAAAGAAGAAGAAAAAGTCCAACTGCAAGAAGAAGCCATCGGCCGGCACACCTACAGCCGCTGCTGCCGCATCTCCGGGTGGCCGGGGGCCACGCCTCGAGAAACGACCTCGGCCGTAGTCTGAAGACGGTGGCAGCTCCAAGATGTGGTGTCCCATACACAAGATGAACAACCACAACCTAGAAGGTTGCCAAGAGGTCCAGAACCTCGTCGAGCGCTACAATAAGCACCGGGAAGAAGCTCCTTCCGTCAAAGGGAAGGAAAGCAAGAAGTCGACGAAGCCCCGGCTGAAGAGGAGTTAGGCTTTTGGGACCCCAAAAAGGTCTTGAAGGCTGTTTACACCTCTGTTGACGACGACTATGACATCTCCGACAATGAGCGTCGGAAGACCATGAACACCATCTTTGGTGGTTCTTGGGACATCACCTCCGGCCGTTGTCTCAAGACCTTGCGGCGGGACATAGCCTCTGTAGCTCCCACCGCCAAGGCGGAGCCTAATCGGAAGTGGATGGATACAACCATCACCTTTGATGCTTCGGACTGCCCGCGGAACATGATCAGAGCTGGTCAACTTCCCCTGATGGTATCTCTGACCATCAACAACATCTAGCTCCACCACGTGATGGTAGACAGAGGTTCGGGGCTGAACCTTATAAGCTTCGAAGCCTTTGTCAAGCTTTAGCTCTGACCTTCGGATCTTCGCCCCTCCAAACCTTTCTCCGGAGTAGGTCCGGGGGCCATCACTCCACTTGGTGCCATTACTCTCCCAGTAACCTTCGGGACTCGGGAGAATTACATGACCGAGAAGTTGGTCTTCGATGTGGTGCAGATCAACTTACCATTCAACGCCATCTTGGGCAGGCCAGCCTTGTACAAATTCATGGCTGCTACTCATTATGGCTACATGGTGTTGAAGATGCCAACACCCTCAGGCGTTCTCCGTATCCGCGGAGATCGCACCGTCGGAATTACTGCTCTGGAAGAACTCCACGCACTTGCTACAGCCCAGGCGGAAGAATCCGGAAATGAGCAAGCTTCGAAGCCTCCGAGCATTCGTCATTGAGGCTCAACCTCCGCACCTCGTGTGCAACCAAGCGGCGTCACCAACATTACCATCAAAGTTGTCCAAATTGGTTCCGATGCTGTTCAGACCACCCGTATATCAGGAGGTCTGAACGACAAATAGGAACTCGCGCTCATCACTTTCCTCCGGGCTAATGTCGACGTGTTTGCCTGGCAACCGTCACAGATGCCTAGGATCCCTAGAAGTGATTGAGCACAATCTGAAGATTTATCCCGACCTGTACATCCGAAGCCTCAGAAACAATCAGTAGAGCGACAAAACTTCATACGTCAAGAAGTGAAGAAGTTGCTCGAAGCAGGATTCATCCGAGAAGTCTTCCACCCAAAATGGCTGGCAAACCCAGTCGTTGTACCTAAGGCCGGCGAGAAGCTTCGGATGTGTATCGACTACACTACACTGAATAAGGCATGTCCAAAGGATCCATTTCCACTACCTAGAATAGATCAGATAGTGGATTCCACCTCCGGGTGTGAATTACTGTGTTTCCTAGACGCATATTCTAGGTATCATCAAATCAGAATGTCTAGGGAAGATGAAGAGCATACTTCCTTCATCACTAGATGGATTATACTGTTACACTACCATGCCATTCGGTCTCAAAAATGCTACTTAAACGTTTGTGCGAGTTATGTACAAAACTTTTGGAGAACTCATCAGAGATGTAGAAGTGTACGTCGATGACATCGTCGTCAAGATCAAGAACAAGGAGTCATTCCTTGACACCCTGCAAGCTGTCTTCGAGAAGTTGCGAATCACACGCACGAAGCTGAACCCGGACAAGTGTGTCTTTGGGGTTAGCTCTGGAAAGCTTCTTGGATTCTTGGTGAACCACCGAGGAATAGAGGCGAATCTGGCGAAGATTAAAGCTATTGAAGACATGCGGCCACCAGCATGCGTCAAGGACGTCCAGAAGCTGACTGGATGTTTAGCTGCCCTCAGCCGGTTCATCTCAAGACTGGCGGAACAGGCGCTACCCTTCTTTAAATTATTGAGGAAGTCCAGACCATTCCAATGGTCTGAAGAAGCAGAAAAGGCTTTCCAACAGCTAATGCAGCTCCTCACCACTCTACCAACTTTGGTAGCTCCGAATCCTGGTGAGCCACTTCTGCTTTACATTTCGACAACTGACGAAGTTGTTAGCATGGTCCTGGTCGCAGAAAGACCAGAACCATCCCCAGTTCAAGAGTACAGACCCCTCCGGGAGGGTCCGGAACTACCTGATGGCGAGTCTGGGTCCCAGCCCCCAGACTTGGATCCTCAAGGCGAGACTCCAGAGAATCAACCTCCTTCAAATGAAGGAGTTACTGTTGCTGAACAAGAAGATTAGAACCCCTCCGGGAAGGTCCGGGTCACTTCAGAAGAAGCTCCGGGTTCTTCTGACAAGAACCTAGAGGTCCCCGAAGAAGGTCCGGACCCCTCCGGGAGGGTCCGGGTTGATGAGGAGGAAGCTTCGGGCCCCTCCGGGAGGGCCCGGACAGTCCAACGCCCAATGTATTTCATCAGTGAAGTACTTCATGACGCCAAGACTCGGTACCTGGAGGTGCATAAGCTGCTCTACACAATTCTTATTGCCTCTAGGAAGCTTCGACACTACTTCCAAGCTCACAAGATTTCAGTGGTAACTTCTTATCCACTGCGCGCGATCTTACATAACCCCAACTCTACTGGGAACATTGCAAAGTGGGCAGCAGAATTGGCCAAGTTCAATCTTGAATTCGTCCCAAGACAAGCGATGAAGAGTCAAGCATTGGCGGACTTCATGGCGGAACGGACCCCTCTCCATCAAATCCTAGGGGCCGAGTGAGCAAAAGCTCGAACCCAAGGTTCCGGTCTTCACTGAACCTCACTGGATCCTCTACTTTGACGGCTCTGTGCAAAAGTAGGGGGCCGGAGCTGGAATCCTTCTCCTCCCTCTGACCGGGGAAAAGGTCAAATACATGGTTCACCTTGACTTCAAGGCGACCAACAACATGGTGGAGTATGAAGCACTAATCTATGGGCTCAAGGTGGCACTATCATATGGTGTCAAGCAGCTGTTGCTAAAGGGTGATTCGCAGCTCATTATAAAACAAGTCAAAGGTGAATGTTGCTGCAACAACCCTCAACTAGCTGCATATCTACTTGAAGTCCAGAAGCTTCAGAAGGACTTCAAAGTCCTGGATATTTGCCATGTCCAGCGTCTCAACAATGCTGAAGCTGACAAACTCTCGACGAAACCTTCAACCGGAGCTCTGGTTCCCAACGGAACCTTCATCCGGAGATTGTCAAGACCAACAGCTCAGCCTACCGAACTGAGCGAAGGGGGCGAGACCAGCACCTCGAAGCTGGTGGTCCCGATGGCCCTGTTACCATGGCATCCATCAAGGGTCGTAGGTGCTGCAGGAAGCTCTGAGCAACCTAGCACGCAAGACTCAAATGCTCAAGTTAGCTCCGATGCATGGATCTTGGAGATCTGGAGCTACTTGAAAGACAACATCCTTCCTGAAGATAATGTATCCGTTGATCGGATAGTCAGATTGGCTAAAAGATACACACTGGTAGAAGGGGATCTCTACCGGCATGGTGCCAAAGGCGTCCTAATGCGGTGCATTACATGGGAAGAAGGCCGCGAGCTCCTCGCGGAAATCCATGGAGGCGAGTGTGGGTATCACGCGTCTTCCTGCATGTTGGTCAGTTAAGCCTTCCGGCATGGTTTTTACTGGCCTACAACACTCCAGGATGCAACCGATCTAGTGAAGAACTGTGAAGCATGCCAGTTTCATTCAAAGCAAATTCACACACCAGCTCAACCCCTACAAATGATACCTCCTACATGACCATTCGCTGTGTGGGGTATGGATATCTTGGGACCTTTCCCAAGAGCTACTGGAGGTTACAAGTTCTTGTATGTCGCCATTGACAAGTTCACCAAGTGGTCGGGAGCAAGTCCTGTTGTGACAATAAACAAGCAATCAACTATCAATTTCTGGCAGTCCATAGTATGCAGATTTGGAGTCCCAAACAAGATCATAACTGACAACGGGACCCAATTCACAAGCTCTGCATTCCAAGGATATTGCAAAGACCTCAACATCCAAGTTAGCTACGCCTCCGTAGCTCACCCGTCAAGCAATGGCCAAACTGAGAGAGCAAATGCAGAAATCCTAAAAGGACTCAAGAAGCGCACATATGAGCGCCTGAAAAAACATGGATCCAACTTGATTGAAGAGCTTCCACCCACCTTGTGGGCAAATAGGACAACTCCAAACAGGTCAACTGGAGAGACACCCTTCTTCCTGGTGTATGGAGCTGAAGCAGTCCTTCCTCTGGAAGTCACCTTGGGGTCACTCCGGGTCTGGGCCTTCGATGAAGCCACGCAGGTCCAGCTCCGGCGTGAAGACCTTGACCTTGTTGAAGAGGGAAGGTGCCGAGCAGCTGTTCAAGATGCACGATACCGCCAAGCGCTCCAGCACTATCACTAAAGGTATGTGCATAACCGACAGCTCGAGGAAGGCGACCTGGTGCTATAGAGAATACAAACTCGAGAAGGGTCAAACAGACTTTCCCCCAGCTGGGAAGGACCCTTTTGAGTGATCAAAATATCCCGTCCCGGATGCGTTTGCTTGGCAACCGAGGATGGGACACCGCTCCCTAATCCTTGGAACATTGAGCACCTTCGTAAGTTCTACACTTAATATCACAGAGGTGAGTCTATAGTTACATATGATGTATGTTATAGCATCATTGTACAGAGTTGGGTAGCTCCTTCGAGAGAATAGTCGGACCTTTCCCAGAAGGTCCTCAAGGTTCAGAAAACACTTGACACAGTCTCAGAACTAAAAGTGAAGCTATCTACCCTGGGTCAAACAAGAAATGTAACACACTTAGCCTGGTTCCATACCCTAAGAGTGTACTTGTTTCCCCTGTACCCTGGACCTATAATGAAAGACATCATTATGTGAAAACAGACTCCACATGCATTTATTTTGTACAGGCTCAATATTTTTTATTTTTCTCTTTCTTGTCTATAACAAATTTGTGCAATTCTCAAGAAATTTTAGCTCGAACAATTCATGTATAATTCAAGTCACTTTGTTAATTTTTTCGGGTCTTAACATTGTTGAATGGCCTACTCGCCTGAACGCCAAGACAACCTAGGTCTGTAGTGTGCTATCGACTTAGCCTGGTCCAGCACCCTAAGTACGCCACTCTACCTACACCCCGACAGTCCTGAGTAAGGTGGGTCTAGAAGACGATCGGACCTGGAGAAAACAAGCAAATGCACTTGATCGTATATAGAATTGCGGTCGACCTAAAAATTTCTTTCGGGAATAGTAAGCCGCAAATGAGTTATAGATAAGAAATGGATTTTACTATTTTTCTTGACTTCAGTGTGCAGGAAAAATAAAGATCTCATGATGATGGTGGATGAAGCCGGAGCTATCAAAGCTCCGACACCCCCTAAGGTGGCCCGCTGTCGATGTTTTAAAATTTGATAGTAGGCGTCGCCGGAGCTACCAAGTTCCGGCAAATCCAGGGGGCCATTCGTCAACGTGAAGAAAAGATGATAGAAGGACATCCTAGTGGGGTCTGCTATCGATGCTCTACGTGTTGACAGTGGACGCCGCCGGAGCTACTAAGCTCCGACAACCCCAGAGGACCAGCTGTCGATGTTCTACGCGTTGATAAAGGTCGCTGCCGGAGCTACTAAGCTCCGAAAACCTCAGGGGGCCCCGCTATCGATGACTTTGTACCTATACTCTACAAGTTCGAAGCACTCAAGTCTTCAACAAGATGTTACATACTCTTGGTACATGTCCACAATCAAATTGTGTAAATCTACCAGGTGGCCAAGTGAGACAAATTTTGAAGACAAAACATGAAATTCATAAATTTGGATTTCATTCATCTGAGGATAAGAGATTACAAAATTGGAGAAAAGAAGAGAACATACAAGTGGGAGCTACAAGGAGAAAGTCCTAGATCCTATGAAGAATGAGGCAACCTTCTGGGCGACCTCTGACATGCTGGCCTTGGCGGCATCTCCCTCTCCATCGATGGGATCTGCAAGCACCAGATCTAGTGGGAATTAGGATCCCGACTTGTGTATCACGGCAGCGTGTACTCTGCGACGTTCCACGCCAGGGATTTCCCTTCAGTCTCCAATTGATCCGCAATGACATCGCCCATCTTGTTAAGTTTGCTACCTGCCAAGTTCAACGCCTTCAACGCCTGGTCCAACTCTGGCTCCAGATCATCCGGACGCAGGGGACTAAAGCCCAGTGGCGTCAGCGCATCATTGGCTTTGCCCAAGAAGTCCCATACTTGTTGGGACTCGGCGGCCTTTGAGCCTCGTACCTCTTCCAAGGACCTCTTCGTCGCCGCAAGCTCCGAATCCTCCCGGGCAAGGCGCTCGACCTCTTTGACGTGCTGCTGAATCTTTTCAGTAACTTGCCTTTCGAGTTTACCAAGCTCCTCTTCCTGGACGTGGATCTTGTTCCAGCGGTCGACCAGGTCTCTCTCCCAGCCCCGCACTTTCTTCTCCCTGGAAGCAACTTCGTTCTCCCTCTTGGTGAGGTCCTGTCCCCGCTGTCAGGCCTTCTTCTCCTCGCTCTCGCAGAGCTCCTCCAACTTCTTGGTGCGCTCCGCGAGGATCTTGTCACCCAGAGCCAGCCTCTGAGCGAGCTCATCCTCCCTCTTTACGAGGTCATCCCGCAGCTCCAGGAGTTTTTGATCTTCATCTTTGAGCTTTTTCTCCCACTCTTCAAGAGTCTCCCAGCACTTGACAGGGATGTCGTGGATTGCACTGAGCTTCTCCTGGCGATCATTCACTTCTTCATTAGCAGCCACAGCCTGCTCGTGGATGGCCCGGGACTGGTTGTCGAGGGATCGCACCATGCTTTCCCTCTTGTCCAACAGCTGGCCCCAGTACTCCATTTGTGCCTTCTCCCTCTTGACCCACTCCTTGTCATCGGCCAGTCTTGTCTGCGCCAGCTTGATCTCGAATTAGAGCTGGTTGCGCCACCTCCTAAGGGTCTGGCGCTCCTCCTCGAGGGCCTTGCTGTCGTGGTAAAAAGCAAGTTGTACCTGATGAAGGTTGGAGCAGGCGTTGACGATGGACAACGATAGGAGGATTCGCTCCGGACCTGCTGGGGTCCTCTCCGCTGACTCCAGCGGGTTCTCCATAACAAAAGTCAGGTCCCACTCTACAAGAGCGGTCCCCTGAGCTTCTGTGGCACTAGGGCCGCCCTCCAGGGTAACCTCGGTCACCGCCGATGAAGGTCCTGCAACGGAAGATCCTACCTCCGGAGTTGGCTCCGAAGGTCCCACCGCCAGGTCATCGGCAACTGCTCCCTCTTGGAGAGGACCGATCGCTTCTTCTGGGCACCCTGGCTCGAGCACGGGTACCTCCAAAACTACCACCTCCAGAGCAGACGTTGAAGATTCAGCCGGAGCTCAGGCCACTTCCGGCTCTGGTGCTGGCGCCTCCTCAGCCACCGATCCGGGCGCTAGCGCTTCAAACTCCACTGGTTCGGGCGCTAGCACCTCCGCGACAACTGGCTCAGGAGCTAGAAATTCATCAACCACCGGCTCCACTGCCAAGGCTTCAATAACATCCGGCTCTAGGGCCGGAACTGCAGCTACCTCCGGCTCTAAGGCCGGAGCGTCCATCATCACAACATCCAAAACCGGAGCTTCAACCTTCAGAGCTGGTGTCGCTGGTACATCTTCCTTCCCATGGTCCGGCGCTACCACGGGAGCTTCAGGGGATGACTCGAGGTCAAGGACCACGATAGCTGGCGCTAGAGCTGCCGCGACCTCAGCCACCACCTGGGGAGGCGCTAGAACTAGAGCCAGAGCCTCCGCCTATAGACCATCATTTGCTATCGCAGGAACCGGAGCTTCAGCCCTTTTCTTGGGTACCCTGTGGATGAAGGACGAAGAAACTCAAAATATGATTACAACAAAAAATTACCAACTGAGGTAAAAAAGCAAATTTACCTTGGGAGACTTCCACTCCAGCTAGCGCGAAACCTCTTCATCGAATGCTCGAAGCCCGACCCAGTCGCAACTGGGGTAGTAGCTCCGGAAGGCCCTCTGGAGCTTGCTGCTGCCACCAACGACGTCTTGTTTGAGGCCCCCCTCGACTGAGAAGGACCCTCGGACCTAGAGCCCTTAGTTGGCTCCGACGCTGGGGTCACCTGGGCGAAGCTGGCATCCCGGGGAGACGACGATGCTGGAGTGGCTGTCGCCATCGAAGACCTCCCCCGCCGGGGAGAAGGAGCTATCGTGGAAGGAGCAGGTCTGACAGACCTCCCGTCAGAGTGCTTCAACTTCCTCTTTCGGGTCGAGGGATTGGCCAACTCTTTGCCCTTGCCTACGACTTCAACTCTCTGTCTCGAGGCAGGAGCAAGGCCACCCTTAGAAGCTCCGAGGATCGCTAGCTTGGTGGTCGGACGCCTCTCAACTTCACCGAGGTCGTCAAGCACCGGCATCTTCCACCGGAGCTCCCTGTTGAACTCTACCTCCATGTTTAGAGGGAGGAAAGCCACCGGCGGAGTCAAGTCATTGCCCTCGATGTCGATGTCGTGCTGGAACTTCTTGAGATGAAGCTCCAATGCTGCGCCTTCCAGATTGGACTTCAAACCAGTCTCAATCCGGTCATCATCCATCACACTGTTGAGGGCCTAGACGAGCTTCTCCCTCTTCTTCAGTGGAGCCCACCTGTTGACCAAGAAGTTGCAGAAGACCTCCTAGGGAGTCACCCCTCCTTCCACACATTGGCGGATCCTGGTTAGGGCAGGGTTGAAGGCATCCGATAACACCGGAACTTCGCTCCAGGCTTCTGTGTCGATGTTGGGAAGTCCTTCGGGCAGTTCCGGCTTCTCGTGCTCCTCTACCGTGACGACAATCCAATCCTTCTTCTAGTCGTCCCACTTGCCGGAAGGGAACGACCTCAAGTACTTGTACGGGCATTTCTTGCGCTTCATAAAATAGTAGGAGCTGAGATACTCGTCACTCTTGTTGGTGGTGTGGATGGTGAAGAAGGTGCGGAAGAGCTCGACGCATGGGGGAATACCCACCCACATCTTTCAGAAGTGGACAAAGGTTGACACTAGAAGAATGGAGTGGGGCCAAGGTGGTACAGCTGCAGACCATAGAAGTCTAACAGCATCAAGAGAAAGTTGGAGAAAGGTGGGATCAGTCCCACCATGGCGTATGCGGAGAAGTACACCATGTCGCCGGCGCGCTCCTTCTTAAACGGGAGCTTACCGGCGCGGACCAGGTGGTTGAAGGAGTCGCTGGACCACCCCATGTAGGCCCGGACCTTCTTCAAATCGCTGTCGGTTGTCAGACGGCTCTTGCGGAGACCCAACTCCATCGCAGCACGGCGGGGCGAGAGTGGAAAAGCAAGCAAAAGTTTGGAGGATTCTAGTGCAAGTTCAAATGAAGGCGTAAGGAATCCCCAAACGATGCGCGCTTTCCTTCTTAAGTAAGCCCCCGCAACGCTTGGATGGAAACCGAAGAAGGGCCAACGATACAGTTCAAAAACTTCACCCTGCCAATCACAAGGGGGCCCGGGGCCACCCTGACGATCAAGTCGAGGTCCTTACCCCAGGCGAACATTTTCATCATGAGAGCCGGAAACTCGAGGGCAGCAGCCTGACAGGGCGCGCGGAACCGATACGATTTTCGTATTGGGAACCGACGACCTTCAATTGCGTGAGATCCACATGCGCAGATCTCACCTGCCGCATCCTGAAGACGCCACACGGTGGGGGTTTAACTGCGAACCACCACCTCAACGGCACATCCAAAGACCCTTGAAGACACGACTCAAAAATCGAAAAATGGACCCACCTCCAGCAGAATGACTTAATCCAAAAAGTCTTTCCTATAGGTGGGCCCAGGGGGCCACTGTCGGTACCCTGCGTACTGGATACCCTTTGGGACTGCAAAGAACACAAAGGAACTCCACCTATCTAAGTTGAATACCTCCGAAGGACACATGTGTCATACGGAACCAGACCTGCCTCCCTTCTATGGTTAGTCCCAGTGCCGCCACGTGTATCGTTAAACCGGAGCTACATTCCATACATGGGAAAGCTCTGGACTAGATACCTGTGTGGCACCCCGGACCTAACCACCGACAAAGGGAAGATCCAGTACCGACACGTGTACAACAACACTGGACCTACTCGTCCAAGACAGTAAGCTCCGGAGCTGTCACGTGTCCAACCGCCGGACCTTCAACCTCAACAGGCAGATTGGTGGACCTTCAACGGCTCAGGCCTTCGAGGAACAATTAAAGACTTCATGACCCCATTAAGTGTCATTAATACTATCTTGATGACACACGATTGGATGACCCTTAATACCAGTAATGTCACCATTAAGGGACGTTACTGCGCTATTAAGAGGAATTAAGTACATTAACCGTGTATTAGACATCAGTAACCACCAGGGCCACATGTCGGGTCAGGCTGATGGTTTAACGGCCAGTCCTTATACTATAAAAGGACTGGCCGAGCTATACACGGGGAGAGAGACTTCCAGACGCGCTCAAGACACTCTAGTCTATGACACTCTAGCGTTGAGACGCTCAATACAACATCAACACACCCGTGGAGTAGGGTATTACGCTCAGGCTGCCCGAACCACGTAAATACTTGTGTCAACTCGTCGACTTCTTCTGAATCTCTGCGCGCCCACAACCGAACTAAGAACTCCGCGGGCTGCCAACAGTAGTACCGGGAGAATTGCCAGAATCACCCTCCAACAGTGGTAATTCCCTTGAGCTTGAATGAGTGCTTAGAATAGTTGAGAGCATAATGCTCTCACATATTCATAGCAGCCCATTGGTTGCTCATGGGGGGTTTTCATGTCAAATCTCCTCCCTCGTATAGTTATAGTTGACCTTCAGGCTTAACTTCCGATATGTAGCAACCATCCTAATTTACTCCTTGGCCATGAGGTGTTGAAATGGAATCCTCTAGGGATTCCAACAATTGGATCTTTGAATGTCTGCATAGTTATTTTACTCCCGCAAAGTTCTCTCTATGATAGAGAGAGATGGTTAGCTCCTGATACTTGTACAAATGAACTTTCAGGTTAGGTAACTGAATCTTCATTTGTAAGTACGGGTAAGAACAAGACCAAAGATGCATTGGGTCCAATTTCAAGTGTATTCATGAACAATGTATTATTCATTGATAGGAGTGGGGCTTTATGGATAAATCAATTTGCACATTTTCTAAAACTCCAATTCATAGCAGTGCAAGTGGTGTAAATACACTATATGGATCCCTTCATCTTGTAAAATGCCTAACCATCATAACTTTTTACAAGAACAAATATTTATAATGTAGATCATGGCAAACAAGATTCTCAATTTTATCCTCCTGAACATTTTTATTTCTTGACTAGCAATTTGAAATTTAGTGATCCATGCATGAATGAGTTTCAAATCAAAATTATGTACATCACTATTCCTAGGTTCCTACATACCAATTCAACCATTAAGTAATTCCGTAAGCATTACCTAGGCAGAAAATGTCTAAGTCAATTTTAGCAAGGCTTCTAGGTACTTGTTTAAATTTATTCCCAAGTAAGGTGACATTCCTTTTTTAAGAATCAAAAATAGCAATGCCAGCACCTACTCTCGTGAGGATGCATAAGAATTGAATGATGAGAAGGTGTAAACCTTCCTCAAAAGAAAAAAATCATTCAACCCTAATGAAGTTAAAACGATGGAAAATTTTAAACTTGTAACTCAATTGAAGAGCAGTCCGGGTTGAAGGTCGTTGTGTGAGAAACTCACGACCATGAATTTTGGTGTAGCCTTCATGTTCAGTGTCTCCTGCCAAGTTGAGGTTAGAATTGAATCTTGTTCCTCCATTGAGCCACCATCTTGAGCATTCCTCCATCATGAACTCAAAATGAGATTGATGGAGGGATATGCACTTGATGAGGCATTCTCACCTCTTTACACATTTCGTCCTTGCTGCACTAAAAACAAGAGCAAACAAAAAAACTCGAAAACGGGTTACGTTAGCTCGAAAGAATGTTGTACTCTTTGTGAAATTGTTTTCCCCAACTTGAAACAACATGCAAATGCAATGAATGTTAAGGGAAATATTTTTGGTTTGAATTAGGAAGATGAATTCAAGTGGTTATGCCCAATGTTCATATCCAAATAAATTTATTTCCTAATTCAAAATTTTAGTTTTATGAAGGTTGGAAATTTTACTCTCCAACATGCAAGTGTGAAAATTCAAACATGTGAAATGCAAATGCAAAGATAGATGGAAATTCAAATATGCAATTGAGAAAGCAAATATGAGATAACTACCAGTTAACCTATTGGCAAGGACTCACTGAATTTTTGAAGTCTGATGAGTGGGACTTACCTCCGTCCTGTTTAGTGCAATGATTTGGTTTTCAATCCCGAAGTTGAAGATGTGGACAACTTCTCTCTATTGACAAGCCAACTCTCCTTTGGCATGTCAGTTGGACATGTGGACCACATGATCGCCCTAGCCTCTCTGTCGTATTGATGGAGACTTGTTGATGTAGTGACGACTTCTCCCTTTTTAAGATATTCTTTCGTGAGCATGGTGAGGTTTGTCCTTTGGGGTACCACTTCGACATTCTTGATATTCCTTAAGCTCAACTCATACTTTGATCGTGGATCAAAAGCTTCCTTGGGCGTGATGACATGTGGACTCACAATCAAACAAGAAATGCTTCATCCACAATGTCACTTGCCTTAGGTTGCACGGGCTTGGTCGAAGGGTAGGGATCCCAACAAGTGATTGTAAGATATCTTGGATCTTGAATGCCCTTTAAGTTTCTTGTCCTTGGCCAAAAAGCTTCATGTAAATGGTCTTGATTTCTTGCTTGGCCATGGACAAGATACTTCAAGCTATGTTGGTTGATCTTAAATCCATTGAAATACCCATAGCCTCCTTGATGACAAGGGTGATGTTGATTCCACCCTTGACCTCCTTATGGATAGTAGCCATTGGAGTTGTTGTCTAGAAATGATCCTCATGGATCTTTGGGAAAATTTTCCCAAGTACTCCATGTTAACATGGATTTCCACAAACCATGTAAATATCCATAACTTAGATGATTCCAAACACTTCTCCATTGGCTTGATATTCATGATACTTCAATGGGAGGTGTAGTTCCATGGCCATCATGCCAAGCTAAGGTGATGAATGAGAATAGGACTCCTTCAGCTCCAACACGAGTGTGGTCATGGGTTGTTGAGCCAACCCATAACATGAGTGTTAGATGAAGAGCCAACTCTCCACCCCATGATGGAGGCAAACCAACAAGGACTCTTGGAGCCTCCCCCAAGCTTGAGGATGGATGATTTTGGCTCCTACTGGAAGCTAAAATTCTTTCGCAAAAGGAAATGGTGTTGCTTAGCGGATATTTGTTGCGCCTTGATTTATCTTGCAGTTGAGCACTTGCGTCCTTGTTGGCCGTCCCATGAAATGGGTTAGCCAACACTACCCTGTTTTCACATAAAGGGAGAAAAGAAACAAGGGTAATCCTGTCTAATAACTACTAGAACCTATAGCTTAATCATAAGTTATAGCTATCCTTCACTTCCTTTGCCTTCTCCGGCAATGGCACCATAAATGCTTGTTGACGTTTCTTACATCACAGATAAAATCTGCAAGGCACGGAAACTGTCGTGTAGCATTTCACCCAAGAGTATTCCCAGGGGTATCATATTTATCTCAAAGGAAGTCAATGGAGTAAGCTGGACACTATTCTTATGATCAATCTATGGGATACGGGTTCAAATCCCATGCAGTACTGAAGGTGCAGTAGAGGTGGATGACATGTGGGACCTACAGGATATGGGACCCACATGTCAGCCATCTCTACTGCACCTGCAGTACCGCAGAGGATGAGCACCCAAGGGATACTAATCAATTATCAAGACAGGGGTAAGTTGATAATATGAGTAGTATGACACACACCTAAGCAATCTATTCTAAAGGGTAAATAGGTCCTAGTGGAGATTAAGCTAAGAGTTGAGGAGTTACTTCTACAATGCTTCTCATATACATATACATAGCCTAGGTTCTATACTAATGAGCATGTCAATGGTGAATACTTATGCTAAGTTGTTCAACAGATCGAGCACGGTTTTACCCCTAGCAATACTAGGGCGACTCCCACCAAGAGCCTGTGGAATAGCCGAACGTGGAGAATTACAAAGGATAGATAGGGTTGTCACCACCTGCTGCCTACCTCTTCAATCCGTTTGTCTACGAGACATCCAACGCTACTTACTATCCTAGCACCATGCTAGCATACTAAGTAAATACCTTAGAGGCTCGAGTACAAGTACCTCTCTAAGGCAATGACTAACCTAAACATCATTGAACCAATATTGAGACATAGCATAAGTTATTCATATCAAAATGATCATATCATAACTAATAAGACTATAGTGGGGGTTGGTAGTGCTTATGATGAGAAGTTATGATCATTATGGCATAATCATAAAGACTACTCATACCACATACATGGAATCCACAATCAAACAAGAAACGCTTCATCCAAGTATATGAATAAAAGAAGACTAAAGATAACATCTTTATTATGCATTAAGTCACAAATATAAGAAAAGATACATGAGCCATACCTTTCCCAATTTGTACTTGGGACAAGAGACTCCTCTCTACAACCTAACCTCCACTAAGGAACTTGGAGAACTAGTGTATACTATAGAATGATGCTCAAGTGGTGTGTGTGTGTGTGAAGTAAGGGTAGGGGGTCCTATTTATAGGTGGAGAAGGGCCGGTTCCCACCACCAAATGTGCGCGAATCAGTCATAATCATCTTTAGGAAGCCGGGAGGAGCCAACACGTGTTGATTGACTGAGTTTGGCGCTAGGACCAAGTTGGCGGACTAGGGGGGTCGGTCGACCTGGTCAGGGCTCTGTTGGGGTTGTGTTTTCTCCAGGTCCCTGACAGGTGGGTCCTCCTTCCTAATGTAGGTGATACACCGTTGGATGGCCTCAGATACTTCTGTTTTTGAGCCATTTGATCATGTGGTGGCACATGTCAATGCCAGATTGGATGGGATGATATTTTATTGGATTGCTCCCCCTCTTTTACCTCAATTTTGTATAAAATATATGCATGCACCAATTTCTCCAAGTACAAGTGGAACTAGGTCATTTCTAACTATAATGTGTTTAAGAAATATTCATTCCTTCACATAATTGAGTTATATTAACGGTTGGAATTCGTACATAACGACCGTCAACAATGCGCTACAAGAATGATCCCTCTCAAATACAACATTGGTTAGTCATAGGATGTGACCCCCTTTTAGAAGTTTTTTAAAATTCCTCACACCAAAATGGGCTAGTCTTTTACGGCATAACAATCCCATGTTGTTCTTTGCAAGTATGCATGTGTCAAGTTGAGTTTTATCCGAGTTGAAATCAACTAGATATAGCTTTTCCTTTAGCATATCCTTACATGCAATTGAGTTATCACTTCTTCTAATAACGGTCACACCCTCATTAGTAAAAATTCAATTATATCCCCTCTCACAAAGTTGTGAGACAGACAAAAGGTTATAGTCAAGTGATTCAACATGAAAACATAAGAAATTGAATGCTGTGAGGAAATGACAATTTTGCTGATCCCTAGTACCCTTCCATGACTATTGTCACCAAAGGATATGCTTTCACATGGATCATCATTTTCTTCATATGCAATGAACATCGTCCATCCTCCCCGGTCATGTGATTTATGCATCCACCATCAAGCTTTTGGTTTTTTGTGGAGTGGGCCAACATATTTAGCATAATCTCTACCAAATTTACTTCTCATAAGCACATAGGAGGCATCAAAGTCATGAAATAGCATAGTAGAAGCAATTTTAGCATTTGCATTTTATAGAAGTGAATCATCATGATTTTTGGCTTTCTAGGAGACCTCCTTGACAAATGCAATGCACTCCTTGTTATTCTTGATGGTTATAGCATTTTGCTTGCCACCTTTAAAATAATCAAGGCTATCTTTTAGAATAGGATATCTTGATACCATATATGCACTTCCTGCATATTTGATCTTCTTCTTGTTCGATCTCACTCTTATGTGAGTATTTTCCTTGAGCCACCTTGAGTTCATATCTTAAAATTAATTATAAATTTATCACAATCAGAAGTTTTAGTTGAGGAGATGGTGTTTGAAATGGGTTGCCTTTTTGAGGAAGAGGAAGAGCTTGACTTGAAAGTACCAAATTGCACTTCAAGATTTTTTTGATCTTTAGTCAAGCTCACAAATTTATCTTAAAGATCAACATTTAAACTCTTCTCCCTTTCGAGCTTTAGAAGATTCTCAAGGTCAAGGTTTCTCTCCTTCTCAAGGATGAGCGATTCTGCTTGACTATTGAGAAGTTCCTCCTTTCCAAGCACTAGATCCATTAAACTTTTCAAGTTAGTAATGGATCTCTTGTTCATACACTCAAACATGAATTCATTTTCGCTATTGTTACTTAGATGAGGAGCTTTTGGCAAGATTCTTCACATGTTGAGCCTCCTGCTCCATCATGTCATGATTCACAATCTTCCCAAGCACCTGATCGGGAGTAATAGTGTGTGGAAGTTTGGACTCTCCTAAACAAGGTGCATAGTTTGAGATTCCGAATGGTGAATGCTCTTATCATTCTCTTTACCACCTTGTGATCCGTCTACTTCTTGTATACATACGCCCAACTCTTGCTAACAAGGATCTTGAGTCGATTGTACATTTCATGAGGAGTCCATTCTCGTCCATGACAAATATTCCTAGTACCCCCTCAATAATCTCAATATTGTCTTCCCCTATGGACTTGGTTCCTTCATGGGTGACTTTGAGAGTCTCCCATATATATTTGGCCACCTCAAAGCCATCCACCTATACCACCCTCATCTTCATCCATCATGCATTGCGTTCAAACTAATACATGTCTAACCGAATGCAACACAAAAAGGAACAAGACTAAAATGAATTAGAGGTGAACCAACAGTAAAAATCAATCTTTGGTACAAACTTGTACGGATTGGACCCCTGACTAGTCCGGTTTCACTACCGATGTCCTCTGAACCTGTCCGTTAGTTGCTACGGACTAATCCGGTTTTGTTTTTGTTTCCATTCGAATTTGTGTTGTTAATGCCTACGTACTAGTCTGAATATCGTTACTGGAACTCTTCGGAGTTGTCCAGTAAAATCCCAAAACTTAGTCTGGTTTTGAAACTGTGCAACCCAGACTTGTTCGGCATAGCACCAGACTTGTCTGATGGGCTTTCTTCATGGAACGGACTTGTTCAGCACAATATCAGACTTGTCTGTTGAACTCTCTGTTCTCGAATGGACTTGTACGGCCTTCCTACGGACTAGTCCTGTTTTTGGGGTTTTGACTCAAATTCCTATTTTTCCTCCATGATGAGTTATTGGGTAATTTACCTACTTGGGCCCAATAACTTCGTGCCCCACCCCTGAGTAGCCCAAGTGGGACCCTAACAAGGCCTCTACTTGTCCCCGCCACCTCCTACTTGGATTCTACCAAAACCCCACCACCCCTCCTCCTATATAAACACCCCACCACCACCTCTTACCCCTTTGGTTGCATTAGAAGAAACCCTCAGCCCCTGTCCATGCTGTGAGCCGCCATCAAGAAGCAAGAAGCTTTCACCACAGGGGAGAGGAGGGACAAGAGGAAGGAGAAGGAGTATCAAGCGAGATCATCGTCTCTGTTGCGTTCTTCATCACTAATTCTTTGTCTTCATCGAATTTTGATGTCAAGATTCACGCGTGAACCTATGCTTCGACCGTTGCACCATTGGAATTCATAGTAATTTCCCTAGATCCAACTTTCCACGTCAATTATAATTCCATCCTTGATTTAAATCATGCCCTAGATGGGAAGTTCGCAAAAACCTAGGCATAGCAAACTTGTCCAGTCCCGTGCGTACTAGTCCATTGAACTTTCTGGTCTAGAGCGAACATGTCTGGCCCAATGTGCAGACTAGTCTGACCAATGAATTCTGAAAAACTTTTCTATTTATCCTATTTCTCCTATCCTTGGAGAAATACTACATGCAGGCATTTTAAAATATCATCCCAACCAATCAAGCACCAACATGTGGCACAACATGGATCAAATGGCACACAAACAGAAGTATTCGAGGCCATCCAATAGTGTATCACCTATTTCAGTAAAGGGGACCCACTTGTCACGGACCTGGAGAAAACACAGCCCCAAAAGAGCCCTGAACAGGTTCGCCAACTCCCTAGTCGGCCGACTAGGTCATGGCACCAAACTCGATCAATTAACATGTGTTGGCTTCTCTCGGCTTCCGGAAGATGATGATGATTGATTCCCAAACTTTTGGTGGCGGGAACTCTCACCTCACACACACACCACTTGAGTATTCATTCTATTGTATCCACTATTCTCCATAGGTTTAGAGGAGTTTAGGATGTAGAGAGGAGAGTCTCTAGTCCTTAGTCCAAGTTAGGAAGGAGTAGAAGGAGTCTCTCTATTCCCAACTCCAAATTGGGAAAGGTATCCGTCAGTACCCGACATACTAGGTACCTTCGGGCACAATCTAGAGCAGGGTCCGAGGGCGCCACGTGTTCAAGAGACCCAGATCCATCAGCCTCGGATGGGAGGTCCAAGATGTTTGCAAGAAGCCCAAAGGAGAAACTTAGCCCCCCTTTGGAGTCGAGCTCCCAGGTAACAACATGTCCAGCGGGTAAGGATCCCTCCTCCCCGTGAGACAGGGCTCCAGAGCTGCCACGTGAACCAAAACATCAGACGGGCCACCTCCCATATAGACGGGCTCCATTGATGTCGCGTGTCTCACAAGGCGGGACTTAACCTCCTCTGCGGGGATGAGCTCTCGAGCTGCCACGTGGTCCGCGAGGTGAGACCTAACCTCCTCCGCAGATGTGAGCTCCCAAGCTACCATGTGATCTGCAAGGCGTGACCTGACCTCCTCCACAGAGGTGAGCTCCCGAGCTATCACATAGTCCAACCACTTGACCTGGACGGAGGGACGCGGGAGTTAAGAGAGTGGTGCGCATGTCCCTGAAAAGGATTGAAGATACACGGCTTCCCCAGAACCATGGCGCAGAGCACGCCTAATGTCAGGTACCATTGTGACCAATCGCACCGTAGTGAAGATGCTGCAGGCCTATCCCACTCCACCAAGTGGGTAGCTTACGGCGACAGGGATAGTTGGCAGGACATCCTCTGCCAATGTCAACAACAGCACATGGGTTACTGACGACGCAGGCAGCAAGACGGCGAGTCTCCAAGTCCACAATTGGAGCAAGCTTACAGAAGAAGCCTTAGATCTTTAGGATAAGATCATCCCAGGACCACCTGTCGGGCCCTAGGACCCCACTTGTAAGGCGCCCGACATTATCTACGAAAGGCCCAGACCGCCACCGTTACAAAGGACCAGACATCACACACTCGCATACACACATACTAGCAATACCATCCAACGTGGAGTAGGGTGTTATGCTCCTTGTGGCCCGAACCACGTAAAAACCACTATCTCATATTCTTGTCCGCTAGAACACTTGATTGAGACCTAAGCCCCACAGAACAAAGAACCTCCGAGGGCTGCTCCTTAGCAGATCTGGGAGAAGTGTCGCATTAACACTTGGACATTTGGCGTGCCAGGTAGGGGATTTTCCCACAAAAAAGTGGTAGCGCTTTCACCAATCATGGTATTCATCAGGCCTATGGAAGGCGGATTTCGCGACCGTCGTCCTCTGACCAGATCCGTCGTTGGAGCGGTGCTCTCTGGTCTATCATGTCCCGTGTAGGTACAGCTGGCCAGGACGGCACGTCAGGACACATCCCTGCTCAGTCGACCCCGCCAGCACCACCAACAGCAAGCCCAGAGAGAGCTCTGGCAGCGGCCAGAGCTCTTCTCCCTGTATCTGTATGACCTCTCTCTTGCTATAAATGTCTGATCCTGATTCTAAAATGGAGGGCGAGCCTGAGTAGTTCGAGTACTGAAATGGTTTACACCTTAGAGAAAATGATGCTGACATTTGCCTCAAACCGCATCATATTGTACATGTACATACATGAAAGCTTTGTTTTTTGACAGTATAGTTCAAATTTTGTCACTGTTAGACCATTGATGTGTCATATTTCTTCATGAAAAAACTTTGCATATGGTCCTTTTTCTATATTCTGTACTATTTGTAGCACTTGTTCGATCATCTCTTCTTCATTCCTTTTAAAAATGGCAGCCTATCAATATCTTTAAATCTACTCTAACGTTTGTTAGTAATTGAAATTGAATCACAAGCAGAAGATGAAACAACTACTCACTGGCGAAATCTAGGTCACAACCAAAATAAATTGCTCGCTGGTGAAATCTGCTAGTACTGTACTCAGTCTTGCTGCCGTCGGCCAGCTAATTCTTAGCGAGCAAGGTGCTCAGCATGATGCTGTGCTCGTTGGCAAGCTTGGCAAGGAACACCAATAACTAGTCGAGCTGGCGACGGCTCCTCCCGTGCCCCATGCCGACGGCTCCACCGCCTGTGCCCCACGCCGCCGGCTCCTCCCATGACCCACAGCAGCGGTGAATCACGGCCACGCGACCAGCAGTGATGGCTCCTCCCGCACCTCCTGCTGGCTGCGGATTTGTGGGTATGGCGGCGGATGTTGTGAAACAAGAAAGAACTAAAGAAAAGGAAGAAGGGCAAATTAGTCAAAACACTTTCGGGTCATTTTTTATTTTTCCTAAGCCGACAAACTTTTGCACACTTTTTCTATTTGAATTACGACGACAATTTTTCAAGAAAGGAGGGAGTACAATGCTTTCACATCAAGTGATAATGCACCTGGCAGCCGCCCTGGTGGTTTGGAGCACCCAGTTGCACCCAGGCGGTGGGGGTTCGATCCCCCACCCCGACACCATTCCCTCTGGTGCCGACAGCAGTTCGGTTCTCCAGAGGAAGGGGGCAAATGCTCAATTTCAAAAAAAGCACCTTGTTGGATAGCAGGCATAGGCTCATCATTCTGCCCCTCTCGCAAATAAGTCGTCCTCGACTTTGGCATATTATGGGACAATGAAAGTGCATCTAGGCTAAATTCTTATGGGTTTTGATGATTGATGACGAGGGATTAATGAGAATTGTGAGTGTAAGTACATGTGATTAAAAGTGGAACGTAATCGGAGACTCTAAAAAAGAAAAAAAAGAGTAAAAAGGCATCGAAAAACTCGAAGAGTAGAAATTAAGCTTTAAAATTGCTTGTGTCAATTTGAGCCTTTTAGTAGAGAGTTTTCAACAAGTCAAGTGTTTCAGAATCACCTAAGAAGCCTTAAGGATAAGGCCAGACTTGTCCGGGTTGGAAGGCCGGACTAGTCCGGCCACATCGGATTGATCCGATGTTAGGTAGACAAGAGTTCCTGTTTGAGTTCAGACTCGTCCGTTTGAGGACGAACTAGTCCGTGGTGAGTGCTACTGAGCCTTTCTGGAACTATGTCCTGAAATGCCGGACTAGTCTGTCCTAACAGATTTGTCCGTTTCTGCACGGTCTAAGAGATAATGTGTGAGATCGGACTAGTCCGTTGCGGGTCAGACTAGTCCATTTGGAGTTGAAATGTTGGCTGTAGGGACTAAGTTGGCAGGCTGGACTAGTCCACCTTGGGGGCCGGACTTGTCCTTCTGAACCATACTTGTTCGTTCTCAGCCGAAAAAGGAGTTTCTGAGTGAGATAGGACCAGTCCATTTTTAGACGGACCAGTCCGGGGTCTCATGACCTAAGGGGACTTTTGTGGTTGGTGGTCGTGACGTCAGTGGTCCCCTCTAGGCCGGACTAGTCTGGGGTCTAGGTGCGGACTAGTCCGGACTTTTTTTGGCGGTAACAGCTAAGTTTTGGGACCCCTATAAAAAGGGATCCCCCGACTTTCATTTGCCCTCTCTATAACTCTAGCGCCGCCATAGCCTTCCAAGAGTATTCCAAAGCCTTCCTCTTCATATCTTTGAGCCCTAAGAGCGAATCCTGAGGGTTTGTGGGATTTGTGAAAGAGGAGAGAAGGAGTTGATCGTTCTTCGAGCTCTTGGTTGATTGTCTCGATTTGAGTTGTTGATTTGGGTCGATTTGAGTTGCGTTTCGTTCCCCTTTTGAATTGTGTGATTGAGAGAGCCTTAGATTATGAGTTTCCCCAATAATCGTTGTATTCACCCCGTTATTTAGTGAAAGAACCAGCCGGCTTTTGTGGTGGCTTGGTGAGGGTAGGGTTGAAAGAGACCCGGTCCTTCGTGGACTCCTCAACTAGAACGTAGACTTTTTCGTGGAGCTGAACATCAGGATAAATCTGTGTGTCCCTTGCTTTGTTCTACCTTTATTCATCGCTAGATCACTTCTAAAGGGTGATCACATCCGAGGTCTTAAGAATGTTATTTTTGAGAAGGATAGTCCTTGTAGCGCATGCCAAGCCGCTAAACAAGTCGGAGCCGCTCATACCGCCAAGAATGTGATGAGAACAACAAGTCCATTGGAGATGCTCCACGTGAACCTCTTTGGTCTTGTTGCTTATATAAGCATTGGCAATAACAAATATGGCTTAGTTATTGTTGATGGCTTTTTCCGCTTCACTTGGGTGTTTTTCTTGCATGACAAAGGTGAAACTCAAGGTGTCCTCAAGAAGTTCTTGAGATGAGCTCAAAATGAGTTCTCCTTGAAAATCAATAAGATTAGAAGCGACAACGGCACTGAGTTGAAGAACACCCAAGTAGAAGAGTGTTTGGACTGACAAGGACATCAAGCATGAGTTTTTGACACCCTACTCACCAGAACAAAATGGGGTGGCCGAAAGAAAGAATAGTACTACTATAGAGATGTCAAGAACCATGCTTGATGAATACAACACGTTCGATCGGTTTGGAGCGGCAGCGGTCAACACTGAGCCACAAACCGCCTCTACCTCCATCGTCTCTTGAATAAAAATCTATATGAGCTACTTACTGGTAACAAACCAAACATCTCATACTTTCGAGTTTTCGGTAGTAAGTGCTACATTCTTAACAACAAGCCTAGGACTTCAAAGTTCACTTCGAAATCTAATGAAGGTTTCTTACTTGTCTATGACTCAAACACCTAGGCCTATCGTGCCTTCAATTAAACCTCTGGTTGTGTCGAAATTGCACGTGACGTGGTGTTTGATGAAATTAATGGCTCTCAAGAGGAGAAAGTTTATCAATGTGTGCTAGATGAAGAAGAGGCACCGTGTATGGCATTGAGAAGGATGGCATTTGGTGACATACAACTACAAGAACAACAAGGCCCAAGTGATCCATCTTCATCAGAAAGAGTGCCTCACATACAAGATCAAGGACAAAACTCCCAAGATCAAGGTCAAGATCACCATGCTCAAGACAATGAAGATCAAAATGGTGGCAATGATCAAGAGGGGCACAAATAGGAAGAAGGAGAAGAAGAAGTTGACTCAAGACCAGGTGTGCCACACCCAAGAGTTCATAAAAGCATTCAACGGGGACACCCTGTTGACAATATTCTTGGAGATATTTGAAAGTGCATCTAGGACTCTCTTGTGGGTTTTGGATGATTTATGACAAGCAATTGGGATCCTAATCTATTTGTTGAGATGAGTGCAGGCCTATGATAGGAAAATGAACAAAATACCAAAAAGAAGGAAGGATGAGGAGCAAAGTGGAGATGAGCTCAAGGAAGAAGAGTAATAGATTATTGTGTATGGAGTGTGTTTAGGAAACTCACCCCAAGAGCTCAATCACAATTAAACACACACATTGCACTAAGTTACACTGGACCGGGCTAGTCCGATCGCAACCGGAGTAGTCCGATAACCTTTCTGCACCAGATCGGACAAGTCCGATATCTGTCGGACTAGTCCGATATTCTTCTGACTAGAATCAGACTAGTTCTCCCCAGTATGGACTAGTACTCAAAAAACTTCACAAGTCACACAAAATTGGACAAGTCCGATCACAACCGGACTAGTCCGATATTCTTTCTGATCCAAATCGGACAAGTCCGATGTCTACACGGACTAGTTCGGAAAACCCTCGGATCTACATCGGACAAGTCCTCCAAGTGCAGACTTGTCATCTAACTCACTTAGGGTTTCACATGTCCGGACAGGTCCGATGGATATCGGACTAGTCCGAAGATTTCCAGTAGCAAAATCGGACAAGTCCGTTTTCAGCCGGACTAGTCCGATATTTCGGGGTACTTAGGGTTTGCTACACACAGCACACCAGACTAGTCCGGTGACCACCACGGACTAGTCCGAACTTTCTGAACCCTAACGATCACTTTTATAAACCCCATATAAATAGAGGTGCACGGCCCAATTATGAACTCTCTCGAACCCTAGCGCCGTCACACCTCCCAAGAGCCTCAAAAACTACATCTCTCCACGAAATTAAGTGCAACAACGATCAATCCTTTGAGGATTCACTCTAGATCATTGGAGAGACACTTGGAACATCACAATGAGCTCTTGGTTTGATTCTCTAACACACTCCTGCGTTTTAATTGTAATCTTTTGAGTGTGTTTTCGATGTAAATTTGTGTTGTAATCTAAGGGAGCACTCAACGTGTGAGAAGGCCCCTTGAATTCGGTTATTCACCCCTTTGTGATTAGTGGAAGAGGATTGGCCTTCGTGGCGATCCGACGAGGGTAGGGTTGGAGAAGACCCGGTCCTTTGTGGACTCCTCAACATGGATGTAGGTTGCCTTTTGTGGTAGCCAAACCACGGGATAAATCCTTGTGTTTTGTTTTGGTGCTCATCATTCTCATTCATCAATATAATCTAGGGTTTCATAATCATTACTCATCTTATGTTGGATTGTTAAATATAAGATATAATTGTGATATAATCTAAAATATAACTGTGAAACCTTTATTTGGTTCTATTTTTCCGCTGCACACATAAAAGAATCAATCTAATCGATCTAGCTTAATCAACTTAGTCCGTGAACACCGGACTAGTCCGATTTCTCTGGTATTGAACTTGTGGTTGAGTGTTGTAGGATCCGACAAAATTCGAAAAGGCCTATTCACCCCCCCCTCTAGGCCCACATTCAATTGGTATCAGAGCAAGGTTCTTCAAGAAAGAGTCTAACCACTCGAAGAGATCATGTCGGACATGAAGGACGCCCACAAAATCAACAACCAAGAGGAGGTTAACAACGACAAGACCCAAAAGGTGGAGAAGTACCTCGAAGCCATTCAAGACTTCGAGGATGACGACGAGGAGACGCTGGAGCTAAAGGCGCTCCTCAGAAAGAAGGCACTTTCCAAAGGGAAAGTGAAAGTTGAAGAGAAGAAGAAGGGGAGTAGTCACACCGACTACTCCCGATATCCTTTTAACTATGATCGTCTAAATTCCAATAACAATCATTACTTATCCATCCGACTTGGAAAAGCCCCACACTTCGATTGAAGTGATTACTCAATGTGGAGGCAGAATATGAAAATGCATTTGATTTCCCTCAACCCAAGCCTATGGCATGTTGTATGCACAGGGATAGATATTCTGGACGACGACGAATAGATCACCCCAAGCCAAGAGCAGGCCATTCATAGAAATGCACAAGCCGCAGCTGTAATCACCTCCTCACTCAGTCGGGATGAGTTCACCAAGGTGGATGAACTTGAAATTGCTAAGGAGATATGGGATACACTACAAACTGCACATGAAGGTGACCGACATGTGCGTGAAGCAAAGATTGAGATGATCGAAGGCGAACTAGGAAGATTCGCAATTGAGGAAGACGAGTCACCCCAAGATATGTACAATCAATTGAAGACACTTATCAACAAAGTTCGATCATACGGGAGCAAGAAGTGGAATGACCACGAGGTGGTAAAGCTCATCCTTAGAGCTTTTATGCCTCGCAATGTCACGCTATGCTCCATGATTAGAGAAAGCCTCGGATACAAAAGGATGACTCCAGATGAATTGCTTGGAAAAATCATCAACTTTGAGATGATGGAAAGACAAGCAAAGCACGTCAAGGAAATTGCCGATCTCACCTCGGCTAAGAAGAAAGGGGTTGCTCTAAAGTCCACCCTCAAGCCTCCATCCAAAGAAGCAAGGGAAGCACAACTAGAGGAAGACGGTGACGACGAAAGCAGTGAGCTAGATGAAGAGGACATGATATTGTTCATGAAAAAGTTTAAGAGAATAATGAAGAAAATACAAGGAACAAAATCAAGTGAGGGAAAGTACAAGGAAAGAACGAAACCGAAGATGAGGCGGGCATGCTACAATTGTGGTGAGTATAACCATTTTATAGTTGATTGCCCATATGAGGAGAACAAGAAGAAGACTAAAGAATCCAAGCCTCAACCTAAGAAATTCTTCAAGAAGAAGAAGCAAGCCGAACAAGCGCACATTGGGAAGGAGTGGGACTCAAACGATGAGTCCTCATCATCCGAAGAAGAAGAGATGGCTAGCATAGCCATCGAGAGCACGTCCAAGAAATCTACACTCTTCCCCACACTCGGCGCAAGGAAGGGAAATGACACTTGCCTTATGGCAAAGGAAGGTAAATGCAAGGTAATCATCAAAACCCCTTCTGTGCATTCCTACTCTAGTGATGATGAAATAATTACTGATGATGAAGATATGCTTAGTGGACTAGATAGGAAAGCTGCAACAAAAATGAAATTTTTACTTGATCAGCTTGTTGAGAATGAGAGGTTGATTCATCGTCAAGAGGACATGATTATCTCCTAAAAGAAGGAGTATGTCGAACTTGACAAACTTCTAGAACTTGAAAAGGAGAAAAACAATTCACTAGAGCTTGAGTTAGCTTCAAGCAAGAAAGCTTGCTTGGAGTTAACTGACTCAAATGTTGCAATCAAGGACCAACTTGCTGACCTGATCAAGGTTAACAAGATCCTTGAAGTGCAAGTTGAGTCACTCAAGCTGAGTGAACCTTCCTCCTCTTCAAGTTCACCTTCTCAATCCACTAAAACTGATTTTTCTCATATATGCACATGTAGTAAAATAGACACCAGTTTGAAGGAGAAGTCAACCTCCACAAAGGATAAAAATCCTACCCAATGTGGCATATTTGACAAGGAGAAGATCAACTATGCACGTAGTGCATACTTGGTCCAAAGACCTCCAAATGTCAAGTATGGCGTTGGTTACTCTTATGATGAAAACAGCATGCTGGAAGTCATAAGAATAACAAGGGGAGGATTTCCTTTGTAAAGGAAAGACCCTCTCAAACTCATAAGTCGAAGGGTAAAAACCTGAACTCACACAAACACCGGACTAGTCCGGTGAGTGTCCGGACAAGTCTGGTCCTCCGGACAAGTCCGGCCTTCCAGACTAGCCCTGTATACAAACAACAACAATTACTCTTTAGAACCTTTGATGCCTCCTATGTGTTAATGAGAAATAATCTTGGCAAGGTTTATGCTAACTATGTTGGGCCACGCCATGGGAACACCAAATCTCATGTGTGGGTGCCCAAATGTATTGTAACTAACCTTCAAGGACCCAAGCAAGCTTTGGTACCTAAAACCAAAGCATAATTTGTTTTTGCAGGCCTATTCCTTCGGTGGATCCAAATGGGTGCTAGACAGTGGCTGCACCAACCACATGACCGGAGAAAGAAGGATGTTCATGGAATATGAAGAGAATGAGGACCCAGACGAAGGCATCTACTTTGGAGATAATAGTCAAGGAAGGGTGCTCGGTACCGGTAAAATCGCAATATCTTCTACACACACACTTTCTCATGTTTTACATGTTGAATCCTTAGATTATAACCTGTTGTCCATATCTCAACTATGTGACAAAGGTTATAATTGCTTGTTCACTAACGAGGGTGTGACCGTCTCTAGGAGGAGTGATGGTTCCATTGCATTCAAGGGTATGTCGAAGGGAAAGCTTTACCTCGTGGACTTCAACAAGGATAAAGCCGAACTTGACACATGCTTGATTGCAATGACCAACATGGGTTGGCTGTGGCATAGACGGCTAGCGCATGTTGATATGAGGAATCTTCAAAAACTCCTCAAGGGCGATCACATCCGCGGTTTGAAGGATGTTGTTTTTGAAAAAGACAGTCCTTGTAGCGTGCCAAATCGGGAAGCAAGTTGGAGCACCTCATCCCGCAAAGAACGTAATGACTACAACAAGACCGCTCGAACTACTTCACATGGACTTGTTTGGTCCAATTGCTTACATAAGCATCGGCGGTAACAAATATGGTTTAGTAATTATTGATGACTTTTCTCTCTTAACTTGGGTTTTCTTTTTGCACGATAAGTCAGAAACACAAGGAACACTCAAGAAGTTCTTCAAGCAAGCTCAAAACGAATTCTCATTGACAATCAAGAGTATTCAAAGCGACAACGGCAGGAAGTTCAAGAACACACAAGTGGAGGAGTACCTTGATGAAGAGGGTATCAAGCACGAATTTTCAGCGCTATACTCGCCACAACAAAACGGAGTTGCCGAAAGAAAGAACCGAACACTCATAGAGATGGCAAGAACAATGCTCGATGAGTACAAGACCTCAGATCGATTTCGGGCGGAAGCGATTAACACCGCTTGCCACGCCGTAAATCGACTTTATCTTCATCGACTACTCAAGAAGACATCCTATGAGCTACTCACCGGTAACAAAACCAAATATCTCATATTTTCGAGTTTTCGGTTCTCCATGTTATATCCTGAACAAGAAGCCTAGGACTTCAAAGTTCGCTTCAAAGTCCGATGAAGGTTTCTTGCTTGGTTATGATTCGAACACTTACGCCTATCATGTTTTCAACAAGGCCTCTGGACTCGTTGAAATAGCACGTGATGTAGTGTTCGATGAGACTAATGGCTCCCAAAAGGAGCAAGTTGATATATGTGAATTAGGTAAAGAAGAAGCTCCTTGCCAAGCATTGAAAAGAATGGCTCTAGGTGAAGTTCGACCACAAGAGCCACCTTCACACGTACATGAGGAAGATGAACCACAAGAGGAGACCAAAGATCAAGGGGGAGCTTCAGCACAAGATCAACCACAAGAATACGAAGATGATCAACAAGTCAACAAAGCCAACTACTTAGGGGGAGAAGCAAATGATCATGAAGACACAACTCCTCAAGTGCCACACCCAAGAGTACACCAATGCGTCCAAAGGGATCACCCAATCGACAATATCATCGGTGACATCCAAAAGGGAGTAACCACTAGATCTCGCATACCTAACTTTTGTGAGCATTACTCGTTTGTATCCTTTTTGGAACCACGCAGGGTTGAGGATGCATTGAAAGATCCATACTGGGTGGTGGCAATGCAAGAAGAATTGAACAACTTCAAGCGGAATGAGGTGTGAGAACTTGTGGCAAGACCCAATGCAAACATCATCGGCACCAAGTGGGTCTTCCGCAACAAACAAGACGAACACGGGGTGGTGACAAGGAACAAAGCACGACTTGTGCCCAAAGGGTATTCACAAGTTGAAGGTTTGGATTTCGATGAGACTTTTGCTCCAGTAGCTAGGCTTGAATCTATTAGAATATTACTTGCATATGCTACTCACCATGATTTCAAGTTGTATCAAATGGATGTAAAAAGCGCCTTCCTCAACGGACCAATCAAGGAGGAGGTGTACGTGGAGCAACCACCCGGGTTTGAAGACGAAGAGTTCCCCAACCACGTATTCAAATTGCGTAAGGCTCTCTACAGCCTCAAACAAGCTCCTAGAGCTTGGTATGAGTGTCTTAGAGATTTCTTAATTGAGAATGGTTTTCAAATTGGCAAAGTAGACTATACTCTATTTACAAAGAATTTAGACAATGATCTTTTTATTTGTCAAATTTATGTTGATGATATAATCTTTGGGTCAACTAATCAATCGTTTTGTGAGGAATTTAGCAAAATCATGACAGACAGGTTTGAAATTTCAATGATGGGAGAATTAAAGTACTTCTTGGGATTCCAAGTGCGGCAACAAAACGAAGGGACATTCATAAGCCAAACCAAGTACACGCAGGACGTACTTAAGAAGTTTGGTATGGACAAGGCAAAGCCCATAAAGACCCCCATGGCAACAAATGGCCACTTGGATCTCAATGAAGATGGACCTTGCGTCGACCAAAAGGTATATCGCTCCATGATTGGATCTCTACTCTATTTATGTGCATCCAGGCCATACATTATGTTGAGTGTATGTTTGTGTGCAAGATTTCAAGCCAACCCTAAGGAATGTCACTTGACAGCCGTAAAAAGGATCTTGAGATATTTAGTTCATACACCCAACCTTGGTCTTTGGTACCCAAAAGGCTCAAAATTCAAGCTCATTGGTTACTCCGATGCAGATTATGCCGGGTGCAAAGTAGATAGAAAAAGCACCTCCGGCACATGCCAATTCCTAGGGAGATCCTTTGTTTCTTGGACCTCCAAGAAACAAAATTCCATTGCCTTATCCACAGCCGAAGCGGAGTATGTTTCAGCCGGGAGCTGTTGTGCACAACTCCTTTGGATGCGACAAACTCTAAGGGATTACGATTACAATATGAACCGTATTCCTCTCCTTTGTGACAACGAGAGTGCCATTAAAATTGCCCACAATCCAGTTGAGCACTCTAGAACTAAACACATAGATATAAGACATCATTTTTTGAGGGACCATTCCATGAAAGGAGATATAGCCATCTCACATGTCAATACCCAAAAACAATTGGCCGACATATTCACCAAGCCACTTGATGAAAAGCGCTTTTGCGAACTCCGAAATGAACTAAATATCCTTGATGCTCGGAGTGTGGCTTGAAAAGTTGCATACCTGTATGAATTCTTCAAAATATATTGATTGAATTGTGAAAATCAACTCTCTCTCAATTTTTCCCAAAAAATTATGTCAATTACTAGATCTTGGTGAATTATGATCATTGCTTGATTGTTGTATGCTTACTGGTCATATTGATCAAGATCATTTGATTTAATTTGCCTCTCTATTCTCTATTTATGAACCTTCAAATATATATGAATGGGCTATGAAAATTTCTCCTGGTGACCACGGACTAGTCCGTGGTTACCCGGACTAGTCCGCACATGCAGACTAGTCCGCAGAGTGTCGGTTAGGCCGGACTAGTCCAATAACACCGCAGACTAGTCCGATGTTGCTCTCTGGATGAGTTTGGACTATTCCGGTCATCTCCAGACTTGTCCGATTTTTCGTGTCCATAACCCTAGCCGCCACCAAACCCTAATCCCTTCATGCTCCATTCTTGCTCACGTGTTCTCTCTCCTCCACTCGAGCTCCCAAGGCGATTTCTTGCTCCCTCCATCAAAAATCTCCGCATTTGGGTGGAAATCAAGCTTGACCTCTTGAGGATTGAAGCTAGCGGACTTGTCCAGCCTTCAACACCCTCATCTCCAAGATTCAATCGATTTCTTCGGTAATTTTCACCCAAAGCCTTGAAATCTCATTTTTCTTCATTATTGATCGAATAGCCTAGCATCCTTCACTATATACATGCCTCCTTTATGTATCACGTGTATACTAGACTTATTCTGCATTAGGAATCTGCTTTTGTCAAATCTCTTAGGTTTTTGAGGATGAACACCGGACTAGTCCGGTCCTTGAACGGACAAGTCCGGTCCCCCCAGACTAGTCCGTGCTTGTGCACCGGACAAGTCCGATGTTTTTGAACTCAAAACCTAACTCTTCAATTCCTCAATGCAATTCCCTGCTATCCTCTCATACCTATGCCTTGTATCATTCATTATCATTCTTGAAACTCATTCTTAGGTCATGTCGAGCTCAAACGATGAGGTTTCCGATTTTGAGGCCGAGATGGACCACGAGGTGGCACCTTGGACCTCAACGAGTCTTGGCAAGAAGCGCCAAGAGCGACCTACCGAGCCAGCTCCGTCTCCTCCACAAGTTTGGAGGAAAGTGCTAGCGAAGAAGTCGGCCTCCAAGGTGCCAGTTTCTAGGGCTACCGCCAGTGGTGGCCCTAGCTCGGCAAATGCTCGCCTAGCCAAAGGCAAGGGCAAGGGGATAGCGACGGGTCCAGTTGGACCATTGAAGCTTCATGCTTCCAGGGAAGGGGTCCGGAACCCCACTGAAGAAAAGTTCAATGGCAAGGGCAGTGACTCAGCTGCAAAGCTCAGAAGCATTGATTGCTATAATCATCCAAAGCAAGCTGCAGATGGAAGATTCTAGAGCAATTTTCATGCTGACTATTACAGGGTTGTATACCTGCAGATGAAGACACCGGTGGTGCGCAGTCAGTGGATTGACTGGGCACATCTTGAGAAGAAGAGATGCTCTGCATTTGATGAAGTGATTGTAGCAACTGAAAGACATGGCTTAAAGGACCTCTTTGCCTTCAAGTACAATTGGAATGATGAAGTGGTGGCTCAATTCAATGCCACCTGCCACTTTGCAAGCGATGAAGAGGAAAGAGTGACTTGGATGACTCATGGATCCAAGTACACTATCACATATGAAAAATTTGCAAGGATGTTGTATCTTGACACCTCCAGCAATGATAATGTGGTCATCCACAATGTTGGTGTCATTGACAAGGAGAGGATGAAGTTTCTCTATGAGCCCAATTCAACGTTCATCCCTCCTTCCACAAAGAACATGAAGCCATTCTTTGTGGTGCTAAACAGAGTCTTGAGGAAGACCATTGCCCCTAAGGATGGGGATGCAGGGAGTGTACAAGGATACCTCCGGACCCTAATGAGG
This sequence comes from Tuctoria greenei, assembly GCA_036927565.1. Classification (NCBI taxonomy): domain Eukaryota; kingdom Viridiplantae; phylum Streptophyta; class Magnoliopsida; order Poales; family Poaceae; genus Tuctoria; species Tuctoria greenei. The sequence continues at coordinate 178,044,157 of JAYESD010000006.1, forward strand.
ATCATAAGCAAGAACAGACAGTTTGATGTGTTTGACTACATATGAACGATATGGTCAACATCTCCTGCACCCCCAACAGGTCTTGTGGCTATGCTCCCTATCTAATGTTTATGATTGAGAAATTCACAGGGATTGAGTTTGTCAAGGATGTGGAGCACACACCTCTGAGGCCTCAGAATCCTCCACAAGTAAATGTCCAGGCTGCTCCCTCGCCGGCCTCCAGTCCCGAGGCACCGACAAGAACAAGCGAAGATGTCAGAGCTGCTCCAACTTCAAGGGCAGCCCCTTAGAGAGGATCAGCTAGTGGAATCCTCAAATACCTGGCTGCCATCTTCACCTCTTGCAAGAAGGCCGAAGTGAAGGCCCACAAGCTCAGCATGAAAAGAAAGGAGGACATGAAGTACATCAAGGCAAATGTGAAGCAAATTTGCCAGAAGCTGGAGATCGACCCCATTGGATCTCCAGTGATCTCTTAGGACTCCGACCCGGACTACACTGGGCTCGGGCCCTTGACCCCATCCGAGCTTGCCTACTTTGGCGTTGGGGGCTCGAGCGTCTCCGCCCCTCCTCCTTCTCCTCCTCATCAAGCTGAAGATGAAGAAGACGAAGGCGACGATGAGAGGACCGACAGTGAAGAGTGAAGACCCTAGGACCCTCCTCTCCTTTTTGGTGTCTTGATGCCAAAGGGGGAGAGATTGAGGGGGAGTCTTAGCTTTAGCTGTAGGATGCGAGGAGAGATCTCTTTTTATGCTTCTTGTCTATTTTTGAGTTTTGCAGTGTTTTAACTTTGTTCCTAAGTTAGTTATGGTTCTGTGATGCAATGCTTAATCAATTTGAGAAGTATTTGTTGAAATCTGTAATCTTGCTCCTGGAATGACATATATGCTTGGCTTTAGTTGATTAATGTAAATTATGTCATTCTCAATGTCTCAATATACTTAGTTATGCATCCCACCATAAAGAATGCACATATGGATAATTCTTTCACTGCTTGATGTAGTTTTGACTCATATGTGCATACTTTATGAAAATCTCAATTTTTATCATATTTTGTGAAATCTCAATTGGTTGCCATCAATCACCAAAAAGGGGGAGATTGAAAGTGCATCTAGGACTCTCTTGTGGGTTTTGGATGATTTATGACAAGCAATTGGGATCCTAACCTATTTGTTGAGATGAGTGCAGGCCTATGATAGGAAAATGAGCAAAATACCAAAAAGAAGGAAGCATGAGGATCAAAGTGGAGATGAGCTCAAGGAAGAAGAGTAATAGATTATTGTGTATGAGTGTCTTTAGGAAACTCACCCCAAGATCTCAATCACAATTAAACACACACATTGCACTAAGTTACACAGGACCGGACTAGTCCGATCGCAACCGGACTAGTCTGATAACCTTTTTGCACTAGATCGGACAAGTCCGATATCTGTCGGACTAGTCCAATATTCTTCTAACTAGAATCGGACTAGTCCTCCCCATTACGGACTAGTCCTCAAAACACTTCACAAGTCACACAAAATCGGACAAGTCCGATCACAACCGGACTAGTCCGATATTCTTTCTGATCCAAATCGGACAAGTCCGATGTCTACACGGACTAGTCCGAAAAACCCTCTGATCTACATCGAACAAGTCCTCCAAGTGCGGACTTGTCATCTAACTCACTTAGGGTTTCACATGTCCAGACAGGTCTGATGGATATCGGACTAGTCCGAAGATTTCCAGTAGCGAAATCGGACAAGTCCGTTTTCAGCCGCACTAGTCCGATATTTCAGGGTACTTAGGGTTGCTACACACAGCACACCGGACTAGCCCGGTGACCACCACGGACTAGTCCGAACTTTCTGAACCCTAACGGTCACTTTTAGAAACCCTATATAAATAGAGGTGCACGGCCCAATTATGAACTCTCTCGAACCCTAGCGCCGTCACACCTCCCAAGAGCCTCAAAAACTAAATCTCTCCACGAAATTAAGTGCAACAACGATCAATCCTTTGAGGATTCACTATAGATCATTGGAGAGACACTTGAAACATCACATTGAGCTCTTGGTTTGATTCTCTAACACACTCCTGCGTTTTAATTGTAATCTTTTGAGTGTGTTTTCGGTGGAAATATGTGTTGTAATCTAAGGGAGCTCTCAACGTGTGAGAAGGCCCCTTGAATTCAGTTATTCACCCCTTTGTGATTAGTGGAAGAGGATTGGCCTTCGTGGCGATCCGATGAGGGCAGGGTTGGAGAAGACCCGATCCTTTGTGGACTCCTCAACGTGGATGTAGGTTGCCTTTTGTGGTAGCCGAACCACGGGATAAATCCTTGTGTTTTGTTTTGGTGCTCATCATTCTCATTCATCAATATAATTTAGGGTTTCATAATCATTACTCATCTTACATTGGATTGTTAAATATAAGATTTAATTGTGATATAATCTAGAATATAACCGTGAAACCTTTATTTGGTTCTATTTTTCCGCTACACACATAAAAGAATCAATCTAATCGATCTAGCTTAATCAACTTAGTTCGTGAACACCGGACTAGTCCGCACTTTACCAGACTAGTCCGATTTCTCTGGTATTGAACTTGTTGTTGAGTGTTGCAGGATCCGACAAAATTCGAAAAGGCCTATTCACCCCCCTCTAGGCCCACATTAAATATTTCCAAGGGGGTAATGACTCATTCTCATATGGCTAACATTTACGCTCACTATTCCTTTGTGTCTTATTTGGAGCCATTTAAGGTTGAAGATGCCCTACGGGATCCAGATTGGGTGGTGGCCATGCAAGAAGAGTTCAACAACATCAAGAGAAACCAGGTGTGGGAACTTGTGAAAAGATCAAACGGCAACGTGGTAGGCACGAAGTGGGTCTTCCATAACAAGCAAGACTAACATCGTGTAGTAACAAGAAACAAAGCTAGACTTTTGGCCAAGGGGTACTCACAAGTTAAAGGTCTGGATTTCGATGAAACTTTTGCTCAATGTAGCTAGGCTTGAATCAATTCGCATATTATTAACATATGCTACTCACAATGATTTCAAGTTGTATCAAATGGATGCGAAAAGCATCTTCCTCAACTGTCCGATCAATGAGGAGGTGTATGTGGAGCAACCGCCCGACTTTGAAGTCAATGAGTATCCTAACCATACATTTAAGTTACATAAAGCTCTCTATGGCCTCAAACAAGCTCCTAGATCTTGGTATGATTGCCTTAGAGACTTTCTAATTAACAATAGTTTTAAGATAGGAAAAGTCAACTATACACTCTTCACTAAAAATGTGGATGATGATTTATTTGTCCATGATGGGGGAGTTGAAGTTCTTCCTGGGATTCCAAGTCCAGCAACTGAAGGAAGGCACCGTCATAAGTCAAACAAAGTACACTCAAGACATACTGAAGAAGTTTGACATGGAGAAGTCCAAACCCATCAAGACGCCAATGGCGACAAATGAATACCTCGACCTCAACAAGGAGGCCATAGCGTGGATCAAAAGGTATATTGCTCCATGATTGGATATTTGTTTTACCTTTGTGCATCTAGGCCCAATATTATGCTTAGTGTATGAATGTGTGCAAGATTTCAAGCCTCACCTAAGGAGTGTCAATTGACCGCCGTAAAAAGAATCTTGCGCTATTTAGTTCATACACCAAACCTTGGGTTATGGTATCTAAAAGGGTCAAAATTTAATCTCATCGGATATTCCGATGCGAATTATGCCTGATGTAAGGTTGATAGGAAGAGCACCTCTGGGACTTCCCAATTCTTGGGTAGGTCCCTGGTGTCCTGGTCATCCAAGAAACAAACTCCATTGCCCCATCCATAGCCGAAGCGGATTATGTCGCATCCAGAAGTTTTTGTGCACAACTTCTTTGGATGCGACAAACTTTAAGGGACTATGGCCTCAATATGAATCATATTCTACTCTTATGCGACAGAGAGAGTGCCATTAAGATTTCCCATAACCCTGTTGAACACTCTAGGCCCAAACACATAGACATCCAACGCTACTTTTTGAGACGCCATTCAATGAATGGGGACATAGTCATTTCCCACATTAGAACCGAAAAGCAATTAGCCAACATCTTCACAAGGCCAGTAGATAAAAAGTGTTTTTGTGAACTTAGGAATGAGCTAAATATCCTTGATTCTCAAAATGTGGCTTGAGATGTTGCACATCTGATTGCTAGTAGCTTAGAATCTTCAAAATTATGCATGCTTGCAAAAACTTATCTCCCTCAATTTTCTTTCAAATTATTTTCAATTATTGTCTCCTTGAATCATGGTCATTGTATGATTGTGTGCTTTATTGGCCATATTCATTGAGAATATTTGTAAAAACCTAGTCCATATGGACCATTTCTTGCAGATCTCTCAATATATATGAGAATTTGCGACCTAGGACCGGACTAGTCCGACCACAGAGCCAGACAAGTTTGGCCTCCTAGACTTGTCCGGACTGGCGCAGGCAAGTCCACACCGGACTAGTCCGCCCAGTTCACCGGACTTGTTTGGACTGCTGAGTAGTCTGGACCTAGTCTGATGCACCTGACTAGTCCATACCCGTGACCGAATTAGTCTGGCCCTTGGGGACATAAACCCCCAAGAGTCAATCCCTACCCTTCATTCTATTAAACCACATCTCTCACGCACCTCTCACTCAAGACTCACCCCCATTGGCGATTTTTTAGCTCCACCACTCAAATCTTCAATTTTTCCGCTCATCAACCTTGTTGGAGTGTTGGGATTGAATCCCGGTCTTCTCCGTCCTTCAATCCGGTATTTTCTTCGAATCTCGTCCTCTCAAGGTACCTTGACCTAGATTTTTGCAAAATCTTGATTCCTTGAAGTCTAGGTTATGCCTTTTGTAACTTAGGGTCCCTATTGATTACTCAACACCTTTTGACTCTATATTCCTAGTATTGCGACCATTGGTTGAGATTTTTGGAAAATCTCAAAGTTAGGGTTTAAAACTGGGAGGTCCGACAGACACATCCATTCCTGACCAGACTAGTCCTGCCGGGGACCGGACAAGTCTGCTCCAACACAGTTTTAGCCCCTAACTTTGTGAGTTTGCTATACTTCAAATGCGATACCCAATTGTCCTTAACTTATATTCCTCCCTTATCTTGTCTACAACATGTCTCAGCGTGACGACTCTCCTGTCTCTGATCCACAGCGTGAGGCAACTCGCCAAGAAGTGCATCACCGTCGGGCCGAAAAGGAGGTTGAGTTGGCTTGCGAGCTCGCTCGTCGCGAGGCTAGCGCAAAGAATAAGCATGACCAAGATGCAGCTCAAACTCAAGCCATAGAGAAACAAGAAAGTCGAAGAAAGAGGCTTGTGGCCTTGAGGGACAAGGAAAAGGCCCTAGTGGCCGACAAAGTGAAAAGAAGAGTGGATGAGGCCAGAGCTAGCAAGGACAAAGGTAAAGCTTCGATGGCAGCGAAAGGCAAAGGCAAGGCACTGGCCAAGAAGGTCAATAAAGCTCCTCCAAGGAAAAAGGCATTAACACGTCGAGGAGGAGTTGTCATTCGTGATCACCCTGCGGGGTCAAGTGCTCATTCAGAAGGTCCCATTGTGATGAGTAGGTTTAGGCCCGATCTTCCGAAAGGTATGTCGATTGGGGTGGAGAACTCGACGTTGATGACCCGCGGCACTCGAGCGGTTCGAGTACCCCTGCAATCACTACACCACGGCTCCGTTGGTTATCAACCGTGCTGCACACGCTTGACCTCGCCAAGAAGTCTAATCCTTGCAAGTGCAACCGAGAACACGAGCAAGAACGTAGAAGACACGATCGGAAATCGCGAAGTTGGGGTCTCACAAACCGTAGAATGGCGACTTTATTGATCTAAGCAAAACCCACCGAATATGACCGGCGGCTGCAGTATTTATAGGCTAGGGTTCGACCAAAACACGATTAGACGCGTCCCTAATGGACTCTTACGGAATACAAGGCCCAAAGGCCCGATTCGGTGGCGCAGCACCGAACAGAAATCTGGACTCGATTTGTTTCGACGATTCCCAATGACTCCGGAGGAATTTTGAGGTGGGACCAGAACCATTGGAAAGTTTATATTCTCCTCTTTCCGTGCATATGTAGAACGTCAAAAACGGAGTCTGTATGCCTCCTGGGCGTCTGTTTTAAGGTGGACTGCTCCTGGACTCCGAGTTAAACTTGAGTCCGAGTTGTAAACTGTTTCCATAACCTTGTGGACGTCCCAGGTGGTTCTCCACGCTCCCAAGGCCTCCTTCCTTCACTTGTTGATCTTCTCCATTATTCCTAATAACAATTAAATCATCACATAGCAATCTATTCTCAGACTCACATACAAAAGAAGTTAAGAACGAATTCACCTGCTGATTTAATAACCGTGCCCGTGCTCTTGTGATTGGTCCTTGCAGTTCGATGCGTGTCTCCGCTGTTGTGATGTCCTCATCATCCTCCCCCTCTTGAATTGGAGTCGTCCTCGACTCAAGTTCATCTTCTTCTCCCAAGTACGGTCGCAAATCTGAAATGTTAAATGTAGGACTAACCCCAAAATCGGGAGGCAATTCAAGCTTATATGCATTATCATTAATCTTTTCAATGATCTTAAAAGGACAAGCAGCTCGTGGCATAAGTTTAGATTTCTCAAGTGGGGAAATCGCTCTTTTCTCAAATGTAACCACACCAAATCGCCCGGTTCAAGTTTTACTTTTTTTCTACCTTTACTACCTGCAATCCTATACTTCTCATTCATCATTTCAATATTTTTCTTTGTAGTTTCATGCATCTTAAGAATGAATTCAGATCGTTGTGTAGCATCCAAATTTATAGTTTCAGAAGGAGGCAAAGGTAGTAAATCAATAGGAGCACGAGGATTGAAACCATACACTACCTGGAATGGACTTACTTTTGTCGTGGAGTGAACGGATCTGTTGTAAGCAAATTCTATATGTGGTAAACACTCCTCCCACAACTTCAAATTTGTTTTCAAGACAGCCCACAACATAGTGGATAAAGTACGATTAACTACCTCGGTCTGTCCATCCGTTTGTGGGTGACATGTAGTTGAAAACAGCAACTTGGTTCCCAATTTATACCACAAAGTTCTCCAAAAATGACTTAAAAATTTTGCATCACGATCAGAAAAATGGTATTTGGCGCACCATGTAAACGAACAATTCCCGTCATAAATAAATCAGCGATGTGTGAGGCATTATCATTCTTATGACAAGGTATAAAGTGTGCCATTTTGAAAAAACGATCAACAACTACAAAAATACTATCCCTCCCCCTCTTAGTCCTAGGCAATCCCAAAACAAAGTCCATAGAAATATCCTCCCAAGGTACACTAGGAACAGGAAGAGGCATATAAAGACCATGTGGGTTAAGGCGAGACTTAGCTTTGTTGCAAGTAGTGCATCGTGACACGTAGCGCTCGACATCACGCCTCATCTTTGGCCAAAAGAAGTGTGTGGACAGCACATCTTCAGTTATCTTCACTCCAAAATGTCCCATCAACCCTCCTCCATGTGCTTCCTGCAAAAGCAATAGACGAACAGAGCTAGCTGGAACGCATAGCTTGTTAGCACGATAGAGGAGACCCTCTCGCAGCACATATTTATTCCATGTTCTTCCTTCTCTACAATTTTCAAAAGCATCTTTGAAGTCCAAATCAATAGGATATAATGCTTTAATTGTTTCCAAACCAAAGATTTTATGATCAAGTTGGGACAGCATGGTATAACGCCTAGATAATGCATCGGCAATGATATTTTCCTTCCCTTTCTTATGCTTAATGATGTGATAGGAGAATTGATGATGAGTCCTGATCTTCCGATAGGTAATGGGTAAGTCGATTGATGGAGATCTCGACGTTGATGATCCGAGGCTCTCGAGTAGAACACGAACAACCCCTGCAATCACTACACCACTGCTCCATTGGTTATCAACCGTGCTTGACACGATTGATCTCGCCAAGAAGGCTAATCCCTGCAAGTGCAACCGAGAATACAAGCAAGAACGTAGAAGAAGCAATCTGAAATTGCTGAATTGGGGTTTCACAAACCGAAAAACGGCGATATTATTGATCTAAGCAAAACCCAATTGTTCATGGCGGCTACTATGGAGTATATATAGGTGGGAGGACGTCCAAGGGGGTGTTGGGGTCGTGACCTAACCCTAACACAAGAAAATAATGGACTTAGACTTGATACAAGGCCCAAGGGCCCAATACGGTGGCGCAGCACCCTGACAGATTCTGTACTTGATTTTGTTTCGACTATTCCCTACGACTCCGAAGGAATTTTTACATGGGACCGGTGCCATTGGAAAGTTTATCCTCTCCCCTTTCCGTGCATATGTAGAACGTCCAAAACGGAGTTCGTATGCGTCCTGGGCATCCGTTTTAGTGCGTACTACTCCTGGACTCCGAGTTGGATACGATTTGGAGTTTGGTTCGGTTTCCATCTTCTTTGAACGAATTATCTGGTCTTCCACGTCCCTAATACTCCCTCCAAGTACTCCTTGAACCTCTCCATGGATCCTAATCACAAATAAATCATTAAGTAGCAATTTATGCTCAAAAACATATAAGGAAATATATAAGAACGAGTTCACCTCTGAAATTAATTGTTGTGTATGAACTCTATTGATTGCATCTTGTATGTTCAATGGAGTGTTGTTTGTATCCATAGAAGTGATGTCCTCATCATCCTCCCCTTCTTGAATTGGAGTTGTCCTCGACTCAAGTTCATCTTCTATCATGTGTGGGTCCATACGTGCAACGCCATCAAATCTTCTTGTAAGCATGAAAGGAGGAGGCCAAGGTGGTGGACGGCATAGTGCACCATCTTGATCTTGTCCATCAAATAAGAGTGCGCATTCACTTGAGCCAGGATCCCAAACAAATGAACATTGTGTCATATTTGTAGGTGCAATAATAATATGCATGATCTCATCATTCTCCCCTTCTTTATGACAAGCCGTCCTCGGCTTGCTCGTATGTCCAGCAAAAAGACTTGCTTTGGGGGTAGAGTTTAGGCCCGAGTGAGCACTGTCCATATTGCACAACCGCAGTGAAAAATGTTTTTGTTGTCCCTGCTGCAAGGAAAAAATACTAGAAAAACTTGACAAGATATTATTAGCGTTAGTACATTCATTTACTTGACCATGTTGTTGCAGCACAAAAGGAGCTTCCTCATTTGAACATATGTAAACTTTATGCACCATAAACATACCACTATGTTCATATTTGCCTATAGCATAAAAAATATTTCTACTTAACAAAGGCAATTGAGACTGAGAAAATATTATCTTCTCTACGATATCTAGATCACAAAGAGTGTCAAATTCAATATAGCCCAAAGTATTTAGAGAAGATAACAATTTCAGCTCATCCCTTTCACATGTAGTTGGGATCAAATGCTTAATTTCAGCACAAGTGAGTAATAAAGTATAAAATTCATCTGGTTGTTATAGCATAGGTACAATATAATTATCAGCACACAACTCATTTTTGTTGTAAGAATCAATAGGAAAATCAACTAATGGTAAATGTGTATTATGAAAAGGTTCATCTTGTTGCTGCTCATCGATAGTATGATTGGTAGCAAAATTCAGCACATCTGAAAATATCATACCTTGGTGAACTGTATAGCATTGTCCATTAACACTACTCTCATTTTCAGCAAGAAATTCAAATGCATTATGAGTTGATTCATCAAAAAATTCAGAAGAATTGTTCAACACTTCACTCTCATTTGCATCTTCATTTATTTGTTCATGTTCCTGCAAAAGGTTAGGCAAAGGAGGAGGTACAACAAGAAAATTCTTCTCAAGTTCATGTATTTCATCTTTACAATTAGATACATTAGCAAATGTTTCTCGCATAAGAATTTTCATATCTTTTCATGTTCGAGGTTTTTCTAAATCATTTAAATTGTTCCACCAAGTTAATGCACAACCTACTAATGCACTTGCAATATTTCTAATCTTCCTCCTCTCACACATATGACATTTTCCAAAAATTTTATCCAACTCTATTTCCCAAGCAATATATTCATTATAACACACTTCTATGGATACAAGCAACACTCCATTGAACATACAAGATGCAATCAATAGAGTTCATACACAACAATTAATTTCAGAGGTGAACTCGTTCTTATATATTTCCTTATATGTTTTTGAGCATAAATTGCTACTTAATGATTTATTTGTGATTAGTATCCCAAACAAATGAACATTGTGTCATATTTGTAGGTGCAATAATAATATGCATGATCTCATCACATCAAAAGAAGGAAAAGATGGGAGAATGTAATTACTTCTTATGGAAGGTGTTGTAAAGGTGGTCTGAATGTCATGCGAAACATTGGTTGATGTTTGATTTTTAGTGAGCAACTCCATCGCCGTCTTCATCATGTCCATCATCTCAGCATATAATGCATGATTCCTACTTTTACCTGACATTGTTAGTAGCAAACAGAAGACAACACAAAAAATATGTTATCCCTATCAACTACAAAGGATAATGGCAAAGTGGAAGTGGAATCACACACTCTCAAGCGTCTTACCACGCTCTTACAAGTGTTCTTACCGACACTGCAGGTGGCAAACGGTGGACGGTATGAAGAAACCAATGAAGCGTGGGATGATTGCAAAGGTGTATCGATTCTGCTCAAGAGTAAGGTGTAGCTTGGATGGCACTTTCTATGTATCAAGGGTTAGCAACAATGAAATCAGATAGTAAAGTTGAATAAGTGTCCAAAGTATTTGTCAAAGTTGCTGGCCTAAATGTGTTCCTAGTAGTTCAAGCTAGCAAGACATGAGACAAAACTAGATGACACAAAGAATGCAAGCACTTCTGTTTTTTTTGTTGTTTTTTTCCTCTTTTTTTGTCCAGCTTTTTTTTCTTGTTTTGCACTTGCCTTTTTCTTTTTTCTTTTTTTTTTCAGAATGTGCTGCAAGGGAAGAACACAATGAAAATCAACCCAAGATATCTCGTGTGTCTGTCGCAGATTTTCTGCTCAATCTTCCAAGGACAAATAGGCATACTTATAGGCTCTAAATTGGAAAACTTAGAACAGCAAGATTGTATATATATCTCTCCTCTTTAATTTCAATATATGGAAGACCTATTTTGGAAAAGAACAATAGGAGATACTGACCCCGAAATACAGACTGTTCAGAATTTTTAGGTCAATAACAGATTCGGATCTAATGCAATTTAGACATCGATAACTATATTTTCTGGCAAAATGATGAATACGAATGTTATAGAGCACTTCTTAAGCTTTCCATAAAGTACAAGAACATCAAAATCCGAGTTCGTATGTGCGAGATATGATGAAAATACCAAACTGTACAGAGGTGAATCTAATCTGGACGTGATGACGTGATTCAAAAGGATGAATCACACAATGCAAAACTCAAACTAATACCAAAAACACTTTCTAAACCAGCAATATGACTCAACCACAGACACAAACTCAACAAAACCAAACTGAATAACAAAGTTGCAAAGGCTCAATGGTTTGGACAAAGTAATGAACAGATCTACTAAACTACAAGTTTTTTTGTGACTTTTTTGTGGACTCTAGGTATGAGAAAACAAAACTAATGTAACGGATAGATGAATTACCTAACGGGCAACCTGGAAATCTGATACCAATTGATAGGAGAATTGATGATGAGTCCTGATCTTCCGATAGGTAATGGGTAAGTCGATTGATGGAGATCTCGATGTTGATGATCCGAGGCTCTCGAGTAGAACACGAACAGCCCCTGCAATCACTACACCACCGCTCCGTTGGTTATCAACCGTGCTTCACACGATTGACCTCGCCAAGAAGGCTAATCCCTGCAAGTGCAACCGAGAACACAAGCAAGAACGTAGAAGAAGCAATCTGAAATTGCTGAATTGGGGTTTCACAAACCGAAAAATGGCGATATTATTGATCTAAGCAAAACCCAATTGTTCATGGCGGCTACTATGGAGTATATATAGGTGGGAGGACGTCCAAGGGGGTGTTGGGGTCGTGACCTAACCCTAACACACGAAAATAATGGACTTAGACTTGATACAAGGCCCAATGGCCCAATACGGTGGCGCAATACCCTGACAGATTCTGTACTTGATTTTGTTTCGACGATTCCCGACGACTCCGAAGGAATTTTTACATGGGACCGGTGCCATTGGAAAGTTTATCCTCTCCCCTTTCCGTGCATATGTAGAACTTCCAAAACAGAGTTCGTATGCTTCCTGGGCATCCGTTTTAGTGCGTACTGCTCCTGGACTCCGAGTTGGATACGATTTGGAGTTTGGTTCGGTTTCCATCTTCTTTGAACGAATTATCTGGTCTTCCACGTCCCTAATACTCCCTCCAAATACTCCTTCAACCTCTCCATGGATCCTAATCACAAATAAATCATTAAGTAGCAATTTATGCTCAAAAACATATAAGGAAATATATAAGAACGAGTTCACCTCTGAAATTAATTGTTGTGTATGAACTCTATTGATTGCATCTTGTATGTTCAATGGAGTGTTGTTTGTATCCATAGAAGTGATGTCCTCATCATGATGTATGGAAAAGACTCTATGAACTCAATCCATTTAGCATGTTGTTTATTCAGATTGGTTTCACACTTAAGATACTTCAATGATTCATGATCGGAATGTATGACAAACTCCTTAGACCAAAGATAATGTTGCCAAGTTTGTAATACACGTACTAAGGCATACAATTCCTTATCATAAGTGGAATAATTTAGAGAAGGACCATGAAGTTTTTCACTAAAGAAAGCAACGGGTTTACCTCCTTGTATGAGAATGCCTCCAATACCAATGCCGCTTGCATCGCATTCTAGCTCAAAGGTCTTGTCAAAATCAGGAAGTTGTAGTAATGGTGCTTGTGTAAGCTTCGATTTGAGAGCATCAAAAGCTTGTTGCTGCTGTTCGCCCCATCGAAATGGAACTCCCTTCTTCGTTATCTCATGTAGAGGTGCTGCAATGGTGCTGAAATCCCGCACAAAGCGCCGATAAAAACCTGCAAGACCAAGAAAACTACGAACCTGTGTGACGGTTGTTGGGGCTGGCCAGCTGGTGATTGCTTCAATTTTTGCCTCATCCATCTCAATTCCCTGCGAGGAAACGACATAGCCAAGAAACGAGACTCGATTGGTGCAAAAGACGCACTTTTCGAGGTTACCAAACAAACGTGCATCTCTCAAAACGGTAAAAACAGCACGTAAATGATCAAGATGTTCATCATATGACTTGCTGTAAATGAGGATATCATCGAAGTAAACCACCACAAATTGTCCAATGAAAGCATGCAAAACCTCGTTCATTAATCGCATAAAGGTGTTGGGTGCATTAGTTAAACCAAAAGGCATGACTAACCACTCATAAAGTCCAAACTTGGTTTTAAATGCAGTTTTCCATTCATCTCTTAGTGCCATTCTAATTTGGTGGTAACCACTACGCAAGTCAATTTTTGTGAAGATGATAGCACCACTCAATTCATCAAGCATGTCATCTAATCGAGGAATAGGATAACAATATCGAATGGTGATGTTATTAATCGCTCGACAATCAACACACATGTGCCAACTACCATCTTTCTTAGGAACTAAAAGAACAGGAACGGAACAAGGGCTAAGGCTTTCACGAATGTACCTGCGGTCCAAAAGATCTTGGACTTGTCGCTGAATTTCCTTAGTTTCTTGTGGATTCGCCCTGTATGCTGCACGATTTGGCAAACTTGCTCCTGGAATCAAATCGATCTTGTGTTCAATGCCTCTCATCGGTGGTAAACCAGGGGGTATCTCGGAGGGAAACACATCCTCAAACTCCTGCAAAAGGTTAGCAACAGCAGGGGGCAATGCAATAGACAATTCATGAAGTGAAAACATGGCTTCTTTGCAAACTAAAGCATAGCACATCCCCTTAGCATCGAATAAATCAGCAAGTTCAGATTTAGTTGCGAGCAATGATGGTGATTTTAACTTAATAACTTGCTGTTTTTCAGATTCTAATTTTGTTGCTTTGCCCTCACGAATTTTACTCTTCTCAAAATGCACAATTTCAGCAGGAGTCATGGGGAGCAAAGTGATTTTCTTTCCCTTATGCATGAGAGTATATTTATTGGTTCTACCATGATGAATAGCATCTGTATCAAATTCCCAAGGACGACCCAATAAAAGAGAACAAGCATCCATAGGAACAACATCAAAATCAGCAAAATCATGGTATGAACCAATTGAAAAATGGATTCTTGCTGTTTGTGTTACCCGAACCTTACTGCTGTTGTTGAACCATTGAATGTGGTAAGGATGAGGGTGTGCTCTTGTTGTCAAACCGAGTTTTTTGACGACGTCCGTGTTTACCAAGTTATTGCAGCTACCTCCATCAATTATAGTGTGTACACGGCAGTCCTTGACGATGAGAAACATGTGGAAGAGGTTGTGTCATTGTAGCTTGTCGTCGGTCTCCACTTTGGAGCTTAAGGCACGCTGCACAATGATGCTCCTATAGTTCTCCGTCACCGCTGTACCAAGTACTTCTTCTTCAGTGTGTTCGTCATTTGGATCTGTAAAGTCAGTAGCAAGAGAATATTCATCTTCAACATCCGAAGTACTATCATACCCGCCATCGTCGCGTGCTATGTATGCTCGTTTGCTCAGGCAATCTCTCATCATATGACCAAGTCCCTGGCAGCGATGACACTTAATGTCGGAAGTACGACCCGTAGAAGGAGTGGACGACGAAGGCTTGAATGATGTTGCCTTGCTGCCTTCCGGCACGCGAGAAGGTGGAGCAGCAGGTATAGTTCGTTGGCCGCCATTGGGTGGTGTAGTCGCTTCACGGGGGGGCCGAAGATGGTGTTGTTTTGGATGGTGTAGTTGCTGCACGCAGCGTGAAGTTGCTCCTCGTGCGTTGTTGTCGGCCCTGCAATTCTTTTTCTGCCAACATAGCAAGCTGAAACAATCTGTTAACAGTATCATATTCCTTGTAATCAACAATGTCCTAAATTTCACGCCTCAACCCCCCATAAAAACGAGCTATTTTATCATCTATGTCCTCTACTACCCCACAACGCAGCATACCCTTTTGTAACTCTTGATAATACTCCTCTACGGACATGTTACCTTGGTCTAAACGCTGCAATTTTTTGCAAAGGTCCCGCTGAAAAGATGGAGGAACAAATCGAACACGCATAGCTTCCTTTAATCTATCCCATGTTGGAGGATCAGTCCTAGTTTTAACAAGTTCATTCCACCATATGATAGCAAAGTCCTTAAACTCACTAGTGGCTTGACGAACTCTATGTTGTTCAGGAACAAGATGGGAATTAAATTTTTTCTCTACTGTCATCTCCCAATCAAGATAAGCCTCAGCATCATAAGCACCAGAAAAAGAGGGTATAGTAAATTTCACTTTAGCAAAAGGATCATCAGGAGGGCGATTATAATTGTTATGATTATTACCTCCCATACCTCGACGATAAAGTGGCAGTCTTGGCTGATTATTGTGATCTTCCAGTTCATCATAAGCATTGTCTTCTTGTCTTCCAGCGAGAGGCAACCGAGCCTCAAAAGTATTCATCCGAAGAGCAAGGTCATCCAGTTGGCGAGTCAAGTTCGCCAATGACTCCTCCGTTGCTGCGTTGTATTTGGCGAACATATCCGTCATGGTCTTCATCATATCACGTAACTCAGCATGTTGAACACATTCGTCATTATTGTCTTCTCCTGCCATTGTTAGTAGGAAACAAAAGACAACAAAAAAAATGTTATCCCTATCAACTACAGTGACAATGTGGAAGGTGGAAGAAAACAATCTCTCTCGCTCAAGCGTCTTACCACGCTCTTACAAGTGTTCTTACCAACACAGCAGGTGGTGTGGACGGTGAGATAAACCAATGAAGCGTGGGGTGATTGCAAAGGTACCTGTTATGCTCAAGAGAAAGGTGGAGCTTGGATGGCACAATATGGTGGCTAATAAGCAAAAAATCGTTAACAGCTAAACAAAGTTGAATAAGTATTCAATGTAGGAAACTGTTGCTGGTCAACCGAGTGCCCTAGAGCCTAGCACAACACAAGGAAGTATCAAGGCAAAAGAAAGACAGAATGATATAACCAAACAAACAACACCAAGTGGTATAGGCCAATTGCTTTAATATGTGTGCTCTTCACTATTTTTTTTCTTTTTATAAATATTTTTTTGATATTTTTTCTTTACTCAGGAGCACAAATATAGGAAGCACACAAATTTGCAGCTCAATTGGATGTAATATAAGGCCTATAGAAAATCAAGAAGATTCTTTAAAATTTGTGCTGAAACTTCGGAAGCCGGATAGCCTATCTTCCGAGGGGAATTTGGGCAATCTAATTTCGCCGAACGCGGCTACGCGGCAGAAAATCAGATGCGAAATTTCGCGTAGATGAATTTGAAAAAAAATTTCGCCTGATTTCGAGTTCGTATGCGAAAAGTTATGGCTGTTTTAAGGTAGGCTATCCAAGTTACGATTTTTTAGATGTTGATTCCAACTCGGTTTGAGAACAGAACTCGCAATCGGATACGAAAACGATCGGGAATTTGCACAGCAACTAATGGGGTGGTGTGTGATGATTCAAGGATGAATGGCACAAAGATTTCTCACCTAATCTAGGGCTGGCGATGCAGGAGTTCACGCAAGGCGGCTAGCTAGGGCAAACCGATGAACGTGGCAGATCGGTTTGTTATTTAGGGATTGTGGAATAGGTGTCGAATAGCAAGAAAACAAGGACAAAACACGATAACTAGGACCCAAAAACACAAAGCTAAACCAGCAACAAGACTCAACCACACGAATGCAAACTCAACAATGCAAACTGAAAAACGAAACTGCAGACACTATAGTCTGGGAAGCGGTAAAAACGATCTAATTTTTTTTGTGGCTTTTCTGTGGACTCTAGGTACGAAACAAAATCGATCTAATGGGAGGAAGGAAAACAAAGATACCTCACGAGCAACCTGGAAATCTGATACCAATTGATGAGTAGGTTTAGGCCCGATCTTCCGAAAGGTATGTCGATTGGGGTGGAGAACTCGACGTTGATGATCCGCGGCACTCGAGCGGTTCGAGTACCCCTGCAATCACTACACCACGGCTCCGTTGGTTATCAACCGTGCTGCACATGCTTGACCTCACCAAGAAGGCTAATCCCTGCAAGTGCAACCGAGAACACGAGCAAGAACGTAGAAGACACGATCGGAAATCGCGAAGTTGGGGTCTCACAAACCGTAGAATGGCGACTTTATTGATCTAAGCAAAACCCACTGAATATGACTGGCGGCTGCAGTATTTATAGGCTAGGGTTCGACCAAAACACGATTAGACGCGTCCCTAATGGACTCTTACGGAATACAAGGCCCAAAGGCCCGATTCGGTGGCGCAGCACCGAACAGAAATCTGGACTCGACTTGTTTCGACGATTCCCAATGACTCCGGAGGAATTTTGAGGTGGGACCAGAACCATTGGAAAGTTTATCTTCTCCTCTTTCCGTGCATATGTATAACGTCAAAAAAGGAGTCCGTATGCCTCCTGGGCGTCTGTTTTAATGTGGACTACTCCTGGACTCCGAGTTGAACTCGAGTCCGAGTCGTAAACTGTTTCCATCAACTTGTGGACGTCCCAGGTGGTTCTCCACGCTCCCAAGGCCTCCTTCCTTCACTTGTTGATCTTCTCCATTATTCCTAATAACAATTAAATCATCACATAGCAATCTATTCTCAAACTCATATACAAAAGAAGTTAAGAACGAATTCACCTGCTGATTTAATAACCGTGCCCGTGCTCTTGTGATTGGTCTTTGCAGTTCGATGCGTGTCTCCGTTGTTGTGATGTCCTCATCATCCTCCCCCTCTTGAATTGGAGTCGTCCTCGACTCAAGTTCATCTTCTTCTCCCAAGTACGGTCGCAAATCTGAAATGTTAAATGTAGGACTAACCCCAAAATCGGGAGACAATTCAAGCTTATATGCATTATCATTAATCTTTTCAACGATCTTAAAAGGACCATCAGCTCGTGGCATAAGTTTAGATTTTCTCAAGTGGGGAAATCGCTCTTTTCTCAAATGTAACCACACCAAATCGCCCGGTTCAAGTTTTACTTCTTTTCTACCTTTACTACCTGCAATCCTATACTTCTCATTCATCATTTCAATATTTTTCTTTGTAGTTTCATGCATCTTAAGAATGAATTCAGATCGTTGTGTAGCATCCAAATTTATAGTTTCAGAAGGAGGCAAAGGTAGTAAATCAATAGGAGCACGAGGATTGAAACCATACACTACCTGGAATGGACTTACTTTTGTCGTGGAGTGAACGGATCTGTTGTAAGAAAATTCTATATGTGGTAAACACTCCTCCCACAACTTCAAATTTGTTTTCAAGATAGCCCGCAACATAGTGGATAAAGTACGATTAACTACCTCGGTCTGTCCATCCGTTTGTGGGTGACATGTAGTTGAAAACAGCAACTTGGTTCCCAATTTATACCACAAAGTTCTCCAAAAATGACTTAAAAATTTTGCATCACGATCAGAAACAATGGTATTTGGCACACCATGTAAACGAACAATTTCTGTCATAAATAAATCAGCAATGTGTGAGGCATTATCATTCTTATGACAAGGTATAAAGTGTGCCATTTTGGAAAAACGATCAACAACTACAAAAATACTATCCCTCCCCCTCTTAGTCCTAGGTAATACCAAAACAAAGTCCATAGAAATATCCTCCCAAGGTACACTAGGAACAGGAAGAGGCATATAAAGACCATGTGGGTTAAGGCGATACTTAGCTTTGTTGCAAGTAGTGCATCGTGACACGTAGCGCTCGACATCACGCCTCATCTTTAAAAGAAGTGTGTGGACAGCACGTCTT
Source organism: Tuctoria greenei (assembly GCA_036927565.1). Lineage (NCBI taxonomy): Eukaryota > Viridiplantae > Streptophyta > Magnoliopsida > Poales > Poaceae > Tuctoria > Tuctoria greenei. Next base: position 178,063,080 of record JAYESD010000006.1, read on the forward strand.
CAGTTTTCTTCACTCCAAAATTTCCCATCAACCCTCCTCCATGTGCTTCCTGCAAAAGCAATAGACGAACGGAGCTAGCTGGAACGCATAGCTTGTTAGCACGATAGAGGAGACCCTCTCGCAGCACATATTTGTTCCAAGTTCTTCCTTCTCTACAATTTTCAAAAGCATCTTTGAAGTCCAAATCAGTAGGATATAATGCTTTAATTGTTTCCAAACCAAAGATTTTAAGATCAAGTTGGGACAGCATGGTATAACGCCTAGATAATACATCGGCAATTATATTTTCCTTCCCTTTCTTATGCTTAATGATGTATAGAAACGACTATATGAACTCAATCCATTTAGCATGTCGTTTATTCAGATTGGTTTGACACTTAAGATACTTCAATGATTCATGATCGGAATGTATGACAAACTCCTTAGACCAAAGATAATGTTACCAAGTTTGTAATACACGTACTAAGGCATACAATTCCTTATCATAAGTGGAATAATTCAGAGAAGGACCATGAAGTTTTTCACTAAAGAAAGCAACGGGTTTACCTCCTTGTATGAGAACGCCTCCAATACCAATGCCGCTTGCATCGCATTCTAGTTCAAAGGTCTTGTCAAAATCAGGAAGTTGTAGTAATGGTGCTTGTGTAAGCTTCGATTTGAGAGCATCAAAAGCTTGTTGCTGCTGTTCGCCCCATCGAAATGGAACTCCCTTCTTCGTTAGCTCATGTAGAGGTGCTGCAATGGTGCTAAAATCCCGCACAAAGCGCCGATAAAAACCTGCAAGACCAAGAAAACTACGAACCTGTGTGACGGTTGTTGGGGCTGGCCAGCTGGTGATTGCTTCAATTTTTGCCTCATCCATCTCAATTCCCTGCGAGGAAACGACATAGCCAAGAAACGAGACTCGATTGGTGCAAAAGACGCACTTTTCGAGGTTACCAAACAAACGTGCATCTCTCAAAACAGTAAAAACAGCATGTAAATGATCAAGATGTTCATCATATGACTTGCTGTAAATGAGGATATCATCGAAGTAAACCACCACAAATTGTCCAATGAAAGCACGCAAAACCTCGTTCATTAATCGCATAAAGGTGCTGGGTGCATTAGTTAAACCAAAAGGCATGACTAACCACTCATAAAGTCCAAACTTGGTTTTAAATGCAGTTTTCCATTCATCTCCTAGTGCCATTCTAATTTGGTGGTAACCACTACGCAAGTCAATTTTTGTGAAGATGATAGCACCACTCAATTCATCAAGCATGTCATCTAATCGAGGAATAGGATAACGATATCGAATGGTGATGTTATTAATCGCTCGACAATCAACACACATGCGCCAACTACCATCTTTCTTAGGAACTAAAAGAATAGGAACGGAACAAGGGCTAAGGCTTTCACGAATGTACCCGCGGTCCAAAAGATCTTGGACTTGTCGCTGAATTTCCTTAGTTTCTTGTGGATTCGCCCTGTATGCTGCACGATTTGGCAAACTTGCTCCTGGAATCAAATCGATCTTGTGTTCAATGCCTCTCATCGGTGGTAAACCAGGGGGTATCTCGGAGGGAAACACATCCTCAAACTCCTGCAAAAGGTTAGCAACAACAGGGGGCAATGCAATAGACAATTCATGAAGTGAAAACATGGCTTCTTTGCAAACTAAAGCATAGCACATCCCCTTAGCATCGAATAAATCAGCAAGTTCAGATTTAGTTGCGAGCAATGATGGTGATTTTAACTTAATAACTTGCTGTTTTTCAGATTCTAATTTTGTTGCTTTGCCCTCACAAATTTTACTCTTCTCAAAATGCACAATTTCAGCAGGAGTCATGGGGAGCAAAGTGACTTTCTTTCCCTTATGCATGAGAGTATATTTATTGGTTCTACCATGATGAATAGCATCTGTATCAAATTTCCAAGGACGAACCAATAAAAGAGAACAAGCATCCATAGGAACAACATCAAAATCAGCAAAATCATGGTATGAACCAATTGAAAAATGGATTCTCGCTGTTTGTGTTACCCGAACCTTACCGCTGTTGTTGAACCATTGAATGTGGTACGGATGAGGGTGTGCTCTTGTTGTCAAACCGAGTTTCTTGACGACGTCCGTGTTTACCAAGTTATTGCAGCTACCTCCATCAATTATAGTGTGTACACAACAGTCCTTGACGACGAGAAACATGTGGAAGAGGTTGTGTCGTTGTAGCTTGTCGTCGGTCTCCACTTTGGAGCTTAAGGCACGCTGCACAATGATTCTCCTATAGTTCTCTGTCGCCGCTGTACCAAGTACCTCTTCTTCGGTGTGTTCGTCATTTGGATCTGTAAAGTCAGTAGCAAGAGAATATTCATCTTCAAAATCCGAAGTACTATCATACCCGCCATCGTCGCGTGCTATGTATGCTCGTTTGCTCGGGCAATATCTCATCATATGACCAAGTCCCTGGCAGCGATGACACTTAATGTCGGAAGTACGACCCGTAAAAGGAGTGGACGACGAAGGCTTGAATGATGTCGCCTTGCTGCCTTCCGGCACGCGAGAAGGTGGAGCAGCAGGTATAGTTCGTTGGCCGCCATTGGGTGGTGTAGTCGCTGCACGGGGGGCCGAAGATGGTGCTGTTTTGGATGGTGTAGTTGCTGCACGCGGCGTGAAGTTGCTCCTCGTGCGTTGTTGCTGTTGTTGTCGGCCCTGCAATTCTTTTTCTGCCAACATAGCAAGCTGAAACAATCTGTTAACAGTATCATATTCCTTGTAATCAACAATGTCCTGAATTTCACGCCTCAACCCCCCGTAAAAACGAGCTATTTTATCATCCATGTCCTCTACTACCCCACAACGCAGCATACCCTTTTGTAACTCTTGATAATACTCCTCTACGGACATGTTACCTTGGTCTAAACGCTGCAATTTTTTGCAAAGGTCCCGCTGAAAAGATGGAGAAACAAATCGAACACGCATAGCTTCCTTTAATCTATCCCAGGTTGGAGGATCAGTTCTAGTTTTAACAAGTTCATTCCACCATATGATAGCAAAGTCCTTAAACTCACTAGTGGCTTGACGAACTCTATGTTGTTCAGGAACAAGATGGGAATTAAATTTTTGCTCTACTGTCATCTCCCAATCAAGATAAGCCTCAGCATCATAAGCACCAGAAAAAGAGGGTATAGTAAATTTCACTTTAGCAAAAGGATCATCAGGAGGGCGATTATAATTGTTATGATTATTACCTCCCATACCTCGACGATAAAGTGGCAGTCTTGGCTGATTATTGTGATCTTCCAGTTCATCATAAGCATTGTCTTCTTGTCTTCCAGCGAGAGGCAACCGAGCCTCAAAAGTATTCATCCGAAGAGCAAGGTCATCCAGTTGGCGAGTCAAGTTCGCCAATGACTCCTCCGTTGCTGCGTTGTATTTGGCGAACATATCCGTCATGGTCTTCATCATATCACGTAACTCAGCATGTTGAACACATTCGTCATTATTGTCTTCTCCTGCCATTGTTAGTAGGAAACAAAAGACAACAAAAAAAAATGTTATCCCTATCAACTACAGTGACAATGTGGAAGGTGGAAGAAAACAATCTCTCTCGCTCAAGCGTCTTACCACGCTCTTACAAGTGTTCTTACCGACACAGCAGGTGGTGTGGACGGTGAGATAAACCAATGAAGTGTGGGGTGATTGCAAAGGTACCTGTTATGCTCAAGAGAAAGGTGGAGCTTGGAAGGCACAATATGGTGGCTAATAAGCAGAAAATCGTTAACAGCTAAACAAAGGTGAACAAGTATTCAATGTAGGAAACTGTTGCTGGTCAACCGAGTGCCCTAGAGCCTAGCACAACACAAGGAAGTATCAAGGCAAAAGAAAGACAGAATGATATAACCAAACAAACAACACCAAGTGGTATAGGCCAATTGCTTTAATATGCGTGCTCTTCACTATTTTTTTTCTTTTTTAAATATTTTTTTGATATTTTTTCTTTACTCAGGAGCACAAATATAGGAAGCACACAAATTTGCAGCTCAATTGGATGTAATATAAGGCCTATAGAGAATCAAGAAGATTCTTTAAAATTCGTGCTGAAACTTCGGAGGCCGGATAGCCTATCTTCCGAGGGGAATTTGGGCAATATAATTTCGCCGAACGCGGCTACGCGGCGGAAAATCAGATGCGAAATTTCGCGTAGATGAATTTGAAAAAAAAATTCGCCTGATTTCGAGTTTGTATGCGAAAGTTATGGCTGTTTGAAGGTAGGCTATCCGAGTTACGATTTTTTAGATGTTGATTCCAACTCGGTTTGAGAACAGAACTCGCAATCGGATACGAAAACGATCGGGAATTTGCACAGCAACTAATGGGGTGGTGTGTGATGATTCAAGGATGAATGGCACAAAGATTTGTCACCTAATCTAGGGCTGGCGACGCGGGAGTTCACGCAAGGCGGCTAGCTAGGGCAAACCGATGAACGTGGCGGATAGGTTTGTTATTTAGGGATTGTGGAATAGGTGTCGAATAGCAAGAAAACAAGGACGAAACACAATAACTAGGACCCAAAAACACAAAGCTAAACCAGCAACAAGACTCAACCACACGAATGCAAACTCAACAATGCAAACTGAAAAACGAAACTGCAGGCACTATAGTCTGGGAAGCGGTAAAAACGATCTAATTTTTTTTGTGGCTTTTCTGTGGACTCTAGGTACGAAACAAAATCGATCTAATGGGAGGAAGGAAAACAAAGATACCTCACGGGCAACCTGGAAATCTGATACCAATTGATGAGTAGGTTTAGGCCCGATCTTCCGAAAGGTATGTCGATTGGGGTGGAGAACTCGACGTTGATGATCCGCGGCACTCGAGCGGTTCGAGTGCCCCTGCAATCACTACACCACGGCTCCATTGGTTATCAACCGTGCTGCACACGCTTGACCTCGCCAAGAAGGCTAATCCCTGCAAGTGCAACCGAGAACACGAGCAAGAACGTAGAAGACACGATCAGAAATTGTGAAGTTGAGGTCTCACAAACCGTAGAATGGCGACTTTATTGATCTAAGCAAAACCCATCGAATATGACCGGCGGCTGCAGTATTTATAGGCTAGGGTTCGACCAAAACACGATTAGACGCGTCCCTAATGGACTCTTACGGAATACAAGGCCCAAAGGCCCGATTCGGTGGCGCAGCACCGAACAGAAATCTGGACTCGACTTGTTTCGATGATTCCCAATGACTCCGGAGGAATTTTGAGGTGGGACCAGAACCATTAGAAATTTTATCTTCTCCTCTTTCCGTTCATATGTAGAACGTCGAAAACGGAGTCAGTATGCCTCCTGGGCGTCTGTTTTAAGGTGGACTGCTCCTGGACTCCGAGTTGAACTCGAGTCCAAGTTGTAAACTGTTTCCATCAACTTGTGGACATCCCAGGTGGTTCTCCATGCTCCCAAGGCCTCCTTCCTTCACTTGTTGATCTTCTCCATTATTCCTAATAACAATTAAATCATCACATAGCAATCTATTATCAAACTCACATACAAAAGAAGTTAAGAACGAATTCACCTGCTGATTTAATAACCGTGCCCGTGCTCTTGTGATTGGTCCTTGCAGTTCGATGCGTGTCTCCGCTGTTGTGATGTCCTCAAGTGAATTTCTCAAGGAACATCTTCCAAGAAAAGGGTGCAGAGAAAACAAAAAGGTTTTATCTTGAGTATGTGTATGAGTATGAGAAAGCCACCGCAGATCACCACTTTTGGTGTGACTTTCATTGTGACTACTAGCGGCTTGTGTACGTGAGGATGAAGATGCTGGTGGACGATACTCAATGGGTTGATTGAACTACATGGCCAAAAATAATCATCAATCTTTCAATGCAGTAATCAAAGTCGTTGAGCATCATGGGCTAAAAGAGATCATGGTTTTCCAATATGATTGGAATACCAAACTTATTGCTCAAATTTACACAACATGTCATTCTCTTCTTATGGAGATAGGAGAACCACATGGCTCACGGAGGGAGTCCAATAGTCTATGCTTTTTGATGAGTTTGCTAGAACAATTGGATTAGAAGAGCACTTGATCCATGATATCATTATTCACAATCTCAAAGCCTTGGATCTTGGTGAAATGGAGTTTATGTATGTTGATGGATTCTTCAACCCTCCAACCACCAAATATGTTCTTCCATACTTTAGAGTGCTTAACCGGCTCTTGAGGAAGACTCTTGCACCCAAGGATAGAGACATTGGTATGATCCAAGGAAACCTAAGGAACATGATGAAGCTTCTTTGCGAAGATGAGAGATTCAACCTATTCGACTATATTAGCAAAAACATATTCAACATCTCTCATACAATGAACTGGTCTTGTGGCTCTCCTCCTTTCATTATGTGTATGATTGAGAAGGTGTCCAGATCAAAGTTTGTAATGGATGTCAAGCATAGAGCTCTCCACCCCCAGATTCCTCCTCCTAACCCGGTGCTTGGTAGAACTTCTTGGAGGAGTGCCTCAAATGCACCTCCTCTGCTCCCGTCTCCTCCTGTGGCGAAACTTCTAGTGCCATACTCAAGTTCCTCAGGTCCATATTCACTTCGTGCCGCACGTTCAAAGTGCGCAAAAGGATGCATAAGAAGTATGTGAAGCAGTTATGTGAGAAGCCGGAGATTCCAATGTCTCCGGTGGCTTCTAAAGATGATGAGATCACACCCTTCCCAGAGCTCACCGAGACGGAGCTCACCCTCTTTGGTGGTGGTGGTGGTGGTGGTGGCTCCTCTAGTGTCACTCCCATCATTGAATAGGTCAATGATGAGGAGATCGATGAAGAGGAGGATGATGAAGCAATTCAAAGTGACCAAGATGAAGACATGATGAAGCTAGTGAGAGCGACGACGAGTAGTTCATAGGTTTTCTCTTCTCTCTCACTCTTTTCCATTTTTGGTGTCTTGATGCAAAAGGGAGAGAGATTGAAGGGGAGTAGAGCCAGATCCATGGACTATGCATTTTTAAAACTATGTTTTATCCTTATGCGTTTGTGGTATGTAAGACATATGGGTTGTAATGACTATAGTACTCTATGTTGGTTACTATTGCACTCTATGTGAACATTAATTAAATATCATGCTATTATGCTCACAATCTTGTTATTATGTGTGATGAGGTTAAAATTCATTTGAGATGCATGCTTTACTCACATTCAACACATCTCAATACTTCACATCACACGTAGGCACCCCACCATAACACAGAAGTCTACGAAGCTCCAATAGTTTTTATTCATGTGCATTAGTCTTATTGCAAATCAATCATGCACACATTTAGAGGAGCTCTTTATACACTTGTGCATTATGAAAACAACCTTATTACATCTTCTATAAAAACCTCAATGTGTTGTCATCAATCACCAAAATGGTGGAAATTGTAAGTGCATCAAGGCTAAATCCCCGTGGGTTTTGATGTTTGATGACGACAATTGAGGAACTAATGAGCATTGTGAGATTAAGTACAGGTGACTAAAAGTGGAATGGAATCGAAGACTGAAAAAAGGGGAAAGAGTAAAATGGTGTAGAAAAACTCGAAGCGTAGAAATTACACTTTAAAGTTTCTTGTGTCGAGTTGAGCCTTGTAGTAGAGAGTTTTCAACAAGTCAAGTGCTTGAGAATCAGCTAAGCTCATAGTACGATTAGGTTTAGTTGGCGAGAAGAAGTGAAGCAGCCTTAAGGATATGGCCAGACTTGTCCGGGATGGAACGCCGGACTAGTCCAACCACGTCGGACTGATCCGATGTTAGGCGGACCAAGAGTTGTTGTGTGAGTTCAGACTTGTCCATTTGGGGACAGACTAGTCCTTGCTGAATGTGTTTGAGCCTTTCTGGAACTAATTCCTAGAAAGTCGGACTAGTCCGTCCTAGGGGGTCGGACAAGTCATCCCTAATAGACTTGTCAGTTTCTACACAGACCAAGAGGTACTGTGTAAGATCGGACTAGTCTGTTTTCTGTTAGACTAGTCCGTTTGGAGTTAAAGTGTTGGTTGCATGGACTAAGTCTTGGTAGGCCAGACTAGTCCACTTGGACCAAACTTGTCCGTTCTCACCCGAAAAAGGAGTTTGTGAGTGAGATCGGACTAGTCCTTTTTTGGACGGACTAGTCTGGGGTCTTGTGACCATTTGAATTCAAAATGTGGCGAGGACTTTGTGGTTGGTCATGTGTGATGTCAGTGGTCCCCTATAGGACAAACATTTTCTAGTGGCAACGGCTAAGTGTCGGGACCCCTATAAAAAGGGAATCCCCGCTTTCCTTTGCCCTCTATCGAACCCTAGCGCCGCCATAGCCTTCCAAGAGCCTTTCAAAGCCTTCCTCTTCGCATATTTGATCCAAAAGAGAAAATATTGAGGGTTTGTGGGATTTGTGAGAGAGGAGAGAAGGAGTTGATCGTTCTTTGAGCTCTTGGTTGGCTCTCTCGATTTGAGTTGTTGATTTGGGTCGATTTGAGTTGTGTTTTGATCCCTTTTCGAGCGGTGTGATCATGAGAGCCTCAGATTGTGAGTTGCCCCAAGAAGAGTTGTAATTACCCCGGGATATAGTGGAAGAACAAGCAGTCTGTTGTGGTGGATTGGTGAGGGTAGGGTTGAAAGAGACCCGATCCTTCGTGGACTCCTAAACGAGAACGTAGGCTTCTTTGTTGAGCTAAACCTTAGGATAAATACATGTGTATCTTGTTTCATTTTACCTTCTTTCATCACTAGATCACTTTTAGGGTTCTTATTATTCTTCCCTCGAATCTTGCGATTTCCTTAGCAATACTTGTCTCCTCTGCTTGCAGTTGTCATACTAGGTTGCTAGGTTGTTGTTGATGGCTGTTATATACCAATTTCACCTATCAATATAACATAATTATGTGAAGTAAATAACATTTCTTGCACTCATCACCTTTCTATTTAACCTATTTCCCCTTTCCTTGGAGAAATAGTGCATGCAAATATTTATTGCAGGAAATGAGGTAAAAGAGGGGGAGCAATCCTATAAAATGTCATCCCATCCAATCAAGCACCAACATGTGGCATCACATGGATCAAATGGCTCACAAACAGAAGTATCTAAGGAGATCCAATGGTGTATCACCCATATCAGTCAATGGGACCCATCCGGAAGTCACCCCAAGGAAGCACACTGGAATTGGTTCAACTTTCTGTTCGGACGACGCCTTCCTAACACCAAACTCAGTCAGGTTCCACGTGTCGACTCTTTGTGGTGCCCTGATCACGATGAAGACTGATTCGCGCGCTTTTGGTGGCGGGAACCGACCCTTCTCCTGTTATAAAAAGGACCCCCTACCCTCACTTCAAACACACCACTTGCATATTCATTCTATTGTAACCACTACTCTCCATAGGTTTAGAGGAGTTTAGGTTGTAGAGAGGAGAGCCCCTAGTCCATAGTCCAAGTAGGAAAGGAGTAGGAGTCTCTTCCCTATTCCAAATTGGAAAAGGTATGACTCTCATATTCCTATTTGTATTTGTGACTTTGTTCTTAATAAAGGTGTTATCTTTGGTCTTCTTTTATTCATATACTTGGATGAAGAGTTTCTTGTTTCATTGTGGATTCCACGTATGTGGTAGGAGTAGTATTTATAATTATGCTATACCATTCTCATTATATCATCACAAACACTACAAACCCCTACTATAGTCTAGTTAGTTATGACATGATCATGTTAATATGAATGACTTATGCTATGTTTCAACATTGGTTCAACGATGTTTAGGGTAGTCATTGCCTTAGGATGGTTTATACTCCAGATCTTCAGGTATTTACTTAATATGCTAGCATGGTTCTAGGATAGTTAAGTAGCATTGGATGTCTCGTAGACCCACATATTGAAGAGGTAGGCAGTAGGTGGTGATAGCCCTATCTATCCTTGTAATCCTCCATGTTCGGCTATGCCACAGGCTCTTTGCGAGAGTCATCCTAGTATAGCTAGGGGTAAACCCGTGTCCGATGTGTTGAACAACTTAGCATGATAATTCACTATTGACATGATCATTAGTATCTAACTTAGGCTATATATATATATATATATATATATATATATATATATATATATATATATATATACACACTAGAAGCATAATAGAAGTATCTACCTAACTCTTAGCCTAATCCCTCTTGACCCTTTAATCACCCTTAGGATAGAATGCTCTTGTGCGTGTCACATTACCTCATTTGTCTATTACCCATCCTTAGTAGAACCCTACCTAGACCAACCTATCCCCTCCGTTTGATGATTGTTATGCTTCCACCTAGCCTTCCTTTGGGAGAATATAAATGACATCCTTGGAATACTCTTTTAAGGGGAAATGCTACATTGATAGTTCCTGTGCGCTTGCGGACTTTTATCTGTGACGTAAGAAACATCAAAAGTTTTTTAACTTCATTTCTCAATAAGTGGATAGTCGAAAATCAATTAAAATTACTCCTTTCTTGCGTTCATTTGTCCTGACCGGACTGGTCTAGAGGTGGCCAAATGGGCCGGGCCAAATGGGCCAGCCCGAAGCACGACTAAAACGGCCCAGCACGAGCATGGCCCGACCTGAAAAATCAGGCCCGGGCCAACCTGTAGCACGACACGGGCCATGCTCGGGCCTGGATCTTCGGCCCGTCGAGCTTGCCGACACAGCCCAATTAGGTCCGTCACGATCGGCCCAGCCCGGCACGAGCCGTTTAGGGCCGAATATTGACTTTTTTGTTATTTTTATTATTTTTAAACTAAAACAGGCTACGGGTCGGGCCGGCCCAACACAACCCGTTATGGCCTGGCACGGCCCGACACGCTGAAAATGGATCCGGGCTGTGCCTGGGCCTGGACCCCCAGCCCGCAGGCCGGTCTGGCACGGCCCGATTTTTTCCGGGTCGTGTCGGGCCTAGGTTTTTAAGGCACGAGCCCGATCGGGCTTGGGCCAGCCCGGCCCGGCACGGCCTGTTGGCCACCTATAGACTAGTCCACATCAGTTGTCCTGATTAAGTTTCTAATTAAAATGTTTCTGGCTTTAGCCTATTCACCCCCCTCTAGGAAACATTAACCAAACATCTCATACTTTCGAGTTTTTGGTTGTAAGTGCTACATTCTTAACAAGAAGCTTAGGACTTCAAAGTTCGCTTCAAAATCTGATGAAGGTTTCTTACTTGGCTATGACTCAAACACCTACACCTACGTGTCTTCAACAAAACCTCCAGTTGTGTTGAAATTGCACATGATGTGGTGTTTGATGAAACTAATGGATCCCAAGTGGAGCAAGTTTATCAATGTGTGCTAGATGAAGAAGAGGCACCGTGCATGGTATTGAGAAGGATGGCACTTCGTGACATACGACCAAAATAACAAGAAGGCCCAAGTGATCCATCTTCATCACAAGGATGCCTCACATACAAGATTATGGTCAAAACTCTCAAGATCAAGGTCGAGATCAAGATCACCATGCTCAAGACAATGAAGATCAAAATGGTGGCAATGATTAAGAGGGAGATGAAGATGAAGAAGGAGAAGAAGAACTTTACTCAATACCAAGTGTGCCACACCCAATAGTTCATCAAAGCGTTCAACGGGATCACCCCGTTGACAATTCTTGGAGATATCTCCAAGGGGTAATGACTCGCTCTCGTATGGCTAACTTTTGCGCTCTCTATTCATTAATGTCTTCCTTGGAGCCATTTAAGATAGAAGATGCCCTACGAGACCCAGATTGGGTGGTAGCGATGCAAGAAGAGCTCAACAACTTCAAGAGAAACCAAGTGTGGGAACTTGTGAAAAGACCAAACGTCAAATGTGGTAGGCAACAGGTGGGTCTTTCGTAACAAGCAATACAAACATGGCGTAGTAACAAGAAGCAAAGCTAGACTTGTCGCCAAGGGGTACTCACAAGTCAAAGATTTGGATTTTGTTAGCTAGGCTTGAATCAATTTGCATATTATTGGCCTATGCTACTCAAATGATTTCAAGTTGTATGAAATGGATGTGAAAAGCGCCTTCCTAAATGGTCCAATCAAGGAGGAGGATATGTGGAGTAACCGCCCAACTTTAGGACAATGAGTATCCTAACCATGTCTTTAAGTTACATAAATCTCTCTACAGCCTCAAACAAGCACCTAGAGCTTGGTATGAGTGCCTTAGAGACATTCTCATTAACAATGGTTTTAGGATAGGAAAAGGAGACTATACACTCTTCACTAAAAATGTGGATGATGATTTTATTGTGTGGCAAATATATGTCGATGATATTATATTTGGTTCCACTAAAAAATCTTTTTGTGAAGAGTTTAGTAATATCATGACCGAAAGATTCGAGATGTCCATGATGGGGAGTTGAAGTTCTTCCTAGGATTTCAAGTCAAGCAACAAAAGGAAGTCACCATCATAAGTCAAACCAAGTACACTCAAGACATACTCAAGAAGTTTGATATGGAGAAGCTCAAACCCATCAAGATGCCCATGGCGACAAATGGAAACCTCAACCTTATTGAAGATGGCCCTAGCGTGGATCAAGAGGTATATCGCTCCATGATTAGATATTTGCTTTACCTTTGTGCATCTAGGCTCGATATTATGCTTAGTGTATGTATGTGTGCAAGATTTCGAGCCGCACCTAAGGTGTGTCACTTGAATGCCGTAAAGAGAATCTTGCGCTATTTAGTTCATACACCAAACCTTGGGTTATGGTATCCAAAAGAATCAAAACTTAATCTCATCGAATATTCCGATGCGTATTATTGCGAATGTAAGGCTTATTGGAAGAGCATCTCCGGGACTTGCCAACTCATAGGTAGGTCCCTAGTGTCATGGTCATCCAAGAAACAAAAATCCATTTCCTTATCCACAGCCAAAGCGGAGGTTGCCGCATCCGGAAGTTATTGTGCACAACTTCTTTGGATGCGACAAACTCTATGGGACTATGATCTCAATATGAATCATATTCCACTCCTATGCAACAATGAGAGTGCCATTAAGGTTGCCCATAACCCCGTTGAACACTCTAGGACAAACACAGAACATCGGTACAACTTTTTGAGAGACCATTCAATGAAGGGGGACATTGTCATTTCCCATGTTAGAACCGAAAAACAACTAGTTGATATCTTCACCAAGTCACTAGTTGAAAAGCGCTTTTGTGAACATAGGAATGAGCTAAATATTCTTGATTCTCAAAATGTGGCTTGAGATGTTGCATATCTGATTGCTAGTAGTTTAAAATCTTCAAAATTATGCATGCTTGTGTCTCCCTCAATTTTCTTTCAAATTATTTTTGATTATTGTCTCCTTTAATCATGGTCATTGTATGATTGTTTGTGTGCTTTACTAGCCATATTATTGAAAATATTTGTGAAAACCTAGTCCATATGGATCATTTCTTGCAAATCTCTCAATATATATGAGAATTTCTGTCTAGGATTGGACTAGTCCGCCCAAAGCCGGACAAGTCCGACCTCCTAGACTTGTTCGGACTAGCGCAGACAAGTCCACACTAGACTAGTCCACCCAGTTTACTGGACTTGTCCGGACTTCTTAGTAGTTCGGACCTAGTCCGATGCACCGGACTAGTCTGGACACCTGACTGGACTAGTCCGGCCCTTGGGGACTTAAAACCCAAGCGTTGAACCCAACCCTTCATTTCACTCAAACCATTCCTCACCCACGCCCGCACCCGAAAATCGCCCCCATTGACAATTTTTTAGTTCCACCTCTCAAATATTCAAGTCTTCCATGTGTCAACCTTGTTGGAGTGTGAGGAAGTCGAATCCTGGACTACTCTGCCCTTAGATTCGCGCATTTTTTTGGATTTTCTCATCTCAAGGTACTTTTGAGCCTAACCCTAGTTTCTTCGATTCCTTCTCCCTAGGTTGTTACCCATGTAACTTAGGGCTCATCTCTCATCTTTGACCCATTGTGATGCTATTTGCAAAGTATTGTTGTCCCTCTTTGCAACTTATGTCGATCTTAGAAAGTTAGCATTTGAAACTGTGTGGTCCGGACTAGTCCGGACCCGGAGCGGCCAAGTCCGTTCTTGACCGGACTAGTCTGGCCAGGAAGCAGACAAGTCTGGCCAGCACAGTTTCAGCTCCTAACATTTGGGATTGTCATATCCCAAACACGATACTTTCTCGTTCGTTTATTTATATCCTTTCCACATTGTGTCAGCAGCATGTCGACGCGTGTCGACTCACCTCTCTCCGATCCGGAGTGTGAGGCGGCTCACGAAGAAATGTATCATCATCGGGCCAAGGATGAGGCCGAATTGGCTTACGGGCTCGCTCGTCGCAAGGCTCGCAACAAGAAAAAGAATGATAGGGATGCCGCTCAAGGTCAAGCCATAGAACAACAAACAAGTCAAAGAAGAGTCTTGTGACCATGAAATATAAGGAAAAGTCCCAAGCAGTCGAGAAAGGGAAAAGAAAAGTAAATGAGACCAGAGCTAGCAAGGACAAAGGCAAAGCTCCGACATCAACAAAAGGAAAAGGCAAGACACAGGCCAAGGAGGCCACTAAAGCTCCTCCAAGGAAGAAGACATTGACAAGTCAAGGAGGAGTTGTCATTCAAGACCGTCCTGCGGTGTCAAGTACTCCCCCACAGGGTCCCATTGGACCACTTGTGATGACCCCACCCGCTCACAAACCAAACCGTACTTCTCAAGGAACATCTTCCAAGGAAATGGTGCGGAGAAAACAAAAAAAGTTCCATCTTGAGGATGTATATGAATATGAGAAAGCCATCATGGATCACCACTTTTGGTGTGACTTTCATTACGACTACTACCTGCTTGTGTACATGAGGATGAAGACACCCGTGGCCAACACTCAGTGGGTTGATTGGAACTACATGGCCAAGAAGAATCATCAAGCTTTCAATGCAGTCATCAAAGCATTGAGCATCATGGACTAAAAAAGATCATGGTGTTCCAATACGATTGGAACATCGAAGTTATTGATCAATTCTACACAACATGTCACTTCTCTTCTTATGGAGATAGGAAAATCACCTGGCTCACAGAGGGAGTCCAATACTCCATGCTTTTCAATGAGTTTGCTAGGATACTTGGATAAGAACATCACTTGAGCCATGGCATCATTATTCACAATCTCAAAGCCTTGGATCTTGGTGAAATGGAGTTCATGTACGTTGATGGATTCTCCAGTCCTCCAACCACCAAGTATGTTCTTCCTTTCTTTAGTAGGCTCAACCGACTTTTGAGGAATACTATTGTACCCAAGGATGGAGATGCTGATATGATCCAAGGAAAGCTAAGGCACATGATGAACTTCTTTGTGAAGATGAGAGATTCAACTTGTTTGACTATATCTACCATGACATCTTCAACATCTCTCATACACAGAACTGGTCTTGTGGCTATGCTCCATTAATTATGTGTATGATTGAGAAGGTGTCCGGATTGGAATTTATAAAGGATGTCAAACATAGAGCTCTCCACCCTCAGATCCCTCCTCCTATCCCTAAGCTTGGTGGAGCTTCTCGCAGGAGTGCCTCCAATGCACCTCCTCCTTCCTACGCTCTAGCCTCCTCCTCCGACGACACTTCTAGCGCCATCCTCAAATTGCTCAAGTCTATCTTCACTTCATGCCGCAAGGTCGAAGTGCGCATAAGGAGGCATGAGAAGTGTGTGAAGTAGCTATGTGAGAAGGCAGAAATTCTAATGTCTCCGGTGGCTTCCAAAGATGACGATATCACACCCTTCTCGGAACTTACCGAGGCAGAGCTCGCCCTCCTTGGTGGTGGTGGTGGTGGCTCCTCTAGTGCCGCTCCCATCATTGAAGAGGTCGATGATCAGGAGATCGATGAAGAGGAAGATGATGAAGCAACTCAAAATGACCAACATGAAGACAATGATGAAGTTAGTGAGAGCGATGACGAGTAGCTCATAGGTTTTCTCTTCTCCCTCACTCTTTTCCCTTTTTGGTGTCTTGATGCCAATGGGGGAGAGATTGAGGGGGAGTAGCTAAAATCCGTGGACAATGTTATGTTTTAAAAAAACTTGTCTTTATCCTTATGCATTTGTGGTTTGTAAGACATATGGGTTGTAATGACTATAGTACTCTATGTTGGTTACTATTGCACTCTATGTCAATCTTAATTGAATATCATGGTATTATGCCCACAATCTTGTTCTTATGTGTGATGAGGTTAAAATTCATTTGAGATGCATGCTTTACTCACATTCAACATATCTCAATACACGTAGGCACCCCACCATAAAACACAAGTGTATGAAACTCCCATAGTTTTCATTCATGTGCATTAGTCCCATCGTAAATCAATCATGCACACATTTAGCGGGACTTTTATACACTTGTGCGTTATGAAAACAACCTTATTTACATTATTTATAAAAAAACCTCAATATGTTGTCATCAATCAGCAAAAAGAGGGAGATTA
This sequence comes from Tuctoria greenei, assembly GCA_036927565.1. NCBI lineage: Eukaryota > Viridiplantae > Streptophyta > Magnoliopsida > Poales > Poaceae > Tuctoria > Tuctoria greenei. The sequence continues at coordinate 178,079,505 of JAYESD010000006.1, forward strand.
AAAGTGCATCTAGGCTAAATCCCCGTGGTGTTTGATGATTGATGATGACAATTAAGGGACTAATGAACATAGTTTATGTAAGTACTAGTGAATAAAAGTGGAACAGAATTGGAGACTCTCAAAAATGGAAAAGAGTAAAAAGGCGTCAAAAAACTCGAAGAGTAGAAATTAGGCTTTAAAATTTCTTTTGTTGAGTTGAGCCTTATAGTAGAGAGTTTTCAACAAGTCAATTGTTTGAGAATCACCGAAGAGCTCATATTCTGATCAAGTTTACCTGGAGAGAAGAGTTGAAGCAGCCTTAGGATAAGGCCGGACTAATCTGTCCACATCGGACTGATCCGATGTTAGACAGACCAAGAGTTACTGTGTGAGTTCGTACTTGTCCATTTGGAGAAGGACTAGTCTATGGTGAGTGTGTTTGAACCTTTCTGAGACTAAGTTCTGAAAGACCGGACTAGTCCGCCCCAACGAACTTGTCTGTTTCTGGACAAATCAAGAGGTATTGTGCGAGATCAGACTAGTCTATTGTGGGTCACACTAGTCCATTTGGAGTTAAAATTTTGGCTGCAGGGACTAAGTTCTGGCAGGCTTGACTACTCTGCCTAGACCATACTTGTTCGATCTCACCCGAAAAAGGAGTTTTAGATTGAGATCGGACAAGTCCAGGGTCTTGTGACCTTGAATTCAAAAGGTGGTAGGAACTTTTGTGGTTGGTCATCGAGATGTCAGTGGTCCTTTCTAGGCCTGACTAGTCTGAGGTCCAGGTGCAGACTAGTTCAAATCTTTTCTAGTGGCAACGGCCGAGTGTCGGGACCACTATGAAAAGTGATCCCTGGCTTTCCTTTGCCTTCTCTTGAACCCTAGCACTGCCATAGCTTTCCAAGAGCCTTCCAAAGCTTTTCTCTTCACATCTTTGAGCCCTAAGAGCAAATCATGAGGGTTTGTGGGATTTGTGACAGAGGAGAGGAGTTGAATGTTCTTTGAGATCTTGGTTGATTCTCTCAATTTGAGTTGTTGATTTGGATCAATTTGAGTTGTGTTTTGATCCCCTTTCGAGCTTTGTGATTGTGGGAGCCTTGGATTATGAGTTACCTCAAGAATCATTGTATTCACCCCGTGATTTTTTTGGAAGAATAAGACGACCTTTGTGGTGGCTTGGTGAGTGTAGGGTTGAAAGTTTGTCAAAAAAAAAGGATAGGGTTGAAAGAGACCTGGTCCTTTGTGGAATCCTCAATGAGGACGTAGGCTTCTTTGTGGAGCTGAACCTCGGGATAAATCTGTGTGTCTCTTGCTTCGTTTTACCTTCATTCATCGCTAGATCACTTTTAGGGTTCTTATCGTTCTTCGCTCAAATCTTGCGATTTCCATAGCAATACTTGTTTTCTCCGCTTGCAATTTCAATACTAGGTTGCTAGGTTATTTAACATCATTTCTCATTAAGTGGATCGTCGAAAATCACATAAAAATTACTCCTTTCTTTGTTCATCTATCCTGACTGGACTAGTCCACCCCTGTTGTACTGATTAAATTTTTAATTATGTAATTTAAGGTTTTAGCCTATTAACCCCCTCTAAACAACATTCAGACAATTTCTTGTCAATCTGAGACATCTTACCCATGACCATATTATTAGTTCAAATTTCTTCTCCTAAAAATATGCCAACAAACTTGAGTGATCAAATGATCTATTTCTCTACCGACATTCCTTGCCAGTGTCAAAGACACCTGCATTGGCAACTTTATGAATTTTAGATGCATGTTATGGAACAGGCATCAACACATCACTCTCACCGCCCCTCACTGCCATGAAGAGGAAACATCATTGACTTTGGAATAAAACCAGACACCATATTCTTCTTCTTTTTGTGACCTAAAAACACCTTTGCCATTATAACACTCTCAGTCATAGCTTTAAAATGTTTACTCCTTTGTAAACAAAAGAATATTGATTGGAATGACCCTTATACGTTGCATTTTGATCAAACTGCCATGGTCTCCCCAATAACAAATGGCACACATTCATAAGTGCCATATCGTAGTGTACCATATCAATATAATTTTCCACTCCAAATTTTACTGTTGCCTTGTGAGTAATTTTGAGTGTATCACTTTCATTCATCCACTGCATATAACATGGTGTAGGCAGCCTCCATGTTGACAAAGATAACACATGCACCATATCAAAACTAATAGCATTAGTGAAGTTTCCACCATCAATAATTAATTTGTCTGCCTTGTCTTGAATTTTGTATTGTAACTGGAAAATAGAACAAGGCAACCCCTTTAAATTAGCAATGGTGTAATCACGTTGTTCTTGTTTGTGTTCTCGGTAGCACATACAGGGATTAGCCTTCTTGACGAGATCAAGCGTGTGAAGTGTTGGTGATGTGCCCAAGAGGCAATCATAACAATTCGGGTTGAGGCCTATTGGATATTTGATCCATAAGCAATTATGGTACTAATGGGCCTGCAACCTAAAAGCCCATTAGTACGCCTATAAATATGAGGGGTAGGGTTAGGGGCTAATCATCCCACCACGTGACAGTCCTAGCCGCCACCCCTCGAAGGCCTCACGCCGAGACCTTTGCTGCGCGCGCGGTGCTAGCACACCGGTGCACGGCGTTCCTCTCCGTACATGTGGACTCCGTGGAGGCGCTGTTGTTACTGCTGCACTGATCGGCTACGATGATCATGATCTTCTACCTGCTGCTGTGACGAGGACGAGGAGGAGACAAACAAGATCGTCTACTTCCCCTATCCCGACGTGCATCTACGTTCCGCTGCGCTGCGCGTCTAGTGGTAATGATCCATGACCTCTGTACTCGCATGTTTCCTGGGTGATGCGGTAGAGTTGCTACAGTAGTGTGCCGCCGATTTTCCCACAGTGGTATCAGAGCCAGGTTGCGTAGTTTTTGGTCTGGATCTTGTTAGTAGATGGGATCTACTGCAGACATGTTCATACGATGAATTTTATCGCATGGTTTTTGGGGTTTGAAATTCGTTAGAGTAGATTGTGATCGTATATGACTAAAGGGTCAGTTCATGCTCCTTCTCTGCTTTGTGCACAACCTGTCCCTACTGGCTGGAATCACCATCGGGACTAATCGCGTACATAGCTAACAGATTGAGCCAACAGACCACGGTCATGAGTCGCGATCTACTCATGAATAACCGATCACATTGAAAATTGAGGCATTCCGAATGGCTCAGATTCGGGTTGATTTGATCAATCTGATGAGATTTTTATAGAATTCATAGATGTGATCTATGCAATTCCGTTTGGTGTCTGCTTTAGCGATTACATAATATAGTTTCGCGCTAGAAATCGTTCTACGCTTAACTCGTTTTTGCAGGGAATGATGTGAATGGTATGGCCTTACTGTGATGTGATGATCTGTGTGTAAATTCATGCAGCCTGCGTGTTGCAAATTTAACACAACCGGGTTGAGGTTGTCACATAATTGTATAATGACTTGCGTGTCGACCTATGATGCTTGATCTCTCATGTAATTTATTTGGTAGCTATTAGTTGTATTAGCTTCTTTTATTTTCATGGAGATGTCTTCAAGCATGGTGGAGATGGAGATCACCACAAGAAGGGAGGCATGGCAGCTTAGATCTTGATGGAACCATGGCGATGGAGACCATTATGATTCTAAAGGCCATACTATTCACAATGTGATATGATCATATGCCTGTGATGCTTATTACTATTATATTCATGCTTTTCATATGGTGGATGTTTTGTCATGATAGAATAGATTCCCTCACAAAAGTTGAGCATTTGATGCCATTTACCAATAGTTGCACCTATGATATTTTGATCGTTGTGTGGTAGGTTTGCTAAAGCAAAGTACCATCATCTATCATAATTCATAGGGTGAATGTTGGATCACATGCATAGTGTTGGTTTACTCAACAAAGCCATCAAAACGGTTTTGGGCTTTATGGCATAGAGTTGGGAGCCGGGGCATTGGATGTCACCCAACAAACAAGAGTCATATACAAATATGATTAACAATGGTTGTTTACCTATGTCACTAATTTCCTAGCAGTGAAGCCAAAGCTCACTAGGAATTAGTGAATATGGATCTTGAACCACTATATGTCGGGAAGACGATGATCATATAATGGTGATATCTTTTATTAAACTGTTAAAAGAAGATTGGTACATAACATAGTGCTAAACCTTGCATATTTATTTTCTATTGTAGATAATGTCTGCTAGTAACAATTCCGGTTTCAATTTGCGATCTGTTCTTGAAAAGGAAAGGCTCAATGGAGCTAACTTTATCGATTGGTACCGCAACCTGAGAATCGTTCTTAGGCAAGAGAAAATCGAGTACGTTCTTCTGCAACCTTACCCTGATGACCTCCCAGCTGATGCAACTAATGCAACACGTAGAGCTTATACGAAGCACTGCGATGATGTGATAAATGTAAGCTGCCTCATGCTCGCCACTATGTCCCCTGATCTGCAAAAACAGTATGAGCATACAGATGCTTATTCAATGATTGAGTGACTGCGTGGAATGTTTGAGAATCAATCAAGGGCTGAGAGATACAACATCTCAAAGTCCTTGTTCTCATGCAAGCTGGCGGAGGGTAGCCCGGTCAGCCCTCATGTAATCAAGATGATTGGTTACATTGAAACTTTGGGCAAACTTGGTTCTGAACTCAAGGATGATTTGGCTATTGATGTCGTTCTCCAGTCGCTCCCACCGAGCTACGAGCCATTCATATTGAATTTTCAAATGAATGGCATGGAGAAAACTTTGGGTGAATTGCATGGGATGCTTAAAATAGCCGAAGAAAGCATTAAGAAAAACGCCACTCATGTGATGATGGTACAAAAGGAGAATAAAAAAAGGAAGCGTGTGATGCATCCTAAAGGTAAAGTCAAGGGAAAGGTTCCCGATGAGCCTTCAAGCTCAAAGTCTAAACCAAAGGGCAAATCTGGCCCTTCTCCTAATGATGAATTCTTTCACTATCATGGTAAGGGGCACTGGTCTAGGAACAGCAAGAAGTACTTGGAGGATAAGAAGAAGAAGAGAAGTGAGACTTTTACTTCAGGTATAAATTTTATAGAAATTAACATTGCATTATCTTCTAGTGAATCATGGGTATTTGATACTGGATCGATGATTCACACTTGCAAATTGTTGCAGGGTCTAAGTGAGACTAGATGATTTGCAAAAGGCGAGTTGGATGTTCGTGTCGGCAATGGAGCAAAGGTTGCGGTCATAGTTGTCAGAACCTACCACTTGTGATTACCCTCAGGATTAGTTTTGGAATTGAATAATTGTTATTGCATTCCTACTTTGAGCAAGAACATTATCTCTTCTTCGTGTTTAGAAGAAGTTGATGGTTATGATATTGTAATAAAGAACAAATGTTGTTCTATTTGTTACAATAATATTTTCTATGCTCAATGTCCATTGGTGAATGGATTATATGTTCTTGATCTTGAGGATAAAACTGTTTGTAACATTAATACCAAAAGGGCTCGACAAAATGATCTAAATCCCACTTTTATTTGGCATTGTTGCTTAGGTCATATAAATGAGAAACACATTGAAAAACACCATAAAGATGGATTACTAAGCTCATTTGATTTTGAATCACTTGACGCATGCGAATCTTGTTTGCTTGGGAAGATGACCAAAGCACCCTTCACTGGTCAAAGTGAGAGGGCGACTGACTTGTTGGGACTTATACATACAAATGTATGTGGACCAATGAGTTCAATTGCCAGATGTGGTTTTCAGTACTTCATCACATTTACTGATGACTTTAGTAGATATGGTTATGTCTACCTAATGAGGCACAAGTCTGAATCCTTTGAAAAGTTCAAAGAATTTCAGAATGAAGTACATAATCAATTGGGTGAGACAATTAAACTTCTACGATCTGATCGTGGGGGTGAATATTTGAGTCATGAAATTTATGATCATTTAAACCAATGTGGAATTGTTCCACAGTTAACTCCACCTGGAACGCCTCAATGGAATGTGTCTGAGCGGAGGAACCGAACCTTGTTGGACATGGTTAGGTCGATGATGAGCCAAGCAGATCTTCCACTATCACTTTGGGGTTATGCTCTTGAAACTGCTACGTTTATACTAAACAGAGTCCCAACTAAGTCTGTTGAGAAGACATCATATTAGATGTGGACCGGGAAACGTCCCGGATTGTCTTTCCTGAAAGTTTGGGGGTGTGATGCTTATGTCAAACGTTTGACGTCAGACAAACTCACTCCCAAATTAGACAAATGCTTATTTGTGGGATATCCTAGGGAAACCAAAGGATATTATTTTTATAATAAAACATAGGGTAAAGTGTTTACCGCTTGCAATGGTGTCTTCTTAGAGAAAGAGTTTCTCTCAAAAGGAGTTAGTGGGAGCAAGGTGCATCTTGAAGAAATTCAAGAAATACCTGAAAATTTTTCAGCTTCCACTGATCCTATACAGGATGTACATGATGTTGTGCAACCAGTTGATGAAACACCAGCCCCACGAAGGTCTATGAGGGTACGTCGTGCGACTGAAAAGTTAACACTTCTAACTACGGAGCAGCATGACATGGTATTGTTGGACAATAATGAGCCCGCGACCTATACCGAAGCAATGATGGGACCCGACTCTGAGAAGTGGCTTGGAGCCATGGAATCCGAAATTGAATCCATGCATGAAAATCAAGTTTGGAACTTGGTTGATCCAATCGAAGGTGTGAGACCTATCGATTGTAAATGGATTTTCAAGAAAAAGACCGATATGGATGGAAATGTTCACATCTATAAAGCGTGATTGGTGGCGAAAGGTTTCAAACAAATTCAAGGTGTTGATTATGATGAAACTTTCTCACCCGTCGCAATGCTAAAGTCTGTTCGGATTCTTCTAGCAATTGCTGCATATTTTGATTATGAAATATGGCAGATGGATGTCAAAACAACCTTTCTTAATGGAAGTCTGACTGAGGATGTGTACATGACATAACCTGATGGTTTTTTTGATCCTAAAAATGCTAGTAAAATATGCAAGCTTCAAAAGTCCATTTATGGGTTGAAGCAAGCATCTCAGAGTTGGAATCTACGTTTTGATGAAGTAATCAAAGGGTTTGGTTTCATCAAGAACATAGAAGAACCTTGTATTTACAAGAAGTTAGTGGGAGCGCACATGTATTTCTGGTCCTATATGTAGATGACATATTATTGATCGGAAATGACATTCCAATGTTTGATGATGTCAAATCCTCATTAAGAAAAAGTTTCTCAATGAAGGATTTAGGAGAGGCAGCGTATATTTTGGGCATAAAGATCTATAGAGATAGATCTAAAAGGATAATTGGATTAAGCCAAGATACATATATTGACAAGATATTGAATCGGTTCAATATGCAAGATTCCAAGAAAGGTTTCTTGCCAACGTCACATGGCATTACTCTAAGCAAGAGTCAGTGTCCTTCAACACCTGATGAGCAAAAGAGGATGAGGGCGATTCTTTATGCTTTGGCTATTGGATCCATCATGTATGCCATGCTATGTACACGCCCAGATGTATCTTATACTCTAAGTATCATGAGAAGATATCAATCAGATTATGGTGAGGCTCATTGGATCGTTGTCAAAAACATCCTTAAGTACTTGAGAAGAACTAAGGATGCGTTCTTAGTGTTTGGAGGTGAAGAAGAGCTCGTTGTAAAAGGTTACACCGATGCCAGCTTCCAAACTGATAAGGATGATTCTAGATCGCAATCCGAATTTGTGTTCTGCCTCAATGGAGGGGCAGTGAGCTGGAAAAGTTCCAAGCAAGATACAGTAGCAGATTCAACCACAGATGCGTAGTACATTGCAGCTTCTGAAGCTGCAAAGGAAGCTGTTTGGATCAGAAAATTTGTTTCTGAGATGGGCGTTGTTCCTAGCGCGTCCAGTCCTATGGATCTCTACTGTGACAATAGTGGAGCCATCGCACAGGCAAAGGAGCCTAGATAACACAAACGATCCAAACACATACTACGATGCTATCACCTCATTCGAGAGACCATCGACCGGGGTGATGTGAAGATATGCAAGGTGCACACGGATTTGAATGTTGTAGATCCGTTGACAAAGCCTCTTCCACAATCAAAGCATGAGGCGCACACGAGATCTATGGGTATTAGATACTTACCTCAGTGATCATAGTGTGTAGTGGGAGACTTGTGTCACAGCTATGTTTATGTACTATTAAATAAATTGTTATATGAGTAATCATTATTGACATTGATCATCAAGTATGTGACTTGTTCGTGAAACTCTTTGTTAAAAGTTATGTTACTCTAAATGATCCCTAGTCCATATCATTATATGAGATAATGATTGCATACAGACTAGCACATGTATTAATTGATGATGATGTTTCACGGATCATAGATATGGAGATATCGAATTAATAATGTGAACACATGTTAGTGAACATTGTGTTGGATTGACCCACTCCGAGACACTGCTGGGATTGTTATTTTCATATGTGCCATCGGTTGGTCTTGAGTGATACACCTGCTAGATCCTTAGACCTGAGATCGCCATTGTTTGTCACTATGTGTAGTTGTGTACTTTGAGACTACCAAACGCTACTCCGTAACTGGGTAGTCATAAAAGTAGTCTTCGGGTATATAATGAAACATAGAATGGGATGTGCGCGGATCAAGATGGGATTTGCCCCTCCTTAATAACAGGAGAGATATCTCTGGGCCCCTCGAGATAGTTGGATTTGAAAGTGCATGGTCATGCCAAGGTGATTAAAGGTTAATCACAATGACTAAAAGTTAGTCACGGAATGAATCAACTATTTGATCGAGTGAATGGTCGAGCTATCACAAGGATGGCACGCATCTCACCTTGAGCTTGACTGGTATCGTGAGGCAAAGGGATTAGCATGTTGAATGTATCTAGGTTCGGTCGATATGATCTTTATGTACATTCGTGAGTCAGTATGTCCTGCTAGGTACCTCTACTGACTCGTGGTTGGAAATAGTTTCCATTCACAACCGACTGCACATGAACCTAACGGGTCACACACTTAAGGAGTTGGAATATCGAAAATCTTGGCTAGATGATTGTCTCTAGTGCATGTGGGAGATTGTTGGTGATTTGCCCAAGAGGCAATCATAATAATTCGGGTTGAGGCCTATTGGATATTTGATCCATAAGCAATTAGGATACTAATGGGCCTACGACCTAAAAGCCCATTAGTACGCCTATAAATATGAGGGGTAGGGTTAGGGGCTAATCATCCCACCACGTGACAGCCCTAGCCGCCACCCCTCGAAGGCCTCACGCCGAGACCCTTGCCGCGTGCGCGGTGCTAGCACACCGGTGCACGGCGTTCCTCTCCGTACGTGTGGACTCCGTGGAGGCGCTGCTGCTACAGCTGCGCTGATCGGCTACGACGATCGTGATCGTATACCTGCTGTTGTGACGAGGAGGAGGAGGAGACACACGAGATCGTCTACTTCCCCTATCCCGACGCGCATCTACATTCCGCCGTGCTGCGCATCTAGTGGTAACGATCCATGACCTCTGTACTCGCATGTTTCCTCGGTGATGCGGTAGAGTTGCTAGAGTAGCGTACCACCGATTTCCCACAGTGAAGTATGGTTGATAACCAATGGAGCAGTGGTGTAGTGGCTTCAGAGGTATTCGGATCTGCTCGAGTGTCTCGGAACATCAACGTCGAGATCTCCACTTCAATCGACCTACCTTTTGGAAGATCGGGCCTAAACCTCTATCAATTGAGCATCCTTCAACACCTTTCAAGACGTGCAATGGTCAAAATTGACATAACCAAGATCGCATTGCAAATTCAACCACCACTGAAAAACACATTCTCAAAAGGTTCACTTTGCCAAATTTACTAGTTGGTTTGGTCGCAATTCATCCCACCAATGGAAACTTTATATAGCATCCTCCCAATCATATAGTCGGATGGAGAAGATCTTATATAGAGCATCGATACATAACATATGGACCAAAATTGTGAGAAACCATAACCACAAAATAGAATAAAGTACCTTGAGCAACATAGCAAACTGATACCAAATGATAAGAACACGAGGACGTGTTTGTACCTTGTCCCGATCTTTCACAGCACACAGGTCACAACCCTCTGAATGCTCAGATCAAATCTTATTGAAAATATAATGTGAGGTTCTATAGAGTGGCGATTATCAGATTTGGAATTGTGTTTGAATTTTGCATACCAAATCCTGATGTCAGGTTCACCACTGGTGCTTCCAAGACGTACAGACCAAAGATGAGATTCCAGCAGATAGAACCAACGTAAGCACCTAGGAAGTAGATCCCAGCGGATAGTCAAATACTCGCTCAGTCTCAAAAAGCTTGTCGCTTTGTAGTTTGTTTTTAAACTACAAAGCAACAAACTTTTGGGATAGAGGGAGTAATTGAGAATATGGCCACACACTACTACAAAAAGCATTTCTACAGGCGCCTCAAATTTTAAAACACAGGCTGTCCTTAAAAATATGCGACTATGATGACGAATGATATAATAACCGCCTGTGATGACAGAACAACACAGACGGATTTTAAAGAACAACCGTCTGGGTAAATACATGATCTTCATAGACGGTTCTTAATTAAGAGCCGTCTGTAAAACAATGAACTTCATAGACGGATTTTAAGAAACAACCGCCTGGGTAAATACATGATCTCCATAGACGGTTCTTAATTAAGAACCGTCTGTAATGCAATGAACTTCACAGATGGATTTTAAAAAACAACCGTCTGGGTAAATACATGATCTTCATTGGCGATTCTTAATTAAGAACCGTCTATAATGCAATAAACTTCATAGACGGATTTTAAATAACAACCGCCTGGGTAAATACATGATCTTCGTTGACGGTTCATAATTAATAACCGCCTGTAATGCAGTGAACTTCATAGACGATTCTTGGTTAACACGGTCTGAGAAGATCATGTATTTTCAGTGGCGGTCATTGTTTAAGAACCGTATGTAGTTGTTCAATTATCACAATTTCATTAAAATTACAGGGATGTAGTTGTTGCAATTATCACAACCGTATGTAGTCGTTGTAGGGAAAATTGTATCAGGAAAAAAACACAGATGAGCGGATACTAGTACAGTAATGCATTATAGGAAATGCTCGATCACCAGTTCGGTTGGCTTAATTGTGATAATACACCATTAGAGGATTTACAATTGTTCAAAGATAATTTCTTCACACTGAACAAAAATCATGCTACATTCATTGTAGATCGACGATGAAGCTCCCATCGATCAATCTAAATTGTACCATCCTGCTTGCTCCTGAACACGTCTCTTATATTCTGCTGGATCCTGAAAATATTGACATTATTTAAATTAGCAAATGTCAAAGGAGGAATGAATAACCTACATTGGTCACTAAGTCAAAGTGTCATCTAACCTTGATAAGTAGATTATAGCAATCATTTTCAACATCAGGCACATTTGGCTGATGCAGCAAACGCTGAACTTCAAGTAGTATAGTTTTGATTGTAAAAGCACTGCACCACCCCTATGAAATATAATTTAAGCAATATAAGAAACCAGTTCAAATAAGTTCGACAACAATTATAAGTAATAATTACATGAACAAAATAGGTCTATCTTACAGTCTCTTGATCAAGAATCCCGATGCAGAGTGCTCCCGAACGATGGACATTTGGGTGGAAGAACCCAATTGGAAAGGCGCATCTTGGAGGCACCAAGGGATAGTCCTCAGAGAAGGAGATTGTCAGGGTGTAGTAACCATCTTCCCATTCAGTCTGCAAAAGAAATTTATTAATAGGAGGACGATGGTTAAACTCATATTGTGCTTGTTCTTCATGACTTACCCCTTCTTTACCGGGGACGATGCACTGCCACTTCAATAAATCTCCCGATTCAGGCTTCGCAGAGAAACCCTACGCGGAGAAATTGAAAATACCAAAAACAAACAAGACGGAAAAACAAACTACAGTTAAGTTCATCAGTCCATTACAGATACATATGTATATACAACCATGCGACCAGTGTGCCATATGTACATACATGGGGATGGTTCTTGTGTCACGCCAAGCGCTCCTCCTTCAATCGGCTACACGCCCGAGACATCATTATCTGAAATACCAAACTTCCAAACTTCCAAATTATTGAGTCCAAGCGCATATGTACACAAATGCAAAAGGACACAATCCATATACCAACATTGTTCTAAGTTGATTTCAGAAGATACAAATATATACAATATATATCATCTCGCATTGCTATATACATTTTTTCCAGCATTGACATCTTCTCGCATATAGGGTTTCAAATTCTTTTTAATGCTTCTCTCTGCGCGCTTGATGTTTTCTGGTTCGGTGAAAAGGTACATCTCTTCATACTGATTATATTCCTCTTTATTATCTCCCACATTCTCAACCCCAACAATATTTTGCTTTCCAGAAACAACTACGTGCAACTTCTCAGTTTTTGGATCTTGAACATAAAAAACTTGTGCAACATTATCGGCGAGAACCCACAGGTCATCTTTGTAACCCTCTTTATTCAAGTCTACCAGTGTCAGCCCGTAATTGTACACTTTCAAACCATCAGGTTGTTTGACCCATTGGCACTTAAATACGGGCATTACCATTCTTTCGCCATAATCGAGTTCCCATATTTCCTCTATGAACCCGAAGTATGTGGTCTTCTGCCCTTGTGAATCATAAGCCTCAATACGAACACCACTATTTTGTGCAACACTCTTACTGTCTTTTTCTTTAGTGTAAAATGTGTAACCATTGATGCCATATGCTTGCCATGATGTTACCAAAGCAGATGGGCCAGAAGCTAACTTCTTCATTGTTGCCTCTTCTATAGTGTTTCTGTATGATATATTTTATTCCATTAATGAAACATCTTCTGTGCTCTTTCATGATCCAGTCCTCTGTGCGGTCTTGGTTTTTATCACGAAGCTCAATTTGGTGTTCCTCGATGTACGGCTCAGCTATTGCGATCTGTTGTAGTACACCAAAATGTGCACGGTGTACATTCTTGTAATCTTGAACAATAAAAGTTTTCTTACCCACTTTGCTTCTCCCACGTAGTCTACCCTCATGTACCGGTATAGGCACACCTATCGATTTTCCATCTTTGATGTAATCAGCGCAACCCTCAATCACTTCTTCAGTGGTGTATCCTTCCATAATTGAACCCTCTGGGTGAGCACGGTTCCGCACATAACCTTCTAATACTCCTAAATATCTCTCCAACGAAAACATATGATGTAAATATAGTGGCCCCAATGCTTTTATCTGATCAACAAGATGTATGATTAGGTGTACTTGCATATCAAAAAAGGATGGTGGGAAACACATCTCAAGCTTGCACATTGTCTCGACGATGTATGTTTTCAGATAGTCTAAATCTTCACGTGCTATCACCTTTTGCGATACTGCATTGAAGAAGTAACACAAACGTGTGATGACAACTTTTATATGCTCAGGTTTGATTACTCTTATTGCAATGGCAAGGAAAACTGTCATCATCATGTGACAGTCGTGAGAATTATAACCGAATAAAGACAAGTCTTTCATCGAGACTAGTTTGCAGATATTGGATGAGAAACTTGTGGGCACTTTGATCCCACGCAAGCATTCGCAAATTTCTTTTTTCTCTTCTAGCGTCAAGTTGTAGCTGGCTGGGGGAAGGTAATGCTTCCCATTCGCCTTTTCTACTGGATGAAGCTCTGGTCTCAAATCAAGATTTACTAGGTCCATACGTGAATTTTATCCGTCCTTTGTTTTCCTCGGCATGTCCAGCAAGGTCCCAATGATGCTGTCAAATACATTCTTTGTGACGTGCATCAAATCAATACTATGGCAAAATTCCAGATTCTTCCAATACGGAAGATACTTGAAAAAAATTGATTGTTTCTTGAAAGCCATGTCAGTTGTATCATCCGAAGATGTACTTTTCTTTCTCTTAATTCCTTTACTATTTTTTCCCTTACCGAAAGCAATACGAATGTTCTTGACCATTTCAAACACAAGTTTTCCACTGTAAGGTTTCGGTGCAGTATCTTTTTCGATTTTGTTATCAAATTGTTCTTTCATCTTCCTATACTTGTGTGTATCTGTCAAGAACCGTCGATGTCTCATGTACACCATCTTTTTGGATGAAGTGAGGTATGGAAATCCAGTTCTATCCACGCACCTAACGTAACCTTTCTTCCCTTTCATTTGTCCCGATAATGTAAACAGTCCGGGATAATCATGCACGGTAGTGAATATCATTGCTCTTAGCGTGAAATACTCCCGCTTGTACTCATCCCATGTACGTACCCCTTCATTCCACAATTTCTCCATATCTTCCATTAAAGGTTCCAAGAACACATCAATTTTGATGCCGGGTTGTTTCGGACCTTGGATAAGAACAGATAATAAGATATATTTCCTTTTGTGACACAACCACGTCGGTAGGTTGTACATAGTTAAGACCACGGGCCATGTGCTGTGTATGCTCTTTTTTTCACCAAACGGATTCATTCCATCTGTACCCAAGGCAAACCTCACATTTCTGATTTCCTTCGCAAATTCTGGATACTGAATATCAAAATTTTTCCACTGCGTTGCATCACCAGGGTGTCGTATATGTTTTCCATTCTTCTTGCGTTGCTCGGAATGCCAACGCATAAGTTCAGCCTCCCTAGGGTTTGAGAACAAACGCTTCAAGCGATCAATTACCGGAAGGTACCACATCACCAATGCAGGAGTTTTTCTCTTATTCTTCCCGTCTACATCGCCAGAAGTATCGTCATCGTCACCTTCAGGACCAATAATAAACTTCTTATTCTTCTGAGTCTTTTTCATGTTGGTAAAATACTGGTGATTGTAGTCCTTCTTGTATCTACTGACACCACAAATGGGGCATCTAGTTGCGATCTCATGCTCTTTGCGATACAGAATACAATGGTTCACACAAGCGTGTATTTTTGTCACACCTAGTGCCATCGGACAAAGAAGTTTCTTCGCTTTATAAGTGCTTCTGGGCAGTTTATTTGGATTTGGAAGAATTTCTGCCAGAAGATTCAAAAGATCAGAGAAACTACAATCGGACCATCCGTGCGTAGCTTTCAACTTTAGTAGTTCTAAGACTGCACGCAATTTAGTAAACTCTTTATCACAACCGTTTGATTCACCATATAAAAGCTCTGTCGCCGCATTCTGCAATGTCTCCATTTTACTTAAACCTTTGCTTGCTCCCATAGAAGTCAGTACATATGGTTCAATGTGATGCAACATCTCCTCACAATCGAACTCATCATCATCATCATCATCATCATCACCAGCTTGATTGTCACTACCATCATCGATATGAACATTATCATCATCTGATCCTCTCTCATCATCTTTATCCACATCATGTGTATCTAACTCACCATGCTCTGTGCATATTGTGTAGTTATTTTTGAAACCTCTTTTCATCAAATGAGATTGGATTACTATAGTATCCGTCCAAGCAATCTTATTTTCTCAGTCGATACATGGACATAATATGTCATCTATCTTTTGCAACTTCGCATGTCTCTTGGATGCTTCAATAAAATTTGCAACATTATGAATGTACATAGGATCGGGTCTTGGCATGTTATACATCCACGCTCGATGGTCCATGTTTCAATAATAGAATTTTTGTCAGATTTACAAAATTTGGCCACAAATATTCTCTAAAGGTCTTCTATAAAATGAATTTACAGATGTCGGTACCCTAGAAACCGTACACCCCTTGAAGTTATAAAGATCTCAAAGGAAAGTCATCTACTTGATTTGAAGACCTTCGGAGGCCCACATGTCAGATATAACCGGACCCGCTTCTCCAACATGGTTAATCCCAGGGTCGCCACGTGTACTATCAAACCGGAGCTACCGCCCACAAGGGGGAAGCTCCGGGCCATGTACCGAAATGGCACCTCCAGACTTAACCCCAGACCGAGAGAAGCTCCGGACCTGACATGTGTCAGGTAGCTCCGGAGCTACCTGTTTCCCACAGTATGCTCCAGAGCTACCACGTGTCCAATCATCGGATCTTCAGCCTCTAACCTCCGGAAGACTCCACAACGGCTCCAGATCTTCGAAGGGGAATCAAGGACTTCAAGACCCGATTAAGTGTCATTAATACCATGTTAATGACACACGGTCAGATGACCTTAATTACCAGTAACGGTGTTGTCAAAGCCCATTACCCGATCATTAAGGGCAATTAAACTTGTTGAATGAATATCAATACTAGTAACCGCTGGGGCCACATGTCGGGCCAGGCTAACTTGTAACGGCCTGCCCTTGTACTATAAAAGGACAGGCCGACGACAGGTTCAGGGGAGGCTAGACACACGCGCCATAGACGCTCAACATAAGCTCATACAGCTAATACAACACCAACACACCCGTGGAGTAGGGTATTACGCTCAGGTGGCCCGAACCACGTAAACTCTTGTGTCTCCTGCGTCATTTACTATTCACCTTCCTGAATCTCCACGCGCCCACACCGAACATCAAACTCCTCTAACACTTTAGTAGTGTCGGGAGATCTGCCGGTTCCAAACCACCGACAGTTGGCGCGCCAGGTAGGGGCGCCTGAGATTTTGAGAATGGTGAACTCAGCTGCTGGATCATCCAACGGTCAACCTACTGCTCAGGATGTTGGGGGCAATCCCTTTAATACGCAGCCACCAGCAGGAGCCTCAGCACTAGCAGGAGTCACACTCCCACCACCACCGTCTCCACCAGCAAATCAAGCTGGGCAACGTGATGGTGCGCCGACGTCAATCACTGCGTCGACAAATCATGACAACCCAGAACACGCGCTCCATGCAGCGCGTGCTCTTCTCCAACGCCCACCACCTCCGGATGCATCCCGGGATGCACTGGAACAGTGGAGGGCCGATGTGGAGCATTTGGTTGCAGCAGCAGCCGAACGCCTCAGCAACCAGGGTCCTCCTCCTTCAGGACGAGCCCCGTCGCAGCGGCGGACTTTGTCTAGTAGACTTGGTCCGCACGTTTCCAATAGCAGGAGACGTGTTGCATCACAACAAGTGACGTCATTGCCCTCCGGGGCACGACGCACTCACACGGTATCTAGGCTATCAACTCATGACCTCCGGGCGGAGCTTGATCGTCGATACCGCCAACAATACGGCCGAGTCCATATTGAGCATGCTCGTGAAAGACGGGAAGCTCAGGACCTTTCTGCTCCTGAAGGAGTAGGAGGAGGCTGTTCAGCTCTGGCCATACATCTGCGTATGGTCAGGTGGCCATAGAAGTTCCGGCCTCACTTGCCGGAAAAATTCGACGGGACTGTAAATCCCGCCGAATTTCTTCAGATCTACTCCACTGCAATCTTGGCAGCTGGAGGAAACGAGGCCGTGATGGCCAATTATTTTCCAGTGGCCTTAACTGGGACCGCCAGGTCCTGGTTTATGAGCCTTCCACCCAACTCTATCAACAGTTGGGAGGAGCTATGCCGGCAGTTCACCGCCAACTTCGGGAGTTCATACACCCGACCAGGCACTGAACTGGACCTTTTTGCAGTCGTGCAAAAGGGGGAGGGGGGAATCCCTGCGATCATTCATTCAGAGGTTCTCTCAGGTACGAAACACTATCCCTTCTATCTCTAGCGCCTCTGTCATTGTGGCATTCAGACAGGTTGTACGGGACAAGAAGATGCTAGAGAAACTGGCGATCAAGGAGATCACCAGCGTCACAGAACTCTTCAGCTTGGCAGACAAATGTGCCAGAGCTGCAGAGGGCCGTGAAATGCACTCCAAACCAACCCCGGAGGGTCACAAGAATTCCTCCAAAGAAGAATCCGCTACCTCCGGGAACGGCAAGAAGAAGAAAAAGACCAACGGCAAGAAGAAGCCGTCGGCCGATACATCCAATGTTGCAGCTGTTGCAGCTCCGGGTGGCCGGGGGCCACTCCCCAAAAAGCGACCTCGACCGTCTTCTGAAGATGGTAGCAAGCCCAAGGTGTGGTTCCCAATTCACAAAACGGGCAGCCACAGTTTGGAAGACTGCCGGGAGGTCCAAAACCTTGTCGAGCGCTACAACAAGCGTCGGGAAGAATCTCCTTTCCGACAGAGGGAAGGAAAGCAAGAAGTCGACGAAGCTCCAGCTAAAGAGGAGTTAGGATTTCAGGATCCCAAAAAGGTCCTGAAGGCCGTTTACACCTCCGTCGACGATGATTCTGACATCTCTAACAACGAGCGTCGGAAGACCATGAACACCATTTTTGGTGGATCATGGGACATCACCTCCCGCCGCGTCATCAAGACTATGCGTCGGGATATGGCTGCTGTAGCTCCTACAGTCAGGTCGGAACCTCATCGGAAGTGGATGGACATAGCCATCACTTTTGATGCTTCGGACTGCCCTCGGGGCATGGTTGGAGCAGGTCAATTACCTTTGATGGTATCTCCTACCATCAACAACATCCAGCTCCACCATGTCATGGTAGACGGAGGTTCAGGGCTTAACCTCATAAGCTTCGAAGCTTTTACTAAGCTTCAACTCCAACCTTCGGATCTCCACCCCTCTCGACCTTTCTCTGGAGTAGGTCCGGGGGCCATTACCCCACTCGGAGCCATTACTCTCCCCGTTACCTTCAGGACACGGGAGAAGTACCGCACCGAGAAGTTGGTCTTTGACGTCGCTCAGATCAACTTACCCTTCAATGCCATCTTGGGTAGGCCTGCCCTGTACAAATTAATCGCAGC
The DNA here is from genome assembly GCA_036927565.1 of Tuctoria greenei. Taxonomy (NCBI): domain Eukaryota; kingdom Viridiplantae; phylum Streptophyta; class Magnoliopsida; order Poales; family Poaceae; genus Tuctoria; species Tuctoria greenei. Next base: position 178,098,285 of record JAYESD010000006.1, read on the forward strand.
TGCTCATTATGGTTATCTGGTGTTGAAGATGCCAACGCCAGTAGGCGTTCTCCGGATCCGCGGAGATCGTACTGCCGGAGTAACTGCTCTGGAAGAACTCCATGCACTCACCACGGCACAAAAGGAGGACTCCAGGCAGGAGCAAGCTCCAAAACCCCCGAGCATTCGTCAACGAGGCTCGACTTCTGCACCTCGTGTGCAGCCAAGCAGCGACACCAACATTCCCGTCAAAGTCGTCCAAATTGGTTCCGATGCCGCTCAGACCACTCGTATATCGGGGGGATTGAATGACAAATAGGAACTCGCGCTCATCACTTTCCTCCGGGCTAACGTCGACGTGTTTGCTTGGCAAGCATCACAAATGCCTGGGATCCCCAGGGAAGTGATTGAGCACAATCTGAAGATCTACCCCGACGCCCGTCCAGTGCATCAGAAGCCTCGGAAGCAGTCCGTAGAGCGACAGAACTTCATCCGACAAGAAGTGAAGAAGTTACTCGAAGCTGGATTTATCCGAGAAGTCTTCCATCCAAAATGGCTGGCAAACCCAGTCGTTGTGCCCAAGGCCGACGGGAAGCTTCGGATGTGCATCGACTACACCACACTAAATAAGGCATGTCCAAAAGATCCATTCCCACTACCTAGAATAGATCAGATAGTGGATTCCACCTCCGGGTGTGAATTACAGTGTTTCCTAGACGCATATTCCGGGTATCATCAATTCATGATGTCTAGGGAAGATGAAGAGCATACCTCATTCATCACAGTAGATGGATTGTACTGTTATATAGCCATGCCCTTTGGTCTCAAGAATGCAGCTTCAACTTTTGTACGAGCTATGTACAAAACTTTTGAAGAACTCATTGGAGACATAGTGGAAGTGTACGTCGATGATATCGTGTTCAAGGTCAGGGACAAGGAGTCACTCCTTGACACCTTGCAAGCTGTCTTCGACAAGCTGCGGGCCACCCGCACAAAGCTAAACCCAGACAAGTGTGTCTTCGAGGTTAGCTCCGGAAAACTTCTCGGTTTCCTGGTAAGTCACCGGGGCATAGAAGCTAATCCGGCGAAGATTAAGGCCATTGAAGACATGCGGCCACCAACTCGCATCAAAGACGTCCAAAAGTTGACTGGATGTCTAGCAGCCCTCAGCCGGTTCATTTCAAGACTGGCGGAACGGGCAATCCCCTTCTTCAAGTTATTGAGGAAGTCCGGACCATTCCAATGGTCCGAAGAAGCAGAGAAGGCATTCCAGGAGCTGAAACAGTTCCTCACCACCCTACTAATTCTGGTAGCTCCGAACCCTGGTGAGCCTTTGTTGCTTTACATTTCAGCAACTGACGAAGTCATCAGTATGGTTCTGGCTGCGGAGAGACCAGAGCTACCTCATACTCAGGAATCCAGACCCCTTCGGGAGGGTCCGGAGGTACCTGAAAGCGGGTCTGGGTCCCAGCTCCTAGACTCGAATCCACAAGAAATCACTTCAGGAGACCCAGACCCCTCCGGGAGGGTCCAGCTCGCTTATGAAGAAGCCCCAGGTTCCTCCAGCTAGGACCCGGAGGTCCCCGAAGAAAATCCGGATTCCTCCAAGAGGATCCGGGTCAGTGAAGAGGAAGCTCCGGACCCCTCCGGGAGGGTCCGGACCATTTAGCGCCCAGTGTACTTCATTAGTGAAGTACTACATGATGCCAAGACTCGATACCTAGAGGTGCATAAGCTGCTCTATGCAGTTCCTATTGCCTCCAGGAAGCTTCGCCATTACTTCCAAGCTCACAAAGTCTCAGTGGTGACCTCTTACCCACTTTGAGCAATCTTGCATAATCCTAATTCAACTGGGAATATTGCAAAGTGGGCAGCGGAATTGGCTGAATTTGATCTTGAATTTATTTCAAGGCAAGCAGTCATGAGTCAAGCATTGGCAGATTTTGTGGCAGAATGGACTCCCTCTCCATCAAACCCTGGGGGCCCCAGTGAGCAGAAGACGGAGCATCAAGCTCCAACCTTCACCGAGCCTCACTGGACCCTCTACTTCGATGGCTCCATGCAGAAGCAGGGGGCCGGAGCAGGAATCCTTCTCCTTGCACCGACCGGGGAGAAGGTGAAATACATGGTACACCTTGACTTTAAGGCGACCAACAACATGGCAGAGTACAAAGCGCTCATCTACGGACTAAAGGTGGCACTGTCATATGGTGTCAAGCAACTGCTGGTCAAGGGAGATTCGCAGCTCATCATTAAGCAGGTAAAGGGTGAATGTTCCTTCAATAATATCCAGCTAGCTGCTTACCTCCTTGAAGTCCAGAGGCTTCAGAAGGACTTTGAAGTCCTAGATCTCCACCATGTTCAGCGTGCCCATAACGCTGAAGCTGACGAACTCTCGACGAAAGCGTCAACCGGAGCTCCGGCTCCAGATGGAATTTTTGTCCGGAGGTTGTCAAAGCCAACAGCTCAACCTGCCGAACTGAGCAAAGGGGGCGAGATCAACATCCCGAAGCTGACGGTCCCGATGGCCCTGTTACCATGGCAGCCATCAAGGGTCGTAGGTGCTGCCGGGAGCTCCGAGCAACCCAGCACGTAAGACTCAAAAGTTCAAGCTAGTTCCGATGCATGGATCTCGGAGATCCGGAGCTACTTGAAAGACAACATCCTTCCTGACGATGATGTATCCGCTGACCGGGTAGTCAGATTGGCTAAAAGATACACGCTGGTAGAAGGGGATCTCTACCGGCGCGGTGCCAACGGCATCCTAATGCGGTGCATCACAAGGGAAGAAGGCTGCGAGCTCCTCGCAGAAATCCATGGAGGCGAGTGTGGGAACCACGCGTCTTCCCGCACGCTGGTTGGTAAAGCCTTTCGTCATGGCTTCTACTAGCCTACAGCACTCCAGGATGCAACTGAGCTGGTGAAGAAATGTGAAGCATGTAAATTCCATGCAAAGCAAATTCACACACTAGCTCAGCCCCTACAAATGATACCTCCTACATGGCCCTTCGCTGTGTGGGGGATGGACATCTTGGGACCCTTCCCAAGAGCCGTCGGAGGTTACAAGTTCCTGTACGTCGCCATTGATAAGTTCACCAAGTGGCCGGAAGCAACTCCAGTTGTGACAATCAACAAGCAATCTGCTATCAACTTTTTGCAGTCCATTGTATGCAGATATGGAGTCCCAAACAAAATCATCACTGATAATGGGACCCAATTCACAAGCTCTGCATTCCAAGGATATTGCGAAGACCTCGGCATACAAGTTTGCTACGCCTCCGTAGCTCACCCAGCAAGCAATGGCCAAGCCGATAGAGCAAATGCTGAAATCCTTAAAGGACTCAAGACGCACACATATGAGCGCTTAAAAAAACATGGAGCTAACTGGATTGAAGAGCTTCCGCCTACTTTATGGGCCAACAGGACATCTCCAAATCGGTCAACTGGAGAGACACTCTTCTTTCTGGTGTATGGAGCTGAAGCAATCCTTCCTCCGGAAATCACCTTGGGTTCACTCCGGGTCCGGACCTTCGACGAAGCCGCGCAGGACCAGCTCCGGCGTGAGGACCTAGACCTCCATGAGGACGGAAGGTGCCAAGCAGCTGTTCAGAATGCCCGATATCGCCAAGCCCTACGGCGTTATCATCAGCGGCATGTACACAACCGACAGCTCGAGGAAGGTGATCTAGTGCTACGGAGAATACAATCCAGAGAAGGGTTAAATAAACTCTCCCCCGGCTGGGAGGGACCCTTCCGAGTGATTAAAGTATCCCGACCCGGAAGCGTCCGCTTGGCTACCGAGGATGGGACACCTCTCCCAAATCCTTGGAACATCGAGCACCTCCGTAAGTTCTACACTTAATACCACGAAGGTGAGTCTTGAGTAACTTGAGATGTATGTTATAGAGTCATTGTACAGAGTCGGGTAGTTCCTCACGGAGAGCAACTGGACCTTTCCCAAAAGGTCCGCAAAGTTCATGCAACACTTGTCACAGTCTCAGGACTAAAAGTGTGGCTAGCTACCCTGGGTCAAACGAGAAATGAAACACGCTTAGCCTGGTTCCGTACCCTAAGAGTGTACTTGTTTCTCCTGTACCTCGGACCTATAATGAAAGACATCTTCATGTGAAACAGACTCCACGTGCATTTATTTTGTACAGGCTCAACATTTTTTATTTTTCTCTTTCTTGTCTATAACAAAGACGTGCAATTCTTAAGAAATTTTAGTTCGACCGGTTTATATACGATACGAGTTGTATTGTCAATTCTTTTGGGTTCAAATATTGTTCCTGGACAACTCGCCTGTAAGCCGCCAAGCCAATCTAGGGCTGGAGTGTGCTATCGACTTAGCCTGGTCAAGCACCCTAAGTACGCCACTCTACCTACACCCCGGCAGGCCAAAGTAAGGCGAGTCCAAATACAATTGAATCCGGAAGAAAAGGCAACGCATTCAATTGTGTTTAGAATCGTGTTTGACCTAAAACTTTCTTGAGAATCGTAAGCCGCGATGAAGTTATAGGCAAGAAACGAATTTTACTATTTTTCTTGACTTCAGTGTGCAGGAAAAATAAAATACACGTTGATGGAGAAAAGCCGGAGCTAACAAAGCTCCGACTCCCCTAGGTGGCTTGTAATCGATGTTATGCATTGAAAATGAGCATCACCGGAGTAATCAAGCTCTGGTAAAGCTAAGGGGACCGGCCGTCGACGCTGAATAAAAGATGGTGAGAAGACCCCGCAAACGGAGTCTGCTGCCAACAAACTAAGTGTTGGCAAAGGTCACTGCCGGAGCTACTAAGCTCCGACACCCCGGAGGACTAACTGTCGATGCCCTACGCATTGATAGGGACTATCACCGGAGCTACTAAGCTCCGACGGTAGTCAGTTTGACCACAGGGGGCCTTCACCATCAAAGACTTCGGACCTACGCTCTACAAGTTCAAAGAAAATGAGTCTTCAACAAAACATAATATCCTCTTGGTACATGTTCACAATCAAATTGTGTACATCTACCAGGGGGCCAAGTAAAGACAAAAGTGTTGAAGACAAAAAGTGAAATTCACAAAAATTTGGGGATTTCATTCATCTGGAGATAAGGGATTACAAAATTGAGGAAGAAGAAGAGAGGATACAAGTGGGAACTACGGAGATGGTCCTAGACCCTATGGAAGAATTGAGGGAATTTCTGGGCAACCTCCGACACGTTGGCTCGGGCAGCTTCCCCTTCTCCTTCGACGGGACCTTCAAGCACCGGGTCCAGAGGAAATTGGGAGTTCCGGCTGGTGTAGCACGTCAGCACATACTCTGCGACGTTCTTCGCCAGGGATTGCCCCTCAACCTCCAATTGGTCCGCGATGACATCGCCCACCTTGGAGAGCTTGCTACCTGCCGAGCTCAATGCCTGCAGCGCTAGGTCTGGCTCTGGCTCCGGATCATCCGGGCGCACGGGACTGAAGCCCATTGGTGTCAGCGCGTCGTTGGCCTTGCCCAGGAACTCCCAAATTTGTAGGGAGTCCGCAGTCCTCAAGCCTTTCAATTCTTCCAAAGATCTTCTGGCCGCCACCAGTTCGGAATTCTCACGGGCGAGGCGCTCAACTTCTTTGGCGTTTTGCTGAATCTTCTCAGCAACCCGCTTCTCGAGTTTTCTGAGCTCCTCCTCCCGGAGGTGGATCTTGTTCCGGCGGTCGACCAGGTCCTTCTCCCTGCCCCTCACTTTCTTTTCCCTGGCAACGAGGGCACACTCCCGTTCATGGAGCTCCTGCCCTCGCAACCAGGCCTTCTTCTCCTCCTCTACGTAGCGCTCTTCCAATTTCTTGGCGCGCTCCTCAAGGCCCTTGTCAGCCAGAGCCACCTTCTCGGAGAGCTCCTCCTCCCTCCTCAGGACGTCATCCCGCAGCTCTAGGAGTTTCTGCTCTTCATCTTCGAGCCGTTTCTCCCTCTCTTCAAGTGCCTCTCGGCGCTTGATGAGTGTAGTGTTAATGGCCTCAAGCCTTTCGTGGCATTCATCGGCCGCACTATTGGTTGCTTTGGCCTGAACGTAGATCTACCAGGATTGAGCGTCGAGGGCGCGAGTCAAACTATCCCTGTCATCCAATAATTTACCCCTATACTCCAGGCGGATCTTCTCCCGCTTGATCCACTCTTTGTCATCCGCTAGCCTCGACTGCGCCAGCTTGGTCTCGAAGTAGAGCCGGTTACGCCACCGCCTAAGGGTTTGGCGCTCCTCTTCAAGAGCCTTGCTATCGTGGAAGAAGGCCAGTTGGACTTGACGCAGACTGGAACATGCGTTGTCAATAGACAGTGACAACGGGATAGGTTCCGGACCTGCTGGGGTCTCCTCCGCTGGTTCCAGCGGGTTTTCAGATACAAAAATTGGGTCCCACTCCACAAGAGTGGCCCCCTGTGTCTCCATGGTGCTAGGGCCGTCCTCCGGGATGGCCTCAGTCGCCATCGAGGAGGGCCCCGCCGTCAGGTCTTCGTTCACCCCCTCAGGCAGGGGGCCAGCGACTTCGCTTCGGCACTCCGGCTCGGCTGCAGGTACCTCCGACGTCGTCACTTCCGGAGTAGGAGCCGCTACTGGCTCCGATCTGGGCACCTCCTCCGATGGGGGCTCAGGCTTCGACACCTCTCCAACAACTGGCTCGGGAGCCGGAAGATCTTCAACATCGACTGGCTCAGCGGCCGGTGCTTCGGAGGTATCCGGCCCAACTGCCAGAACTTCCTCAGCTTTCGGCGCGCATGCCGGGACTTCAATCACCTCCGGCTCGACCGCCGGAGATTTGACACTTTTCGGCTCCAGGGCCGGAATCACAACTTCTTTCGGCTCAACGGCCGGAGCTTCCATCATCTCAGCACCAGGACCCGGAGCTTCAACCTTCGGGACAGGTGCCGCTGGCGCATCTTCACTCCCGTGGTCCAGCGCTACCACGGGAGCCTCTCGGGATGAGTCGAGGTCCATGACCACGACAGCCGGCGCCGAAGCTGTCGCAGCTTCAGCCACCACTTGGGGCGGCACCGGGACAGGAGCAGAAGCTTCCACCCTCACGGCTTCAGCCGCTGTGGCTGAGGGTGGAGCCTCACACCCCTTCTTGGAGACGGTCGAGGTCGCTTCTCGGGGCGTGGCCCTCGGCCACCCAGAGTTGCAACAACTGCAACATTGGATGCACCGGCCGACGGCTTCTTCTTGCCGTTGGTCTTTTTCTTCTTCTTGCCACTCTCGGAGGTAGTGGCTTCTCCTTTGGAGGATTTCTTGTGATCCTCCGGAGTTGGTTTGGAGTGCATTTCACGGACCTCCGCAGCTCTGGCACATTTGTCAGCCAAGCTGAAGAGTTCTGTGACACTGGTAATCTCCTTGATCGCCATTTTCTCTAGCATCTTCTTATCCCGCACTCCCTGTCTAAATGCCACGATGACAGAGGCACTAGAGATAGAAGGGATAGTGTTTCTTACCTGAGAGAATCTTTGGATGAATGATCACAGGGACTCTCCTCCTTTTTGCACAACTGCAAAAAGGTCCAGTTCGGTGCGTGGTCGGGTGTAAGAACTCTCGAAGTTGGTGGTGAACTGCTGGCACAACTCCTCCCAACTGCTAATGGAGTTGGTTGGAAGGCTCATAAACCAGGACCTGGCGGTCCCAATTAAAGCCACTGGGAAATAATTGGCCATTACGGCCTCATTTCCTCCAGCTGCCAAGATAGCAGTGGAGTAAATCTGAAGAAATTCGACAGGATTAACGGTCCCGTCGAACTTCTCTGGCAGGTGAGGCCGGAACTTCTGTGGCCACCTGACCATACGTAGATGCATGGCCAGGGCTGAACAGCCTCCTCCTACTCCTTCAGGAGCAGGAATGTCTTGAGCTTCTCGTCTTTCACGAGCAAGCTCAATATGGACTCGGCCGTCTTGTTGGCGATATCGGCGATCAAGCTCCGCCCGGAGGTCATGAGTTGAAAGCCTTGATACCGTGTGAGTGCGTCGTGCCCCGGAGGGCAACGATGTCACCTGCTATGATGCAGCACGTCTCCTGTTGTTGGAAACATGCGGACCAAGTCTGCGAGACAAGGTCCGTCGCTGCGACGAGGCCCATCCTGAAGGAGGAGGACCCTGGTTGCTGATGCGGTCGGCTGCTACTGCAACCAAGTGTTCCACATCGGCCCTCCACTGCTCCATTACATCCCGGGATGCGTGTCGAGGTGGTGGGCGCTGAAGAAGAGCACGTGCTGCATGAAGCGCGTGTTCCGGGTTGTCAAGATTCGCCGACGCAGTGATTGACGCCGGTGCACCATCGCGTTGTCCAGCTTGATTTGCTGGTGGAGGCGGCAGTGGTGCAAGTGTGACTCCTGCTGGAATCGTGGTTCCTGCTGGTGGCTGCATATTGGAGGGATTACCCCCAACAGCTTGAACAGCGGGATGACCATTGGATGATCCAGCGGCTGAGTTCACCATTCTTGAAATCTCCGGTCCCCCTACCTGGCGCGCCAACTATCGGTGGTTTTGATGCGGCAGATCTCCCGACACTACTAAAGTGTTAGAGGAGTTTGAGGTTCGGTATGGGCGCACGGAGATTCCAGAAGGTGAGATGTCGAGTGACACAAGGGACACAAAGATTTACGTGGTTCGGGCTGCCTGAGCGTAATACCCTACTCCACGGGGTGTGTTGGTGTTGTATTGGATGTATGAGCTCAACGTCAGTTGAAAGTGTAAAGTCAGCGTGTCTCCAGAGAGTGTCCCCTATGTATCATCGGCCTGTCCTTTATAGTACAAGGGCAAGCCATTACAAGTTAGCCTGGCCCGACATGTGGCCCCGGCGGTTACTGATATTGATACACATTCAACACGTTTAATTGCCCTTAATGACCGAGTTATGGGCTTTGACAACACCGTTACTGGTAATTAAGGTCGTCCGATCGTGTGTCATTAATATAGTATTAATGACACTTGATCGGGTCTTGAAGTCCTTGATTCCCCTTTGAAGATCCGGAGCCGTTGTGGAGTCTTTCGGAGGTTAGAGGCTGAAGATCCGACGGTTGGACACGTGGCAGCGCCGGAGCATACTGTGGGGAACAGATAGGTCCGGTGTTACCCGACATGTGTCAGTTTCAGAGCTTCCCTCGGTCTGGGGTTAGGTCCGGGGGTGCCATTTCGGTACATAGCCTGGAGCTTCCCCCTTGTGGGCGGTAGCTCCGGTTTGATAGTACACGTGGCGACCCTGGGACTAACCATGTTGGAGAAGCGAGTCCGGTTATGTCTGACATGTGGGCCTCCGAAGGTCTTCAAATCAAGTAGATGACTTTCCCTTGAGATCTTTGCAATCCCAAGGAGTATATGGTACCCAGGGTACCGACACAACTCTTTTCAAGTTCATATCAAAGTGCAATGATAAGCAGTCTCAAAAGAAAAGTGTGATGCATGCATATTCTCTTGATCTTTTCATATTTTTCATTTGATCATAAAAGTTCAATATGTGGGCTATTGATTGATTAATTTTTCATGATTAAAAGCACTTGTGACCATGCAACAATTTCAAAACAGCAAGAAAGTTCAATCATGACCAGATTTAGTGCAATGATAAGTCATCTCAAAAGAAGAAGTGTGCATGCATATTCTCTTGATCTTTTCTCATTTGTTTATTTGAACATAAAAACTCAACATGTGAGTTGCTTACTTTATTAATTCTTTTAAAAGCACTTGTGAGCATGCAACAGATTCAAAACAGCAAGGAAGTTTGATCATGACCAGATTTAGTGTAAGTAATTATTCCAATTACTAGTCATAGCAAAAAATACAAATTGTATAACATGAGTAATTCAGTAAGAACTTTCAGCATGTAAAAGGAATCACAAAGTCATATATGTATGAACCACTTATGCTCATATTATTTTTAATTTTAGATTCACACATAGACTTCCGAAGGTGCAAAACTCCCCCTCAATTTAATCTATGATGATTCATAACCCATATTTCACTACGAATGAATGAAAAAAGAGTGTAATCTATAGTTCAGTATCTACATGGTGAAGCATAAAGTTTCCTTTTTCGACATTATCACGGAGAAAGTGATACCTAATGTCAATGTGCTTTGTTCTAGAATGTTGCACGGGGTTTTACAATGCAAATGACATTAGTGTTCTCACAAAACAACGAAATACTATCTAAATCAACCCCATAGTCCTTAATTGTCTGAACATTCCATAAAATAGTGAGCAAGCACTAGCAGCGGCTACATATTCAGATTCGGCTGTGGATTGTGCAACTGAGTTTTATTTTTTAGAGGACCAAGCAACAAGTGAAGTACTAAGAAAATGACAAGCACCCGAAGTACTTCTCCTATCAATCCTACAACTCAAAAATCAACATCAGAAAAAGCTTTCAAAGTAACGATTGAGGAAGAAGTAAGAAAAATGCCAAATTCTTGAGTACCATGTAAATACCTGAGAATCCTTTCGATGGCTTTATGATGTGAAACACGTGGAGAAGCTTGAAATCTTGCACAAGGACATACATTGAATTGTATGTCCGGTCTTGATGTCGTAGGATACAAAAGTGATCCTGTCGGTACCCTGGGTACCATATACTCCTTGGGATTGCAAAGATCTCAAGGGAAAGTCATCTACTTGATTTGAAGACCTTCGGAGGCCTACATGTCAGACATAACCGGACCCGCTTCTCCAACATGGTTAGTCCCAGGGTCACCACGTGTACTATCAAACCGGAGCTACCGCCCACAACGGGGAAGCTCCGGGCTATGTACCGAAATGGCACCCCCGGACCTAACCCCAGACCGAGGGAAGCTCCAGAACTGACACGTGTCGAGTAACACTGGACCTATCTGTTCCCCATAGTGTGCTCCGGCACTGCCACGTGTCCAACCGTCGGATCTTCAGCCTCTAACCTCCGGAATACTCCACAACGGCTCTGGATCTTCAAAGGGGAATCAAGGACTTCAAGACCCGATCAAGTGTCATTAATACTATATTAATGACACAGGATCGGATGACCTTAATTACCAGTAACGGTGCTGTCAAAGCCCATAACTCGGTCATTAAGGGCAATTAAACGTGTTGAATGTGTATCAATATCAGTAACCGCTGGGGCCACATGTCGGGCCAGGCTAACTTGTAACGGCCTGCCCTTTTACTATAAAAGGACAGGCCGACGATACATAGGGGACACTCTCCGGAGACACGCTGACTTTACACTCTCAATTGACGTTGAGCTCATACATCCAATACAACACCAACACACCCCGTGGAGTAGGGTATTACGCTCAGGCGGCCCGAACCATGTAAATCTTGGTGTCCCTTGTGTCACTCGACATCTCACCTTCTGGAATCTCCGCGCGCCCATACCGAACCTCAAACTCCTCTAAAACTTTAGTAGTGTCGGGAGATCTGCCGGATCAAAACCACCGACAGTTGGCGCGCCAGGTAGGGAGACCGGAGATTTCAAGAACGGTGAACTCAGCCGCTGGATCATCCAATGGTCATCCCGCTATTCAAGCTGTTGGGGGTAATCCCTCCAATATGCAGCCACCAGCAGGAACCACGGTTCCAGCAGGAGTCACACTTCCACCACCGCCGCCTCCACCAGCAAATCAAGCTGGACAACGCGATGGTGCACCGGCGTCAATCACTGCGTCGGTGAATCTTGACAACCCGGAACATGCTCTTCATGCAGCACGTGCTCTTCTTCAGCGCCCACCACCTCCGGACGCATCCCGGGATGCAATGGAGCAGTGGAGGGCCGATGTGGAACACTTGGTTGCAGCAGCAGTCGACTGCATCAGCAACCAGGGTCCTCCTCCTTCAGGACGGGCCCCGTCGCAGCGACGGACCTTGTCTGACAGACTTGGTCGCACGTTTCCAACAACAGGAGACGTGCTGCATCACAGAAGGTGACGTCATTGCCCTCTGGGGCACGACACACTCACACGGTATCAAGTCTTTCAACTCATGACCTCCGAGCGGAGCTTGGTCGCCAATACCACCAACAAGACGGCCGAGTCTATATTGAGCGTGCTCGTGAAAGACGAGAAGCTCAAGACGTTCCTGCTCCTTAAGGAGTAGGAGGAGGCTGTTCAGCCCTGGCCATGCATCTACGTATGGTCAGGTGGCCACAGAAGTTTTTGCCTCACCTGCCGGAGAAGTTCGACAGGACCGTTAATCCTGTCGAATTTCTTCAGATTTACTCCACTGCTATCTTGGCACCTGGAGGAAATGAGGCCGTAATGGCCAATTATTTCCTAGTGGCTTTAACTGGGACCGCCAGGTCCTGATTTATGAGCCTTCCACCCAACTCCATCAGCAGTTGGGAGGAGTTGTGCCGGCAGTTCACCGCCAACTTCGGGAGTTCTTACACCCGACCAGGCACCAAACTGGACCTTTTTGCAGTTGTGCAAAAAGGAGGAGAATCCCTGCAATCATTCATCCAGAGATTCTCTCAGGTACGAAACACTATCACTTCTATCTCTAGTGCCTCTGTCATCGTGGCATTTAGACAGGGAGTGCGGGATAAGAAGATGTTGTAGAAACTGGCGATCAAGGAGATTACCAGTGTCACGAAACTCTTCAGCTTGGCTGACAAATGTGCCAGAGCTGCGGAGGGCCGTGAAATGCACTCCAAACCAACTCCGGAGGATCACAAGAAATCCTCCAAAGGAGAAGCCGCTACCTCCGGGAGTGGCAAGAAGAAGAAAAAGACCAACGGCAAGAAGAAGTCGTCGGCCGGTGCATCCAATGCTGCAGCTGCTGCAGCTCCGGGTGGCCGGGGGCCACGCCCCGAGAAGCGACCTCGACCATCTTCTGAAGACGGTGGCAAACCCAAGGTGTGGTGTCCAATTCAAAAAACGAACAGCCATAGTTTGGAAGACTGCCAGGAGGTCCAAAACCTTGTCGAGCGCTACAACAAGTGCCGGGAAGAAGCTCCTTTCCGACAGAGGGAAGGAAAACAAAAAGTTGACGAAGCTCCAGCTGAAGAGGAGTTAGGTTTTCAGGATCCCAAAAAGGTCCTGAAGGCTGTCTACACCTCCGTCGACGACGATTCCGACATCTCTGACAACGAGCGTCGGAAGACCATAAACACCATTTTTTGTGGATCATGGGACATCACCTCCCGCCGCGTCATCAAGACTATGCGTCGGGACATGGCTGCTGTAGCTCCTACAGCCAGGGCGGAGCCTCATCAGAAGTGGATGGACACAACCATCACCTTTGATGCTTCGGACTGCCCTCGAAGCATGGTTGGAGCAGGTCAGCTACCTTTGATGGTATCTCCTACCATCAATAACATCCAGCTCCACCATGTCATGGTAGACAGAGGTTCGGGGCTCAACCTCATAAGCTTCGAAGCTTTTACCAAGCTTCAGCTCCGACCTTCGGATCTCCACCCCTCCCGACCTTTCTCCGGAGTAGGTCCGGGAGCCATTACTCCACTCGGAGCTATTACCCTCCCCGTTACATTCGGGACCCGGGAGAAGTATCGCACCGAGAAGTTGGTCTTTGACGTTGCTCAGATCAACTTACCCTTCAATGCCATCTTGGGTAGGCCTGCCTTGTACAAATTCATGATAGCTGCTCATTATGGTTACCTGGTGTTAAAGATGCCAACACCAGTAGGCGTTCTCCGGATCCGCGGAGATCGTGTTGCCGGAGTAACTGCTCTGGAAGAACTCCATGCGCTTACTACGGCACAAGAGGTGGACTCCAGGCAGGAGCAAGCTCCAAAACCCCTGAGCATTCATCAGCGAGGCTCAACTTTTGCACCTCGTGTGCAGCCAAGCGGCGACACCGACATTCCCGTCAAAGTCGTCCAAATCGGTTCCGATGCCGCTCAGACCACCCGTATATCGGGGGGATTGAACGAAAAATAGGAAATCGCGCACATCGCTTTCCTCCGGGCTAATTTCGATGTGTTTGCCTGGCAACCGTCACAAATGCCTGGGATCCCCAGGGAAGTGATTGAGCACAATATGAAGATCTACCCCGACGCCCGGCCTGTGCATCAGAAGCCTCGGAAGCAATCCGTAGAGCGACAGAACTTCATTTGACAAGAAGTGAAGAAGTTGCTCGAAGCTAGATTCATCCGAGAAGTCTTCCATCCAAAATGGCTGGCAAACCCAGTCGTTGTGCTCAAGGCTGGCGGGAAGCTTCGGATGTGTATCGACTACACAACACTAAATAAGGCATGTCCAAAAGATCCATTCCCATTACCTAGAATAGATCAGATAGTGGATTCCACCTCTGGGTGTGAATTACTGTGTTTCCTAGACGCATATTCTGGGTATCATCAAATCAGAATGTCTAGGGAAGATGAAGAGCATACCTCTTTCATCACAGTAAATGGATTGTACTATTATACAGCCATGCCATTTGGTCTCAAGAATGCAGCCTCAACCTTTGTACGAGCTATGTACAAAACCTTTGAAGAACTCATTAGATACATAGTGGAAGTGTACGTCGATGACATCGTGGTCAAGGTCAAGAACAAGGAGTCACTCCTTGACACCTTGCAGGCTGTCTTTGACAAGCTGCGGGTAACCCGCACAAAGCTAAATCCAGACAAGTGTTTCTTCGGGGTTAGCTCCGGAAAACTTCTTGGTTTCCTGGTAAGTCACCGAGGCATAGAAGCTAATCCGGCGAAGATCAAAGCCATTGAAGACATGTGGCCACCAGCCCGCATCAAAGATGTCCAAAAGCTAACTGGATGTCTAGCAGCCCTCAGCCGGTTCATTTCAAGACTGGCGGAATGGGCACTCCCCTTCTTAAAGTTATTAAGGAAGTCCGGACCATTCCAATGGTCTGGAGAAGCAGAAAAGGCGTTCTAGGAGCTAAAACAGCTCCTCACCACCCTACCAATTCTGGTAGCTCCGAACCCTGGTGAGCCTTTGCTGCTTTACATTTCAGCCACTGACGAAGTCGTTAGTATGGTCCTGGTTGCGGAGAGACCAGAACCATCCCATACTCAGGAGTCCAGACCCCTTCAGGAGGGTCTGGAGGTTCCTGAAAGCGAGTCTAGGTCCCAGCTCCAAGACTTGAATCCACAAGAAGTTACTTCAGAAGACCCAGACCCCTCCGGGAGGGTCCAGGTCGCTTCTGAAGAAGCTCCGGGTTCCTCCAGCAAGGACCCGAAAGTCCCCGAAGAAAATCTGGACCCCTCCAGGAGGATCCGGATCAATGAAGAGGAAGCTCCGGGCCCCTCCGGGAGGGTCCAGACCATCCAACACCCAGTGTACATCATTAGTGAAGTACTTCATGACGCCAAGACTCGATACCTAGAGGTGCATAAGCTGCTCTATGCAGTTCTTATTGCCTACAGGAAGCTTCGCCATTATTTCCATGCTCACAAGATCTCAGTGGTGACTTCTTACCCACTTCGAGCAATCTTGCATAATCCCAACTCAACTGGGAATATTGCAAAGTGGGCAGTGGAATTGGCCGAATTTGATCTCAAATTCATTTCAAGGCAAGCAATCAGGAGTCAAGCATTGGCAGACTTCATGGCGGAATGGACTCCCTCTCCATCAAACCCTGGGGGCTCCAGCGAGCAGAAGCCATAACACAAGGCTCCGGTCTTCATCGAGCCTAACTGAACCCTCTACATTGACGGCTCCATGCAAAAGCAGGGGGCCGGAGCTGGAATCCTTCTCCTCGCACCAACCGGAGAGAAGGTAAAATACATGGTACACCTTGACTTCAAGGCGACCAACAACATGGCGGAATATGAAGCACTCATTTACGGACTAAGGGTGGCACTGTCATACGGTGTGAAGCAACTGCTGTTCAAGGGAGATTCACAGCTCATCATTAAGCAAGTGAAGGGTGAATGCTCCTGCAACAATCTCCAGCTAGCTGCTTACCTCCTTGAAGTCTAGAGGCTTCAGAAGGACTTCGAAGTCCTAGATCTCCACCATGTCCAGCGTGCCCACAACGCTGAAGCCGACGAACTCTCGACGAAAGTGTAACACCCTAAATTTTCGCATCCTGCATTGCATACATGATCATGCATTAAACATTAGAGGGATAAAAGAATAAAAGAAAATATAAAACATACATATATGTATGTAGCAAAAGAAGAAATTAAAATAATAATAGTAATAGATAAAAATATATATATATATAAATAAATCATGTAATAATAAATATATATATATATATAAAATAATGAATAAATAAATGAATAAGATAAATACAATAAATAAAATATAATTAGTAAAATATATAATAATAATATAAAAAGAATAAAAAAATAATAAAATAAAAAGAAAATATATATATAAAAAATATAATAATAATACAAATAATAAATAAGTAATAAAAAAAACCCGCCGGCCAGGCCGCCGACCGGCCCAGCCGGCAACGCGCCGCCTCCTGGGCCCCACCCCGCGCTCGCCCCGACGCCCGCATCGCGCAGCGCGCGCGACCCCCGCCTCCCGCCCCGCGCCCCGAGGGCCGACCGCGCCCAGCCCCGCGCCGCACGGCCGACCCCACGCCCCCAGCGCGCCGCTCCCGCGTCCCATCCCGCCGAAACGCGCAGCGCCCGGCCTCCCGCCCCCGTTTCGCGCCCTCCCGCGCGCTCGACCGCGCCTGGACCCCACCCCACGCCTCGGTCCCCGATTCCTGCGCTCGCCCTGCCAAATCCCGCGTGGATTTCGCCGCCTCCCAACCGAACCGGATTTCACAGTAACCGCTCCACCCTATAAAAAGGACCGTAGGTCCCTAGGTTTTTTTTTCCTAGTCGCCAGTTGCAGCAGGAACAAAACACACCAGAGAGCAGCTCCGCCGCCAGAAAAAAATGGACCAGAGCCGCCGCCGTCAGGGAAGAAAAAAGGAAGAAAAAAAAGAAGGGGAAGAAGAGGAAGAAATAGAGGAGGGTACCACCGTCCACCGGAGATCGTCGCCGTCGTCGTGCCGCCGAGGAACTGCTGCGCCATCTACTTCGTCTACGCATTGTCCCCATCCCGCGACCGTCAAGCCGTCAGATCTACGGTAGGATTTGTTCTCGATGCGAATTTTAGCAACGCATTAGATCTAATAGGCATAAATTGATTTTAGTTGCACCATAATTTTATTTTCAGCAGCATTAATCCACGTTAAAATCCCCGTAAACTCATATGAACGCGTATGAACTAGTTGCATCTAATTAATAAACAACCGTAGTTAATTAATTATTGTACCTTGCATGCATGCATATCATCGCATGTTGATTAATGCGTGTGCATCATGTTGAATTGTATGTATTTTCTTGTATGTGTGATCACAAGTAGAGGGAAGTGCTCAAGAGATCGTGTACGAGGATTTTCAGAATCAAGATTTCGAAGCGTTTGAGCGACCCCATCCGTCGGAGCAAGGCAAGTATCCTTGAAGCATATTGATCCTGTTTTAAAATAAATGTTTTGTTTGCAAAACTGCATGCTGTGTCAATTTGATGGGAATTCCTATGGTAGGAAGTTTACTAGACTTGTTAATCCACCCTTGTCACCTGGAATTTAGGGTAGAGAGTCGGGAAGGGTTTTTACCTTTTTGCTTCGCTTAATTAATTGGGATGGAAAAACCAACACTACACATTTAATTATGTATTAATGATATTCTGGTTAATGTGAACTGGTCGATACGGTATGGTGATGGGTGATCTAAGCAAGCCTGGTATGTGGATGGGTTGGATGTTAGGGTGGTTTGCTTGCTTTAGATCTAAGGACCGGTTCATGCGAGAATAAGCCAGGACTACAGTGTCACCACGAGGCCAAGTTATGGGTGCGGCGTAGCTGATTAATTAGGGCTTTGCTAGTGCTGTTTGGACCATTGTGGATGCTCGGGGAAGGGGTAGTCGGACTGGGTTTGTTGATGATTGGCGGGACTACCCTGGGATCCGAATGGCTCAAGAGGGGGCCCTTGGTTGAAGATGTGCTCAGTTGGAGGCATCGCCACCGGTGAAACCTCAGTGGGGTCTGAATAGACTAGTAATCCCTTTGTAAAGGCTATTTTGTGATCTCTTAGCCACACACCAACGGAAGTGTGTAATGTGACCGACGGGTCATGGGCATAAGGGAGGTTCTTAGTCGCTGAAAGGTGATGAAATCACAAACACGTGGGTAAAGAGGTACAAACTCTGCAGAGTGTTAATTAAAACTATCATGATAGCCATGCTCCCGGTTATGAGCACCTGGACAACTTCCATGATTTGAGGGAAATTGGAAATTTGGGATGGTTATGGGTTGGTAATGGTTATGGATGGTTATGGATTGATTCCTGGTATTAAATATGGTTATTGGCAAATGATGAAATCTGGAATCATGGATGAGGATGGTGAATTATGGACTGGTATTATGGTATTATTTATGGTTTATGATGGGTTTACTTCACATAAATATGATATATTGCTTTTCAAATGTTTTACTGTACTTTTCAGCACTTCGCCATTATTATTGTCGTCATTTGAATCAGCCACATGTCATACTTTCCACACTTGTTGAGTACGACATGTACTCACTCTTGCAATCCCCCCCAACAGTTGCAGGACAGGATTATGAGTTTAATGGCGATAATGCGGAGTTCTAGGCTGTGTCTACCGTCAGCTTTGCCTATGGTGTTATTGGAGCTGCGCTATCCCTTTGCTTAGTTTGCTTAGTTGCTTAATTAGTTTATTTCCGCTGCATTAGTTGAACTTATCATTAATATTCATTAGAGTTTGTATTCGAGGATATAATGAATTATGTAATAAGAGCACTTATTTAATAATTTGAGCTATGGTAATTATCTGTTTATCATTTGTGAATCACTCGTGTATGTGTGTTGAACATCCTGGGCACACATATGCGTTAGCTTGGTTCATTTTCGGAACCGGGCATCACAGATTGGTATTAGAGCCACAGGTTGACCGTAGGACGCAGCCTAGATAGAATGGACACTCTAGAGCACATAGGAGCACTCAGGAATCGATGTGTTTTTGCTTAGTGTGCTGTTTGTTGTATATATATTGTTTGCTTGTGTGCTTAATAGAGGATTTTGGGATGCTTTAGCATTACCATGTCCACCTAGGCTAGTATAGCTAGTTGGTTAGCTCCATATCCCTTGATGCATATAGTTGGGATATTTTCTAATTCTTACCTATTGCTTTCCTTCAGATGGTGAGGACTCGCAACCAGAGAGATGTCAATAACGAGGAGGAGAACCATGGAGTACCTCAGAACAACAATGGACAAGAACATGCTCATGGAGCCATCAATATCGAGCAACTACTGGCTATACAGAACCAGCTCATGCAGACCATGATACAGACTATGGGACAGCTGCAGGCTGGCAATATCAACAATCAGCCCCACGTGCCTCCACCGCCACCCCCACCTCCTCATAACCGATTGGGAGAGTTTATGAGGACTAGGCCGCCGACCTTTGCTCAAGCCGCTGACCCTATGGATGCGGATGATTGGCTCAAGTCCATGGAGAAGAAGCTAGCCATTGTCCAATGCAGTGACCGGGAGAAGGTGCTATTTGCTTCTCATCAACTCGTTGGCGCAGCTGTAGATTGGTGGGATTCTTATTGCAATGCTCATGAGAACCAAGCGAGAATTACCTGGGCGGAATTCAAGGAGAGTTTCCGTTCTCATTATGTGCCGGAAGGTGTTATGATCTTGAAGAGGCAAGAATTTGAGAATTTAAGGCAAGGAAGATCAAGCGTGAGTGAATATCTCAATAAATTCACTCAACTCTCAGGGTATGCGCCTGAGGATGTTAGTCGGGACAGCCGGAAGCAATACTTGTTCATGAGGGGATTGAACAATACGATCCAAGTGCAATTGCTCAACTGTGATTATGTCAATTTTCAGAAGCTTGTGGACAAAGCAATTGTGGTTGAGAACAAGATCCGTGAGATGGAGCAAGAAATCAAGAGGAAGGCGCCATATCAAGGACAGCAACAAGGAAGTAATGTGCGCCCTCGCTTTGCGCCGCCCAATGTGCCTCATTACAGCTCCTCTATTCCTGCTCAGCGCCCTGGTTATGCACCGCGCCCAACTCAGTTTGTGCAGCAGCGCCCTGTTATGCAAGCAATGCCTTATGCATCTCGTGCTGATTTCACTGGAACCAATGCTCAAAACCAAGCTCGTCCCAATAATTCTGGTGGAGTCAAGAGGTGCTATACTTGTGGAGAAGCTGGACACTTTGCGAATCAGTGTCTTAAGTCAGGCCTTGGTCAAGGAAGCAATGCGCCGAGGCAAAACCCAAGACCCAATGGAGGACAGCCACACGGAAGCCATGGACAGCAGAATTTTGCTCGTGGTAACGTGAACCATGTCTCTACGGAGGATGCTCAACAAGCGGATGACGTGGTCATTGGTATGTTTCTCGCCAACTCCAATTCCGCGACTATGTTATTTGGTTCTGGAGCATCGCATTCATTCATTGCATCAAAGTATGTTGCCAAGTATAGTTTGCCTATCTCTCATATGAAGTTTACTCTGTTGGTTAAGTCTCCTGGAGGAGAGATGAGGACGAATATAGTATGTCCAAAAGTAAGCCTTAGAATAAGGGGGGTAGACTTCTCCGCCAACCTCATTGTTTTGGATTCTCAAGGATTGGACATTATACTTGGTATGGACTGGTTAAGGAAGCACAATGGAGTTATTGAGTGTGCCACGAAGACGGTGAAGTTGACCAATGAGGATGGGATCACCGTAGAATTTGAAGCATCTCAAACCGCACCAAAGCAATTGGAATTGAATCATATGGACGGTGCCGCAATTGAGGAGATTCCGGTTGTATGTGAATTTTTGGATGTGTTTCCGGATGAGTTGCCAGGTATGCCACCCGATCAAGACATTGAGTTTGTTATTGATTTAATACCTGGAAATGCACCTATAGCTAAGAGGCCGTATAGGATGCCTCCTAAGGAATTAGCAGAGCTCAAGAAGCAGATTCAAGAACAACTAGAGAAAGGTTTTATTCACCCTAGCTCCTCACCTTGGGGAGCGCCCGTTCTATTTGTAGACAAGAAGGATGGAACGCAAAGGATGTGTGTGGATTACCGAGCTCTAAACGAGGTGACCATCAAGAACAAGTACACCTTGCCCCGCATAGAGGATTTGTTTGATCAGATGAAAGGCGCCTGTGTGTTCTCTAAGATTGACTTGAGGTCGGGATACTTTCAAATGAAGATTAGACCATTGGACATACCCAAGACAGCTTTTAGGACACGGTATGGATCTTATGAGTATACCGTGATGTCTTTTGGATTGACAAATGCGCCTGCCTACTTTATGTACCTCATGAATAAAGTCTTCATGGAGTACTTGGACAAGTTCGTTGTGGTGTTCATCGATGATATTATGATCTACTCGAGGGATGAGAAGGAACACGAGGAACACTTGAAGCTTACGCTGCAGAAATTGAGGAAGCACCAATTGTATGCCAAGTTTAGTAAATGTCAATTCTGGTTACGGGAAGTTTCTTTCTTAGGCCATATTATTTCCGGAGGAGGAGTATCGGTTGACCCTGGTAAAGTGAGGGATGTGTTGAAGTGGGAACCACCGCAGAATGTCAAGGAAATCCGGAGTTTTCTTGGAATGGCTGGATATTACCGCCGATTCATCAAGTATTTCTCCAAAATAGCCAAGCCTATGACCGAATTACTCATGAAAGGGAAGGCATTCCGATGGACTCAAGCTTGTCAGGATAGCTTTGAGGAGTTAAAGAAAAGGTTGACAACCGCGCCGGTGTTAGTATTACCGGACGTAAGCAAGAGTTTCGACATCTATTGTGATGCATCAAGACAAGGACTTGGATGTGTATTGATGCAAGAAGGTCAAGTGGTCGCCTATGCGTCAAGACAATTGAAGAAACATGAGCAGAATTACCCAACACACGATTTAGAACTTGCAGCCGTGGTACATGCATTGAAGATTTGGAGACACTATATTCTCGGACATAGGTGTGAAATTTATACGGATCACAAGAGTCTTAAGTATATTTTCACACAGACAGATCTGAATTTGAGGCAACGAAGATGGTTGGAGCTCATCAAGGATTATGATGTGGGAATCAACTATCATCCGGGAAAAGCCAATGTAGTGGCCGATGCTTTGAGTAGAAAGGGAGTAAGCCATCAACTTACAGTTCGAGAGTTGCCGTCCGAGTTATGTAAGGAGTTTGAACGGTTGAACCTCGGGTTTGTAAATGAGATGGAGATGATGGAGTTAAATCCGACCTTGGAGCAAGAAATTCGAGAAGCACAGACCACAGATGAGGAGATCAAGGAAATCAAGGAAAGAATCGAAGAAGGGAGAGAATTCAGATTTGATGAAGACGAACATGGTACCTTATGGATTGGAAAGAGAATTGTTGTGCCTAATGTAAAGCATATTCGAGAAACAATATTAAAGGAGGCACATGACTCGCCATACTCAATTCACCCTGGTTGTACGAAGATGTACAAAGACTTGAAGACTTGCTATTGGTGGAATAGCATGAAGAAGGACATAGCTGAATACGTAGCACTGTGTGATGTGTGCCAACGAGTCAAGGCAGAACATCAAAGGACAGCCGGATTATTGCAACTGTTGAAGATTCCAGAATGGAAGTGGGAAGAAATTGGAATGGACTTCATAGTTGGGTTACCACGTACTCAGTCCGGATATGACTCAATTTGGGTAATTGTGGATCGCTTAACCAAGTCAGCTCATTTTGTCCCTGTGAAGACCAAGTATACAGCTGCACGATTAGCCGAAATATACATGGAGCATATTGTGTGTCGACACGGAGTACCGAAGAAGATAGTCTCGGATAGAGGTTCTCAATTTACCTCCAGATTTTGGCAAAAATTGCATGAAGCTTTGGGAACGAGGTTAAATTTTAGTTCAGCATACCATCCTCAAACGGACGGACAAACCGAGAGGACCAATCCGATTTTGGAGGACATGTTAAGAGCTTGTGCTTTAAAGCATGGGAAAAGTTGGGACAAAAGCTTACCCTACGCAGAATTTTCATACAACAATAGTTACCAAGCAAGCTTGAAAATGTCACCATATGAAGCACTTTATGGGAGGAAGTGTAGGACACCTTTATTCTGGAATGA
This sequence comes from Tuctoria greenei, assembly GCA_036927565.1. NCBI lineage: Eukaryota > Viridiplantae > Streptophyta > Magnoliopsida > Poales > Poaceae > Tuctoria > Tuctoria greenei. The sequence goes on from JAYESD010000006.1 coordinate 178,121,322, forward strand.
GGCAGGAGAAACTCAAGTATTTGGTCCAGATGTGTTGCAAGAAGCCGAAAAGCAAGTCCAGATAATTCGTGAAAACTTGAGGGCTGCCCAATCAAGAAAAAAGGGCTATGCGGACAATAGGAGAAGGAAATTAGCCTTTGAAATTGGAGATTTTGTTTACCTCAAGGTGTCACCTATGAGAGGTCATAAGAGGTTTAACATAAGAGGCAAGCTCGCACCTCGCTATATTGGACCATTCAAGATTTTGGACAAAAGAGGAGAAGTAGCATATAAGTTGGAGATGTCAGCTCATCTTTCAGACGTACACAACGTGTTTCACGTGTCTCAACTCAAGAAATGTCTCAGGGTGCCGGAAGAACAAGTTCCGATGGACGAGTTAGAACTTCAGGAGGATTTGTCTTATGTTGAGCAACCTATCAAGATCTTGGACGTAAAGGAAAGGGTCACGAGAAATAAGAGGATCCGTTGGTGCAAAGTGCAATGGAAACACCATACAGAAGCCGAAGCTACGTGGGAACGTGAAGAAGACTTGAAGGCAGAATTCCCGCATCTTTTCTCCACGCTGTCGAATCTCGAGGGCGAGATTCACTTTAAGAGGGGTAGGTTTGTAACACCCTAAATTTTCGCATCCTGCATTGCATACATGATCATGCATTAAACATTAGAGGGATAAAAGAATAAAAGAAAGTATAAAACATACATATATGTATGTAGCAAAAGAAGAAATTAAAATAATAATAGTAATAGATAAATGTATATATATATAAATAAATCATGTAATAATAAATATATATATATAAAAAATAATGAATAAATAAATGAATAAGATAAATAAAATAAATAAAATATAATTAGTAAAATATATAATAATAATAATATAAAAAGAATAAAAAAATAATAAAATAAAAAGAAAATATATATATATATATATAATAATAATATAAATAATAAATAAATAATAGAAAAAAAACCCGCCGGCCAGGCCGCCGACCGGCCCAGCCGGCAACGCGCCGCCCCCTGGGCCCCACCCCGCGCTCGCCCCGACGCCCGGATCGCGCAGCGCGCGCGACCCCCGCCTCCCGCCCCGCGCCCCGAGGGCTGACCGCGCCCAGCCCCGCGCCGCACGGCCGACCCCACGCCCCCAGCGCGCCGCTCCCGCGTCCCATCCCGCCGAAACGCGCAGCACCCGACCTCCCGCCCCCGTTTCGCGCCCTCCCGCGCGCTCGACCGCGCCTGGACCCCACCCCACGCCCCGGTCCCAGATTCCTGCGCTCGCCCCGCCAAATCCCGCGTGGATTTCGCCGCCTCCCAACCGAACCGGATTCCACGGTAACCGCTCCACCCTATAAAAAGGACCGTAGGTCCCTAGGTTTTTTTTTCCTAGCCGCCGGTTGCAGCAGGAACAAAACGCACCAGAGAGCAGCTCCGCCGCCAGAAAAAAAGGGACCAGAGCCGCCGCCGTCAGGGAAGAAAAAAGGAAGAAAAAAAAGGAGGGGAAGAAGAGGAAGAAAGAGAGGAGGGTACCACCGTCCACCGGAGATCGTCGCCGTCGTCGTGCTGCCGAGGAACTGCTGCGCCATCTACTTCGTCTACGCATTGTCCCCATCCCGCGACCGTCAAGCCGTCAGATCTACGGTAGGATTTGTTCCCGATGCGAATTTTAGCACCGCATTAGATCTAATAGGCATAAATTGATTTTAGTTGCACCATAATTTTATTTTCAGCAGCATTAATCCACGTTAAAATCCCCGTAAACTCATATGAACACGTATGAACTAGTTGCATCTAATTAATAAACAACCGTAGTTAATTAATTATTGTACCTTGCATGCATGCATATCATCGCATGTTGATTAATGCGTGTGCATCATGTTGAATTGTATGTATTTTCTTGTATGTGTGATCACAAGTAGAGGGAAGTGCTCAAGAGATCGTGTACGAGGATTTTCAGAATCAAGATTTCGAAGCGTTTGAGCGACCCCATCCGTCGGAGCAAGGCAAGTGTCCTTGAAGCATATTGATCCTGTTTTAAAATAAATGTTTTGTTTGCAAAACTGCATGTTGTGTCAATTTGATGGGAATTCCTATGGTAGGAAGTTTACTAGACTTGTTAATCCACCCTTGTCACCTGGAATTTAGGGTAGAGAGTCGGGAAGGGTTTTTACCTTTTTGCTTCGCTTAATTAATTGGGATGGAAAAACCAACACTACACATTTAATTATGTATTAATGATATTCTGGTTAATGTGAACTGGTCGATACGGTATGGTGATGGGTGATCTAAGCAAGCCTGGTATGTGGATGGGTTGGATGTTAGGGTGGTTTGCTTGCTTTAGATCTAAGGACCGGTTCATGCGAGAATAAGCCAGGACTACAGTGCCACCACGAGGCCAAGTTATGGGTGCGGCGTAGCTGATTAATTAGGGCTTTGCTAGTGCTGTTTGGACCATTGTGGATGCTCGGGGAAGGGGTAGTCGGACAGGGTTTGTTGATGATTGGCGGGACTACCCTGGGATCCGAATGGCTCAAGAGGGGGCCCTTGGTTGAAGATGTGCTCAGTTGGAGGCATCGCCACCGGTGAAACCTCAGTGGGGTCTGAATAGACTAGTAATCCCTTTGTAAAGGCTATTTTGTGATCTCTTGGCCACACACCAACGGAAGTGTGTAATGTGACCGACGGGTCATGGGCATAAGGGAGGTTCTTAGTCGCTGAAAGGTGATGAAATCACAAACACGTGGGTAAAGAGGTACAAACTCTGCAGAGTGTTAATTAAAACTATCATGATAGCCGTGCTCCCGGTTATGAGCACCTGGACAACTTCCATGATTAGAGGGAAATTGGAAATTTGGGATGGTTATGGGTTGGTAATGGTTATGGATGGTTATGGATTGATTCCTGGTATTGAATATGGTTATTGGCAAATGATGAAATCTGGAATCATGGATGAGGATGGTGAATTATGGACTGGTATTATGGTATTATTTATGGTTTATGATGGGTTTACTTCACATAAATATGATATATTGCTTTTCAAATGTTTTACTGTACTTTTCAGCACTTTGCCATTATTATTGTCGTCATTTGAATCAGCCACATGTCATACTTTCCACACTTGCTGAGTACGACATGTACTCACTCTTGCAATCCCCCCCCAACAGTTGCAGGACAGGATTATGAGTTTAATGGCGATAATGCGGAGTTCTAGGCCGTGTCTACCGTCAGCTTTGCCTGTGGTGTTATTGGAGTTGCGCTATCCCTTTGCTTAGTTTGCTTAGTTGCTTAATTAGTTTATTTCCGCTGCATTAGTTGAACTTATCATTAATATTCATTAGAGTTTGTATTCGAGGATATAATGAATTATGTAATAAGAGCACTTATTTAATAATTTGAGCTATGGTAATTATCTGTTTATCATTTGTGAATCACTCGTGTATGTGTGTTGAACATCCTGGGCACACATATGCGTTAGCTTGGTTCATTTTCGGAACCGGGCGTCACAGAAAGCGTCAACCGGAGCTCCGGCTCCTGATGGAACTTTTGTCCGGAGGTTGTCAAAACCCACAACTCAGCCTGCCGAACTGAGCGAAGGGGGTGAGATCAGCATCCCGAAGCTGACGGTCCCGATGGCCCTGTTACCATGGCAGCCATCAAGGGTCGTAGGTGCTGCCGGAAGCCCCGAGCAACCCAGCACGCAAGACTCAAATGCTCAAGTTAGTTCTGATGCATGGATCTCGGAGATCCGAAACTACTTGAAAGACAACATCCTTCCTGACGATGATGTATCCGCTAACCGGGTAGTCAGATTGGCTAAAAGATACACGTTGGTAGAAGGGGATCTCTACTGGCGCGGTGCCAATGGCATCCTAATGCGGTGCATCACAGGGGAAGAAGGTTGCGAGCTCCTCGCAGAAATCCATGGAGGCGAGTGTGGGAACCACGCGTCTTCCCACACGCTGGTTGGTAAAGCCTTTTGACATGGCTTTTACTGGCCTACAACACTCCAAGATGCAACTGAGCTGGTGAAGAAATGCGAAGCATGTCAATTTCATGCAAAGCAAATTCACACAACGGCTCAGCCCCTACAAATGATACCTCCTACATGGCCCTTCGCTGTGTGGGGGATGGACATCTTGGGACCTTTCCCAAGAGACGTCGGAGGTTACAAGTTCCTGTACGTTGCCATTGACAAGTTCACCAAGTGGCCAGAAGCAACTCCAGTTGTGACAATCAACAAGCAATCTGCTATCAACTTTTGGCAGTCCATTGTATGCAGATTTGGAGTCCCAAACAAAATCATCACTGATAATGGGACCCAATTCACAAGCTCTGCATTTCAAGGATATTGCAAAGACCTCAGTATTCAAGTTTGCTACGCCTCCGTAGCTCACCCAGCAAGCAATGGTCAAGCCGAGAGAGCAAATGTTGAAATCCTTAAAGGACTCAAAATGCACACCTATGAGCTCTTGAAAAAACATGGAGCCAACTGGATTGAAGAGCTTCCGCCCACTTTATGGGCCAACAGGACAACTCCAAACCGGTCAACTGGAGAGACACCCTTCTTCTTGGTGTATGGAGCTGAAGCAATCCTTCCTCCGGAAATCACCTTGGGGTCACTCCGGGTCCGGACCTTCGACAAAGCCATGCAGAACCAGCTCCAGCGTGAAGACCTAGACCTCCTTGAGGAGGGAAGGTGCCAAACAGCTGTTCGTAATGCCTGATACCGCCAAGCCCTTCGGCGCTATCATCAGCGGCATGTACACAACCGACAGCTTGAGGAAGGCGATCTGGTGCTACGGAGAATACAATCCAGAGAAGGGTTAAACAAACTCTCCCCCAGCTGGGAGGGACCCTTCCAAGTGATTAAAGTATCCCGTCCCAGAAGCGTTTGCTTGGCTACCGAGGATGGGACACCTCTCCCAAATCCTTGGAACATTGAGCACCTCCGTAAGTTCTACACTTAATATCACGGAGGTGAGTCTGTAGTAACTTGAGGTGTATGTTATAGAGTCATTGTACAGAGTCGAGTAGTTCCTCCGGGAGAAGAGCCGGACCTTTCCCGGAAGGTCCGTAAAGTTCATGCAACACTTATTGCAGTCTCAGGACTAAAAGTGTGGCTAGCTACCCTGGGTCAAACAAGAAATTAAACACGCTTAGCCTGGTTCCGTACCCTAAGAGTGTACTTGTTTCCCCTGTACCCCGGACCTATAATGAAAGACATCTTCATGTGAAACAGACTCCACGTGCATTTATTTTGTACAGGCTCAACATTTTTTATTTTTCTCTTTCTTGTCTATAACAAAGACGTGCAATTCTTAAGAAATTTTAGTTCGACTGGTTCATATACGATTCGAGCTGTATTGTCGATTCTTCTAGATTCAAATATTGTTTATGTCCCACTTGCCTGAATGCCGCCAAGCCAACCTAGGGCCGGAGTGTGCTATCGACTTAGCCTGGTCAAGCACCCTAAGTACGCCACTCTACCTACACCCCGACAAGCCGAAGTAAGGCGGGTCCAAGTACAATTGGATCTCGAAGAAAAGACAATGCATTCGATTGTATTCAGAATCGCGTTTGACCTAAAACTCTCTTGGGAATCGTAAGCCGCGACGAAGTTATAGGCAAGGAACGAATTTTACTATTTTTCTTGGCTTCAGTGTGCAAGAAAAATAAAAAATCCACATTAATGGAGAAAAGCCGGAGCTAACTAAGCTCCGACTCCCCCTAGGTGGCTTGTAATCGATGCTAAACATTGAAAACGAGCATCACCGGAGCAACCAAGCTCCGGTAAAACTAGGGGGGCCAGCCGTCGACGCAAAATAAATGATGGTGAGAAGACCCCGCAAGCGGAGTCTGCTATCAACAAACTACACGTTGGTAAAGGTCACTGCCGGAACTACTAAGCTCCGATACCCTGGAGGACTAACTATCGATGCTCTACGCGTTGATAGGGACTATTGCCCGAGCTACTAAGCTCCGACGATAGACAATGCCGGAGCTTCTAAGCTCCGGCAACCTCAGGGGGCCTTCACTATCGAAGACTTCGGACCTACACTCTACAAGTTTGAAGCAAATGAATCTTCAACAAAACACAATATCTTCTTGGTACATGTTCACAATCAAATTGTGTACATCTACCAGGGGGCCAAGTGAAGACAAAAGTGTTGAAGACAAAAAGTGAAATTCACAAAAATTTGGGGATTTCATTCATCTAGAGACAAGGGATTACAAAATTGAGGAAGAAAAAGAGAGAATACAAGTGGGAGCTACGGAGATGGTCCTAGACCCTATGGAAGAACAGGGCGACCTTCTGAGCAACCTCTGACACATTGGCTCGGGCGGCTTCACCTTCTCCTTTGACGGGACCTTCAAGCACCGGGTCCAGAGGGAATTGGGGATTCCGGCTGGTGTAGCACGTCAGCACATACTCTGCGACGTTCTTCGCCAGGGATTGCCCCTCAACCTCCAACTGGTCCGCGATGACGTCGCCCACCTTGGAGAGTTTGCTACCCGCCGAGCTCAGCGCTTGCAACGCCAGGTCCGGCACTGGCTCCAGATCGTCCGGACGCACGGGACTGAAGCCCATCGATGTCAGCGCGTCGTTGGCCTTGCCCAGGAACTCCCAAACTTGTAGGGAGTCTGCAGCCCTCAAGCCCTTCAGTTCTTCCAAGGATCTTTTGGCCGCCACCAGTTCAGAATTCTCGCGAGCAAGGCGCTCAACTTCTTTGGCATTTTGCTGAATCTTTTCAGCAACTCGCTTCTCGAGTTTTCCGAGCTCCTCCTCCCGGAGGTAGATCTTGTTCCGGCAGTCAACCAAGTACTTCTCCCTGCCCCTTACTTTCTTCTCCCTTGCAGCGATGGCACACTCTTGATCGTAGAGTTCCTGCCCTCGCACCCAGGCCTTCTCCTCTTCCTCAGCGCAGCGCTCTTCCAATTTCTTGGCGCGCTCTTCGAGGCCCTTGTCAGCCAGAGCCACCTTTTTGGTGAGATCCTCCTCCCTCCTCAAGACGTCATCCCGCATCTCTAGGAGTTTCTGCTCTTCATCTTCGAGCCTTTTCTCCCTCTCCTCAAGTGCCTCCCGGCGCTTGATGAGAGTAGTGTTAATGGCCTCAAGCCTTTCTTGGCGTTCATCAGCCACACTATTAGCTGCTTTGGTCTGCTCATAAATGGCTCGGGATTGAGCGTCGAGGGCGCGAGTCAAGCTCTCCCTGTCATCCAATAACTTGCCCCAGTACTCCAGGCGGACCTTCTCCTGCTTGATCCATTCTTTGTCATCTGCCAGCCTTGACTGCGCCAGCTTGGTCTCAGAGTAGAGCCGATTACGCCACCTCCTAAGGGTTTGGCACTCCTCTTCAAGAGCCTTGCTGTCGTGGAAGAATGCCAGTTGAACTTGACGCAGACTGGAGCAGGCGTTGTCAATAGACAATGACAACGGGATAGGATCCGGACCTGCTGGGGTCTCCTCTGCTGGTTCCAGTGGGTTTTCAGTTACAAAAATTGGGTCCCACTCCACAAGAGTGGTCCCCTGAGCCTCCATGGCACCAGAACCGTCCTCCAGGATGGCCTCAGTCGCCATCAAGGAGGGTCCCACTGATGAAGTTCCGACCTTCGGAAGTGGTTCTGAAGGACCAGCTGCCAAATCTTCGTTCGTCCCCTCGGGCAGGGGGCTAGCGACTTCATCAGAGCACTCCGGCTCAGCCGCGGGTACCTCCGACGTCGTCACTCACGGAGCAGGAACTGCTTCTGGCTCTGGCCTGGGCACCTCCTCTACTGGGGGCTCGAGCGCTTACGCCTTTGCAATGACCGGCTCAGGCGCCGGAAGATCTTTAACAACAGCCGACCCTACAGCCGGAGCTTCAACGGCAACCGGCTCGGGAGCCGGAAGGTCTTCAACATCAATCGGCCCTGCGGCCGAAGCTCTAGCAACGACCGGCTCTGCAGCCAGTGCTTCAGAGGTACCCGGCCCAACCGCCGGGACTTCCTCAACATCCGGCGTGCACGCCGAGACTTCAATTACCTCCGGCTCAACCGCCGGGGCTTCGACAATTTTCGGCTCTAGGGCCGGAATTATTGCTTCCTCCGGCTCAACGGCCGAAGCTTCTATCATCTCAGCACCCAAACCTGGAGTTTCAACCTCCGGGGCAGGTGCCGCTGGCTCATCTTCTCTCCCGTGGTCCGGCGCTACCATGGGAGTCTCGGGGGATGAGTCGAGGTCCATGACCACGACAGCTGGCGCCGGAGCTGCCGTAGCTTCAACTACCACTTGGGGCGGCACCGAGACAGGAGCAGAGGCTTCTGCCCTCACAACTTCAGCTGCTGTGGCTGAGGGTGGAGCCTCACTCCTCTTCTTGGGAATGCTGCAGATGAAGGATCAAGAAATTTAAAAAACAGTTACTACAAAAAAACAACTATCCGAGGTAAAGATTAAAAATTACCTCGGGAGGCTTCCGCACCAGCTTGCGCGGAACCTCTTTCCCGGGCGTTCTGGGCTGACCATAGCCGCCGCCGGCGTGGAAGCTCCGGAAGGCCCCCGGAACTCCTTGCAGTCATGGGCACTTCCTTAGTCGAGGCCCTCCTCCATCGGGAAGGACCTCCGGACCTAGAGGCCTCAACTGGCCCTGGTGATGGAGTCGCATGCCTGGAGCTAGCACCCCGGGAAGACGCCGCTGCGGGTACAGTCGCCGCAGTTATAGAAGACCTCCCCCTTCGGGGAGAAGGAGTTGATGCAGAGGTTGCAGGCTTGACGGACCTTCCGTCGGCATGCTGCAGTTTCCTCTTCCAGCTCAAGGGTTCATCTGCTGGTTCCTTGCCCTTGCCGATGACTTCGATCCTTGGCTTCGGGGCAGGGTCGGAACCACCTTCGGAAGCCCCAGGGTTCACCACCCTGGAGGTCGATCTTCTCTCGACGACACCAAGGTCGTCAAGCATCGGCATCGTCCATCAGAGCTCCCTGCTGAACTCTACTTCCACGTTCAGAGGGAGAAAGGCTGATGGCGGGGTCAAGTCATCTCCCGCAACGTCGATGCCGTGCTAGAACTTTTTGAGATGTAACTCCAAGGTTGCCCCCGTCATGTTGGACTTCAGTCTGGTCTCGACCCGGTCGTCGTCCATCACACTGTTGAGGGCCCAAGCAAGTTTTTCTCTCCTCTTCAGCGGTACCCACCTGTTGACCAGGAAGTTGCAGAATACCACCTGAGGAGTTAATCCACCCTCCACGCACTAGCGGATCCTGGTCAGAGCAGGGTTGAAGGCATCCGACAGCACCGGAGCTTCACTCCAGACTGTAGTGTCGATGTTGGGGAGGCCTTCGGGCAGCTCCAGCTTCTCGTGCTCCTCCACCCGGATGACTATCCAGTCCTTCTTACAATCATCCCACTTTCCAGAGGGAAACGACTGGAGATACTTGAATGGGCACTTCTTGCGCTTCACGAAGTAATAGAAGCCAAGGTACTCATTACTCCTACCGGTGGTATGGACGGTGAAGAAGGTCCGGAAAAGTTCAATGCAGGGGGGATGCCCACCTACATATCACAGAAGTGGACGAAGATAGACACAAGAAGAATGGAGTGGGGGCCAAGGTGGTACAGCTGCAGACCATAAAAGTCTAGCAGCATCAAGAAGAAGGAGGAAAAAGGTGGGATCAACCCCACCATGGCGTACGAAGAGAAGTACACCATCTCGCCGGCGTGCTCCTTCTCGAATGGGAGCTCACTTCCGGCGCAGACCAGACGGTTCAAGAAGTCTGGGGACCATCCTATGAGGGCCCAGACCTTCTTCAAGTCACCTTCGGTCTTCAAACGACTCTCGCGGAGACCCAACTCCATCGCAGCACAGCAAGGCAAGAGAGGAAAAGCGAGCACAAGTTGGGAGTTTGAGCGCAAGATCAGATGAGAGGCGTAAAGAACTCCAGACGGTGCGCGCTTTCCTCCTTAAGTAAGCCCTCGCAACGCTTGGATGGAAACCGCAAGGAAGTCGAAGATACTACTAAAAAATTCCACCCAGCCGATGATAAGAGGGCCCGGGACCACCCCAACGATCAAGTCGAGATTCTTACCCAGGCGAACAGTTGTCATCATGAGGCGGGAAGCCCGAAGGCGGCAGCCTGACAAGGCGCATGGAATCGATACGATTTTCATATCGGGAACCGGCGAACTTCAATTGCGTGAGATCTGCATGCCAAAGATCTCATTTGCCGCACACGGGATATGCCACGCGGCGAGGATTTAACTCCAAACTATCGCCAACGGCACATCCGAAGGCCTTTGAAGACTCAGTTCAAAAGTCGAAGGATGGACCTACCTCTGGCGGAATGACTTCACCCAAGGGTTCTTCCCAAGAGGTGGGCCCAGGGGGCCACTGTCGGTACCCTGGGTACCATATACTCCTTGGGATTGCAAAGATCTCAAGGGAACGTCATCTACTTGATTTGAAGACCTTCGGAGGCCCACATGTCAGACATAACCGGACCCGCTTCTCCAACATGGTTAGTCCCAGGGTCGCCACGTGTACTATCAAACCGGAGCTACCGCCCACAAGGGGGAAGCTCCGGGCTATGTACCGAAATGGCACCCCCGGACCTAACTCCAGACCGAGGGAAGCTCCGGAACTGACACGTGTCGGGTAACATCGGACCTATCTGTTCCCCACAGTGTGCTCCAGCACTGCCACATGTCCAACTGTCGGATCCTCAGCCTCTAACCTCCGGAATACTCCACAACGGCTCCGGATCTTCAAAGGGGAATCAAGGACTTCAATACCCGATCAAGTGTCATTAATACTATATTAATGACACACGATCGGACGACCTTAATTACCAGTAACGGTGCTGTCAAAGCCCATAACTCGGTCATTAAGGGCAATTAAACGTGTTGAATTTGTATCAATATCAGTAACCACCGGGGCCACATGTCGGGCCAGGCTAACTTGTAACGGCCTGCCCTTGTACTATAAAAGGACAGGCCGACGATACATAGGGGACACTCTCCGGAGACACGCTAACTTTACACTCTCAACTGACGTTGAGCTCATACATCCAATACAACACCAACACACCCCGTGGAGTAGGGTATTACGCTCAGGCGGCCCGAACCACGTAAATCTTGGTGTCCCTTGTGTCACTCGACATCTCACCTTCTGGAATCTCCGCGCGCCCATAACGAACCTCAAACTCCTCTAACACTTTAGTAGTGTCGAGAGATCTGCCGGATCAAAACCACCGACAGATCCGATCATGCTTCAATATTCTTTTTGATCAATGGGTTCATCCTCTTCATCAAGTTCAAATGTCGTTGTCGTTCCATTGGTGTCTGAAGCGCCTTGTTGTTTTCCATGTTGGAACACCTAAGAAGATCTTTCATGTACTTCGTCTGATGCACAAAGGTTCTCTCTTTAGTTTGCTTGATTTGCATCCCCGAAAAGTACGTGAGTTCTCCCATCATACTCATCTCAAATTCCGAACTCATCATAGTTGAAACCTTGAACACAAGATCATGAGATGCACATCCAAAGATAATATCATCCACATACACTTGAACGAATAGTGAGTCATTGTCATGTTTAAGCACAAAAATAGTTTTATCTACTTTTCCCATGGTAAACCCCTTTTCAAGAAAAAAATGCTTTTTAACCTATCATACCATGCTCTAGGGTCTTGTTTGAGACCATACAAAGCTTTGGACAGTTTGTAAACATGATTATGAAAATCTAGATTTTTAAAACTGGGTGATTGCTTAACATAAACTTCCTCATCTATGCAGCCATTAATAAAGACACTTTTCACAGCCATTTGATATAATTTGAAACCATTAGATGCAGCAAATGCTAACAAAATTCTTATGGCTTCTAACCTATGTAGGATCGAATAGCACGTGAAAAGCTACCAGAGGGGGGGGTGAATGGTAGATTTAAAAATCTTACGCAGCGGAAACAATAAAACTCCAAACCCTTTTGGCAGAAAAACGATCTGTTAAAGAAATCGTGTATGAGACTAATCTAAACGTGTTTCACCGTGACAAGAGTGATATATATCAGAGAGAATCAAGTCACGAAGACAACACAAAAAGAATTGCTCAAATCCGTCGAGAAAAACTCAAGTTATGATCGAAAGATCAGACTATGGTCAATCTGACCTACCCGAGAAAAACAGTTTCTGGAATGCTGCAAAGAAACTCGTGTAGCTCAGAAACCACAAATCCAATGACCGTGAAATTTTGACAGATGATAGACAATCAAGTTGTGAAGACAACCCGAAAAGAATTACGTCAATTGGATCTGTAAAACTCGAGTTATGATAAAACCACCAACGAAAGGTAGTGCTGTCCAGAAACTCGACGAGTAAAACTTGTCTGGAACAAGTCGGACGAACAAGGCACAAAAGTTCCTTCAAACTACGAATTTTATTCAATAGAACACAAGAGGAACAACCCCAAAGTCGTCTCTCACGAGCTTTGGCCTTCCCTCGCTTATATAACCAGCCCTTAGGCCATCCCAATCTCAACTAGGACTCCAATCCTAATCCGATCACAATCGGAACTTTCCATAACTGCTCAAGATTCTTCTATACGCAGATAGAAGCAATCTTAAGACTTCCAAACACCTTAGGAACGTATCTCACATTCCTAAACAACTCAAATTCGTGACACACACGAAATCCTAACATAACCAACTCGATATTTCCATACCGAGCCATAACTGACTCAGCTAGCAGCCTAAGTCTTCAACTGATACGATCTGATTCTTCCGATCAGATCTTCCTTCCATAATCTGTCTCTAGAAGCATATTGCCACATCATGCACCTCATGCACACATGCGAACACCTTCCTTTGACCTTCATATGCACTGCCCTTGATTCAATCATCCTGCGCGACCTCCTGACCCGCTCAACCACAGTTCCTCCCGAACTTGGTTGTTGGAACCTCATCTCCTCCTGAGACTAGTCCAATGGATCCTGTCACCAGCCATGACTTGAACTCAAGCAACACCTGCACATGAATAAACAACCAATCCATACGAGCCCAAGTCCTCGACTTGACTCAAGTTAGTTCCGAACACAACACCTTACGTGAGAACCTCACATAAGCATGTTGCAAAACTATAGTAACACGATATCATCCATATCATCCAAAACGCACCAAAAATTTAGCAAATGAATACTAAGCAATCTTTCCAACAATGTAAAGCAAGTACGAAACATTGCAAATGAAAAGCAGAAGCACTGCGGTCAAGTTCCGGACCTTGCCAGAGCAACCCGGAGCTTGAGCCGGAGCTAACAAAAGCTAGTAGAACCTAGCGCTGGAGCTTACCAAAACTAGTACAACTAAGCTCCCGCCGGAGCTTACAAAACTAGCAGGACCTAGCGCCGAAGCTAACCAAAACTAGTCGGAGCTAGTAATCCCAAAAGCCGGAGCTAGACAAAGTACGTCGGAGCTTAGAAAAAGCATGCCAGAGCTATCAAATATATGCTGGAGCTAACAAAGACATGCCGGAGCTAAAGATAAAGCTCACCGGAGCTGACCAAAGCTAGTCGGACCTTACCAAGAAGCCGGACCTAGCATCTAACATAGCCGGAGCTACCCAAAACAAGCCGGACCTACCGTCGGACCTTGACAAAAAGGTGTTTTGGTGATATTTAAAACTTTTATCATCAAAGCCAAGTGTATTCACTACAAGCCAATGTATTCAGCACACATAGGTCTTACAATCTCCCCCTTGATGAATGCATTGGCAACACCATTTAAAATCCGAACATTGGCTTATTAACATAAAAGTTTTGAAGGCAATTTCTCCCCCTTTGTAAATCAAAAGTAAAATGAGAAGAAAAATTATCCCATATTATCTTGTCATTATCTCTCCCCCTTTATTATCTCTCCTTATTCTCTTTCTTTTCATGCTTATCTCTCCCCCTTTGACAATGTATTCAGCAAATCATGAGCATATAAACAAATTATCTCTCCCTCTTTAGTTGTTATGAGCATATTATAACATATACATATAAACAAAGCTCATCCAAGTCATACTATCAAGTACCTTACATTATCACATCAATGAAATACATAAGGTAGTGTAAGCCATGCTAGAGATCAAATGTAATTTTTCAATTTAAGCAAGTCATGATCTCACAAACTTAAATATTTAAAAACCTGAAAGCATGACACTAGTTTCTGCATTTTATTATTTTTCAAAGCAAAAATTTAGATCATATGATATTTGCAAGAGATTATATGTGCATCTGCCTTATTCTAACCAACCAAGCCAAGCCTATGTCATTTGACAATCAGAAGCTTAAGAACATGGTATTAGTCATACACAACTTCTTCCAAGTTCATATCTAAGTTCAATGACAAGCCATCTCAAAAGAAGAAGCGTGATGCATGCATATTCTCTTGATCTTTTCTCAATTTATATTTGTTCATAAAAACTCAACATGTGAGTTGATTACTTGATTAATTCTTTATGATTAAAAGCACTTGTGAACATGTAACAAGTTCAAAACAGCAAGAAAGTTCGACCATGACCAGTTTTAGTGTAAGTAATTATTCCAATTACTAGATATGGCAAAAACTACAAAATGTATAACACGAGTAATGTAGTAAGAATTTTCAGCATGTAAAAGGAATCACAAAGTCATATATGTATGAAATACTATGCTCATATTATTTTAATCTCAGATTCACACATAGACTTCCCAAGTTTCAAAAACTCCCCCTCAATTTAAGATTCACACATAGACTTCCCAAGTTTCAAAAACTCCCTCTCAATTTAAGCCATGAGGATGCATAACCCCTATTTCACTACGAATGTAACAAAAACGAGTGAAATCCAAAGGTTTTGTAAAAATGTCAGCCAATTGATGTTCGGTATCTACATGGTGAAGCACAATGTTTCCTTTTTCAACGTTATCTCGGAGAAAGTGATACCTAATATCAATGTTCTTAGTTCTAGAATGTTGCACGGGGTTTTTGGCATTGCAAATAGCACTAGTGTTATCACAAAACAGTGGAACACTATCTAGATCAACCCCATAGTCCTTAAGTGTTTGAACAATCCAAAGAATTTGTGAACGAGCACTAGTAGCAGCTACATATTCAGATTCGGCTGTGGATTGTGCAACTGAATTTTGTTTTCTAGAGGACCAAGCAACAAGAGAATTACCAAGAAAATGACAAGCACCGGAAGTACTTTTCTTATCAATCCTACAACCCCCAAAATCAGCATCCGAAAAAGCTTTCAAAGTAACGGTTGAGGAAGAAGGAAGAAAAATGCCAAATTCTTGGGTTCCATGTAAGTACCTGAGAATTCTTTTGACGTCTTGACGATGTGAAACACGTGGGGAAGCTTGAAACCGTGCACAAAGACATACGCTGAATTGTATGTCCGGTCTTGATGTCGTGAGGTACAAAAGTGATCCGATCATGCTTCTATATTCTTTTTGATCCACGGATTCACCATCTTCATCAAGTTCAAGTGTTGTTGCTGTTCCCATTGGTGTCCAAAGAGGCTTGCTTTTGTCCATGTTGAAGCGCCTTAGGAGGTCTTTGGTATACTTCGTTTGATGCACAAAAGTATCCTCCTTGGTTTGCTTGATTTGCAGCCCCAAAAAGTAAGTGAGTTCACCCATCATACTCATTTCAAATTCGGAACTCATCATTGCTGAAAACTTGGACACAAGATCATGAGAAACACAACCAAAGATAATATCATCCATATACACTTGAACGAATAATGAGTCATTGCCATGCTTAAGCACAAAAAGAGTTTTATCAACCTTGCCCATGGTAAACCCCTTTTCAAGTAAAAATGTTTTTAACCTGTCATACCATGCTCTAGGGGCTTGTTTGAGACCGTATAACGCTTTCCACAGTCTGTAAACATGATTAGGAAAATATGGATTTTCAAAACCTGGTGGTTGTTTGACATAAACCTCCTCATCTATGTAGCCATTAAGAAAAGCACTTTTAACATCCATTTGAAATAGCTTAAAACCTTTAGATGCCGCAAAAGCTAACAAAATTCTTATGGCTTCTAATCTAGCGAGAGGAGCAAAAGTTTCCTCAAAATCTAGACCTTCAACTTGAGTGAAACCTTGAGCAACCAACCTAGCCTTATTCCTAACCACAACCCCATCCTCACTTTGTTTATTTTTATATACCCATTTAGTTCCAATTAAAGTGTGACCTTGAGGTGGAGGTACAAGTTTCCAAACATTATTTCTTTCAAAATTTTCTAAATCTTCTTGCATGGCAATAATCCAAGATTCATTAGTGAGTGCGTGTGATATATCTTTGGGTTCAAAAGAAGCAACAAAAGCAGAATGAGCATGAGAGTTTGGATCGCAAAACATGGACCATGTGACTCGTTCGTGCAAGCTTCCAATCATCTGATGTGGGGGATGATCTTTGTAAAACCGTAGGGGAACAGATGTCTCACAAGCTTCTTCTTCATTAGGTTCATCGTAGATTGATGAGCTTGTGACTTGTGGACAATCAGGACCAGCATAGGTGATAGCCGGAGCTTGTTCAA
This sequence comes from Tuctoria greenei, assembly GCA_036927565.1. Lineage (NCBI taxonomy): Eukaryota > Viridiplantae > Streptophyta > Magnoliopsida > Poales > Poaceae > Tuctoria > Tuctoria greenei. The sequence goes on from JAYESD010000006.1 coordinate 178,137,838, forward strand.
TGTCCGGAGCTGGACACGTGTCAACTTCGGAACTACCAGGCAGTATCACCGGCTCTTCTTCATCTTTGAAAATACCCTCCCCCTGAGGATACGGATCTGGTCCTGCAACACCGGAGCTAGTACCTGGGCTAACTTCATCAAAAGACACTTCATAAGTCTCCACAATTTTGTTAGTGTCAAGTAAAAGCACACGGTAGCCTCTAGTATGAGATGGATAACCAAGAAACATGCCATCAATGGATCTAGGTTCAAATTTATCAAGATTACCATGTTTCTTAACAAAGCATTTGCAACCAAAGACCCGAAAGTGTGTAACACTAGGCCTATGTCCAAACCGGAGCTCATATGGTGTTTTACCTAGCTTAGCACGCAAGAAAACACGATTTGAGACATAACAAGCGGTTGCTAACGCATCAGCCCAAAATTTCCTAGGAGTTTGATATTCATCAAGCATAGTCCTAGCCATCTCAACTAAGGTTATGTTCTTTCTTTCTACAACACCGTTTTGTTGAGGTACATATGGTGAAGAGAATTGATGATCTATTTCGTTTTCAGCACAAAAGTGATCAAAAGATTGATTTTTAAATTCAGTTTCATTATCACTTCTAATTGCCTTTAAAGATCCTGGGTGATCAATTGATAATCTAAGAAATAAAGTCCTAAAGTGACTAAAAGCTTCATTCTTAGACGCCATAAAGTAAACGTAGTCATCGACGGAGTGCCTGCTCTTTCGTGGGAGGACTACGCACGCGTCCATCACCAGGAGCACGGCAACCTTCAGGAGGCCGTATGGGCCGATTTTATGGTAAGTATGTTAAAAAAGTTTCTAAGTTACAACTCTTAAACTCTTTTAGTGCACATCTCTTCAATATATTCTTTATCGCAGGCAAGATATATTTTAGAGGACCCGGACGACCATCGCATGTTTGAGGATGCGAGGCGAGTGTTTCACTTCAACGCTGCCAAGGCGCTTCGACAAGCTTTGTCGAACGCCCGTGTTCAAATTATTAATGAGCACTTGAAGGCGAACCAGCAGCACGTGTTACAATTCCGGCAAGAGAGCGAGAGGCACCTGACGGAGGAGGAGTACGCGCAGGTACATGGAGTGTAGTAAGTATTTTTTTCTGATAATGTCCTCGATGGTACTTTTAACGACTTTCAACTATGTGCAGGGCCACGTGAGCTGGTTGCAGGGTCGGAACGATGCATTTCGGGCCCTTTGTCGCTACTGGGCTAGCGACGAGTTTAAAGCTAAGTCCGGGAAGGCTCGAGACTGCAGAGGGGTGGAGGGAAAGAGCAGGCACGGGCAAGATAACCACTTGAGTTTAGCTAAACGCATGGTAAGTGTGTGTAACTTATGTTTATATATTAATAATATATTGTTCGTACTAACACGTATTGACAGGAGCACGAGACGGGGGTGCCGCCCACCCCTGCTGAGGTTTGGAAGAGAGGTCACAGGGACCCTTCTCAGCCGACGGGGTGCAGTCAGGCTGCAGCCGAGCGGTTGGTAAGTTTAGAAACCATTCATATTACATATAACTATATAGATTGTTGAACTTACACGATTTTATTGTTTTGCATGCTAAGTACGGGGAGGAGGCTAGGAAGATACACGACGAGGATTTCGATTGGGAACGTCAACCGATCGATCCTCAAGCCGCGTATGCAACCGGTGGTGGAAAAGCACATGGAAGGTGAATTTACAAGTCATTTTATCGTTTTCAATTCAAAGTATTCAAGATATTTCAATTTCATATTACTGACTCTTTTTTTTATAGGCTCGCCATATTCGACGGAGTTGTCGACTCGAGGGCGGGGAGACCTGCGAGAGGCAGCTCCACGCAGGCTTCGGGCACGGGAGGTCGCCGCGTATCGCAGAGGGACATTGAGATGCAGTCCCTCCGAGAGACTGTAGAAGAAAATGAAAGGCGACATGAGGAGGAAAGGAGGGCGATGGAGGCCACGATCCAAACCCAGGCAGCAGCGTTGGCGCAGATGCGGGAAGCAATGGAGGTAACAAAATAAAAACTAAAATTCTCATTAATTCAGCGTAAATGACTTACTAATAGGTAGCATTTAATGTTTGCAATGACAGGCCATCGCTCGGGCGCAGGGTCTGGGAATCCAGCTACCGGTCCTCCCAGGCGATCCTTCTTCAGCGGGTCAGGTAAGTTTTTATGTAATCCTTCTTCTCCAGCGTAATAAGATGGAGATAGATGAGAGAGAGATAGTTAGATAGAAGAAAATGATTGAGATAGAAGAAAGATAGAGACAGAAGAAAGAGTGAAAGATAGATAGAGTAGGATGGGAATGAAGAGAGAGTAAGATGTAGATGGAGATAGAGAGAGGGGAAGATAGAGGGAGGGAGATGTAGATGGAGATAGAGGGAGGAAGATAGAGGGAAAAGGATAGCAATAGAGAGATGGAGTGAGAAAGAAAGATAGAGTGAGAGACAAAGAGAAAAATGAAAAGAGAGAGGAAGAGGGTGATCTAGATGAAGATAGAGGGAGAGGGAGGGAGAGAGATGTTGATGCATTTATATTCTAACTCTAAGTTTTATTAATTCCAGGGATCCGCGATGGCTGCACAAACGCCGCCGCTGATGAGGACATCACAACAGCAGAGACGCGCATTGAACTGCAAGGACCAATCACAAGAGCACGGGCACGGTTATTAAATCAGCAGGTGAATTCGTTCTTAACTTCTTTTGCATGTGAGTTTGAGAATAGATTGCTATGTGATGATTTAATTTTTATTAGGAATAATGGAAAAGATCAATAAGTGAATGAAGGAGGCCTTGGGAGCATGGAGAACCACCTGGGACGTCCACAAGTAGATGGAAACAGTTTACAACTCGGACTCGAGTTCAACTCGGAGTCCAGGAGCAGTCCACCTTAAAACAGACGCCCAGGAGGCATACGGACTCCGTTTTTGACGTTCTACATATGCACGGAAAGAGGAGAAGATAAACTTTCCAACGGTTCTGGTCCCACCTCAAAATTCCTCCGGAGTCATTGGGAATCGTCGAAACAAGTCGAGTCCAGATTTCTGTCCGGTGCTGTGCCACCGAATCGGGCCTTTGGGCCTTGTATCCCGTAAGAGTCCATTAGGGACGCGTCTAATCGTGTTTTGGTCGAACCCTAGCCTATAAATACTGCAGCCGCCGGTCATATTCGGTGGGTTTTGCTTAGATCAATAATATCGCCGTTCTACGGTTTGTGAGACCCCAATTTCGCGAATTCCGATTGTGTCTTCTACGTTCTTGCTCGTGTTCTCGATTGCACTTGCAGGGATTAGCCTTCTTGGCGAGGTCAAGCGTGTGCAGCACGGTTGATAACCAACTGAGCCGTGGTGTAGTGATTGCAGGGGTACTCGAACCGCTCGAGTGCCGCGGATCATCAACGTCGAGTTCTCCACCCCAATCGACATACCTTTTGGAAGATCGGGCCTAAACCTACTCATCAATTGGTATCAGATTTCCAGGTTGCCCGTGAGGTATCTTTGTTTTCCTTCCTTCCATTAGATCGATTTTGTTTCGTACCTAGAGTCCACAAAAAAGCCACAAAAAAAAATTAGATCGTTTTTACCGCTTCCCAGACTATAGTGCCTGCAGTTTCGTTTTTCAGTTTGCATTGTTGAGTTTGCATTCGTGTGGTTGAGTCTTGTTGCTGGTTTAGCTTTGTGTTTTTTGGTCCTAGTTATCGTGTTTCGTCCTTGTTTTCTTGCTATTCGACACCTATTCCACAATCCCTAAATAACAAACCGATCCGCCACGTTCATCGGTTTGCCCTAGCTAGCCGCCTTGCGTGAACTCCCGCATCGCCAGCCCTAGATTAGGTGACAAATCTTTGTGCCATTCATCCTTGAATCATCACACACCACCCCATTAGTTGCTGAGCAAATTCCCGATTGTTTTCGTATCCGTTTGCGAGTTCTGTTCTCAAACCGAGTTGGAATCAACATCCAAAAAAACGTAACTCGGACAGCCTACCTTAAAACGGCCATAACTTTCGCATACGAACTCGAAATCGGGCGAATTTTTTTTTTTCAAATTCATCTACGCGAAATTTCGCATCCGATTTTCTGCGGCATAGCCGCGTTCGGCGAAATTAGATTGCCCAAATTCCCCTCGGAAGATAGGCTATCCGGCCTCCGAAGTTTCAGCATGAATTTTAAAGAACCTTTTTGATTTTCTATAGGCCGCATATTACATCCAATTGAGCTGCAAATTTGTGTGCTTCCTATATTTGTGCTACTGAGTAAAGAAAAAATATCAAAAAAATATTACAAAAAATAAAAAAAATAGTGAAGAGCACGCATATTAAAGCAATTGGCCTATACCACTTGGTGTTGTTTGTTTGGTTATACCATTCTGTCTTTCTTTTGCCTTGATACTTCCTTGTGTTGTGCTAGGCTCTAGGGCACTCAGTTGACCAGCAACAGTTTCCTACATTGAATACTTATTCAACTTTGTTTAGCTGTTAACGATTTTCTGCTTATTAGCCACCATATTGTGCCATCCGAGCTCCACCTTTCTCTTCAGCATAACAGGTACCTTTGCAATCACCCCACGCTTCATTGGTTCATCTCACCGTCCACACCACCTGCTGTGTCGGTAAGAACACTTGTAAGAGCGTGGTAAGACGCTTGAGCGAGAGAGATTGTTTTCTTCCACCTTCCACATTGTCACTGTAGTTGATAGGGATAACATTTTTTTTGTTGTCTTTTGTTTCCTACTAACAATGGCATGAGAAGAAAATAATGACGAATGTGTTCAACATGTTGAGTTACGTGATATGTTCGCCAAATACAACGCATCAACGGAGGAGTCATTGGCGAACTTGACTCGCAAACTGGATGACCTTGCTCTTCGGATGAATACTTTTGAGGCTCGGTTGCCTCTCGCTGGAAGACAAGAAGACAATGCTTATGATGAACTGGAAGAACACAGTAATCAGCCAAGACTGCCACTTTATCGTCGAGGTATGGGAGGTAATAATCATAACAATTATAACCGCCCTCCTGATGATCCTTTTGCTAAAGTGAAATTTACTATACCCTCTTTTTCTGGTGCTTATGATGCTGAGGTTTATCTTGATTGGGAGATGACAGTAGAGCAAAAATTTAATTCCCATCTTGTTCCTGAACAACATAGAGTTCGTCAAGCCACTAGTGAGTTTAAGGACTTTGCTATCATATGGTGGAATGAACTTGTTAAAACTAGAACTGATCCTCCAACATGGGATAGATTAAAGGAAGCTATGCGTGTTTGATTTGTTCCTCCATCTTTTCAGCGGGACCTTCGCAAAAAATTGCAGCGTTTAGACCAAGGTAACATGTCCGTAGAGGAGTATTATCAAGAGTTACAAAAGGGTATGCTGCGTTGTGGGGTAGTAGAGGACATGGATGATAAAATAGCTCGTTTTTATGGGGGGTTGAGGCGTGAAATTCAGGACATTGTTGATTACAAAGAATATGATAATGTTAACAGATTGTTTCAGCTTGCTATGTTGGCAGAAAAAGAATTGCAGGGCCAACAACAACAGCAACAACGCACGAGGAGCAACTTCACGCCGCGTGCAGCAACTACACCATCCAAAACAGCACCATCTTCGGCCCCCCGTGCAGCGACTACACCACCCAATGGCGGCCAACGAACTATACCTGCTGCTCCACCTTCTCGCGTGCTGGAAGGCAGCAAGGCGACATCATTCAAGCCTTCGTCATCCACTCCTTCTACGGGTCGTACTTCCGACATTAAGTGTCACCGCTACCAGGGACTTGGTCATATGATGAGATATTGCCCGAGCAAACGAGCATACATAGCACGCGACGATGGCGGGTATGATAGTACTTCGGATGTTGAAGATGAATATTCTCTTGCTACTGACTTTACAGATCCAAATGACGAACACACTGAAGAAGAGGTACTTGGTACAGCGGCGACGGAGAACTATAGGAGCATCATTGTGCAGCGTGCCTTGAGCTCCAAAGTGGAGACCGACGACAAGCTACAACGACACAACCTCTTCCACATGTTTCTCGTCGTCAAGGACTGCCGTGTACACACTATAATTGATGGAGGTAGCTGCAATAACTTGGTAAACACGGACGTCGTCAAGAAACTCGGTTTGACAACAAGAGGACACCCTCATCCGTACCACATTCAATGGTTCAACAACAGCGGTAAGGTTCGGGTAACACAAACAGCGAGAATCCATTTTTCAATTGGTTCATACCATGATTTTGCTGATTTTGATGTTGTTCCTATGGATGCTTGTTCTCTTTTATTGGGTCGTCCTTGGGAATTTGATACAGATGCTATTCATCATGGTAGAACCAATAAATATACTCTCATGCATAAGGGAAAGAAAATCACTTTGCTCCCCATGACTCCTGCTGAAATTGTGCATTTTGAGAAGAGTAAAATTCGTGAGGGCAAAGCAACTAAATTAGAATCTGAAAAACAGCAAGTTATTAAGTTAAAATCACCATCATTGCTCGCAACTAAATCTGAACTTGCTGATTTATTCGATGCTAAGGGGATGTGCTATGCTTTAGTTTGCAAACAAGCCATGTTTTCACTTCATGAATTGTCTATTGCATTGCCCCCTGCTGTTGCTAACCTTTTGCAGGAGTTTGAGGATGTGTTTCCCTCCGAGATACCCCCTGGTTTACCACCGATGAGAGGCATTGAACACAAGATCGATTTGATTCCAGGAGCAAGTTTGCCAAATCATGCAGCATACAGGGCGAATCCACAAGAAACTAAGGAAATTCAGCGACAAGTCCAAGATCTTTTGGACCGCGGGTACATTCGTGAAAGCCTTAGCCCTTGTTCCGTTCCTGTTCTTTTGGTTCCTAAGAAAGATGGTAGTTGGCGCATGTGTGTTGATTGTCGAGCGATTAATAACATCACCATTCGATATCGTTATCCTATTCCTCGATTAGATGACATGCTTGATGAATTGAGTGGTGCTATCATCTTCACAAAAATTGACTTGCGTAGTGGTTACCACCAAATTAGAATGGCACTAGGAGATGAATGGAAAACTGCATTTAAAACCAAGTTTGGACTTTATGAGTGGTTAGTCATGCCTTTTGGTTTAACTATTGCACCCAGCACCTTTATGCGATTAATGAACGAGGTTTTACGTGCTTTCATTGGAAAATTTGTGGTGGTTTACTTCGATGATATCCTCATTTACAGCAAGTCATATGATGAACATCTTAATCATTTACGTGCTGTTTTTACTGTTTTGAGAGATGCACGTTTGTTTGGTAACCTCGAAAAGTGCGTTTTTTGCACCAATCGAGTCTCGTTTCTTGGCTATGTCGTTTCCTTGCAGGGAATTGAGATGGATGAGGTAAAAATTGAAGCAATCACCAGCTGGCCAGCCCCAACTACCGTCACACAGGTTCGTAGTTTTCTTGGTCTTGCAGGATTTTATCGGCGCTTTGTGCGGGATTTCAGCACCATTGCAGCACCTCTACATGAGCTAACGAAGAAGGGAGTTCCATTTCGATGGGGCGAACAACAGCAACAAGCTTTTGATGCTCTCAAATCGAAGCTTACACAAGCACCATTACTACAACTTCCTGATTTTGACAAGACCTTTGAGCTAGAATGCGATGCAAGCGGCATTGGTATTGGAGGCGTTCTCATACAAGGAGGTAAACCCGTTGCTTTCTTTAGTGAAAAACTTCATGGTCCTTCTCTGAATTACTCCACTTATGATAAGGAATTGTATGCCTTAGTCCGTGTATTACAAACATGGCAACATTATCTTTGGTCTAAGGAGTTTGTCATACATTCCGATCATGAATCATTGAAGTATCTTAAGTGTCAAACCAATCTGAATAAACGACATGCTAAATGGATTGAGTTCATAGATTCGTTTCCATACATCATTAAGCATAAGAAAGGGAAGGAAAATATCATTGTCGATGCATTATCTAGGCGTTATACCATGCTGTCCCAACTTGATCATAAAATCTTTGGTTTGGAAACAATTAAAGCATTATATCCTACTGATTTGGACTTCAAAGTTGCTTTTGAAAATTGTAGAGAAGGAAGAACTTGGAATAAATATGTGCTGTGAGAGGGTCTCCTCTATCGTGCTAACAAGCTATGCATTCCAGCTAGCTCCGTTCGTCTATTGCTTTTGCAGGAAGCACATGGAGGAGGTTTGATGGGACATTTTGGAGTGAAGAAAACTGAAGACGTGCTGTCCGCACACTTCTTTTGGCCAAAGATGAGGCGTGATGTCGAGCGCTACGTGTCACGATGCACTACTTGCAACAAAGCTAAGTCTCGTCTTAACCCACATGGTCTTTATATGCCTCTTCCTGTTCCTAGTGTACCTTGGAAGGATATTTCTATGGACATTGTTTTGGGATTGCCTAGGACTAAGAGGGGGAGGGATAGTATTTTTGTAGTTGTTGATCGTTTTTCCAAAATGGCACACTTTATACCTTGTCATAAGAATGATAATGCCTCACACATTGCTGATTTATTTATGACGGAAATTGTTCGTTTACATGGTGTGCCAAATACCATTGTTTCTGATCATGATGCAAAATTTTTAAGTCATTTTTGGAGAACTTTGTGGTATAAATTGGGAACCAAGTTGCTGTTTTCAACTACATGTCACCCACAAACGGATGGACAGACCGAGGTAGTTAATCGTACTTTATCCACTATGTTACGGGCTGTCTTGAAAACAAATTTGAAGTTGTGGGAGGAGTGTTTACCACATATAGAATTTTCTTACAATAGATCCGTTCACTCCACGACAAAGGTAAGTTCATTCCAGGTAGTGTATGGTTTCAATCCCCGTGCTCCTATTGATTTACTACCTTTGCCTCCTTCTGAAACTATAAATTTGGATGCTACACAACGATCTGAATTCATTCTTAAGATGCATGAAACTACAAAGAAAAATATTGAAATGATGAATGAGAAGTATAGGATTGTAGGTAGTAAAGGTAGAAAAGAAGTAAAACTTGAACCGGGCGATTTGGTGTGGTTACATTTGAGAAAAGAGCGATTTCCCGACTTGAGAAAATCTAAACTTATGCCACGAGCTGCTGGTCCTTTTAAGATCGTTGAAAAGATTAATGATAATGCATATAAGCTTGAATTGCCTCCCGATTTTGGGGTTAGTCCTACATTTAACATTTCAGATTTGCGACCGTACTTGGGAGAAGAAGATGAACTTGAGTCGAGGACGACTCCAATTCAAGAGGGGGAGGATGATGAGGACATCACAACAGCAGAGACGCGCATTGAACTGCAAGGACCAATCACAAGAGCACGGGCACGGTTATTAAATCAGCAGGTGAATTCGTTCTTAACTTCTTTTGCATGTGAGTTTGAGAATAGATTGCTATGTGATAATTTAATTGTTATTAGGAATAATGGAAAAGATCAACAAGTGAATGAAAGGAGGCCTTGGGAGCGTGGAGAACCACTTGGGACGTCCACAAGTAGATGGAAACAGTTTACAACTCGGACTCGAGTTCAACTCGGAGTCCAGGAGCAGTCCACCTTAAAACAGACGCCCAGGAGGCATACGGACTCCGTTTTAGACGTTCTACATATGCACGGAAAGAGGATAAGATAAACTTTCCAATGGTTCTGGTCCCACCTCAAAATTCCTCCGGGGTCATTGGGAATCGTCGAAACAAGTAAAGTCCAGATTTCTGTCCGGTGCTGCGCCACCGAATCGGGCCTTTGGGCCTTGTATCCCGTAAGAGTCCATTAGGGACGCGTCTAATAGTGTTTTGGTCGAACCCTAGCCTATAAATACTGCAGCCGCCGGTCATATTCGGTGGGTTTTGCTTAGATCAATAATATCGCCGTTCTACGGTTTGTGAGACCCCAATTTCGCGATTTCCGATTGTGTCTTCTACGTTCTTGCTCGTGTTCTCGATTGCACTTGCAGGGATTAGCCTTCTTGGCGAGGTCAAGCGTGTGCAGCACGGTTGATAACCAACGGAGCCGTGGTGTAGTGATTGCAGGGGTACTCGAACCGCTTGAGTGCCGCGGATCATCAACGTCGAGTTCTCCACCCCAATCGACATACCTTTCGGAAGATCGGGCCTAAACCTACTCATCAGCCGCATTCGCTACCGCTGCCTGGAATGAGGCGCGACGACGACGACTTCGACTTCGGAGGTGGCTCCGGAGGTCAGATGGGCAAGTGAGCCCTTTTATTTACTTTGTTGATGACGATGTGAGATGTATCGAAATTTTAGTTTGTGATTGTGATGATGTGTGTATGTTGTGTATATATTGTGTATATTGTGTTTATTGTGATTCTGGCCATCGAGTCGGGTAGTATTTTCTGCTTTTTAAAAAAAATAAAAAACCTTATTTGCGACGGCTTTTTATACAGTACCGTCGCAAATAAAGAACCATGCCGTCGCAATTAAACCACTGTTATTTGAAACGGCCTGGCCGTCGCAAACAATCATTAATTGCGACGGCCCGGCCGTTGCAAATAGCATCGTGGGTCCCGGAGGAGGACACGTGGGCCCTGCCCACTGAACTTATTTGCGACGGCCCGGCCGTCGCAAATAGACGCTCTTAATTGCGACAGCCTGGCCGTCGCAAATAAGCATTAATTGCGACGGCTAGGCCGTCGCAAATAATTTTGCGGGGCCCACCAGCCCGCAGCAATAACTTGCGACGGCCTCTCCTAGCCGTCGCAAATAAGCTATTTGCGACGCCATATTTGCGACGGCTAGAAGCCATCGCAAATAAGGAAAGCCGTCGCAAATAGCTTATTTGCGACGGCCCTGGCCGTCGCAAATCGTCGGGATTCCTGTAGTGAACCCAAGAGTATCTAGAATAATCATCAACAATAGCAAGAACATACCATTTACCTCCGAAGGATTGAACACGTGAAGGTCCTACGGTGTCAAGATGCAAAAGTTGACATGGTTCAGTTGTCATGATCATTGTGAGAGGTGTATGTGAACCTGCAACCATCTTAGCATGTCTACAAGAAGAGCACACAATTTCTTTGTCCCCTTTAAGCTTAGGCAGCCCACGTATGCAATCAAGAGCACTAACACGCGTTAGGTGATCAAAGCCTACGTGACCAAGTCTATGATGCCAAAAATATAAGTCCTTTGAATCATTAGCAACTAGAAACCTATGCTTAGAGGAAGACATGTCAAAATCAGCTTTAAAAACTCTTCCAAACCGAGACATGTTAAAAATAAGCTCACTATTTGAACCTACAACTTTGCAGCAGTTTTTATTGAAAATAATTTCTAGATTTTCATCTAGCAATTGTGAAACAGAAAGCAAGTTGTATTTCAAATTTTTGACAAGTGCCACATCCTTCAAAGTGTAGTGATCATTTACTCTAACCGAACCCTTAGCAATTATAGGATTTGAAGAATTATCAGCAAAAGTAACATTCTCTACACGTGACACACAAGAGAGGGAGGAGAACCTATCTTTGTTACCGGTCATGTGGCGTGAGCAACCTGAATCCACAATCCAAATGTTCTCCTTCCTCAAACGTGTAACCTACATAGAAGCACAATACGTCGATGACTCAGTACTGGGGTTAGTCAAAAGGCATTTAGGTATCCAGTACTGAGTCACACGACGTGCAGTAGGAAAAACACGCGAAAGCTGAGACAAAACAGCAGGTTTATGAGTCAAAGTTTGAGGTTTTCTATTCTTAACTCTTTTAGCACAAAAACCAGTAGCTCGGAGGTAAAAGCAGCAATTCCAAAAGACAAGGCTGAAGCTCCAGAAACAAAAGCTGAAGTTCCGAAGGAAACAACAGAAGGTCCGGGAGCTCTCGGAACTATCGGAGCTGCTTTTGCGGATTTCTTACCAGAAGGTCCGGAAGCTACCTTTTCAAATTTCTGACTCACTAAAGCAGGTTGTGTTTTTCTAATTGCATGAAAGCTATAAGATCTAGCAATTTTTCTTTCCTTTTTCTGTTGTTTAGCTAGTCTATAACAAAAATCTATGACATGACCATCTCTATCACAGAAGGTACAATGAAATTTAACTTTGTGTTCATGTCTAGATGAGCAAGTAATATTTTTATTTGAAACCGAATGAGGCAACACTCCTGCAGATTTGAAAACCACCCCTTTTTGTTTAGGAACTGTTTGAATCAAACCACTTCCTAATGACTTTACAATTTTAGGTGGATGTGCCTTAGCATGAACAAGAGAATCAAAACCTAAACCAGTTTTATCTTTGCAAGACTTGGAAGAATTCAGCAGCAAGTTTAGATTCTTATTCCCATTACAAAACCGACCTAGTGTCCTATTCATGTCATCAAGTTTCTTAGACAAGTCTAGGCAGTTTGCACATGAAGTTTTTCCTTTTAGTTTGCAATTGGAACAATTTTTAACTTCATGAGATTGTAAAGCATTGTTCAGAATGGAAATTTTATTCATTGCATCTTTTAGTTTCTTATCAAGATTTTCACATGCAGAACAATGCAAATCATCTGTAGAACAAGAAGCATCTTTTAAATTTTTATCACTAAGTGCAGCAAGCTTTTTGTTCTTTTCAATTTCTTCATCAAGTCTGTCTAGAGTGGAGGAGTGTGCACTTCTTAATGTGGACAATTGTTCATAGATTAAGTCACATGAGGGACATGCATCATCACTAGGAATCAAAGTTTTTAAACGGTTAATTTCAGATTCTAGTGATTCAATTTTAGCAGCATTATCCCTAAGCTTTTTGTCCTTTTTCTTGACAATAATAGTTGCACGAGAGATAGCATCACATATTTCATTGCAGGTAGAACATACCTCATCGTCTTCACTGCTGCGTTCTGCATCCTCCTGACTTGATCTTGATCTTGTTTTGCCCGCCATGAAGCATAAGTTGTCTAGATAGTCATCATCTTCATCACTTTCAAAGTCTACATCACTTGAACTAAGTTCTTGAAGTGCGGTGATGAAGCTGTTAATCATCTTGCGTCCTATGGTACCCTTCTTCTTCTTGTTGGAGTTTCCAGAGGAGGTCCGGACCTTGCTTTGTTTTTCTTCCCAGGTGGTCGGACCTGAAAGGTTAGGGCATTCTGTACGAAAGTGTCCTATTTTACCACATTCAAAACAGCGTTGAGGTCCGGAGCTTCCTCTCCTTCTAGTTCTCACATTTTGCAATGCTTATGAGAATCTAGTAGAGATGAGTGCCAACTCCTCTTCTGAAAATTCTTCGATTTGTTCCAGGGTTAGCGAGGACAACAAAGCAAGAGTATTGCAAGATGATGATTGGCCGGAGCTAGACATATCACGTTGTGAGACAAATGCAATAGACTTGTTTGGGTTCTTACGTGCTAGGATGTCAATTTCATGAGTTTTTAGTTTAGAATAGAGTACATCTAATGTAAGAGAACTCATGACAGTTGATTCACGTATAGACGTTACTTTCATTTCCCAAATTGACATGTCTAATGCACTAAGGAGTTGTCTAGCATTTTCAGCATCTGAAAAATTAACATTCACGCTACGCAAGTTGCTGAGAATTTTATTGAAATGAGCAAAGAGGTAATCGATAGACTCACCTGGTTGCATCTCAAAACGCATATATTCCTTTTTGAACATATCTTGTTTGACCTCCTTGATTGTGTTGGAGCCTTCATGATAATCACAGAGAGCTCTCCAAACATCGTATGCTGACCGGAGGTGTGCGACACGATCAAAGTCGCTCTGAGTGAGTCCTTGGATGATCAAGTTTCGGGCTTTGTTGTTGTTGTCGACGTCCCGTAGGTTTGTGGCCGTGACTTGATCATTGAGTGGCACTTCATAAGGCTTATACACCTTCTCCCATATTGCAAAGCCTTGTGCCTGGATGAAAGCCTCCATGCGTGCCTTCCAAACCTGAAAATCAATACCAGCAAACACACAAGGTTTGGCGGAGTACTTCTCCATCATGATTAGTCAAAAACACGTGCAAATCTCAAAGATTAGAGCACCGTGGCTCTGATACCAATTGTAGGATCGAAGAGCACGTGAAAAGCTACCAGAGGGGGGTGAATGGTAGATTTAAAAATCTTACGCGGCGGAAACAATAAAACCCCAAACCCTTTCGGCAGAAAAAGGATCTGTTAAATAAATCGTGTATGAGACTAATCTAAACATGTTTCACCGTGACAAAAGTGATAGATATCAGAGAGAATCAAGTCACTAAGACAACACAAAAAGAATTGCTCAAATCCGTCGAGAAAAACTCAAGTTATGATCGGAAGATCAGACTATGGTCAATCTGACCTACCCGAGAAAAACAGTTTCTGGAATGCTGCAAAGAAACTCGTGTAGCTCAGAAACCACAAATCCAATGACCGTGAAATTTTGACAGATGATATACAATCAAGTTGTGAAGACAATCCAAAAATAATTACGTCAATTGGATCTGTAAAACTCGAGTTATGATAAAACCACCGACGAAAGGTAGTGCTGTCCAGAAACTCGACGAGTAAAACTTGTCTGGAACAAGTCGGATGAACAAGGCATAAAAGTTCCTTCAAACTACGAATTTTATTCAATAGAACACAAGAGGAACAGCCCCAAAGTCGTCTCTCACGAGCTTTGGCCTTCCCTCGCTTATATAACCAGCCCTTAGGCCATCCCAATCTCAACTAGGACTCCAATCCTAATCCGATCACAATCGGAACTTTCTACAACTGCTCAAGATTCTTCTATACGCAGATAGAAGCAATCTTAAGACTTCCAAACACCTTAGGAACGTATCCCACATTCCTAAACAACTCAAATTCATGACACACACGAAATCCTAACATAACCAACTCGATATTTCCATACCAAGCCATAACTGACTCAGCTAGCAGCCTAAGTCTTCAACCGATACGATCCGATCCTTCCGATCAGGTCTTCCTTCCATAATCCGTCTCTAGAAGCATATTGCCACGTCATGCACCTCATGCACATGTGCGAACACCTTCCTTTGACCTTCATATGCACTGCCCTTGATTCAATCATCCTGCGCGACCTCCTGACCCGCTCAACCACAGTTCCTCCCGAACTTGGTTGTTGGAACCTCATCTCCTCCTGAGACTAGTCCAATGGATCCTGTCACCAGCCATGACTTGAACTCAAGTAACACCTGCACATGAATAAACAACCAATCCATACGAGCCCAAGTCCTCGACTTGACTCAAGTTAGTTCCGAACACAACACCTTACGTGAGAACCTCACATAAGCATGTTGCAAAACCATAGTAACATGATATCATCCATATCATCCAAAACGCACCAAAAACTTAGCAAATGAATACTAAGCAATATTTCCAACAATGTAAAGCAAGTACGAAACATTGCAAATGAAAAGCAGAAGCACTGCGGTCAAGTTCCGGACCTTGCCAGAGCAACCCAGAGCTTGAGCCGGAGCTAACAAAAGCTAGTAGAACCTAGCGCCGGAGCTTACCAAAACTAGTACAACCAAGCTCCCGCCGGAGCTTACAAAACTAGCAGGACCTAGCGCTGGAGCTAACCAGAACTAGTCGGAGCTAGTAATCCCAAAAGCAGGAGCTAGACAAAGTACGTCGGAGCTTAGAAAAAGCATGCCAGAGCTATCAAATATATGCCGGAGCTAACAAAGACATACCGGAGCTAAAGATAAAGCTCACTGGAGCTGACCAAAGCTAGTCGGACCTTACCAAGAAGCCGGACCTAGCATCTAACGTAGCCGGAGCTAACCAAAACAAGCCGGACCTACCGTCGGAACTTGACAAAAAGGTGTTTTGGTGATATTTAAAACTTTTATCATCAAAGCCAAGTGTATTCACTACAAGCCAATGTATTCAGCACACATAGGTCTTACAACCTAGCAACAGGAGCAAAAGTTTCATCAAAATCTAGACCTTCAACTTGTGTGATACCTTGAGCAACCAACCTAGCTTTGTTCTTAACCACAACCCCATTCTCACTTTGTTTATTTTTAAACACCCGTTTAGTTTCAATTAAAGTGTGACCAGGTGGAGGTACAAGTTTCTAAATGTTATTTCTTTCAAAATTTTCTAACTTTTCTTATATGACAATAATCCAAGATTCATTAGTGAGTACGCGTGATATAAATTTGGGTTCAAGAGAAGCAACAAAAGCAGAATTAGCATGAGAGTTTGGATCGAAAAAACCTGGACCCTGTGACTCCTTCGTGCAAGCTTCCAATAATTTGTTGTGGAGGATAACTTTTGAGGATCCAGAGGGGAGTAGACACTTCACAAGTTGCTTCTCCATGTTCATCACAAATCGATGAGCTTGTGACTTGAGGATGATCTGGATCAGCAATGGTGGTCGTCAGTGCTAGTTGTGAATCAAAATCAGGAGTTGAAACGATGTCATTAGTTGCTGAATTTTCGAGCAGTAGCACAACTTCTTCCTCATCTTCAATGAAAATACTCTCCCCTGCGGATATTGCATCTTGACCGGCAATATTAGAGCTAGTACCTAGGATACCTTCATTAAAATAAACCTCACAAGTCTCCACAATTTTGTCAGTGTCAAGTAAAAGCACACAGTAGCCTCTAGTATGAGATGGATAACCAAGAAACATGACATTAATAGATCTAGATTCAAATTTATCAATATTACCATGTTTCTTAACAAAGCATTTGCAACCAAAGACCCTAAAGTGTGTGCCACTAGGCCTATGTCCAAACCGAAGCTCATATGGGGTCTTTCCTAGCTTAGCACGCAAGAAAACTCAATTTGAGACATAAGAAGCGGTTGCAATTGCATTAGACAAAAACTTTCTAGGAGTTTGATATTCATCAAGCATAGTCCTAGCCATATCAACTAAGGTTCTGTTTTTTCTCTCTACAACACCATTTTGTTGAGGTACATATGATGAAGAAAATTGATGATATATTCTATTTTCAGCAAAAGTGATCAATTGATTGGTTCTTAAATTCAATTCCATTATCACTTCTAATTGCTTTTAAAGATCCTAGGTGGTCAAGTGAAAGTCTAAGAACCAAACTTCTAAAGTGATTAAAAGCTTCATTCTTAGATGCCATAAAATAAACTCAAGAGTATCTAGAATAATCATCAACAATTACAAACACATACTATTTACCTCCAAAAGATTGAACACGCGAAGTTCTTATGGTATCAAGGTGTAAAAGTTGTGCTGGTGTTGTTGTCATGGTCATTTTGAGTGGAGCATGTGAACCTACAATCATTTTAGAATGTCTACAAGAAGAGCAAACAATTTTTTTGTCCTCTTTAAGCTTAGGTAACCCACGTATACGATCGAGACCACTAACACGTGCGAGATGATCAAAACTTACGTGACCAAATCTACGATGCCAAAAATATAAGTCTCTTGAATCATTAGCAACTATATATCTTTGCTTAGAGGATGAAATGTCAAAATCAGCTTTAAAACTCTTCCAAAATGAGACATGTTAAACATAAGCTCACCATTAGAATCTACAACCTTCCAGTAATTTTTAGTGAAAATAATTTCAACATTTTCATCTAACAATTGTAAAACAGAAAGCGAGTTGTATTTCAAATTTTTAACAAGTACCACATCCTTCAAAGTGTAGTGTTTATTTACTCTAGCCGAACCCTTAGCAATTATAGGAGTTGAAGAATTATAGACAAAAATAACATTTTCTACACATGACACAAAAAAAGAGGGAGGAGAACCATTCTTTGTTACTGGACATGTGGCGTGAGCAACCTGAATCCACAATTCAAATGTTCTTCTTCCTCAAGCGTCTAACCTACATAGCAGCACAATACGTCGATGACTCAATACTGGAGTTAGTCAAAATGAATTTAGAAATTCTGTACTGAGTCACACGACGTCCAACAGGAATAACACGTGAAAGCTGAGATAAAACAATAGGTTTATGAGTCAAATTTTGAGAATTCTTGTTCCCAACTACTGATTTATGAAGTGTGTTATGTGTAGCACGAAAAACAGTAGATTTGGGAGCATACTTTGCATGTTTATGACTCACTACAATAGGTTGCATGCTCCTAACATTCAGTTCAACAAGTGTAACAAGTTTTGTTTTGTTGTTATGTGAACTAGCAATTTTACTTTCTTTTTTTTCTGTTGTTTAGCTAGTCTATAACAAAAATCTATAACATGACCATCTCTACCATAGTAGGTACAATGAAAAATAACATTATGTTCATGTCTAGATGAGCAAGCAACATATTTATTAGCACCCGAATGAGATAACACCTCTGTAGATTTGAAAACCACCTCTTTTTGTTTAGGAACCGTTTGAATCAAACCACTCCCTAATTATTTTACAATCTTAGGTGGATGTGCTTTAGCATGAGCATGAGAATCAAAATCTAAACTAGTTTTATCATTGCAAGACTTAGATGAATTCAGCAGCAAGTTTAGGTTCTTATTTGCACAAAAATGTTCTAGTGTCCTATGCATATCATCAAGTTTCTTGGACAAGTATAGACAGTTTTCACGTGAAATTTTTCCTTTTAATTTGCAATTAGAACAAGAATTAACTTCATGAACACATAAAGCATTGTTCAAAGCAAAAAATTAATCCGTAGCATCATGTAATTTCTTATTAAGATCATCACAGCGGAACAATGCAAATTAATTTTAGAACAACTAGCATCTTTCATGTTTTTATCGTTATGTGCAACAAGCTTTTTGTTCTTTTCAATTTCAAGTTCAAGTTTATCAAGTGTGAAAGTGTGCGCACTTCTTAAGGTGGACACTTGTTCATATATTAGTTCACATGAAGAACAAGAATCATCACTAGGAATCAAAGATTTTAAACAATTAATTTCAGATTTTAGTGATTCAATTCTAACAGCATTGTCCCTAAGTTTTTTATTCTTTTTCTTAAGTACAACATTGACACGAGAAATAACATCACATATTTCTTCACAAGAGGGACATACCTTCTTATTGTCGTTGTTGAATTCAGCTTCCTCCATACTTGATCTTGAGTTGCCTGCCATGAAACACATAGTTGCCAAATTATCTTCATCCTCATCACTTCTGGAGTCCACATTGCTCAAGTTGTTGTCAAGTAGAGCGGAGAGGATATGGTCCACTACTTGGCATTTTATGAAAGTCTTCTTTTTCTTGTTGTTGTTTCTAGAAGAGGACTTGAACTTATTTTGCTTTTCATCACGGGTAGAAGAACCTGAAAGGTTAGGGAAATCTGTACAAAAATGTCATATTTTACAATATTCAAAGCATCATTGAGAGCTGCCACTTCCCCTCCTTCTTGTTCTCACATTTTGCAATGCTTTTGAAACCCGAGTAGAGAGTAGTGCTAGCTCCTCCTCCGAAAACTCTTCAATTTGTTCAATGGTTAGAGAAGGCAGCAAATCAAGTGTACCACATGATGAAGATGGACTAGAACTAGTCATTTCACGTTTTGAAACAAATGCAAGAGACTTGTTGGGGTTCTTACGTGATATTTTGTCAAGTTCATGAGTTTTTAACTTAAAATATAGAACATTTAATGTAAGTGTACTCATGACAGTGGATTCATGAATAGATGTAACTTTCATCTCTCAAATTGACATGTCTAATGCACTTAACAATTGCCTAGCATTTTCAGCATTTGAAAAAATAACATTGACACTATGCAAGTTGCTGAGAATTTTATTAAAACGACCAAAGAATTCATCGGTCGACTCACCGGGTTGCTTCTCAAAACATATGTACTACTTCTTGAACATATCTTGGTGTGCCTCTTTGATTGTGTTGGATCCTTCGTGTTAGTCACATAAAGCTTTTCACACGTTGTATGCTGATCGGAGATGTGCAATACGATCGAAGTCGCTTTGAGTCAATCCTTGTATGATTAAGTTCCACATTTTGTTGTTTTTGTCGACATCCTTCATGTTTGCAGACGTTACTTGGTCATTTGATGGCATGTCAAAGTTCTTGAAAACCTTTTCCCAGACGACAAAACCATGTGCTTGTATGTAAGCCTCCATACACGCCTTGCAAATCTGAAAATCAATGCCATTGAACACACAAGGTTTTGCGTAGTGCTTCTCCATGTCGATTAGTAAAAACATGTATAAATCAAAGAGATTAGAGCACGGTGGCTCTGATACCAATTGTAGGATCGAAGAGCACATGAAAAGCTACCAGAGGGGGTGAATGGTAGATTTAAAACTTTTTCAGTGGAAGCAACAAAATCCCCTTGACAGAAAATCAATCTGATAGAAAAACCATGTGTGTGAGTGTCCTCAACGTGTTCAGAATGTGAAAAATCAGTGTAGATCGTATAGCATCAAGTCACGGAAACATGACAACAAGAATCCTAAGAAAACGTCGAGTAAAACTCAAGTTATGACCGAAACACAGAGCAAATGTCAATATGTTCTAACATAGAGCAAAAAGATCTACTACATTGCAAATAAACTCATGTAACTCAAAAACCACAAATCCAATGACCGTGAAATTTTCACAGATGATAAAGTATTGAGTTGTGAAGATAACACCAAATGAATCATGTTAATTAGATCTGTAAAACTCGAGTTATGATCAAAATAATAAAGAAAGGTCGGGCAGCGCCGAAACTTAATGAGAAAGATTTGAAGAAAAGAAGTCAGATGAACAAGGCACAAAAGCTACTCTAAACTACGACTTTTATTGATTAAAACACAAAACAAACAGCCCCAAAGTCTAGCTACCACGAGCTCTGTCCTCCCTTGCTTATATAGCCAGCTCTTAGGCCAACCCAATTCTAACTAGGACTCCTACTCCTACTCAGTTTCACCAAAACTTTCCATAACTGCTCAAGACTCTTCCATACGCAGATAGAAGCAATATTAAGACTTCCAAACACCTTAGTTAAAGTGCATCTAGGCATCCTCATGAGTTTTGGATGATTGATGAGGACAACTAAGAGACTAATGAGCTGAGTTGATCTTAACCACAGGTGTGATGATTGAAATGAGACAAAATCTCTCAAAAGGGAAAATGTTGAAACGAGCGTCGAAGACTCAAGCATAGAAATTAGGGTTTCTATTGTGTCAAGTTTAGACTAGTTGTATCATGTGCATTGAGATCATCCAAGAGGGCTCAAAGTGGTAGTTAAGAGAAAAACCCAAGTGAGAATCCCAATTGAGAGAAAACCCCAGTGACTGGACTTTTCCGAGCCTAAGGCCGTACTAGTCCGGGGTGGCCAGATTAGTTCGTTTTGGGTCGGACTAAATGTCTCTGGATGAGTTCGGACTTGTCTGTATGGGTGAGGACTAGTCCCATCTTCCATTGGTGAGCAAATTTGGAGCTAAGTCCCGGGAGGCCAGACTTGTCTGCCACAGAGGCTGGACTAGTCCAGACCACCCAGAGTAGTCCGTATTGGGACGGACCAAATGGTTCTATTTGAGTTCAGACTTTTCCGTTGTTGTACGGACTAGTCCGTTTAAGCCTGAGAGTGAGATCCTGAAGCCAAGTCCTGGGAGGCCGGACTTACCCGCCCCAGGGGTCGGACTAGTCTGGGCTCTCCTAGTCCATTTTAAGCCGGACTAAAGTGTTTTGTCCAACTTTGGACTAGTCCGTTTTGGACCGGACTAGTCCGTGTTGCCTGTGACCATTTGAAATTCAAATGTCTGGCGGTGAAGTCACCTATTTTGTCGATCGGTGATGTTGAATTGTCAGTGGTCCCAAAAAGCCGGACTAGTCTATGGTACAGGGTCATACTAGCCTGGAGTTGCATTGGTGGCAAAGGTTAGTTGTCAGGACCCCTATAAAAATGGGACCCCCGCCCCCTATTTGAAATGACTTGAACCCTAGCACCGCCACAACATTCCTTGAGCCTTCCAAAGCCTTCTACTCGTCCTACCTGCCCTCTAAGACCAAATCTTGAAGAGATTAGGGTTTGGGAAGGAGAGTGAAGGCAGATCATCGTGCTTTGGCTCTCGATTTGATCTCTTGCACTTGGTGTTGTGTTTTGTGGCTTGTGTGAGTTGAGCTTCGTGTGCTCCTTGCTGTATTGATTCGTGGGAGCATCAACTTGTGAGAAGCCCTAAGAAACTTGGTGATTACCCTTTGATATAGTGGAAACCAAGCCGACCATTGTGGTGGCTTGGTGAGAAGAGGGTCAAGTGAGATCCGGTCCTTGTGTGGACTTCTCAACGTGGATGTAGGCTTCTTTGTGGAGCTGAAATACAGGATAAATCGTGTCTCTCTTGTTGCTTTACTTTTCGTAATCACTAGACTTGCTATTAGGGTTCATATCACTCTTCATCTTGATCATTGTTGAAATCTTATAACCTAATTGCTTACACTTGTCAATCCAAATTATACTAGTTTGCTAGACATTGCATCTACCTTTTGTGAACCTAATTTCTGCAAACAACTTGTAGAAATCAAGTTTTTAGGTTTTCACCCAGTGCTGAGCAGACTAGTCCGGCCCTGTCCAGACAAGTCCGGTCTCAGGAATTTAATCTCGTTTGATTAAGCCATTTCAGGTCATATTGCCTATTCACCCCCCCCCCTCTAGGTGACTTTCACTTAGGAATGTCCAAAACATTCCTAAAACAACTAAACTTCATGATCACCATGAAATCTAACCAAAACAAACTCTAAACTTTCCATATACGAACCATAACCACCTCAGCTGCAGCCTGAGGCATAATCCAGTCGGTTGAACCTTTCCAGCCACATCTTCATGTCCATATCTCTTCATCACGCCTTGGAACAATGTTGTCACGTCCATGCACCCCTTGCACATGTGCAAACACTTTCCAACAACGTCCATGATACCTTCATATGCATTGTTCTTGACCCAAACATGTTGTGTGACCTCCCGATCAACTCAACAACAATTCCTTCTGAACTTGGTTGTTGAACATCATCTTCTCCATAAGACTAATTCAAAGGATCACCATCATCAGCCATGTCTTGACCTCAAGCAACACCTGCACATGAATAAACAACCAATTCTTCCGAGCACAAGTCCTCGACTTGGCTCTCGTTAGTCCAAAAATCACAACACCTTATGTGAGCACCTCACATAAGCATGTTCCAAACCATATCAAAAATGACATCGGCCATAACCACCAAAACACACCAAAAACTTAGTAAATGAATACTAAGAAAATCTTCCCATAAGCCAAAAGCAAGTTTGAAATATTGCAAGTTAAGACAGATTAAAACAAAACAACTGAACTCAATATGAAAACTATGCGGAGTAATTGTTAGTCTTGATATGAATAATGAAAGTTCAGATAGTCCAAAACCATTGAGGGTAACGTTACTCCAAGAATATATTGAAAAGTTTGGATAGTTCAAACTTATCGATAGTAATGACGTTACTCCCAATATGCACTTAGACAAGTTCAGATAGTGTGTATCGGGGTGTATAAGTGTAAGCTTAAAACTTTGCATGTAAACCTTAACGTTTAATATAATTGCCAATGTATTTAGCAAATAGATCTCACAAACTGGAGATCATTTTATTCGTACTATGTCATGTCGGGCAGGATCAGCCCGAGGCCCGTTTATTGAAAAATGCACTAAAAATAGTAAAAACATACTTTACGGGCTTATATGAGTCGTGACGGGTTGGGCCCCACGAGCCACCTGAGCTATACCATCAGCCCAGTTGGACTGACCTTAAACGGGTCGTGTCGAGCCAGTCCGATGGCCCGAAGGTCAAAGCTAGGGCACGACCCTCACCGGGCTCCGGGTCAGCCCGACCCCGTTTTTTGGGTTGGATCGTGCCGTGTCGTGCCACTTTTGTCAAGCTTCGGACCTTTTTGGGTTGGATCATGCCAGTGTCGTGCCACTTTTGTCAAGCCACGGACCAGGTACCCTCGCTTACGAGAGGAAGAAGCATCGAGTCCCACCTTCTAGGAGAGAAGACATTCACAGGCCACCACGTGTCCCGCAACGCCAGACCTGCTTCCCTGCTTAAGTTGGCTCCGGTGCTGCCACGTGTCCTGCGGCACCGAACGTGCCTCCCTGCTATGGGTGGCTCTGATGCTGCAACATGTCCTGCAACATTGGACCTGCCGCCCTTCTAAGGGTGGCTTCGGTGCTGCCACGTGTCCCGCGACGTCGGACCTACCTCCCTGCTAAGGATGGCTCCAGTGTTGCCATGTGTCCCGAGGCGTCGGGCATGCATTCCTGCTAAGGTTGGTTCTGGTGCTGCCCCGGACCTGCCTCCCTACTAAGGGTGGCTCCAGTGCTATCATGTGTCTTGAAGCTCTTGGACTGGCCTCCCAATTAAGGGTGGCTCCGGTGCAGCCACGTGTCGCACTCTACCTCTCCAACGTGAAGGACTCCGAGATCTTCAACTATCCAGAAACAGTGTAGGCATCCAAGGATATAAATCAACCATTTCAAGACCTGGTTAATGTGTCATTAGTTACACATTAATGACGCATGATTGGAGGAACCTTCAAGCATGGTAGCACCACCATCAGGGCACATTAAACCATAATTAAGCCACTATTAAGCACCTTAGAACATGTATAGAGTGCATAATAGCCCCGGGCCACCTGTCGGGCCTCGATCATACTATAAGTCTATAACAGCTAGACCATGGCATATAAAAGGTGTGTGCTGCATGGTAGAATAAAGCTCTCAGGCATCTCATACACATTAAAGCATACTGACTCAGTCTCATTATCACCCAATACAACACACACCTGTGGAGTAGAGTATTACGCTTAGGCGGCCCAAACCATGTAAAAATCTCTGTATCACCTTGTTCTTGAGTTCTTCGAGTAATGCCCCTCCTAAAAAAGAACCACCGCAGACTACTTCTGAGTAGTACCGGGTGCAGTGTCAATTGCACACTCGACATTTGGCGCGCCAAGTAGGGGAAGTTTTCTTGAAGAATTTCAAGATCCACAATGGTGAACTCTACTGCTTCTTCCCGTGACCCGGCTGCACGAGCTGGATGAGGGAATGAAGCTGGTGACACGTCTCATCGTTCTTGAGGAAATCCAGCCACGAATCCTCAAGCTGGTGTAGCGCATCAGCCTAGGAACAGTGGACCACCACCTGCTGCAGCAGCAACTGCTGCTCAGATGCAGGATGGTGTTCTAGCGTCGGTCACTGAATCGACCACAAGTCCAGAGAATGCCTTGATTGCATCGCATGCTCTTTTCCAGTGTCCACCAGCACCGGACACACCTCCAGCAGCGCTGGAGCAGTGGTGCAATGATGTCGACCATCTAGTCGCCACGGCAACCACTGCACCCAACAATCTACCACAACCCGGACCTAGACCGGCGCCAACCTGAATTAGGACCCTGTTGGGACGACTCGGTTCTGTGTTGTCGCAGCACGGAATGTCGCACACTCCTTAGATGGTTCGACGCACCTCCTGAGTGTCGAGGCTATCAATGGGAGACCTTAGGGCGGAGCTTACCCCTGACTCAATCTATAGCTGGGGAGAGCTATGTCGCCAGTTCACTGCCAACTTCGGGAGTTCCTATACTCGCTCTGGTAGTGAGTTGGATCTCTTTGCCATACGACCAAATTTGGGAGAGTCACTGCGCTCGTTCATTCAGCGATTCTCCAAGGTTTGAAACACTATACCTTCTATTTCGAAAGCCTCTGTTGTTGTTGCCTTCCGACAGGGCATGTGGGATAAGAAGATGCTAGAGAATCTAAACACGAAAGACATCCATGATGTCACGGAGATCTTTAGTCTGGCAGACAAATGTGTTAGAGCTACTGAGAGGCGTGACTGGGCACTCCAGACCAGCTGAGGAGGTAGGTGCGCCATATGCTTCCAAGTGGGAACCACTGCCCAAGGCAGTGGAAAGAAGAAAAACAAGGAGATAGGTGGCAAAAACAAGACACCTACATATATAGCCGCGGCGGCTCCAGGTGTCCAGGAGCCGTGCTCTGACAACCAACCACGACCGTCATCAGATGACGGTGACGACAATAAGTGGTGCCCGATCCACAACACTTCTGGTCACGGCCTCAGGGACTATCGTGAAGTCAAGAGGCTGGCGAAACATGTCTGGCAGAAGTGCCGAGAAGATCCACCCTTCCGCTAGCAGGAGGGTAAAAACTCAAAAGCTCCGTAGCAGGAGTTGGGCTTCCAAGACGCTAAGAAGGCATTGAAAGCAGTCTACAACAACGTCGACAACTCCGACACCTGCTTGGACATCGAGCGAAGGAGGACTCTCCATATGATGTATGGAGGGTCGTGGGACATTACTTCCCAGTACGTAGTGAAAACTTTGCGTCGGGAGGTAGTTGCTGTAGCTCCCAACGTCAAGGTGGAGCCCCATCGGAAGTGGATGGACACTCCGATCACCTTCAACACCTCCGATTGCCTCAAGAACATGGTGGGAGCTAGGAAACTTCCGCTAATAGTCTCCCCGACTATCAACGACCTGCAACTCTTCCAGATTCTGGTTGATGGCGGGGCGACTCTCAACCTCATCAGCTTCGCAGCTTTCAAGTAGGTCCCCATGTCGGACCTTAAGTCCACGCGCCCATTCTTCGCAGTGGGTCCAGGAGCTATCACTCCGCTCGATCGTGTCTCTCTCCCAGTAACATTTGGGACACATGAGAACTACTGTTCGGGAAAACTAATCTTCGACACGACGGAGATCAGTCTTCCCTTCAACGCCATCCTAGGCAGATCGACCCTGTAACAGTTTATGGCGGTTGCCCACTATGGCTATCTGGTGTTGAATATGCCGACACCTACGGGTTTCCTCAAGATCCGAGGAGACCGTATTGTAGGTGTCACTGTGTCAGAGAACCAACATGCGCTAGCTACTGCACAAGAAGCTGACGCCAACAAGGAGCAGCTAGCTCAACAACCTCCGAGCACGCGCCATTGTGGCTCAACATCTACACCCCGTGTGTAGCCAAACAGTGACAATGATGTTCCCCTCAAAGTCATCCAAATTGGTTCTGAAGCTACTTAGACCACTCGCCATGCTGGAGGTCTGGATGACAAATAGGAACTCACACTCATCACCTTCCTTCGAGCTAATGTTGACGTGTTTGCATGGCAACCATCACAAATGTTTGCGATCCCCAAGGAGGTGATTGAGCACCATCTGAAGATCTACCCCAACGCATAGCTGATTCAATAGAAGACCCAAAAG
This sequence comes from Tuctoria greenei, assembly GCA_036927565.1. Taxonomy (NCBI): domain Eukaryota; kingdom Viridiplantae; phylum Streptophyta; class Magnoliopsida; order Poales; family Poaceae; genus Tuctoria; species Tuctoria greenei. The sequence continues at coordinate 178,164,904 of JAYESD010000006.1, forward strand.
CAGTCCATTGAGCAGCAAAACTTCATTCGTAAAGAAATCAAGAAGTTGCTCGATGCTGGATTTATCTAGGAGGTTCATCATTCGCGATGGCTGGCGAACCCAGTCGTTGTCCCCAAGGCCAGTGGGAAGCTTTGGATGTGCATCGACTACACCACTCTTAATAAGGCATGTCCAAAAGACCCTTTTCCACTTCCAAGAATATATCAAATTATGGATTCTACTTCTAGCTGTGAATTATTATGCTTCATGGATGCATATTCTTGTTTTCATAAAATACCAATGGCTAAGGAAAATGAAGAACATACAACCTTTATGATAGTAGATGGTTTGTACTGCTATACTGACATGCCTTATGGTGTCAAGAATGTTGTTGACAGTCCTTAAATGCCATATTTAGACCATCAATTCACCTCATAATGTGCCCCAAAGAGAAACACAGTGTAGTGGTAGGGTTAAATATTAAGCAATTCCACGAGTGTTGGTGTTTATTTGTATGCAAGTGAATTAATACCCAAAAATACCAAAACATGCAGGGAGTAATCCATTAAATTGGATTTCGATAAATCAGGCAATGCCATGTGTCATCACATGGATCAAATGGCCGACAAACATTAGTATTTGAGGCCATCCAACGTTGTATCACCCATATCAGTCAATAGGACCCACCTGGCAGTGACCTGGAGAAAGCACACGCAAAATAGTCAAAAGACCACTTCGGTCGAATAGGGAGTTCGACTGAAGTCATCCTGGCACCAAACTTGCTCAATCGACGCGTGTCGACTCCTCCTGGCTTCCTAGTGGCGGGGATGACTGAATCGTGCGAATTGGTGGTGGGAACCGACCCTCCTCCACCTATAAATAGCACCCCACACCTTACTTCACACACACACCAAAAATTGAGAATAAAATACCACTCCTAAGGTTTAGACTAGTCCTAGAGGCTACCAAGTAGAAGGAGAGTGTGGTGAAGAGTTTAGAAGACAAATGCTTGGGCTTGTCAAGTTCCTCTTCTACACTTGTACTCCTACAAATGTTCTACTCAAATCAAGTAAGCCTTTGTGAATTCAATACAAGTTTGATTCCCAATTCAGAGTAATTTGCACAAGTAGTTACTTGTGGGTTCATTGCTTTAATTTATTAAAGGATCTAGTTGTAGCTTTGTGTTTGAAACAACTAGAGTAGTGATTTAGAATGTAAATGTGGTGCTTAGGTTAGAAATCACGAGTGAATATCTGGTAGACCTACGGATTGAAGAGGTAGGCAGTAGGTGGTGACAGCTTTACATGTCATTTGTAATCATCCACGTTCGGTTATTCCATAGGCTCTTGGCGGGAGTCGTCTAGTTTTGCTAGGGGTAAACTCGTGTCCAAAGCAAGCAGCTACCCCAAATCTCTTTCAATTAGAATCAGTACTTTGAATTCCTCTCTATTCCTTGCCTACCAAACAACTTTGTGTCTTTGGGTGAATTAGTTCATAAGATTAGCACACATGTTCCTTGGATTCGATACCCATGTGAATACTCCTCAACAGGAAGTGCTACAAGACAATTTTTGTGCGCTTGCGGATTTTTATCTGTGACGTAAGAAACGTCAACAAGCATTTCTAGCACTGTTGTCAGGGAATGGTTGTTGTTAATCTTCAAACCTTGTTCACCCTCGTATCTCTCTTCTTACCTTTCCTTTTCTTACCACCACCACATATATGGAGTAGCCCACCATTTTTTCTTATTCTGCCCCAAAGGGCAAGTTCTATGAGGCACCGCCTTCGGCGGAACCCATTTGTTCTACTAGGCCCTGACTACATAGCCACGGTTCAGGAACAATCTTTCTTAGGAATGGATTGTGAAAACTCTTACCACCATCTACGAGAACTCGAACAATTGTGTCCATGCCTTCTAATCAAAGGTATGACACACAAAACTCTCAAATGGAAGTTGTTTCCTTTTTCCCTCAACAAAAAAGCCAAACAATGATACATCCACAACGTTGGGAAGGCAAACGGTAATTGGAATGAATTAAAAGACAACTTTTGTCTTGCTTTCTTTGCAATTGCTCGAATTGTTTCCTTACGGAAGGAAGTACTATGCTTTCAGCAGATGGAGAAGGAATCTATTGGTGCAGCTTGGGATAGATTTTTTCTTTTGAGAAATTCTGGCCCAGATTTGTCCATGCCTGATCTGTTGCTTTTGCAACACTTCTACATGGGATTGAACAAAGAGTCTGCCCTACATCTTGACATTACGGCTGGAAGATCTTTCCTCCACAGGATGTCGTAAGAAGGCAAGGATCTTCTGGATAGAACTCTAGAAAATTCTTCCTTCATTATGGGTCTTAATGAGCCTCCTCAAGAGGAAGTTGTGTAAAAAATCAAGGATAAATCCATGGAAAAGAATGAACCTATTTCTTACCTATCTCAAACCTTGCCAGAAGAATCCTCTCCAGAACCAGAAACTATGAAGGAAGAAGAAATTTAAACTTAGAGTTTCACTTTTACTTCGAGGAAGAAATATTTGAAGATTTTGGTAATACCTCAAAGTATTGTTGCCATAGGAAACCATCATTGCCTCTAACTCCACCTGACCCACCTGATGGAGTGCTCATCCAACAGACGATCAAGGAGCTAACCTCTATTCTAAGCATAGAATGGACTGCGGAAGTTAAGCAGCCACCTGAAATCCTTTAGATGACCTCACCTTTGGCCACCATTCTATGCTTCATTAGAGGGAAACCAATGATGGTCCTATACAACCCCATTGTTGGAGCAAATCTCATTTCCGATTCATGTGCTCTTGCCATTCTAGGCGATGTGTCATTGGCACCAACATGTAAATCCTTCTTAGATTCTTTCGGAAACATCCTTTAAGGATGTAGGGTTTTGCAACAGGTGTCTGTAAGACACAAATATATTGAGGCTTTCCTAGACTTCCATGTGTTTGAAATCCAAGATTTTTACATTATGATTGTGATTCCTATTGGGAAATTTCTCATGGAAATTCCCTTGGAAGTAACCACAATGTCAAACTCTGAGGGAGAAAGCTCTCTATTTCTATCCTGCATTTCAAGAACACATCCGATCTCCCATCCAAGATGAACCAATAGATGAGGTTAGGACTCTTCAATTCTTAGCACCCCCTGAAATTGAAGGAGAAGAAGATTTCATCCAAGATGAGGCTGAATTTCAGGAGGCAATTGAATTTCTAAAAGAAGAGCTCTTTTAAAAATCTCCCGTCGAACTCAAAATTTTACCTCCAGGCCTACGTTATGCCTTTCTACATGTCATTTTTGAAGCCCCTATCATCATAAGTGACAAGATTTCATATGATGAGACACTCAAACTCATTGCCATGGTAGAAAAGCATAGAGCTATTTTTGGCTACTCACTACAAGATCTCAAAGGAATTAGTCCAGCGTTATGCACCCATCACATCCCTATTGACCCTAAGAGTGTCCCCTCAAGAGAACCTCAAAGGCGATTGAATAATGCGATGCGAGAAGTTGTCAAGAAGGAAATCTTGAAACTTCTTCATGTCGGAATTATTTACCCTGTTCCTCATAGTGAATGGGTCAGCTCAGTTCAAGTAGTGCCTAAGAAGAGAGGTATCACGACTGTTCAAATGAAAAGAATGAACTAATTCCTCAACGAACTGTCACAGGATGGAGGATGTGCATTGATTACCGAAAACATAACAAGGCTACAAGAAAGTATCATTTTCCATTGCCCTTCATCAATGAGATGTTAGAGCGGTTGGCAAAACACTCCTACTTCTGTTTCCTTGATGGGTATTCAGGTTATCATCAAATCCCAATCCATCTTGATGATCAGAGTAAGACCACATTCACATGTCCTTACGGAACTTATGCCTGCCGGCGTATGTCTTTTGGACTGTGTAATGCTCCTGCCTCTTTTTAGAGGTGTATGATGTCTATATTTTCTGACGTGATTGAGGAGATCATGGAAGTTCTCATGGATGATTTCTCCGTCTATGGAAAAACGTTTGATCATTGTCTGGAAAACTTAGATAAGGTCTTACAAAGATGCCAAGAGATGGACCTAGTGCTTAATTGGAAAAAGTGCTATTTTATGGTCCGAGAAGGCATCGTTCTTGGACACTTAGTGTCTAAAAGAGTGATAGAGGTGGACAAAGAAAATATTGAAGTTATTGAAAAACATCCACCTCCTATCAATGTTAACGGAATCCGTTGCTTTTTAGGTCATGTAGGGTTCTATCAGCGATTCATCAAAGATTTCTCAAAAATCGCTACACCCCTCACCAACCTATTAGCTAAGGAAGCTCCCTTTGATTTCGATGATGAATGCCTTAAATCATTTGATACACTCAAAAAGGCACTCATCTTAGCTCCAATCATCCAACCTCCTGATTGGACGTTGCCATTCGAAATCATGTGTCATGCTAGTGATTTTGATGTTGGTGCGATCCAAGGCCAAACCAAAGATAAAAAGCATCATACAATAGCCTACGCTAGCAAAACTCTGACGGGAACTCAACTCAATTATGCCACAACCAAGAAAGAGCTCTTAGCTGTAGTTTTTGCTATCGATAAGTTTAGGTCCTATTTGGTTGGAGCCAAGGTCATAGTCTACAAAGACCATGCTACCTTGATGTATTTGCTCATAAAAAATGATGCTAAACCTAGGATAATCCGGTGGATTCTTCTACTCCAAGAATTTTACTTTGAAATTAAGGATAAGAAAAGAGTAGATAATTCCGTCATAGATCATCTCTCGCGTATGGAAGTCACTCAAACCATGGACATTCCTATCAATGACTTCTTACGAGATGATATGTTACTCAAGGTGACTGACTCTCACCCTTGGTATGCGGATATCGTGAACTTTATGGTCACGGGATACGTACCACCAGGAGAAAACAAAAAGAAACTCATCTATGAGAGTTGTATACACCTTTGAGATGACCCATACCTCTATCAAGTATGTGTCGATGGCCTTCTTAGAAGGTGCGTCCCATCAATCGAAGGCACCAAGATTATTGAGAAATGTCATACTGGCCCTATGTTGGTCACTACGGTGTTTACCGTACCCAGACAAAGATCTGGTAGAATAGATTATATTGTCCTTCTATATATGAAGACACAAAAGAATTCATTCGCAGATGTTGGAAATGCCAAAAGCATGGAGGAATCTCCGCTCGCAATGTGATGCCCCTAACATATAATCTCCAAGTAGAATAATTTGATGTGTAGGGGATCAATTTCATAGGACCTTTCCCTAGGTCCTATGATAGCGAGTATATCCTGGTGGCTATAGATTATGTTTCAAAATGGGTAGAAGCCTTGTCATGCAAGAATGTTGATTCCAAGCAAGCTAGGAAAATGTTCCATGAGATCATTTTCCCACGCTTTGGCACTTCCCGTATGGTCATAAGTGATGGAGGGTCTCATTTCATATATAAGACCTTCTGAAATTTTTTGAGGGAGCTTGGTGTCCAGCATAACATTGCTACTCCATACCACCCACAAACAAGTGGTCAAGCAGAAACATCTAATAAGCAAATTAAGAATATTCTGCAAAAGATCGTCTTGGAAATGGGAATAGGATGGAAGCATAATCTACCCGATGCATTTTGGTCATCTCGTACTGCTTATAAAACACCCATCGGCATGTCTCCATTCCAGCTTGTCTATAGGAAGACTTGTCATCTTCCTGTAGAACTAGAACATAGAGCTTATTGGGCAAACAAGCGGTAGAACATGGACCTCCATGAAGTCAGAAAACACCAATTGAAGCAAATTTCTAAGTTGGAAGAGTGGAGAGATAATGCGTATCATAGTGCAAAAATCTACAAGGAGAGAACTAAAAGATCACACGGTAAGAGGATTACGCAAAAAGAGTTCAAACATGGGGATAAAATCTTGCTCTTTAACTGTAGGGTTAAACTCTTCGGAAATGGGAAGCTTAGAAGTAAATGGGAAGGACCCTTCACTGTAGTAGAAACCTCATCCCATGGAGCAATCACTGTCCAAGGTGATGATGGTTAGCTATCCAAAGTGAATGGACACCGACTCAAATTATTTCTTGAATCCTAGGAGGAGGCAGAAAAAGAAATCGACGTGATAAATCTTATTGATTCTCGCGTTGTTTCTTTAAATTCTGTCTAAATTCTCCGCGTCCAACTGATGGGCCCATCCAAAAAATCATCCATGGGGCCCATTTAGTCGACCCACGAAAACTCAAGGCCAAACAGAGCCAGAAAGGGTTTGGCCGAACCCAATGTTTACCTGAAGCCTCCTTCGCGCTGCTAGTGCTCTGTTTTCTCGTGCAAACTCTCCTAACTTATCCCAACAATATTTTTGGTGCTATCGTATCATTCCCTGCTTATTTAATGATGGGAACATAGAGGAGAAACTTGCACCTCCCAGAAAAACAATCATATCTTGTTCCTCCCATCCAAGTCATGGTCCAACTATGACTGGCCTTAAGCCAGTCAAGACCCGCCTTTTCCCAGAAAAAGACGAGTCTCTCCCAAAGCTGTAGCCTGGCAGAAGTTTTTGTACACTCTGAACACCAAGGACGGTGACGTAGTGAGCCACCACTACAATGCACCTACGCGTACCTGCGTGAGCGTATGGTAGACCGCCTAATTATACACGTGGTGCGCAAGTGAAAGTGCATCTAGGCATTCCTTTGTGGGTTTTGAACGATTGATGAAAATGTAAGCACTCAAGTAATTTGTGTTCCACATGAAAATTAATCAATCTGATCTCTTGTTTAAGTTGTAAGAATAGTGATTACATTCCGCTGCTATTTCATCTAAGAATTATGCATAAACACTTAATCTTTTCATAGTACTTCAAGCACACCGACTAGTCCGTATAACGCACCGGACAAGTCCCGTCCATCCTATATTTGACCTTCTGATTAAGTGTTGCAAGAAAAGTTTCCAAAGCCTATTCACCCCCCTCTAGGACACATTCAATCCTGAAGGAGGCTATGCAAAAGGCTTTTTCAAACGCGTGGATAATATGGCGATGAAGGAGTTGACGGGCTCGTCGCCCTCCAAGATTAGGCGCCACCTCTCGCCGCCTGCCATCAGAGGGCCACCTAGCCAATTTGAGGACAGTGACAGGAAATCTCCTCGTGCCCCTAAAGTGGCACAACTTTCTAAGGAGTTAGCTTCTCTTCGTTTGGAGAACAAGAAGCTATCTGACTTAGTGGCTGAAGGGCGCATCGAGAGGGTGGAGATGAAGGATGAACTCATCTCCCTCAAGGAGGAGATTGACAGTGTTCGCCGTGGTATGAGCGCCAAGCTGCAACGCTTATGGAATGCCGTCGGGGAGCCCGACATCTACAACGCACTGTAGTTTAGATGTCCGGACGGCATAGGATACTTACTAGTTTAGATTTAATTTTGTTTTAGATTTTTATTTTCCTCAGTTTAGAGTGAATAATGTAAGCATCCCCAATTTTTGAATTCAATAAAGTGAACTTACCGGTTCATCTAACAATGGTAAAGTTCCCCCTTTAGTTTATTATTGTTAAATAAAGAATTGAGGGAACAAGTGTGGGGGAGGCATCCCAAATCGCGAAATCCTAATGTGCAAAGATAGTGTTGTGTCCTGAAACACGTTACAACCGATCATACGACTCGGCACGTCGAAAACGGAGTGCCAGAGAGGCCAGAGGGGGTTCGGTCGAACCCCCCTATTCAGTCGCACTGATGTGGGGCCCACATAGCCCCATTTCGCACCACAAATTTGGTTTGGATCTCGTAACCAAGAATATACGTGCTGCCCTGCTGTTTAAGTTGATTTCCTATTTAAAATTGAATATTTAAAATGAATCAACTCGACAACTAGAATTAAAACTTTGGTAGTCAAAATTTGCTTGAGCTGAAAATTTGAATACTTTATATTTCAATTTATTGCCCTGTTTATGATTCCCAATGTTAAAGTAGGAAAAACACTTCATCTAAGTATTTGACTAGTTTGATATGGTAAATGAGTTACTCGAGGAGATATCTTTTTGCTGGAAATTGATGTTTGATGCTTGCAAAAATTTGGAGTCTTGAACTTTGTCTAATTCTCCCATTGGAAATTAAAATACCCACGAAGGCCATATGATACAATTTCTTTAAAACCACATGCATATGCCACTTTGCTTTTCATTTAACTTTGTCAAACTCGTGACCCAATTGTGTGACATGCATGAACTTTTGACTTAGAAATTCTTTTGCACCCCATTCATGCAAAAAAGTTCACATTGACAATTTGCATCCACCATTCATCCATCCAAAAAGAAACTCCATACATTATGATCTCTCTAAAAAGAAGGGGAGTAGAAGACATGGCTACAAAAAGAAAAAGCATCTACTCTTCAAAAATAGGAAGAATGCTTTAAAAAAAAAAGAGAAAGAATAAGTAGTCATGTTTCATCCTAAAAGACAGAAAATTCATGGAGTCTACATTTATCCATTCCATTCATGTGCACAGAGATTTTCTCTGTCAAATTGTTTATGGCATATATCTCTCATTGGATCAAGTTTTTGACTTAGTAATATATGGATTGCAATGTGTGTCACATTTATCCCTACCAAGCTCCAGATACAGCCATACTTAGTATAGGGAGAAAAATTGGCAAAACATGCAAGGTGAGGATCAAAACACTTTGAGAGATTCCAAATGAGAGATAAAGACAATTGTTTCTTTGACTTTCCGAATATAGCAAATTGTCAAATCATTTCATCAGGAGATGATCCAAGGGAACTACATTCTAACCATTCCCCTCTTCTAACACCCAAGATCGATGTGGTAGCCACATTCCAAAGAGGGAACTCATGAACTGAGGTATAAGTTGAAATATCTAGTACTCACATTTTCTTACTTACAGCAAATTTATGACAACACCTTACTTCTTCTTCTTGCCTTCACTCGAGGACGAGCAAAGGACTATGTGTGGGGGAGTTTGTTGATGGTCCTTAAGTGACATATTTAGACCTTCAATTCACCTCATAATGTGCCCAAAAGAGAAACACAACAAAGTGGTAGGGTTAAATACTAACCAACTCCACAAGTGTTGGTGTTTATTTGTATGCAGGTGAATTAATACCCCAAAATTCCAAATCATACAGGGAGTAATCCATTAAATTGGATTCTGAAAAATCAGGCAATGTCACAAGTCATCACATGGATTAAATGGCCCACAACCAGTAGTACCCGAGGCCATCCAACGGTGTATCACCCATATCAGTCAATGGGACCCACCTGACAGTGACCTGGAGAAAGCACACGCGAAACGGTCAGAAGACCACTTCGGCTAAAGTCATCCTGGCGCCAAACTCGGTCAATCGATGCGTGTCGACTCCTCCTGGTTTCCTGGTGGCGGAGATGAATGAATCGCGCTCATTTGGTGGCCGGGACTGACCCTCCTCCACCTTTAAATTGCAGCCCACACCTCACTTCACACACACACACACACCCCAAAAGTTGTGAATATAATACCACCTCTAAGGTTTAGAGTAGTCCTAGACGCTTCCAAGTAGAAGGAGAGTGTGGTGAAGAGTTTAGAAGAAGGGGGCTTGGGATTGTCAAGTCCCTCTTCTACACTTGTGCCCCTACAAAGGTTCTACTCAAATCAAGTAAGACTTTGCGAATTCAATACAAGTTTGATTTTCAATTCAAAGTAATTTGCACAAGTAGTTACTTGTGGGTTCATCGCTTTAATTTATTAAAGGCTCTAGTTGTAGCTTTGTGTTCGAAACAACTAGAGTAGTGATTTAGAATGTAAGTGCGGTGCTTAGGTTAGAAATCACCAGTGAATATCTCGTAGACCCACGAATTGAAGAGATAGCAGTAGTTGGTCACATTCCTATCTGTCCTTTGTAATCCCCCACTTTTGGCTATACCATATGCTCTTGGTGAGAGTCGTCTTAGTGTTGCTAGGAGTAAACACGTGCTCGAAGCAAGTAGCTACCGCAAATATCTTTGAATTAGAATCAATACTTTGAATTCCTTTCTATCCTTGCCTACCGAACAACTTTGTGTCCTTGGGTGAATTAGTTCGTAAGATTAGCACACATGTTCCTTGGATTATGTACCCTTGGGAATACTCCTTAAGGGGAAGCGCTACACGACAGTTTTCGTGTGCTTGCGGTTTTTATCTGTGACATAAGAAATGTTAACAAATGCTCTCTCAACTTTTGTCCGAGCAATGCATAAAACGTTTGGGGAGCTTATCCGGGATCTTGTTAAGGTGTATGTTGATGATATTGCTATCAAAGTCAAGACCATAGACTCTTTACCGGATAATCTTCAGTGAGTCATTGACAAGCTGTGCATGACGCCCACAAAGCTGAATCTCGATAAGTGTATCTTCGGGGTTTCCTCTGGGAAGCTTCTTGGATTCCTGGTAACGCACCGAGGAATTGTAGAAAATCCGGAGAAGATAAAAGCTACTGAAGCGATGCAGCCTCCTGCATGTATAAAGGATGTCCAAATGCTTATAGGATGTCTGGCCTCACTCAACTGGTCTATCTCTAGACTGGCCGAGCGGGCTCTTCCCTTCTTCAATCTCCTGTAGAAGTACGAACCTTTCAGCTGGTCTGAAGAAGTAGACAAAACATTTCGAGAGCTAAAACAATCTCTCACAACACTGCCAATCATGGTAGCTCCTGAGCTAGGTTGTCTTTTACTGCTTTACATTTCTGCAATGATAGAAGTTGTCAGCATGGTCCTAGTCGCGGAGAGGCCGGATCCGAGGCTCTCGAGTAGAACACGAACAACTCCTGCAATCACTACACCACCGCTCCGTTGGTTATCAACCGTGCTTCACATGATTGACCTCGCCAAGAAGGCTAATCCCTGCAAGTGCAACCGAGAACACAAGCAAGAACGTAGAAGAAGCAATCTGAAATTGTTGAATTGGGGTTTCACAAACCGAAAAACGGCGATATTATTGATCTAAGCAAAACCCAATTGTTCATGGCGGCTACTATGGAGTATATATAGGTGGGAGGACGTCCAAGGGGTTGTTGGGGTCGTGGCCTAACCCTAACACACGAAAATAATGGACTTAGACTTGATACAAGGCCCAATGGTCCAATACGGTGGCGCAGCACCCTGACAGATTCTGTACTTGATTTTGTTTCGACGATTCCCGACAACTCCGAAGGAATTTTGACATGGGACCGGTGCCATTGGAAAGGTTATCCTCTCCCCTTTCCGTGCATATGTAGAACGTCCAAAACGGAGTTCGTATGCGTCCTAGGCATCCGTTTTAGTGCATACTGCTCCTGGACTCCGAGTTGGATACGATTTGGAGTTTGGTTCGGTTTCCATCTTCTTTGACGAATTCTCTGGTCTTCCACGTCCCTAATACTCCCTCCAAGTACTCCTTGAACCTCTCCATGGATCCTAATCACAAATAAATCATTAAGTAGCAATCTATGCTCAAAAACATATAAGGAAATATATAAGAACGAGTTCATCTCTGAAATTAATTGTTGTGTATGAACTCTATTGATTGCATCTTGTATATTCAGTAGAGTGTTGTTTGTATCCATATAAGTGATGTTCTCATCATCCTCCCCTCCTTGAATTGGAGTCGTCCTCGACTCAAGTTCGTCTCCTCTCATGTGTTGGTCCAAATGTGCAACGCCATCAAATCTTCTTGTATGCATGAATGGAGGAGGCCAAGGTGGTGGACGACATAGTGCGCCATCTTGATCTTGTCCATCAAATAAGAGTGCACATTCACTTGAGCCAGGATCCCAAACAAATAAATATTGTGTCATGTTTGTAGGTGCAATAATAATGTGCATGATCTCATCATTCTCCCCTTCTTTATGACAAGCCGTCCTCGGCTTGCTCGTATGTACAGCAAAGAGGCTTGCATTGGAGGTAGAGTAAGTGCTGTCCATAATGCACAACCACAGTGAATAATGCTTTTGTTGTCCCTGCTGCAAGGAAAACATACTAGAAAAACTTGACAAGACATTATTAGCGTTAGTACATTCATTTACTTGACCATGTTGTTGCAGCACAAAAGGAGCTTCCTTATTTGAACATATGTAAACTTTATGCACCATAAACATACCACTATGTTCATATTTGCCTATAGCATGAAAAATATTTCTACTTAACAAAGGCAATTCAGATTGAGAAAATATTATCTTCTCTACGATATCTAGATCACAAAGAGTGTCAAATTCAATATAGCCCAAAGTATTTAGAGAAGATAACAATTTCAGCTCATCCCTTTCACATGTAGTTGGGATCAAATGCTTAATTTCAGCACAAGTGAGTGATAAAGTATCAAATTCATTTGGTTGTTCTAGCATAGGTATAATATAATTATCAGCACACAACTCATTTTTGTTATAAGAATCAGTGGGAAAATCAACTAATGGTAAAGTTGTATTATGTAAAGGTTCATCTTGTTGCTGCTCATCGATAGTATGATTGGTAGCAAAATTCAGCACATCTGAAAATATCATACCGTGGTTAACTGTAGAGCATTGTCCATTAACACTACTCTCATTTTCAGCAAGAAATTCAAATGCATTATGAGTTGATTCATCAAAAAATTCAGAAGAGTTGTTCAACACCTCACTCTCATTTGCATCTCCATTTATTTGTTCATGTTCCTGCAAAAGGTTAGGCAAAGGAGGAGGTACAACAAGAAAATTCTTCTCAAGTTCATGTATTTCATCTTTACAATTAGATACATTAGCAAAAGTTTCTCGCATAAGAATTTTCATATCTTTCCATGTTTGAGGTCTTCTAAATCACTTAAGTTGTTCCACCAAGTCAATGCACAACCTACTAATGCACTTGCAACATTTCTAATCTTTCTTTTCTCACACATATGACATTGTCCAAAAATTTTATCCAACTCTATTTCCCAAGCAATATATTCATCGTAACCAAAACCATCATAAGAAGGAAGAGATGGGAGAATGTAATTACTTCTTGTGGAAGGTGTTGTAAAGGTGGTCTGAATGTCATGTGAATCCTTGGTTGATGTTTGATTTTTAGTGAGCAACTCTATCGCCGTCTTCATCATGTCCATCATCTCAGCATATAATGCATGATTCTTGCTTTTACCTCACATTGTTAGTAGCAAACAGAAGACAACACAAAAAATATGTTATCCCTATCAACTACAAAGGATAATGGAAAAGTGGAAGTGGAATCACACACTCTCAAGCGTCTTACCACGCTCTTACAAGTGTTCTTACCTACACTGCAGGTGGCAAACGGTGGCCGGTATGAAGAAACCAATGAAGCGTGGGATGATTGCAAAGGTGTATCGATTCTGCTCAAGAGTAAGGTGTAGCTTGGATGGCACTTTATTTGTAGCAAGGATTAGCAACAATGAAATCAGATAGTAAAGTTGAATAAGTATCCAAAGTATTTGTCAAAGTTGCTGGCCTAAATGTGTTCCTAGTAGTTCAAGCTAGCAAGACATGAGACAAAACTAGATGACACAAAGAATGCAAGCACTTCTGTTTTTTTTTGTTGTTTTTTTTTCTTTTTTTGTGCGGCTTTTGTTTCTTGTTTTGCACTTGCCTTTTTCTTTTTTCTTCCTTTTTTTTCAGAATGTGCTGCAAGGGAAGAACACAATGAAAATCAATCCAAGATATCTCGTGTGTCTGTTGCTGATTTTCTGCTCAATCTTCCAAGGAGAAATAGGCACACTTATAGGCTCTAAATTGGAAAACTTAGAACAGCAAGATTGTAGATATATCTCTCCTCTTTAATTTCAATATATGGAAGACCTATTTTGGAAAAAAACAATAGGAGATACTGCCCCCGAAATACAGACTGTTCAGAATTTTTAGATCAATAACAGATTCGGATCTAATGCAATTTTGACATCGATAACTGTATTTTCTGGGAAAATGATAAATAATAAAGTTATAGAGAACTTCTTAAGATTTCCAGAAAGTACAAGAACTCTAAAATCCGAGTTCGTATGAGTGAGATATGATGAAAATACCGAACTGGACAGAGGCGAATCTAATCTGGACGTGATGATGTGATTCAAAAGGATGAATCACACAATGCAAAACTCAAACTAAGACCAAAAACACTTTCTAAACCAGCAATATGACTCAACAAGGGACACAAAATCAACAAAACTAAACTGAAAACAAAGTTGCAAAGGCTCAAACGTGGTTTGGACAAATTAATGAACAGATCTACTAAACTGCAAGTTCTTTTGTGGCTTTTTTGTGGACTCTAGGTATGAAAAACAAAACTAATGTAATGGGTAGATGAATTACCTAACGGGCAACCTGGAAATCTGATACCAATTGATAAGTAAATTGGTCCGATAGGTAATGGGTAAGTCAGATGCTCTCCCTTCAGTTATCATCGGTCAAGTTCACTTTAGCTGATGTCACTGTGTCATATATGACCGTTGTTAGACCGATGTTGCACTTGTCTTCTCATCGGATGATCCGGTGGCACTTCCTCCAGAATTGGTTTAGACTTGATGCTTACTGGAGTGATCGACCGATGTGTTCAAAGTTGTACATCGGATGATCCGATGTTACACTTGGTCCAGAGATATAGCTTACTGTACTGATGGACCGATGTAACATTGTCTTTTATCATCAGATGATCCGGTGAGTACTTGGTTCTGAGGTCTTCTTCTCCTACTGAACCAACTCGACCGATGTGTTGTTTTTTAGAAACATCGGTTGATCCGGTGAGTTGATTTTGTTTGCTTCAAGTTGTTCTAAGTGATTATTTTGGAATTTTCTCGATTGACCTCTTAGACACTTGTTGTAAATATTCTTCTGATGATTGTCAAGCATTGAGTGTTGTCAATTATGGTTGAATAAATTTGACATATGAGCTTTTACTTCTAATCTTCATAACATTGATTGATCTCATAAAGTGATTGTTTAGGGGTCTCCAATGATTAGTAGTTGATGTTCATATTCATATAGATTTCATTTGATTGAGTGATATGGGAGACATTGCATCCACAAATTCATTAGTAAAATCCAATGGTTGTCATTAATCACTGAAACCATACCTCATGGGGGCCTAGATGCTTTCAATCTCCCCCTTTTTGGTGATTGATGACAACACAACAACTAAAGCATAATAGTAATGAATTTGATAGTACGATACATAAGAAGATATGCAATGAGTACAAGATATGGCACGTTAAACTTGACGACTCAAAAGAGATTAATAACTCAAAAGCTCAATCGATCAATAACTAAAGAGAATAAGTGGCACATGAATACTCAATGAATAGCAAATGAGTAGCAAAAACACCAAATTACAAAAGATATAAATAGAGACTCCCCCTACAGCTAGGACACTCCCCCTGAGGCTAAGCTATCCTCCCCTTGACTCTTCTCTAACTCTTCTCCCCCTTTGGCATCAAGACACCAAAAAGGAATATGAGTACCTAAGAATCCAGAGTGCTCGGAGCGATGACGAACTGGTCACCGTCGGGGGTGCTGTCGTTAGAGCTGCTGCCTGCTGCTGCAGCTGAGGCTGGAGTAGAAGTGGAGGGAGTTGTAGGAGCCGTAGGAGCCGCTGTCGGTGCCTGCTGAGTCGGAGCTGCTGGCAACGGGGCACTAACAACGGATGTCGGCGTCTGTTGGAACAACATTGTAGTCGGCAGTGGAGAGTGGATCGGTGCGCCTGGAGCAAGCAGTGGAGACATGCTGATCGTCGGGATCGGCGTGGTCGGCACTGGAGCTGCAGCTGGAGCAAGGACAGGCGGGGGTGGAGCAAACCTTGGCAGCTGCGATGGCAGGGCAATCCCGGTCTGGGTGTAGAGGTTGGTGATCAACCCCAGGATGCCCAACATCGCCTGCTGCGTCTGCTGCTCCTGGTCGAGGGAGCGCTGGTGCATCTGGTCTATCAGCCGAGTCAGCTTGTCAGTGTCCTCTCGCCTCTCGCGGGCGATCTAGCACTGCATCTCCTGCTGCTACTGTTGGAGCTCCAAAAGACGTGTTGCCTGCTCAACTCGGGCCTGCTTAGCTGCAAGTCGGTCCAGGCGCTGCTTCTCAACCATCTAATGTAGGAGGGATGTGAGCTCGGACGGCTGAGAGACATGTGCCTCTGACACGGGAGGTGGAGTAGGAGGGGGCACAGTCGAGCCTCCAGCCTCCGCGTCGTGCTGCCTGGGTGAGGGAGGAGGTGGGAAGTACTCCTCAACGCTGTCATCCGTGTCGCTCTCGGACCATATATGTTGAAGGTCCTCACCCTGAGCCTCTGCCTGTGCCAGTCTCTCATCTTCCTTCTCCAGATCTGACCAATCCTCCTCGGATAGCCGAGCACGGACCTGATGCTCGACTGGACGACCAAGGCGGCAGTCTCCAGGAGCTGGAGCACGGTAGTGGCTGAACCGTGTGACACTCTCGTCAGTGAGACTGTCACGCATGGCGGACCCCTCAGGAGCAACCATGTAGAGCAAGTAGCTGATCCAGTGACCAAATACGAGCTGCCTCATCATGCCAACTCCATCAGTGATCACGTCCTCCATCTCACATATGAGGATGTCCACAATATCGAACTCCATCCCGTTCATGATGCAGAACAAGAGGGTCTGCTGCAGGCTGGTGAACCCCTCTAGGTATCTGGACCTCGGCAAAAGTGTGCGGCGCAAGGCAAGGTGCATTGTGCGCGCAGCTGGAGTCAGCAGTGCCGGTACCCTCAGCTGGTCTGGAGAGAAAGACGGTGCAAACAGAGAGCATATCTCCTATAGTGGTGGTGCCACTCCTCCAGTGAGCGGCCTCCTCAGCGGGTCTGCCTATCCATACACTCTCTTGTGCAGGCAGGTATCATGGAGATCCACTGCTAGCAGCTGTGCCAAAGTCTGTCTCGTCAAGTGATGGTGCTGGCCCATGAACATGAAGTCTATAGATCTACGGCCCTAAGAGACGTAGAGGGTAGCGTAGAATACGCGGACCCAGTCCTCCACGTAGGCACTCCTCTCGTAGGACATCAGCTCCACCAGCCCTCTATACCTCTCAAAGTAGGGGCGTATCTCTGTCTTGGCTGCGAGGGCAAGCTGATCCCAATCCAGAAAGTTGTGCTGGAAGAGCTTATGGCCTCAGCGTCTATAGGTCTCGTATAGCGATGCCTGGGTCAAGGTCCAAAACCGGCTGTCCACGAGTGACTCTCTGGGACGAGGAACCACTCCTCAAGTAGAATGTTCCATCTGAGCTTCCTGAGCTGCTTGGCCTTCATCTTTCTGTAGTCTGTCAACCGAACACCTTCACCAACACGGACGTTAGTGTCCATCTCGTAGACGGCTCTCTGGGCTGCCCTGTCCTCTCGAAGATCAGCAGCAGATGATCTCGAACGTGGTACTGCCGCAGGATGACCCCCACGGGTCCTGGTTGAGCGCCGGCGAACAAGCGGCACTTCCGGCTCTTCTTCTTCCTCGGACTCATCTAGCACGGGAGGCTACCTCAGACGAGCCTCGCGGATCCTCAATGATCCTCCTCAGCCACGCTCTCGCTTCTAGGTGGTGCGAGCGGCCATCAAAGCCTTCTTTTGCTCCTTCGACAGCTTTTGCTTCTTTGCGGCCGGCTCCACAATGGCCTTGCCCTTTCCCTTCTTGTCACGAGCCATTGCGATGAGACGATGCGCGAGAATGAAGTCGACGATGTCAAGCGTACGGAACGGCGACACGAAGATCGTCGCGGCCGGAAACCCTAGCGGCGTAGTGGCGGCCGTAGAGGGAGGCACCACGGTGACGCAGAGGGCGGTGGTGCGCCTGTGCTTGAGGCGGCGGCAGTGGTGCACGGGAGGCGGCGGTCGGCAGCGCTTGGGTGGAGTGGCTGCGGCGGTGGAGGGGAGCGGCGGCAGTGGCGCTGGAGGAAGCGGCGGCGGCGGCGCTGCTGCAGTGGTGCGGCGGCGGCCGGAGGCGGCGGTGGCCGGAGGCAGCGACTAGAGGGCGGCGGCGGCGTGAGGCATGGGAGGCGTCGGGCGAAGGCGTCGGGGTCGGGGAGAGAGAAAGGAGAGAGGTGAAGCAGCGTTTAAAAGGTGGGTCCCAAACCCTAGCTTAAATTTTAACACCGGATGAACCGACGTTAAAAGATAGGAGCATCGGTCGAATGGCACAGTAAGGGTATTCAAAAAGGTACCGTTGACACCAGATGGTCCGACGTGGAAGGGAATAGCATCGGTGGATTTCAGCATAGTTCCAGAAATGTGAACATCGGATGCACCGATGTTTCTCAGAATGAACTCGTCGGTTGATTTTTGTTACTGACTGAGCTGACCCTTGGCTTTTGAACACCAATTGATCCGATGATGGTCTGGCCTACGCATTGGATAATCCGATGACTATAAAACAGCAACATCCCATATATGTCCTTTGACCAAACAAACAAACAATGAGAAACACATGTCTCAGGACTTTTTGGGCAACCCCTTACCCCTCAAAAATACTAATTGCCAATAACTTGGCTAAGCCTTAAAACACATAGAACACTGAAGAAAATGGGGAGGAAATTATCCAAATAAAATGTAAGGCCCATGCTTTGTGAGCTAGAGGATGAGGCCTTCTATCTCTTAAAAGCATGTTCCTTTAGGCATTAACGCACCTAACATTTTGTTCTTCCCACATCATATGAGTTGAGATATTTTATTTCAAACAAGTCTCTTTCTCATGAGGTGGGTTCCCCTTTGTGACAATCTACCGTATGCAATGCCAAACAATTTATAATGCAAGATATTTAAATATGAGTGCAAGTCTATATGGCAGGCATCATGCAAGACATAAAGTAAATCTATCTTGCCAAGTTTGAACCTTTCAAAGGCTTCTTCAAGGAGAGCCACTCTCCAAGCCTTGGGGAAACCCAAAAGAACCTCCATCCCAAGCTAACCCTTGCTCACCCCTATCCTTTGAAAGTTAGACAAGACCTATATGAGATGCATTCTTACATGGCAACTTACATGACGTTTGATGCATCTAGCACATTTAATTCACTTCTTAGCCTAGAAAACGTTTTCTCATCAAGTGGTTTAGTGAAGATATCCGCCAATTGTTCTTCGGACCTAACACCTCACAATGAGATATCTCCCTTAGCTTCATGGTCCCTCAAGAAATGATGGCGAATATCAATGTGTTTTGTGCGGGAGTGTTGAATGGGGTTTTTAGCTATCTTAAACGCACTTTCATTGTCAAAAAGGAGAGGCACACAACCAAGTTTAACACCAAAGTCCAAAAGGGTTTGCTTCATATAAAGAATTTGGGAACAACATGCACCGGCCGCAATATATTCCGCTTCCACCGTGGACAAGGCGACGGAATTTTGCTTCTTGCTAGACCAAGATACTAGGGAACGCCCAAGCAAGTGGCACCCATCGGAGGTACTCTTGCGGTCCACACGGCATCCGGCAAAGTCCGAATCCGAGTAACCTAAGAGATGGAATTTTGCACCTTTAGGGTACCACAAGCCCACACTAGGGGTATTCTTAAGATACCGAAGTATCCTAAAGACCGTCTTCCGATGCGATTCTTTAGGTGCCGCTTGAAAGCGAGCGCACAAGCATACACTAAACATGATATCGGGCCTAGATGCGGTAAGATAAAGCAATGAACCAATCATAGAATGGTAGTTAGATTGATCAATAGGTTTACCGTCCTTATCTGCGTCGAGATGACAATTTGTTGCCATTGGAGTGCTTCTTGAGCTACAATCTCCCATCTCAAATTTCTTCAAGAGGTCCTTGGTGTACTTTTCTTGATAGACGAAGGTCTCCTCTTTAAGTTGCTTGATTTGAAATCCTAGGAAGAAGTTGAGCTCTCCAATCATCGACATCTCGAATTCCCTAGACATTATTTTGCCAAACTCATGGCTAAGATCTTCGTTAGTTGAACCAAAAATAATATCATCGACATAAATTTGACAAATGAATAATTTTCCGTCGATGTGTAGATGTTGGAACTTGAAGCTCCCCCTTGATCATGGCTCTCCTCAATTTTAGGCTTGTCACAACAATATCATTCTTGCTAAAGGTGCACGTTAGCCCAAAATCACAAAATTTGTGCAATAGAAAGCAAATTGAAACTAAGTGACTTAACATGCAACATATCTGAAATAAATAAACCATGTGAATAATACAATCTTACCCAACCGAATTACCTTCCCTTTAGAATTATCACCAAAGGTGACTTGTTCATGATTGTCGGGGGTCCTCTATGGAGGTGAACATACCATCAGTGCCGGTCAGTGTTGAGTGCACCCGCTATTGAGTATCCAATGCTTTCCACCGGCTTTGTAGTTCATCTACACACATGAATTCAATTTTTGATTTTGGCACCCAAGCCAACTTAGGTCCTTGTATGTGTGATACAAGTGTTTTTGGGACCCAAAGTTGCTTGGGGAGCTTCCCCTTCATGCCCTTCATATCCCTGCCAATGAATCTTGCCTTCACCTTGCCATCTACTTTACTCAAGAGATAAAAACGATCATTGAAAGTAGATTTGTAGTTAATGGGCAATTTTGGAGAAGGCCGGTTAGGAAGAGGACACTCCCTTGTGTGGTGACCGGTGATCTCACAATGTTGGCAATAAAAGCCAACTTCCTTGATGAAGCTTGTTCTAAGCTCCGGTGAGGGCACCTTTCCTTTGTTAGGTACCGGGAAGGATCTAGGTCCTCTCTTGTTGAAGGCCTTTGCTTGTTGGAAGAGGATTTCCTTGTGCTTTACTTCTCCTTTTGATAGTCTAGCCACACTAATGCGGAGACTCTCAATTTCTTCCAACAAGTCCTTCTCCCTAGTGTTCTCTTTCAAAGGCAATGACTTGTGCAAGACATTAGTGGAATGAGAAGTAATGGATACCTTATCATTAAGAGTTTGTTTCTTTATATTTTTCAGTTTTTGATCAAGCGCTTTATGAGCAAGGTTAAGTATTTGATGCTCTTGGATCAACACATTGTGCTTTCCCAAGAGTGCTTGGTGGGCTAAGTCAAGCTCATGATGATCTATCTTGATTTGAGCCTTATCCTCCTCAACTTGCTTGACATGGGATTTGAGCGTGTCATGCTCTTTAAGTATGCCTTCATTGTCAAGCAAATCAAGGTTAGCACTTTCAAGCTTAACACGAGTTTCTTCAAGAGCCTTAACCTTACTCTTTTCCCTCTTAATGATAGTGTGATATTCATTTATTAATAAAGTTAAATCATCGGGGAAAAGCTCATCATCGCTAGAATCATCACATACCTTGGTGTTACCTTTAGCCATGAGGCACATGGGTGGTGGATGAAGAGGTGAGTCATCATTGTATGCAATGGCAAGGCCGGCCAAACTTTCTTCTTCCGCTTCACTCTCTTCATCACTTGATTCTTCGTCGGTGACCCATTCATTTGCCTCACATATGAACACCTTTTGCGGACCATTTCTCTTCTTTGGGAAGAGTTTTGCCTTCTTGCCTTGACATGTTTCTTCTTCCCAAAGGATCTTGGTTTGTGCTTGTCCTCTTCACCGTCCTCACTATCTTCAATCTTGCGATGCTTGCTCTTGTGGTTCTCTCTTCTTTTGTCCGTTTTTGGACAATCATAGGAGATATGACCTTGATCACCACAATTGTAGCACGTCTTGTGGTCGTCTCTCTTTGCTAGAAATGCTTTCTTTTTGGGATCAAAGGTGTATCCCTTCTTGGCAATCTTGGAGTTCAAGCGAGAGAACTTTCTCATCATTGATGCAAGCTCATCATCGTCATCTTCACTTGATGCTTGCTCTTCTTCACTTGGGCTAGGCTCAACCACTTTCTTTTTTTTGAGATTTGTTCTCTTGGTGGAGGCCTTTAGAGCAATTGTATTTGAAGATGATTGCTCCATCATCCCAAGTACACTCATCTCATGAGCGTGAATCTCTCCAATAAGTTCTGAAACTTCAATATGGTCAAGAGATTCCTTTTGAAGCATGGAGTTGATGATGTTGTACTTTGGCTTGGGAAGGAGCATAAGAATCTTGCGGTTGATGAGTCCCTTGCCAAGAGAAGCAATATCAAGAGCATTAATTTCTTCAATGAGCACATTTAAGTGAGAGAACATTTCATTGACATTTTCATGAGGTAGCATTTTAAATTCATCATATTTGGCTTTAAGCATGTGATATTTTAGTTCTTTGACACGAGAAGAACCCTCATGAATTTCTATCAAGCAAGCCCAAATTTCACATGCCTTTTCTTTGCTAGCAATCCTAGCAAATACATCTTGACTAATACATTCATAAATTGCATTCCTAGCTTTAGCATCCCATTTAATTTGATCACCAACATAATTGTGCTCACCAAACCCCGCGTGGGTCGCTTCCCATACTTTGGGAGCAATAGCCTCTAGATAAGCGCGCATGCGTGCTTTCCAATGGGCAAAGTTCTTCCCTCGAAGATAGGAACCGAACCCCCAATCTTGGCCATTTTAGCTCTCTAGCGGTGAAGTTAGAATGATCCTATGAGCAACCTTGCTCTTATACCAATTGTAACGATCGAATGCCCAAGAGGGGGGTGAATTGGGCTTCTTTTCAAAAATAAAAGCAATAAAACTTAATTACTAAAAGCCCAATTCCCTACGCAAACAACCTATGCATTCAATTAAATAGCAACTTCGCGGTATATAAAATGCATAAGTGTAGGGTGAGAGGAAGAGAATGCAAACTCCCGAGGAGACACGAAGATTTATCCCGTGGTTCGGCAAGATCGTCAAGATCTTCCTACATCCACGTTGTGGCACCCACCAAAGGGTATAGCCACACCCAAGTCAACGAGACTAGGGATCTTCACTATTCTTCTCCGTTCGCCAACCTCGGCAAGGTGGAGCTCAAGCCTTATACAACTTGGATCCTCCGGGCTTCCACAATCGTCCTGGCAAGCTCCGGAAGTCTCTCTCAATTACAAACACCAAGGGACACTCCCTTACAGCTCTCACTACACTAGAGATTCCAATCACCAAGAATGGAAGCACACAAGCACTATCTCTAGCAAGTTCTAGCCTATCTCTTGGTGTGTATGTGGTGTAGATGATCTAGAAGTGGTAGCTCAACATCTTGAATGCTTGAGAATGTGTAGAGTATGTGTGGTAGTCAAGACTTGTCGAATAGACTGGCTGAAGGGGTATAAATAGCCAGCCTCCACGAAATAGCCATTGGAAAAGTAGGCTGACATCACTGTTCTGCGAACACCGGATGATCCGATGCTCTCCCTTCAGTTGGTCAAGTTCACTTTAGCTGATGTCACTGTGTCAGATATGACCGTTGTTAGACCGATGTTGCACTTGTCTTCTCATCGGATAATCCGGTGGCACTTCCTCCAGAATTGGTTCAAACTTGATGCTTACTGGAGTGATCGACCGATGTGTTCAAAGTTGTACATCGGATGATCCGGTGTTACACTTGGTCTAGGGATATAGCTTACTGTACTGATGGACCGATGTAACATTGTCTTTTATCATCAGATGATCCGGTGAGTACTTGGTTCTGAGGTCTTCTTCTTCTGCTGAACCAACTCGACCGATGTGTTGTTTTCTGGAAACATCGGTTGATCCGGTGAGTTGATTTTGTTTGCTTTGAGTTGTTCTAAGTGATTCTTTTGGAATTTTCTCGATTGACCTCTTAGACACTTGTTGTAAATATTCTTCTGATGATTGTCAAGCATTGAGTGTTGTCAATTATGGTTGAATAACTTTGACATATGAGCTTTTACTTCTAATCTTCATAACATTGATTGATCTCATAAAGTGATTATTTAGGGGTCTCCAATGATTAGTAGTTGATGTTCATATTCATATAGATTTCATTTGATTGAGTGATATGGGAGACCTTGCATCCACAAATTCATTAGTAAAATCCAATGGTTGTCATTAATCACCGAAACCATACCTCATGGGGGCCTAGATGCTTTCAGCCGCGCAGGACCAGCTCCAGCGCGATGATCTGGACCTTGTCGACGAGGCAAGATGCCAAACAGCTATCCGAGATGTGTGGTATCGCCAAGCGCTTTGGTGCTATCAGCAATGACATGTGCGCAATCAGCAGCTTGAAGTAGGCGATCTGATGTCGATGCATACTTTCTCGAGAAGGAGCGAACAAGTTGTCCCCATGCTAGAAGGATCCCTTCCAAGTGACAAAAGTTTTCCGCCCTGAATGCGGACGCTTGGCTACAGAGGATGGGACACCGGTTCCCAACCCCTGGAACATAGAGCACATCTGTAAGTTCTAAACTTAGCACGGAGGTGAGTCTGTTGTTATAGTATTTCATAGTGTCTAAGAACAAGTGGGGTTGGTCCAAGATGTATAGCATGCTTATCATGGTTCCGTACCTTAAGTGTGTACCCTTGACTCCCCTGTTATTCGGAATTACTATGAGATACTATAATATGAAAAAAACCTCTACGTGCATTTACATTGCGCATGTACCTTCTTGCCAATAGTAAAGTTGTGCAATCCTGTTGCAAATTAGTTTCTGAAAATTTGTATGATATATATTTAAGTATCTTTGGAAGTCTTTTTCCGGGACCTAGTGATCGATGAATGACCTACTCGTCTAAAAACCAATGCCAATGATAGGTTCGGACTGTGCTAAAGGCTTAGTCTGGTCCAACACCCTAAGCATGCACAATCTACCTTTTATGTTGTTGCGTCAAAGTAAGGGGGTCTGAGGGGGTTCGAATAGCACACTGTCCTAAGATGAAAGTATAACCAATATACTTGTATTATCATACTTAATTGTTTAGGACCCAAAGTTCAACTAAGGACAATTAGACACAACTGAACTATAGGCAAGAAGAAACACTTTTACTACTTTTCCTTGTCTCTCATGTGGAGGACAAATGTTTTACTTGATCGCTCTGGGAGCTTCGGGACCTCCAGGGGGCTTGATGTTTTACACATTAACAATAGGTCCAGCTGGGTCAACAAGCTCTGATACTTCTAGGGATCCAGATGCTAACATTTTACACGTTGGTAATGGGTCCCCACGGTTCTCTCGGAGGCCACAATCAAGCTCGGAGCTAACCTAAAAGCTCCAAATCATTGCCAAGTACCTAATGGTAGACGTCATCAATCTATTGAGTACGTCTACTAGGGGGCCAAGTAAAATATGGCAATGACACCACAAAAGACTCAATATTGAAGACCAAAGATGAAGTTCAAAAGAATTTCATTCAAGTTCCAAGCTTTTACAAAAAAGTTTGAAGATACAATGGCAGATAGAGGATGAGAAGGTCGTAACTATCACTGGAGTAGTGTTGGAACCACGAGGCTACAGTCTTAGCGGTGTCCTGCACGCTGGCCTTGACAGCTTCCTTCATCTCTTCGACATGCCCTTGCAGCACTAGAGCCAAAGAGATGGTGGGGTCCCAGCTGCGGAAGCAAGTGAGCATATACTCTGCTACTGACTTGGCCAAGACCTTTCCCTCCGTCTACAACTAGTCGCTGATGACATCTTCCAGCGCTCCCAGCTTGGTCCTGGTAGAGTTAAAGCAGTAAGAGCTTGACCAACTTCTAGCTCTAGGTTGATCGACTGGACCAGACTGAAGCCTAGAGGCACCAGTGCACTTTTGGCACGCTACAAGAAGTCCCAGATTTGTTGGGCTTCTATCCTCCGCGCGGCCTCTAGCTCCTCCAAAGATTTCCTAGCGGTCTTCAACTCTGTGAAGCTCCCCTTTGAGAATAGTTCAACCTCTTTAGCATGCTGCTGCATCCACTCAGCTAGCTGCCTTTCTTGGACTGCAACCTGTTTCTCTCAGAGGGTCAAGCAATCCTTCCTTGCTTCCAGGTTCTTCGTTTCTACCTTCACCTCATCCTCCTTGGCGGACACAACAAGCTCCCACTTGTTGTGGTCTTTCCCTGCCTGCCATACAGACTTCTACTCTTCTTGAGAGCGAGCTTTGAACAAATCGACGTGGAGAGCCAAATCTTTTTCCCCGTGCTCTAGCTTTCGGGAGATCTTCGCGTCTCTTCCTTGGAGCTCCCGCTCCTTATTGGCGACTTCCTCTTGGCATTGGAGGAGCTCTTCCCTCCACTTATTCAAGGAGTCGCGAGCATCAGCCAACTCATTGGCAGCTCTTGCGTCATCGAGCGCATGGCGAGTTTGACGTCCAACGCTTTGATGGTAGCTTGCTTGTCGTTGAACAGCTCATCCATGCACGTCAGGCGCACCAGCTCAGCTACAAGTCGGTCCCTCTCATTGACCGGATGAGTTTGTGTTAGCTTCGTCTTGAAATTTAGAAGCTTCTACCATCACCTTAGAGCCTCCACTCTACCTCCAAAACATTACGCTCATGGTCGAAGCCAAGTTGTACTTGGCAAAGACTGGAGCCTGTGTTCTCTATAGAAAGAGACAGAGGGATTGGCTCTGGATCTTCCGTCAGGTCTGCTGGATCTCCCATCGCTTCGAGAACAGTCGTCGAAGCCCATGGCACAAACATGGATCCTGACAAGTCTTCACCAATTACCTTGGAGCTGTCCTCGACCTCCAAGATCTCCGGTCTTGCTACTGACGCAGATGCAGCAGCAGTCGATGCCTCTGGTGCCTCCATGGCGTCAAGACCGGCTCTGACACGGCATCAGATGTTGGTGCCAAGACTGTTGTGGCATCAATCGGTAGCTCTGGCACGGCGTCGGTTGCTGCCTCTGATACTGTCGAGGTCCCAGTCGGTAGCTCTGATGCTACCTCAGCCCCCACCACTGGCTCCAGAGTTGACTCCAGTACTTATGCGACATCAACTGGCTAGTCCAACATGACCGTGGAATCATCAGCTGGCGTCGAAGTCATCCCGGTGTCAGCTATTGGCTCCGACACCACCACAATATCCGTCGCGACCTTTGAAGAAGCCACGACATCAACCGGTGGGTCAGTCGGCCTGATATCTTTGGTTGCAATGCTGGCTTGGCCTACTGGTGGCACCTGAGCAGCAACTGGCCTCGAAGCTCTAGAAAAAGAGGAGATAAAGAATCAGTTGGAAGGAAGAAATTTGCGGGACTAACCCAACCATAGCATACGCCGTGAAGAATACGATGTCCCCGAAGCTCTTCTTGGTGAAAGGAAGGCTTCCACAGCGCATCACGTTGTCGAAGGAAGGGCTTTTCCATCCCATCAACTTCTGGACTCTCACGATGTCCCTCTTGCTCACAAGCTTGGAGGGGAGAAGGTCGGGATCCATGGCTACTAATGGATCAGATTGGAATGCACAAGCACGATGCATAGAAGAGAGCGGAGAGCTCTATGCGCAAGAAAATAGATCAGAGCGTAAGAGCTCCCTCGCTGCGCATCTCCTCCCTTTATTATCCTCTACAACACTTGGATGGCAACTGCACGCACAACTTGGTTACACACCGCATAGTCACTGTCGATACCCTACAGACCGGGTACCTCCGCATATAAGGAATATAAGACGACTCCGACAACTTGCAACTCTGGACCTAGCCTCCCCGTTGAGGAGAGGTCCAGTGCTACCATGCGTCCCGATGACACCGGACCTAGCCTCCCCGCTGAGGAGAGGGCCGGTGCTGCCACGCGTCCCGACGACACTGGACCTAGCCTCCCCGCTGATGAGAGGTTCGGTGCTGCCACACGTCTCCAAGACTCTGGACCTAGCCTCCCCGCTGAGGAGAGGTCCGGAGCTGCCATGCGCATCCCACGGTTCTGGAAGGCGACATGTGCACTCAAGACCGCATTAACGCGCCATCAACACATCATTAATGTGTTATCAAGACCGTGACTTCAAGGCGGCATCAAGACCCATTAACATGTTATTAAGACATGTTAATGCACCATCAAGACCCATTAATATGCCATCAAGGCCCGTTAATGTACTCTCATGACTAATTGACCCAGGATCACCTGTCGGGCCCCGGTCATAATGTACGCTGCCGGGCCATGTCCTATAAAAGGACCGAGCAGCCACAAACTAGGGGAGAGCTCTCTCACACCTCGCTCATACAATACAACACAACCCTCCGTGGATGTAGGGTATTACGCTCAGGCGGCCCGAACCACATAAAAATCCTCTGTGTTATCTAGCTCGTAGTTCCAAAAAATTCACCCCTCCAAATACGAACCTCCGCGGGCTGCTCTTGAGCAGGTCCGGGGGAAGTGTCGCAAAAACACTTCAACATTTTGGCGCCCCGGAAAGGGGGGCACTTTTTTGGAAGGACAAGCCTCACCTCGATGGTGAATCTTTAGCCCATCGTCTGCTCTTCCCGATCCTCGTACCATGAAGGGAGCAAGGAAGACGGCGCCACTTCCCACTCCATAGCGGGCTGACACAGCGAACACATGCTCCGTGTTCCGGTGGCTACTGCTGTCACCACACGATGGCTTTCTACCGCCACCGCCGCTAGTGGGAGGTCCAAAGTATACAACCTGCTTAGCCTGATCTTGCACCCCAAGTCAGTGCCCTATGAACCTAAGCCTGTAAACTTTGCCTCATGACTACTTCCGCCACAATGTGACGACTATGTGCGACCATAGCAACAGTGACGCCACCAGGTATCTGTGACATATCCGGTCTCCTTGGTTATTTTCCTATTTGGAGTCCCATGGTGTTGAACAGCCTTCCCTATGAAAAGCTATTGCCAATAGAGGGTCCAGAGTGCACTACCTGCTTAGCCTGGTCCTGCACCTTAAGTATGCACACTCTACCTTTCCAATGTTGTGGCTAAGTACTGGGGGTCGGATGTCTCCCGAAAGACTAATGTGAGCGGGAGGTCAAGAGTGTGCAGACTGCTTAGCCTAGTCGTGCACCCAAAGTCGTTCCTTGTGACCCTAATCCAGTGCACTCTTCCTCCCCAACATTGTGGTTCAGTACCAGGGACTGAAAGGCACATGCTCCTGGACAAAGCAATAACCAAATTCAGGATACTGTCACCATGTTCACATAATTACGTTTAAATATTATGCATATTGTTTCCTTTTTTCACTTTGTTACATCTTTCAATTTGCCCACAATGGGAGTTGTGTTATCCTGCTGCAGACGGACAACTTGTAGTACATGTGATGTGTTTGGATGTTTCTGGTAGTTTTCTCATTTGGGATCTCGTGTCTGCTGAATGGCCTACTCGCCTGAATACCAACGCCAATGACAGGTCTGGAGTTGTCTAAAGACTTAGTCTGGTCCAGCACCCTAAGTACGCCACTCTTCCTATTCTAATGTTGCATCACAGTAAGGCAGGTCCGGACAGCACACAATCCTGAGTGAGACAGCAACCAATACTCAAATACTATTGCACTGAATTACTGAGGCCCCGTAGCCCGGCTAAGGACTGTAAGCCACAACAAAATTGAGGGTAGAAAGATTGTAACCAATGAGCACTATTATTCTTTCTGCTGCCACTCTTGTGCAGGACTTCACCCTTCTTCGGGCTCTGCCGTCGGACCTCAACCTCCAGCACTGGCACCTTCCAAGGGGGCCCGCTATCAACAATCTTAGTGCCGATGGTGGACGCTCCCGCACTTTTGCCAAGCTCCGCCGTCGGACCTCAAGCTCCGACACCGACACCTCTCAGGGGGGCCCCACAGTTGATGTTCTTAGCGTTAATGATGGTGGTCCCACCTCCGGGATCGTCACCTCTCCCGAGGTAGGCCCGGGGGCCACTGTCGATACCCTATAGACCGGGTACCCCCACATACAAGGAAGACAAGACGGCTCCGACAACTTGCAGCTCCAGACCCAGCCTCCCTACTGAGGAGAGGTCTGGTGCTACCACGCGTCCCGACGACACCGGACCTAGCCTCCCCACTAAGGAGAGGTCCGGTGGTGCCACGCGTCTCAATGACACTGGACCTAGTCTCCCAGCTGAGGAGAGGTCCAGTGCTGCCACGCGTCTCCAAGACTCCGGACCTAGTCTCCCTGCTGAGGAGAGGTCCAAAGCTGCCATGCGCATCCCGCGATTCCGGAAGGCGAATTGTGCACTCAAGACCGCATTAACGCGCCATCAACATATCATTAATGCGTTATCAAGACCGCGACTTCAAGGCGGCATCGAGACCCATTAACGTGCCATCAAGGCCTGTTAATGTACTCTCATGACTAATTAACTCGGGACCACCTGTCGGGCCCCGGTCATAATGTACGCTGTCGGACCTTGACCTATAAAAGGACCGAGCAGCCACGAACTAGAGGAGAGCTCTCTCACACCTCGCTCATACAATACAACACAACCCTCCGTGGATGTAGAGTATTACGCTCAGGCGGCCCGGACCATATAAAAATTCTCCGTGTTATCTAGCTCGTAGTTCCAAAAAAAATCACCCCTCCAAATACGAACCTCCGCAGGCTGCTCCTGAGCAGGTCCGGGGGAAGTGTCGCAAAAACACTTCGACAATCACCTTCACAGATGACAAGGGGGCCCATGTCTGCTTGGCAAAAAAGTCACACCAGGTGAACTGTTGTCATGATGAGAAGTTGGGATCCAAGGGAAGCACACTGACAGGACTACAAAGATCGCATTGAGAACGATACGAAAATCGTATTGGGAGCCGACACTCTTCAATACATGGGATCCGCACGTCGCGTATCTCACCTGCCAGATTAAGAAGGGCCACGTATCGGTGGCACAGGAATGTGCCGTCGTTTCAATCGTCCAAGTAAAAAGTTGAAGCAACAACGCGAGAAGTGATGGCGGTCGCACCTGCGGGATCGAAACCTCCCCCGAGGTGGGCTCGAGGGCCATTGTCGGTACCTTGCGGACTAGGTGCCCTCGCTTACCAGAGGAAGAAGCGTTGAGTCCCACCTTCCAGGAGAGAAGACATTCAGAGGCCACCACGTGTCCCGCAGCGTTGGACCTGCATCTCTGCTAAGGGTGGCTCCGGTGCTGCCACGTGTCCCGCGGCGTTGAACCTGCCTCCCTGCTAAGGGTGGTTCCGGTGTTGTCATGTGTCCTGCGGTGTCGGACCTGCCTTTCTGCTAAGGGTGGCTCTGGTGCTGCCACGTGTTCTGCTGCGCCGGACCTGCCTCCCTCCTAATGGTGGCTCCAGTGTTGCCATGTGTCCCGAGGCGTCGGGCCTGCCTCCCTGCTAAGGGTGGCTCCAGTGCTGCCCTGGACGTGCCTCCCTACTAAGGGTGACTCCTGTGCTGCCACGTGTCCTGCAGCTCCGGACCTACCTCCCTGCTAAGGGTGGCTCCGGTGCTTCCACGTGTCGGACCCTATCTCTCCAACGGGAAGGACTCTGAGATCTTCAACCATCCAGAAACAACACAAACATTCAAGGCTATAAATCAACCGTTTCAAGATTTGGTAACGTGTCATTAATTCTGCATTAATGATGCACGATCAGAGGAACCTTCAAGCATGCTGACACCCCCATCAGGGCACTTTAAACTACAATTAAGCCACTATTAAGCGCCTTAGAACATGTACAGGATGCTTAATAGCTCGGGGCCACCTGTCGGGCCTCGGTCATACTGTAACAGCCAGACCTTGCCACCTTGGCGTATAAAAGTTCTGCGTTGCACGGTAATAAAGCTCTCAGTCATCTCATACAAACTCAAGCATACCGACTCAGAATCAGTATCATCCAATACGACACACTTCCGTGGAGTAATACCCTACGCTCAAGCGGTCCGAACCACGTAAAAATCCTTGTATGACCTTGTTCTTGAGTTATTTGAGTCACGCTCCTCCTAAAAAATAACCTCCGCGGACTACTTCTTATTAGTAACGGTGAGAAGTGTCGATTGCACCCATCGACAGGCCGGGTCCATTTGCCTCCTATAACCGTGCCTCGTCCATAAGCATAAAGTGACACTAAACGTTTTAGAGAAATCTTTGCCAAATAATTTTCATACTAAGTCAAAATAAGCTAAAACAATTATTTCATATGCAAGCGAAAAGTCAAAGTCATTTCTTACACAAGCCAGAGCCCTACTAAAAAGACTTTACAGTTAAACTATCATTGTTATTTAATTTTTGGTCAAACTTATATTTGATCAATAATTTTATAAATTTGATCAATTTTACCAACATAAAAAATATATTTTATGATATCATGATAAATATAAAAATAAGTCGTATACATGATAAAAATGATGGATTTATATAAAATGTTAGTCAAAACACTACTACAAAAAACATTTTTACAGGCGCTTCTATATTTTTTTTACAGACGGTCCATTAAAAGTGCCGCCTGTGATGTCTAATGAGTTAATAACAGTCTGTGATAATAGATTTTCACAGGCGGTTTGTAACAAACAACCGCCTATAAAAATATAATGATTTCCACAGGTGGTCCGTAACAAACAACCGCCTGTGAAAATATAATGATTTTCACAGGCGTTCTGTAACATAAAAACCGCCTGTGATAATGATGGCTCCTCATTGGTCCGCTACTTCATCCCACGGATCACTCTTGGACTTCGTATCTCCGCAGTCCGCTTCTTATCGATCCAACGACTCAGTTTAGAAGCAGCACGATAGATGTGTCTATAACAGCAGCAGCCACGGTTCGGTCCGTGATCCTCCGTCAACCTCCCAAGGTACGGCTTCCGGTGGCATCTCCCAAGGCGCGGCTGCCGGCAGCCTCTCTCAAGGCGCGACTAAGGCGCGACTTCGGTTGCTCCAGACCTCGGCGGCTCCGGCGCGGCCTCCCGACGAGTGCGAGCCCTACCGACGTGAGCACGGGCGCGGATCTGGCACAATCTACCTCGGGCTCCCGGCGGCGCGGCTGCCAGCGGCCTCTCTCAAGGCGCGACTAAGGCGCGACTTCGGTTGCTCCGGACCTCGGCGGCTCCGGCGCGGCCTCCCGACGAGCGCGAGCCCTGCCGACGTGAGCACGGACGCGGATCTGGCACAGTCTACCTCAGGCTCCCGACGGCGCGGCTGCCGGCGGCCTCTCTCAAGGCGCGACTAAGGCGCAACTTCGGTTGCTCCGAACCTCGGCGGCTCCAGCGCGGCCTCCCGACAAGCGCGAGCCCTGCCGACGCGAGCACGGACGCGGATCTGGCACAGTCTACCTCGGGCTCCCGGTGGCGCGGCTCCAGCGCGCCTCCCGGCGAGCGCGCGCCCTGCTGGCGTGAGCGCGGGCACAGATCCAACGCGGTCTACCTCGGGCACCCGGTGGCGCGGTCTACCTTGGTCTCTCGACGGCGCAGCTCCTCCGGCTCCAAGCGGCACGGCCTCGTCGGGCTTCAGGCGGCACGGCTCCTCCGGCTCTCGGCGGTGCGACCTCCTTCGACACTTGGCGGTGCTCTTTCGGCTCCCCGCAACGCGGCGGCCTCCAGGCGACGCGGCCTCTTCTTACTCCCGGCGGCGCATGTGAATTTTTTTTATTTCAGTAGCCATTTTCACAGGCGATTTTTAATTAAAAACCGCCTGTAAAAATGTATTTTCACAGGCGGTTTTTTATTAAAAACCGCCTGTGAAAATGTATTTTTACAGGCGGTTTTTTATTACCGACCGCATGTGAAAATGCATTTTCACAGGCGGTTTTTTATTACCGACCACCTGTGAAAATGCATTTTCACAGGCGGTTTTTTATTAAAAACCGCCTGTGAAAATGTAGTTTCACAGGCGGATTATGTCACCGCCTGTGTTAATCGATCATTTTCACAGGCTCTTCGTTACAGGCAGTTTTTAAAACCGTATGCGATAATATGTTTAGAACCGTCTGCGATGAAGCATTTTGTAGTAGTGAAAGTAGATTTGATCAAATCTAAAGATAAGGATTTTTTTGAGACGGATGGAGTACTCCCTCAATCCCAAATTATTTGTCACTCTCTAGTTCATTTTTGAACTAAAGAGTGACAAGTAATTTGAAATAGAGGGAGTATATTAGATATTATTGTGACCATGTTTATGAGTATTGGTATAGGCTTTTATTCGATAACATATTGTATAATTCTTACTAAGATTTGTAGTCATGTAAGATACTTGCACTGTATCATTTTCATTGTCTCTCGGAACTTGTGGCTGTTTAGTGGGGAGGCTAGACATAGTTTACGAAATAATTGCAAAATAAAATAGGATAATTGAATATCCTCTAGAGTCACTCTCCACACTTTCCTCTCTAAATATTTGAGAAAAATCCACATGATATTTTGTTGTGGTTTGACTTTCCCCTCTTCAAAATCGCAATGTTCCAACGAGGCTTGGTCTTCAACGGTATGGCATGGTGGAGCAAAAATGTACTACTCCCAGTTATTTGAGACAAGATCGTGAATACAAAGAGGTGACAAGGAACATAGAATTATGATAATGATAACATAGAAAACATGTCATTTTTTATGATCGGTACATGCAAGTCCGGATCTTTCCTTTAAGGAGGTTATGGTCAATTTATTACAAGCACTCAAATGAAGATACTCACAACCTATTGTCTAGAAGAAGACAACAATAATTGAATGACTAATCATATGACTGTGGATCGGACTTCATAGACCAATACTACGGCACGTTTAACCCTTTACATTCCGTAAGTGCATCACATATCCAACACACATAACTTCTTTTTGTAGAGTATCTGAATTTATTGTGAAATTAAGTCTGAAATTCTCTTCCACCGAAAATCAAACTTAGAACCTCAGTAATGCTAGTTAGAGTACTTAATCAATAGGCTAAGCTCCCTTTCACATAGAAAACATATCATAATAAAAGCATTGTGTACAGAGTAAAAATTTACATCTGTACTCATAATCGACACATTGATAGAAACTACTCAAATCAATATATTAAGGTTGCACTGTAGCTGAGTGGCAAAGACTATCAAGCTCACAATAACATAATAAACAAATAAAGCAAGAAAAAAATTAGACAAAGTGTGAGCAAATGAGACACAATAATTAGGTACAATTACCCTGCTGACCTTATTTTTTAAGCCTAACTGTTCAATCATCATGTTCTTTCAACTTTGCTTATTTGACTCAGTTTTTTTCCAAAAAAATACTAACCTTCTGACCCAACTTGTGCTACTTGCTTGTTTGAACAGAAGAAAAAACTTATCCGGCAACATCTACCCTCCGGTTTTTATTTGGCATTGATTAATTTAAATATGAACTAATCAAATGAAAAAACGGGGAGTATCCGACTACCCATTCACGTGAACGGCCAATCACCCATGCATGTTGCGCCCGGCGACATGTTTTAGGTGTCGGTTGATGTTGAGCATGGATGAAGATTCACTAATATGTGGATCCGATCCCACATGTCAGTAATCATGTCACGCCCGGTCATCGTAAAGATGAACAGAAGCTAATCACATGTACGTCAGGATCAGTTGAATCGTACATGCGTCGACGAAAGTGAAATACCATTACATTGCCATGTTCGGTTACATAAATAGTCTTACAGTATGACCCGAAGGTCTACAAATACAAACCACAACTATTACAACACTAAACAGTTCATTACTACAGAAAATAAGATAGGAAAGCGGGGCTTCATCTCCACAGGCAGCCGTTGCGCGTATGGTCGCCAGCCTAGGCCAAGTCCTCCGGATTGACGAAGAAATCCTCCGGTGCAGCTTCTTCTTCTCCGTATTCTAATGGAAAAATTAAACGCTTGAGTACATAGAGTACTCAGCAAGTGCGGGAAGAGAATGACATGATTGGCTAGAGCAAGGAAAGGTCAAATATGGCTTAGCACTATGCTTAGAACCTATCCTTAGCTTCCAGTTATCAATATCATAATTCCA
Source organism: Tuctoria greenei (assembly GCA_036927565.1). Lineage (NCBI taxonomy): Eukaryota > Viridiplantae > Streptophyta > Magnoliopsida > Poales > Poaceae > Tuctoria > Tuctoria greenei. The sequence goes on from JAYESD010000006.1 coordinate 178,200,493, forward strand.
TAAATAATCAACACATGAAGAATGATAATGAAAGTACTTGAATCATAATGAACCATCATTTCCCAACCATAGACTAATTATGAACTGGCCCCAAGCTGCTCTTGTCCGTGAGCACGGCTGTCATGACAGTTTTACCAAATCTCTGCAGAGAGTGTACCCTTTCCCCACAAGCAGTGATTCCATCCCCTGTTGCCAGGTGGACTTGAGTAAACCTCCATGTAGCCCGTGGTGATCAACCACATTTCACACTTCCGTAGGTGTGTGGCCCGGAGATCACTACATGGTCTTTACAAAGGTACTCCCGACTAGTGCTAGCCCTCTAAGGTTTCCACCACTGGGGATTCTCGGAGTAACCCTCCGCCCCAGAGCCCCCTCTTGAGCCTTACGGTTCCAAGAGCAGATCACCCGCCTCATTCCCCGCACCATCCAACCACTAGCAGTTCATCGGGAGAAACCTAATTAATTGACCAAGCTGCCCCATCTCAGTCTCGTGGTGGTACTATAAAGCTTAGTGGCTTCCTCCATAAACCGGTCCTTAGAATTCGGTGGTAACAAACCCCAATCCCGGGTCTCGTGCAAAAATGCACCATACCAAAACTAACCAACCACCAGATTCCTATCCACTAACATTATGTTTATTCATCACCAAGTAACCATAAAGTTGAGCATAGAACATTTGTATGAAATCCCAATCCCAACATCTAAGCATGGCTAAGCATAAATAAAGTCTATCTACTTCCCACCCCATTTCAGGTAACAAGGAATGGTAAGGAACAGGGCATGTAAACATGAATTAGGACATCAATTTAATTAGCATGCAACTAGCTAAATTCCTAAAATAGGTACAAGATGGTCAAGGGCACTTGCCTTCGTTGAAGACTTGGGTGTTGTCGAAGTCCTGGTCTTGGAGGTTAAGATTAGGGTCGTAATACGACTCTAGACATATGCCCAAGCATGGCAAGAATAGAATAAAGCTAAATAAGTAAAGGCACGCACAACAATACATCACACATACACATAAGCACAAAATCCTACACTAATGCGTCCCTACGAGGTATTTATCATTTAACATGGCCAAAGTATGAATTTTATATTTTTCCTACAATTTTGGGATTTTATTATAGCCTAAAACCATTTTTATTGAATTTTCTATAGCAAAAATGTATTTTAAAACATTTATAATAAATATTCCATGGACCAAATATATTTTTTCTGAACACTACAATTATTTCACAGCATAAAATAGATTATAACAATTTTTCATAACATTCCTACACTTAATTACCATTTTTATCTAATTTCTACACCTCTAATACAATTAAAAACCCTATTCAGCAAATAAATAAAAGTCCAGGGGCTAAATAAATAGTTTTCCACACTGTACAGGGTCTAAATACATTATTCTACAAAATTACAGGGGTTAGAATGCTTAATTAAATGATTAAAACCAATCTTTAGGGATCCAGGGGCTAGTCTGTGATTTCTGGGGGCTAGATTCGAATTACAGAGAAGTACAGGGGGTAGCAACTAAGTTTGCAGGGGCCTGGGTGCAATTCCGGCGGCGGGAAAAGGGGATTCAACGTGGGCCGTCGATTTTAAAATGGACGCACGAGATTTAAAATAACGAACCGGTACGATCTTCTAATCGTGGCCGTTGGCCGGAAACGGACAGCTCCGGTTGAGCCACGTCGCCTCTGGCGACGCCCGCGGCGCCCGGCGCGGCGGCGCTAGACGCCCGCGGCGGCGAGCTCGCCGGAGGCGGCCAAAACGGCGAAACAGACGCCCAAACAAGGTGCTGAGGACATGGAACGGAAGAGGGGGGAACAGAGAACTCACCTAGGGGAGTAGCAGAGGTTGAATTCGGCCGGAGGATGATCGGCGACGAGGAATGGCGGCGGTGGCGTCAGTGCACGTTGAGCTCGGTGAAACCTCGGCGATCTCCCCACGATCTCTTGCCCGGCGTGTTCCTGGTGGAGCGGTGAGCATGTGAGGCCAAGAAAGTGGGGAGCAGGGGGGCTGCCGCGACGGGAACGTGAGCGCCGAGAGCTTACCGACGATGAAGGGCTAGGGTTAGAGAGAGAGCTCGGGGGAAGGGAAAAATGGGGTCGCCGGCTCCTCTTAAGCGCAGAGGGGGTGTGCGGTTTCGATGGGTGCACGAAAACTGCCGGGGAGGGGTGGATTCGATGGTGGAAGAACGTGGGCGCGGGGGTCGGTCGTGGCGCGGCGGTTGCGCGGGCGCGGGAGAGAGAGGTGGCGGTTACTGGGGTCGGGGATGACACGTGAGCCCGGGTGGCAGCGGGAGAGAGGAGGAAAAGGGGAGGCGCCGACAGGCGGGGTCCACGGTGCAGAGAGAGAGAAGGGAGGGGAGGTTCGGCTGGGCCGGCGGGAGAGGGGAGGGGAATTGGGCCAGGGGGAAAAATTGGCCCAAAAGGGGGGTTTTAATTCTTTTCCTTTTTCTTTTTCATTTCAATTTCAAATTCAAACTTTGAACACTTTCTACTCGTTTGAACATCAAAAATTCACCCAAAAATGCATGCTACAATGATCAAGGGTTTGAGCAAATTTTTGTACATAAAATATGGGTGTTACAACTCTACCCCCCTTAAAAGGAATCTCGTCCTCGAGATTCGGACGTTCTAAGAGAATAGATGAGGGAAATCCGCCTTGAGAGTTTCTTCTCTTTCCCATGTTGCTTCTGCCTCTGAATGATGCTTCCATTGCACTTTACACATGCGAATGACTTTGTTTCTTGTGATCTTTTCCAGTGTCTCAAGTATCTTGACAGGCTGCTCCACATAAGACAAATCTTCTTGTACATCCACTGCTTCCATTGGCAATTGCTCTTCAGGCACCCTTAGGCACTTCTTAAGCTGCGACACATGGAACACATTGTGCACATCTACCAGGTGTGGTGGAAGCTCAAGCTGATATGCTACTTCACCTCGTCTTTCGAGTATCTTGAACGGACTAATATAGCGTGGTGACAACTTACCTCTTACTTTAAATCTTCTTAACCCTCTCATAGGTGACACCTTCAAGTACACATAATCACCAACTTCAAATGTGAGATCACGTCTTCGAGTATCTGCGTAACTCTTCTGTCTTGTTTGAGCTGCCTTTAGATTCTTCCGAATTTCTTGTACTTGTCTTTCAGCCTCTTGTAATACGTCAGGCCCAAAGACTTGACTTTCCCCAGTTTGATTCCAAAACAACGGTGTCCTACATTTTCGCCCATACAATGCTTCAAAAGGAGACATCTTCAAACTGGCTTGATAACTGTTGTTGTAAGAGAATTCGGCATACGGCAGATTCTTGTCCCAACTCTTGCTATTCTTCAAAGCACATGCTCTCAACATGTCTTCTAATATCTGGTTGGTGCGTTCTGTCTGACCATCAGTTTGAGGATGATACGCCGAACTAAAATTTAGACGGGTATCCATTGATTCATGCAACTTCTGCCAGAATCTTGAGGTGAATTGAGTGCCTCTGTCTGAAATGATCTTCTTAGGAACTCCATGTAAGCATACAATCCTGGAGATGTACAGTTCTGCCAACTTGGGTCCATTGTAGGTCTCTTTCACAGGAATAAAGTGAGCAACTTTAGTTAGGCGGTCCACAATAACCCATATAGAATCATATCCAGACTGTGTTCTTGGTAGTCCCACAATGAAATCCATACTAATTTCTTCCCACTTCCATTCTGGCACTTTGATTGGTTGCAATAACCCTGCTGGTCTTTGATGTTCCGCTTTTATTAATTGACATGTATCACATATGGCCACATATTCTGCTACATCTCATTTCATTCCATGCCACCAATATTGATCTTTGAGGTCTTGATACATTTTTGTGCTTCCGGGATGAATGGAGTATGACGAGTCATGAGCTTCTCTTAATATCAACTCTTTAATCTCCTTGACATCTGGAACACAAATCCTCTTTCCAAGCCATAAGGTTCCTTGTTCATCCTCTCTAAAGTTTGGAGCTTTTCCTTTCTCAACTGTTTGATCTCCTTGACCTTCTCATCATTCTTTTGCCCTTCTCGTATATCACGCTCAAGGGTTGAGTCCACTTCCATAGCAACTGTTTCAGTGCTAGACACTAGACATAGGTTTAACCTTGCAAACTCTTCACATAACTGGGGTTGAAGAGCTTGTACTGACAAGTTATTGCTTTGTCCCTTCCTGCTTAGAGCATCAGCGACCACATTAGCCTTGCCTGGATGGTAATTGATTCCCACATCAAAATCATTTATCAACTCCAACCAACGACGTTGTCTGAGATTAAGATCCGGCTGTGTGAATATGTATTTCAAGCTCTTGTGATCTGTGTATATCTCAGTTCTTTTTCCCATCAAATAGTGTCTCCATATCTTCAAAGCATGAACAACAGCTGCCAATTCTAAATCATGTGTTGGATAGTTCCTCTCATGCTTCCGAAGCTGTCTTGAAGCATAGGTCACAACATGTCCTCCTTGCATTAAGACACATCCTAAACCATGACCAGATGCATCACAATAGACCACAAACTCCTTCTGCATATCAGGCATCACCAATACCGGTACACTGGTCAACCTCTTCTTCAATTCGGCAAAGCTTACTTCACATTTGAGGGTCCACTTGAAAGCAACTCCTTTCTCAAGCAACTTGGTTAGTGGTCGAGAGATCTTTGAAAATCCCTCGATGAATCGCCGATAGTAACCAGCCATACCCAAGAATCTTCGTATATCATGCACACTCTCGGGTGTTTCCCACTTAAGAACATCGGCCACTTTGCCTGGATCCACTGCTATACCTCCTTCGGATATGACATGTCCCAAAAATGATACCTCCTTCAGCCAAAACTCACACTTACTAAGTTTGGCATACAGTTGATGTTGGCGAAGTTTCTGCAGGGCCATCCTGAGGTGCTCCTCATGCTCTTCTTCAGTCTTGGAGTAGATAAGTATGTCATCGATGAACACCACTACGAACTTGTCCAAGTACTCCATGAATACCTTGTTCATAAGATACATAAAATATGCCGGAGCATTGGTCAATCCAAACGACATAACTGTATACTCATATAATCCATACCGAGAGACAAATGTCATCTTGGGAATATTCGACGGTCTAATCTTCAGTTGATGGTAGCCCGAACGAAGATCAATCTTGGAAAACACACATGCTCCTCTCAACTGATCAAACAAATCTTCAATCCTTGGTAGTGGATATTTATTCTTGATTGTTACCTCATTTAAAGCGCGGTAATCCACACACAACCTTTGAGTTCCATCCTTCTTAGGTACAAATATGATTGGTGCTCCCCAAGGTGATGAGCTAGGACGAATATATCCTTTTGCCAATAACTCCTCAATATGATCCTTTAGTTCAGCTAATTGTTTAGCATCCATTCTATACGGCCTCTTATATATTGGGGCCGTTCCAGGTACTAATTCAATGATAAATTCAATCTCTCGATCAGGGGGCATACCTGGTAAGTCATCTGGGAATACATCCGGAAATTCTTTCACAACCCTGATGTCTTTGGTACTCTCAAGATGGTTGAGTTGCACTACTGCCTCTTGTGTCTGATCTGGTTTGAATTCCACTGTAGTGCCATCCGGGTGTGTTAAACAGACTATTCTAGTTGCACAATGAATTACTCCTTGATTCTTCGTCAACCAGTCCATTCCCAGAATGATATCTAATCCTTGTGAGCCCAACACTATTAGGTTGGCCCAAAAGACTACCCCCCTTATGTTTATACTCACTTTTCGGCATAGATGCCTTGCCACCATCTCTCCTCCAGGAGAGTTTATCAATAATGGCCCATTCAAGAATGTAACTACCATGTCATGCTTCTTTATGAAATCCTTGGATATAAATGAATGTGTAGCACCCGAATCAAACAATATGGTGGCGGGGTGGGAGTTAACAGAAAACATACCGATCACCACATCAGGCGCTTCCCGTGCTTGTTCCAGAGTCACATGGTTGACACGTCCAGTTGGGTTTTGTTGCTTCTTTGGACAACTGCTGGCATAGTGTCCCCATTCTCCGCACTTGTAACATTGTACTCCTGCAGCATTATTTGGGCCCTTGTTGCCTCCTGATTGGTTTCTTGGGGGTTGGCCACTTGGACAGTTAGCTGGAGCTAAAGGGCAGGGTGGCTGCATCTGCTGACGTGGGGGTTGCATTGGCTGGCGTGGTGGCTGCTGCTGTTGCTGGCGCATTTGGTGGTTGTAGGGAGTGGGTGGCCTGTAGTTGGAGTTGGGAAACCTCTGTCCCGAGTAGTTCATGGGACGAGTCATTTGGTTTGCAGGCGGAGGGTTAAGACGGGGGCGCACATTGCTGCTAGAGGCGTGTGCCATAGTCAACTTCCTTTTTCTTTCTTCATCATCTAGTTCCTTCTTGGTCCTCTCCACTTCAAAAGCTTTGTCAACCAGCTTCTGAAAGTCGCCGTAGTCGCTGGAAGACATGGCGAACTTTAACTCCTTGTCCAACCCATTCTTGAAGCGGAATTGTTTCTTGGAGTCAGTGTCCACATCGGTTGGAGCATAGCGGGACAACTGGGTAAATGCATTCAAATAGGCTCTCACAGTCATACGGCTCTGCTTCAACATAAGGAACTCTTCACGCCTTGCTTGTATTTCTCCCTCAGGCACAAAGTGATTGCGGAAGTTGGTCCTGAATTCTTCCCAGGTAATGTTTTCTGGGTCCCGGTGAGCTTCAGTAAAGGCAGTCCACCAGTCTGCTGCCGGCCCTTGAAGTTGATGGGAGGCTAGTAGCACTTTCTCCCTTCCTTCACAGTGGATGAGCCTCAGCTTGCTTTCAACGGTACGGAGCCAATCATCGGCATCCATGGGTTCGGTGACGGTGGCAAAAGTGGGTGGATGAGTGTTCAGGAAGTCCCTAAGGAAGGACCTAGGTGGAAAAGGTGGTGGTGGCGGAAGGTTGTAATTTGGTGGTGGTGGGGGTGGGGCTTGTTGCAGGTTGGTGACAATTTGAGTGAGGTTATTAAGCAGCTGGGTTTGGATGGCCATCATCTGCTGCATTTGTTGCGCGGCTGGGGCTCCTCGGGCACCCCTACCGTTCCATCCTGGCACACCTCCAAGTCCTTCATCTTGGGGCACAGCGCCCCTTCCACGACCTCTACCTCTACCTCTTCCAGACATCTGTGTAGGGAAGAATTGAAATTTTAGAACAATAGATAAGATATAGAAGGGTACGCTATGGAAAACGGTCCCAACTACATGCATCAAGGGAGAGACACATATATATATAAAGCAAGCAAATTCATTAACCAACTAGTGCGGATGTGGACAAGATGCTAATGCATTCCACAACTCGCACGACTCACTAAAAAGCCTAAACACAAATGACATGGATGTGGACAGGATGCTGAAGCATTCCACAACTCATGTCGCACACACACACACAACATAAAGCAAACTACTAGCATAACAGCACAAACAACACAACTCAAGACTAAAGAGGGCGTAGCTACACGCTCCTACACACTAAGGATAACTGTCCTGAGTCGTTCAACGGGAAAGCAAGTCCACTCCTACTCATCGGAGTCCTCCTCAATCTCCATCTCCGAGTCTTCTTCTTCTGAGTCCTCTCTTGAATTCTCGGGGGAGTTCATGCGGCGGTCCGGAGAGTTCGGGTCCCAAGGCTCCATGTCCGAAGCGTACTGAGGAGAGTTAGGATCAGCTGCAGTGATCCTCGCGTAGTATTGGCGAAGTCGCTCGTAGCGGTCAACCAGGTCCCTGCTGTCCTGTAGCTCCTGCTGACAACGCTGGAGTCACGAAGACAACTCCACAACGTCGTCCACCAGCCTCTCGCACTGGGGGTGAGTCAAGTGCCCCTCGACGTCACGTCCAGTGAAGGCGGCTGTGCCACTAGGGCGCTGAGGGGTGTACGCGTGCTCCGTGCACCCAAGAAGGAACCTGTGGGCGTGGCTCCAGTAGGTAGTCGCCTCCCACGTGGCGTCCTCCTCAGCAGCACGCTGGGAGCTCCTCCAGGCCGGAGAGAAGTGAGAGTGCAGCAGCTCCAAGTCATAGTAGACGGCCAGCTGAGAACTCCACTCTAGTCCACCAGTGTAGGGTGCAAAGACCCTAGTGGTGTGGTAGACCAGACGAACACGGTACTCACGGTACCCCGCAGCTCGAAGAAGAGAGCGAAGACGAACACGCATCCTCGAAGCAGCACTCCCAGTGGAGAACAGCGTCGTCTCCCTCCTGGGGGTGTAAGGTGTGGAGCGACTGGCTAGGGCGTGGCGTGGAACACGACCCCCAGTCGACTTACGAGCCGTCTGCATGGTTCGTGCCATCTACAAACATTTGAAAAGATGAGGGTGAGATCAATAATCCATAAATTAAATTAGAATGAAGCAAATAGCACAGCAAGATAAGAAGCACAAGGTTTGAGATAGAGAGCACAAAATTTTGGAAATACTATTTCATAAGAAAATAGTATAGTCCTTAATTTTAGGCCATTTCTAACTAGGCTTGCGTCCTACGGGCAACACGGCTCTGATACCACTTTGTCACGCCCGGTCATCGTAAAGATGAACAGACGCTAATCACATGTACGCCAGGATCAGTTGAATCGTACATGCGTCAACGAAAGTGAAATACCATTGCATTGCCATGTTCAGTTACATAAATAGTCTTACAGTATGACCCGAAGGTCTACAAATACAAACCACAACTATTACAACACTAAACAGTTCATTACTACAGAAAACAAGATAGGAAAGCGGGGCTTCATCTCCACAGGCAGCCGTTGCGCGTATGGTCGCCAGCCTAGGCCAAGTCCTCCGGATTGACGAAGAAATCCTCCGGTGCAGCTTCTTCTTCTCCGTATTCTAATGGAAAAATTAAACGCTTGAGTACATAGAGTACTCAGCAAGTGCGGGAAGAGAATGACATGATTGGCTAGAGCAAGGAAAGGCCAAATATGGCTTAGCACTATGCTTAGAACCTATCCTTAGCTTCCAGTTATCAATATCATAATTCCATAAATAATCAACACATGAAGAATGATAATGAAAGTACTTGAATCATAATGAACCATCATTTCCCAACCATAGACTAATTATGAACTGGCCCCAAGCCGCTCTTGTCTGTGAGCACGGCTGTCATGACAGTTTTACCAAACCTCTGCAGAGAGTGTACCCTTTCCCCACAAGCAGTGATTCCATCCCCTGTTGCCAGGTGGACTTGAGTAAACCTCCATGTAGCCCGTGGTGATCAACCACATTTCACACTTCCGTAGGTGTGTGGCCCGGAGATCACTACATGGTCTTTACAAAGGTACTCCCGACTAGTGCTAGCCCTCTAAGGTTTCCACCACTGGGGATTCTCGGAGTAACCCTCCGCCCCAGAGCCCCCTCTTGAGCCTTGCGGTTCCAAGAGCAGATCACCCGCCTCATTCCCCGCACCATCCAACCACTAGCAGTTCATCGGGAGAAACCTAATTAATTGACCAAGCTGCCCCATCTCAGTCTCGTGGTGGTACTATAAAGCTTAGTGGCTTCCTCCATAATCCGGTCCTTAGAATCCGGTGGTAACAAACTCCAATCCCGGGTCTCGTGCAAAAATGCACCATACCAAAACTAACCAACCACCAGATTCCTATCCACTAACATTATGTTTATTCATCACCAAATTAAAGTAACCATAAAGTTGAGCATAGAACATTTGTATGAAATCCCAATCCCAACATCTAAGCATGGCTAAGCATAAATAAAGCCTATCTACTTCCCATCCCATTTCAGGTAACAAGGAATGGTAAGGAACAGGGCATGTAAACATGAATTAGGACATCAATTTAATTAGCATGCAACTAGCTAAATTCCTAAAATAGGTACAAGATGGTCAAGGGCACTTTCCTTCGTTGAAGACTTGGGTGTTGTCGAAGTCCTGGTCTTGGAGGTTAAGATTAGGGTCGTAATACGACCTAGACATATGCCCAAGCATGGCAAGAATAGAATAAAGCTAAATAAGTAAAGGCACGCACAACAATACATCACACATACACATAAGCACAAAATCCTACACTAATGCGTCCCTACGAGGTATTTATCATTTAACATGGCCAAAGTATGCATTTTATATTTTTCCTACAATTTTGGGATTTTATTAAAGCCTAAAACCATTTTTATTGAATTTTCTATAGCAAAAATGTATTTTAAAACATTTATAATAAATATTCCATGGACCAAATATATTTTTTCTGAACACTACAATTATTTCACAGCATAAAATAGATTATAACAATTTTTCATAACATTCCTACACTTAATTACCATTTTTATCTAATTTCTACACCTCTAATACAATTAAAAACCCTATTCAGCAAATAAATAAAAGTCCAGGGGCTAAATAAATAGTTTTCTACACTGTACAGGGTCTAAATACATTATTCTACAAAATTACAGGGGTTAGAATGCTTAATTAAATGATTAAAACCAATCTTTAGGGATCCAGGGGCTAGTCTGTGATTTCTGGGGGCTAGATTCGAATTACAGAGAAGTACAGGGGGTAGCAACTAAGTTTGCAGGGGCCTGGGTGCAATTCCGGCGGCGGGAAAAGGGGATTCAACGTGGGCCGTCGATTTTAAAATGGACGCACGAGATTTAAAATAACGAACCGGTACGATCTTCTAATCGTGGCCGTTGGCCGGAAACGGACGGCTCCGGTTGAGCCACGTCGCCTCTGGCGACGTCGGCGGCGCCCGGCGCGGCGGCGCTAGACGCCCGCGGCGGCGAGCTCACCGGAGGCGGCCAAAACGGCGAAACAGACGCCCAAACAAGGTGCCGAGGACATGGAATGGAAGAGGGGGGAACAGAGAACTCACCTAGGGGAGTAGCAGAGGTTGAATTCGGCCGGAAGGTGATCGGTGACGAGGAATGGCGGCGGTGGCGTCGGTGCACATCGAGCTCGGTGAAACCTCGGCGATCTCCCCACGATCTCTTGCCCGGCGTGTTCCTGGTGGAGCGGTGAGCATTTGAGGCCAAGAAAGTGGGGAGCAGGGGGGCTGCGGCGACGGGAACGTGAGCGCCGAGAGCTTACCGACGATGAAGGGCTAGGGTTAGAGAGAGAGTTCGGGGGAAGGGAAAAATAGGGTCGCCGGCTCCTCTTAAGCGCAGAGGGGGTGTGCGGTTTCGATGGGCGCACGAAAACTACCGGGGAGGGGTGGATTCGGGGGTGGAAGAACGTGGGCGCGGGGGTCGGTCGTGGCGCGGCGGTTGCGCGGGCGCGGGAGAGAGAGGTGGCGGTTACTGGGGTCGGGGATGACACGTGGGCCCGGGTGGCAGCGGGAGAGAGGAGGAAAAGGGGAGGCGCCGACAGGCGGGGTCCACGGTGCAGAGAGAGAGAAGGGAGGGGAGGTTCGGCTGGGCCGGCGGGAGAGGGGAGGGGAATTGGGCCAGGGGGAAAAATCGGCCCAAAAGGGGGGTTTTAATTCTTTTCCTTTTTCTTTTTCATTTCTTTTCTTTTGATTTGAATTCAAATTCAAACTTTGAACGCTTGCTACTCGTTTGAACATCAAAAATTCACCCAAAAATGCATGCTACAATGATCAAAGGTTTGAGCAAATTTTTGTACATAAAATATGGGTGTTACAAATCACGACGCGCACTGCATTATGTCGTAGGACCTCATCCTTGGTGTTGCAGTAACAATCGACAAGTCTGGAAACGCGGATTAACAATTGGACCATGATAAGAAACTTAGTCCAAGTCTTTCGGTCCTCGAAGAGAGGGGTTAAATTTACTGCTTCCTTCTGTTCCAATTTTATCTATGGTAGAATAGTCACATCCGTCCTTAAACTATAACGCAAAGTTTGATTTTGTCCTTGGACTTTCAAAAGGGTCAATTTGGTCTCTAGAATTTAGATTTCAGTTCATTTCCATCTCTACCCTAGTTGGCCATCCATGTGTCATGCCACATCATTTTGTATTGTATGACTTACTATGTATTTGCAAAGTCTAGAAATTATTAGTTGATGAATTAATAATCAAGTGACATATTATTCTTTGATATAATGATCCCTGATGATATATGCTTGTAATTTGTTGATATTCACAATTTTTATTGTTCTATAGTAAATCATGGTGACAAATTTAGGATATCAATCATGGGACTACAAATTTAATAATACGGTTCATCAAAGTTCAAGTGAGTGTAGGAACAAAAATTAGACATCAATTCTTCTTCCATTTTGCTATTTTCTAGGCTTAAAAAAAATTATATTTGACAGTGTTTTCTAAATATGTAATATGATATAGGGTACATTACTGGGTAGTTTTTGCAAAAAAAAAAAAAGAAAAATGGGGAGACACGTGTACCCTAGGTGCCTGCCTAAATTCAACCGTTGTTAATCAATTAGTTACTTTGGAAGGTGGCAAAACTATTATCTTTTTGTATGTAAGATTGGGGTGAATTATGTGGTTTAATAGCTGATGTGATACTGCCAATGTGGATGATCAACTCAGACATAGAATGAAAGTGAATCAATGTATGAAGTTTAGAAACTAAATTAATCTATTTAAAAGTTCAATGACAAAACTAAATTTCGGGTGAAAATTTAAAGATGAAATTGAGTATTACGCCTTTATCTATTACAGCCAGATTCTCTTCTTCATCAGAGTATGCAGAGTACGAAGTTTCACACAAATCATCATTAGGACGCGGTTCGTACTTACTACCTGGCAAATTTTCAGTAATTTTTATTACTTACTTAAATATGGATCACTGATGAAAGCTCCAGTTCCTCTTGGGAGCGGGGGGAGGAGGATCCAAACAAGCGGCGCAGCGCAAGGAACGAAAACGCTCGACGACTTTGACTAGACAAAACAACCAGAGAAAGCAAACAAAAACGCAGAGGAGAGAGAAGCTCTTCTCCCTCATTCTCGTCTCGGTCTCGTCCTGCCCTCCCGAGGCTCCCACCGTCGCCGGGAACCTCACCTGGAGAGGAGACATCAAGGCGGCCGAGTGGGCTGCCGGCTCCGTTCTCTCCTCCGCCAAGGTAAGCCCTGCTTTCAGGTCCTTGCTGCTTTTCTTGGGAACACAAAATTCAGGATTTTACGGGGTGAAAGGTTGGGTTGTTTTGGGAGGAGCCGCGAGGTCTTTCAGATCTTGGAGACAGCCGCGACTACTCTGTTCAAGCGATTCAAATGAGTGCGAGCGGCTTATAGCGCAACGGTTTTTGGCTGCCTTGTTATCGATAGTGGTTTTAGCGCTGTTTGTCCGAACCTGATGCGGTCTTGTGACGTGTGCGCGCTTAAATCTCACTGTTTCGTCAGTAGCGCTGAGTCGATAGAGAAAAGATCGAAAAGACATGAGCTTTAGCTGCTTAATGAATAGTGTTCTTGACGTTCTCTTAGTCACCCTCGCCCATCTAAGCTTACTTTTGTGCATGATGGATAATTGGAACACTGTTGCTGTGGTCAACGGGGATGTGGCAATGTAAGGTACAGATTGCAGTAGTGATTGATTCGTCTCAGCGGTCTCTGCTTGTGGAATCAGCTAACAGTGTGTTGACACTAGAAGTAAGCTTTCCATTATATGAAAGGAGCAAGTTTTCAGGTATCCTTTGTGCGCTCACAATCTGGCTCTCAGATTATGCCAAAGATGTTCAGATGTCCTCTGAATGCTTTGGTTATTAGATTCTGACTAAATTTTGAAGTCTCACATTGAGGATACTTGTGTGTGAATTTTTTCCAGTATTGACTTGCTATATTTTCCTGTTTTGCTCCACATTTAGGAATGGTCATCTTTTACCTTCTTGAAAAGGGGGTATGACCAATATTTTTTCCGGAATAAACCTTATTCATGTTAAATGCACTGAAACTACAAGTGCACAAATGAATGGATAATACAATCTGAACGACACGACCCTTGTTTTTGATGTTTACGATACTTCTTCTGAATGATATGGTACTTGTTATATACTCCCTCCAGATTGTTTTATATATGGCAGTGTGTTGGAGTGTATAAGTGAATTGCCCGCCCTTCCCCATCAGGTTAAGTTTTTAGGTGCAACCGGTCAGCGCATAGTAGCTTAACATAGTATCAGAGCTAGAGTCTCGAGTTCGATCCTGGCGGACGCAAGTCCACTCCTATTTTCCACGTTAGAGCCCGAGAGAGCCTCACGTGAGGGGGAGTGTTGGAGTGTATAAGTGAATTCTACCCTTTCCCATCAGCTTAAGCTTTTGGGTGCAACCGATCAGCGCATAGTAGCTTAATACAGTGCTTAGTTCAATTTTGAACAAACAAACGTCATATGTAAGAATCCGGAGGGAGTATTTGGCATAAGGCCTACCTGAAATCATCAGGTACAGTGAGGCTTGTGACATATGTGTTTCATAGTAAGAAGGACCTGTGTGGTCAACACATGAGAGCATCATTATATGCCTAGCATGTGCTCGATCTCTGTCAAAACCTTTAACAGTGTCCAACCTTAACACATACTGTGTTGGAATTGAGAAATATTGCTTATACCAAGATATATAGATGGTTCAACGAATTGTTTTGTTTAACAGTATCAGTAGTGCCTTATACAGACTATTAACTCATGAAGTATATTTGGACCCATCCTCCTTTGTAAGTCATACTCCATGCTTGTTCTTCTTTGTAAATCGTACTCCATGTTTGTTATTTTCCATAGCAGGACGATAGAAGTCTTGAAGGGTTTAGTGATGGCCTCAGCTTCTTATATTGATGATTCCTGCTCTGAGGTTATTGACCCTCCAAAGACTGAGGCACTGGATGTTACTGAACTCGTTAGCGACCATATTCCACATTCACCAAAGCCAAATGTGGTGGTATCTAGCAGCGTACGTGACCTTCTGGAATGTCCAGTCTGCTTGAGTGCCATGTATCCTCCTATTTGTCAGGTGCACATTCATACCAATACATTGAGTGTTTAGTTAAGTCAAGATTATACCCCCTTCTGGTTCAAGTACTTGTTACTAGGGAAAGTCTTTGAATCTGGAGTGTTTATATGCTTGTATTGAATAACCACTGTCAGATGTAGTTAACTGCTTGAAAAATATGGTTTAGTGGTTCAAGACTTGCTTTCAGTATCCTGAACTGATGTAACCATTTTAGCCTGGTTTATTTCATTATTCTCAATACTTTCGACCTACACTGTTTAGAAACCACGATAGCTAACACCATCTTTTGCCTTGTAGTGCTCTAATGGCCATACATTGTGCTCTGGATGCAAACCAAGGGTTCATGGTCGCTGTCCAACTTGTAGGCATGAACTGGGTAACATAAGATGCCTTGCTCTGGAGAAGGTGGCTGCATCTCTGGAACTTCCATGCAAGTACCAGAACTTTGGTTGCTTAGGTATTTATCCTTACTACAGCAAGGTGAAGCACGAGTCACAATGCCAGTACAGGCCTTACAGTTGTCCATATGCCGGATCCGAGTGCACAGTTGCCGGTGACATTCCTTATCTGGTAAATCACTTGAAAGATGATCACAAAGTTGACATGCACAATGGTTGCACCTTTAACCATCGTTATGTCAAGCCGAACCCTCATGAAGTTGAGAATGCCACCTGGATGCTTACGGTATTTCTCTTTAACTTTAAAATTCTAATTGTGATTTTTATATGGTGTTTTGCAAATATATTATGAAGCTCTTCCTTCTGTAATTTTTTATGGATTTTGAAAAATAAACATTTGTAGACTTGTCACATTATTCTAAGTATATGTTATCATCTAAGTAATTATTCTTTGCACATAAAGAGTGAAGTTGCTGGCCATGTTGGCATGTTGCACACTTGTTTGAGTAAAAGTATTCTTATTGCAAAGGCGTTATATATGTACAAATCCACCTTCATTTATTTTCAAGTAGACAGTGACTGTTTTAAGGCAGAGCGCCTAACATTTCAATGTGCATCTTGTTCTGCTAACCTTGCAAATTGTTTCCTTTAAGTGTAATATGATATAATGTTATGTGACCGTTCCCCGTTTTTAGTCATGTCAATTGAACAGAAACTAAGTAACTGCAATTCTCATGTAGGTGTTTAGCTGCTTTGGCCAATACTTCTGCTTCCATTTCGAAGCATTTCAGTTGGGCATGACGCCTGTGTACATTGCCTTCCTGAGGTTCATGGGAGATGACACAGAAGCGAAGAACTACAGCTACAGCCTGGAGGTGGGAGGCACCGGGCGCAAGATGATCTGGCAAGGGGTGCCTCGGAGCATCAGAGACAGCCATCGGAGGGTCCGAGATAGCTATGATGGGCTGATTATTCAGCGGAACATGGCCTTGTTCTTCTTGGGTGGTGACAGGAAGGAGCTCAAACTGCGGGTGACTGGGAGAATTTGGAAGGAACAGTAAGATAATCAGCCAGCCCATCCTTTGCTTCTGAGTTCTGTCACCTTCTGAGTTCTGTCACAAGCTCATGATTTTGAAACTGACAACTTGTAGTAAACTTTTAGTCTGTGTTAGCCAGCTATCATATCCTGTTAGGTTGGCTGTGGATGTCCCCCATGTACACGAGGGTGGTGATGGTCCTGATCTTGAATTCATAGCAGTATCCTCTTTACTTTGAACATTTAGAGCAGGTCATTTTGTGGTACTGGAAAATCTAATGACAATTCATCAGATGTGATGAATTATGTAGTTATGTAGCTTCCCCCTGCATAAGTTATATGTATTTCTCAGCTGCTTCAGAATTAGAGAAGAATTAGTACCTGTGTTGGAATGGCAGAATAATAAAGCTGGTGTTTACTATGCAACATTAGAGAAGAATGTTTGAAATTCAATAAACACTAAAATCAATGCTCTTCTGTAAGAGAAATCACACCCAAATTTATTCTTCTATTTCTTTATAAATGCTGCAGTCATGATTAAATGATGGAACACAGTCAGAAATTGTCTCGATCTCCAACAAGAATGGCTATTATTTTGAAAGATTCACTCCAAACAAATGGAAAACTCATAGCAACGGCAAAAAAATCAATGCTGTGAATCTTGTAATTAACACAGGGAACACTTTTGTTTAAGCTGAAACTTCTTCAATTGCCCATAAGGAGCAAACCCAAGCAACTAGGATACTCAAATTCATCCATATTTTGTGCTGGAAAGTCACTGAAATTTATTGCTGATTTCATCTCACTGTAGAACAGAGATGAAGTAAATTATATACTGTCACCAAATGATGACAAGAAATTATTTATTTGTTCACTTCATTTGATACGTCGTTTTGATGGATGGTTTCATCCATTTCCGAATTTTCAGTGTTCAAGATATTGATAAACAGGGGGTAAACATGTGATGTTCAGAATCTTCAGTGGCACAAATTATATTAATTCTATCATATCCATGAGAACGGCTAAGTGTAGTTGTTGACTCTCTAAGCCTATGACAACCCTTCTTCTTTATCCGAGCTCGGGACTGGCTATGTCCGGGACCGGCTATGTCCGGGACCGGCTATGTTACTACACCAACGTACTTGGGACAAATGTTTGGTTGTTATTGTTGTTGCTGCTATCCTATTCATTTTTTTCCTTTTGTCCCCTCAAGCTTGTAATGTAGAGATCACTTTCCACGCTGAAGGATTGGCTCCATCTAAACTGGTTAACTACAATACAAGACACATCGACATGACAAAAATATTTGTCCTTAAGTTATGAAGGACCCAATTGATATTCCAGCTGTGATTATTCAACACAAGAGGATCATATTGCAAAATGTTGTGGATATGGCTGAGCCCCTAAACTCATGAATATAATTGTATGCTAAGCTATTGAACTGTATGATCGCACAACATTTCTTGTACGAAGATATGTGTTACTAGTAAGTTAGGAATGAAATAAGAGAAAAATGCTTACCATCTACTCCCTTCAGATTTGTATTGATGCTACTGGAATAACTCTTGTGCACTTTAGCATCTTTGAACGCTCTTGTACTAGCATTTTTGCATGATCTTTGTGGCCCCAATTAGGACAGCATCTTGGACTGCTTTTAGAGTAGTTAGGACAGTAGTTAGCATGATATCTTAAACTGCTTTTAGAGCAGCTAGGACAACAGCTTGCATGGCATCTTGGACTGCCTTTAGAGCAGCTAGGACAGCAGCACCTTGACTGCATAGCAGCCTATAAATAATGTATCCTCAACTCATTCGAGGGTATGGCATTGTGTGACGAATAGACAAGAAAAATTGTCCCAACTCTCTAGTGTTATCCTCTCTTAAATGAGAGTAAAAATTCAGCTACTAACACTTGGTATCAGAGTCGTTCTATCCTGTAGCCTAAACATCTCTTGCTCATCTCCTTCTTGCGCCTCTCTCTGTCCGCAACTAGTAGCAGGAACACCGACTGCCCCAGCTCATCCCTCTCCCGCACAGACGAGCAACAACTTCTCTTTCCCACACATCAGCCCCACACTAGTGTGCGATGTTCGACGGACAGTCTTAACGCTCAGTCGCCTTGAGCGCGCGGCAGATAGAGGTCGTCGTGGTAGAGGAGCGCGAGCGAGCGACGACAGAGTCTGCGGCGACGGCGGCACTGGCGGCAAGGTTGGCGGCAGTGGAACTGGCAGCAGCGAGGGCGGAAGTGAAAGCAGCGGCGGCGGCAGCTGTAGCGCGTGAGGCAGCAGCGTAGCTGGAGGCTTTGGAGGCTTTGCGTGGCAGTAGCTCTAGCAGCTCTATCGACGGCGGCGTCGACGATGAGCTCAGGCCGGCGAGGGAGGCAGCGCCAGCACGGGAGGTGCAGCGAGCAGCTGCGCGTCCCCATGGGCGCGCCAGCCGCAGTCGAAACGGGCGCGGACGCGCCGGCGGTGCTCCCGACGGCAGCGACTGGGTTGACGGAGAACGCGGCCATTACAAGCGGCACAATTCTCCCTCCCCGGACAGGTACCATGGACACCACGGGGTCCAAACCTTTGTCAGGGACGTCGGTCCCAGCGGTGGGTGGCCTACCCTTACCAAGACCAACTACATCTAGTGGGCCTCGGTGATGAGGGTACGTCTCCAAGTGCGACACATGTGGGAAGCAGTTCGGTATGGCGATGTCGACTACTACGATGATCGACGGGCGCTGGATGCCCTCATTGCTGCAGTCCCGCCCGAGGTACAGTTCTCGCTTTCCAAGAAGCAGACTGCTAAGGAGGCTTGGGATGCCATCGATGCGGCATGCATCGGCAGCGACCGCGCCTGCAAGACCACACTGCAGACGCTTCGCAAGGAGTGGGAGAACCTGACTTTTAAGCCAGGTGAGGATGTTGATGACTTTGCTCTCCGTCTCAACACTTTGTTGTAGAAGTTGGTGCAGTTCGGCGACGACACCTATGACGAGGAGAGAACTGTCGAGAAGCTTTTTCGTTGCATCCCCAAGAAGTACAAGCAGATCGCTCGCTCGATCGAGTCTCTGTTGGACCTCTCCACGATGTCGATTGAAGAGGCGATAGGTCCCCTCAAGGTCGTCAACGACGACGAACCACAGCCTCTCTCGGGGCCTATCACCATTGGCGGAAAGCTTCATCTCACTCGCGGGCAGTGGGAGGCTGGCCAGGGTGACCGGAAGAAGGGGGAGCCCTCTTCCTCGACAGGCAACCGCAAGCGCGGCAAGTCGCGCAAGGGGCACAGAGGTGCTCAGGACAGGGCGCAAGGACGCACCCGCGGAAGCGCCCAAGGCGGTGCCGTCGGCAACCACAAGCCAGCACCAGACGACACCTGCCACAGTTGTGGCAAGCTTGGCCATTGGGCCAGGGAGTGTCGACAGCCATGACGTGGCCAGACCCATGTCGCACAAGTGGAGGAGACCCACGTCGCACAGGTGGAGGAGGAGCCAGTTTTGCTCATGGCACACGGAAGCATCAAGCCACCTCTCGTGGCATCGATCGGAGCGGCTCTCCTTCATCTTGATGAGCCGAGAGCACATGCTTTTCTCGGCGAGCAACAACGAGACTGAGGGGTGGTGCCTCGACACCGGCGCCACCCATCACATGACCAGTCGACTGGAGTTCTTCATCGAGCTTGATCCCAATGTTCGAGGCTCCATTAAGTTTGGTGACACCTCCAGCGTGGAGATCAAGGGTGTCGGCTCCGTCAGCCTCACCGCCGAGTCCAGTGAGCACAAGCTGCTCATCAGAGTCTACTACATCTCTGCGTTGAGAAACTCCATCATCAGCTTGGGACAGCTGGATGAGAGCGGTTCGCGCGTGGAGATCAAGGACGAAGTCATGAGGATTTGGGATCGCCATTGTCGCCTTCTTGTCAAGGTAACTAGAGGCACCAATCGACTCTATGTCCTTCACGTGCAGATAGCACAACCTGTCTATCTTGCCACTCGTCGGGAGGACAAGGCATGGCAGTGGCACGAGCGCTTTGGACATCTTCACTTCGAGGCCCTAAAGCAGCCCAGTGTCAAGGAGATGGTGCGAGGCATGCCATGCCTTGACCACATGGAGCAGCTCTGCGACATCTGCGTGGTGACGAAGCAGAGGCGACTTCCTTTTCCCCAGCAGTCGAGCTTTCGAGCCAAGGAGCGGCTCGAGCTCGTTCACGAGGACTTCTGTGGCCCGGTGACACCGGCTACACCAGGAGGACAACGCTACTTCCTGCTGCTTTTCGACGACCTCTCCCGCTACATGTGGGTGACGGTCCTTGGCAGCAAGAGAGAGGATGCGGACGCCATCAGGCGCGCGCAGGCCACTGCGGGGGCGGAGTGCATCGCAATCTGTGCGTGCTGCGCACCGACAACGGCAGCGAATTCACGAAGGTTGAATTCGCGTCGTATTGTGTGGATGAGGGTGTTTAGCGCCACTACTCCGCACCCTACAGCCCGCAGCAGAACGGCGTCGTCGAGCGTTGCAACAGATGATTGTGGGGATGACTCGGGCCCTCCTCAAGCAGAGGGGAATGTCGGCTATCTTCCTGGGAGAGACGGTGGTGACGGCCGTCTACATCCTCAATCGTTCGCCTACCAAGGCTCTCCACGACAGGATGTCGTATGAGGCTTGGTATGGGTGCAAGCTGGCGGTCTCTCACCTACGGGTCTTCGGCTGCCTCGCGTTTGCCAAGGAGCTTGGCCAGATGGCAAGCTCGACGACAGGAGCACCCTCGGGGTGTTCATCGGCTACGCGGAAGGCTCGAAGGCCTACTACATTCTCGACCTAGAGACACATCATGTCTCGACGTTGTGTTCAACGAAGGGCGAGGATGGGCATGGGACAAGGCGGTGGACGGCGGTTCGACCTTGACGAACTACGACTTCATCGTCGACTACGTCCACTTCAAGCGAGTTGGGGGACTAGGCAGCTCTTCTCCACTGAGTGTGTCTACCCCAGCCCCCGAGCGTCCACCTCCACCTCAGTCGGCGACCCCACGCACTCCAGCAACAACGACCACCCCTCTGGGCACGTCCACTCTGTCGTCAGCTCGTGTCGAACACGATCTAGTGGAGTTTGTTACTTCGCTCTCCCCCAACGAGGAGCGCCTCGACGCGTGCTACGACGGCGAGCCATTGTGGTATCGCAAGATGGAGAACATTCTACCGGTGTCAGGACTGGCCCCTCACGATCTGGATGATCAACATCCATAGGCGCAGTTGCACCTTGCGTGCGACGACGGCGAGCATCAGTCTTTCGCGGAGGCCGAGAAACACGCCGCATGGCGTGTCGTGATGCAGTCGGAGATGGACGCGGTTGAGACGAACCGCACTTGGGAGCTTGCTGACCTCCCTCGACCTTAAGTGGGTGTTCAAGCTGAAGAGGGATGAAGCTGGCACCATCGTCAAGCACAAGGCTCGCTTGGTGACACGCGACTTCGTGCAGCAGGAGGGGATCAACTTCGACGATGCCTTTGCCCCTGTGGCACGGATGGAATCCGTGCGACTCCTTCTTGCACTGGCTGCCCAAGAAGGCAGGCGTGTCCAACACATGAACGTCAAGTCGGCGTTTCTCAACGGCGACTTGAAGGAGGAGGTCTACGTACCCTGACAAGGGGGGCAAGGTGTTGCGCCTGCACAAGGCCCTCTATGGCTTGCGGTGGGCACCACGGGCGTGAAATGCCAAGTTGGATTCCACGCTCAAGAGGATGGGCTTTGGGCAATGCCCGCACAAGGTGGCCATCTACCGACGGGGTAATGGAGGAAACACCCTAATGGTGGGTGTCTACATCGACGACTTGGTGATCACTGGCACCAAGGATGCGGAGGTGGCAGCGTTCAAGTAAGAGATGAAAGCCACCTTCCAGATGAGTGACTTGGGATTCCGGCGGAGGAGGTGAATGCTACACAGTACCGGCGTCTTGTGAGGAGCCTTCTCTACCTCGCCCACACACAGCCTGACTTGGCATTCTCCTTCGGCTACGTTAGTCGGTTCCTGCAGCGCGACCAACGATGGAGCACCAGCAGGCTGTGAAGAGGATGATCAGCTATGTTGCGGAGACTCTCGATCACGGCCTCTACTACCCGAGGTGTCCTGGGGAGGCACACCTTGTCAGGTACAGCGATAGCGACCACGTCGGCGACATCGACACCAACAAGAGCACGAGCGATATTCTCTTCTTCTTCGGCAAGTGTCTCGTTAGCTGGCAGTCGGTCAAGTAGTAGGTGGTGTCCATATCCAGTTGCGCGGCCGAGTACATAGCGGTCTCCATCGCTTTGACTCAGGCGCTTTAGCTTGTTCAACTGCTTGATAATCTCTTCGGCGGAGATACTGGAGCAGTGGAACTCAGGATGGATAACGTGTCCGCTCTGGCCTTGGCAAAGAACCCCGTTTTTCATGAACAGAGCAAGCACATCCGGGTGAGGTACCACTTCATCCGAAGTTGATTGGAGGAATGGAGCATCAAGGCTAGCTACATCAACACCAAGGATCAGCTTGCGGACCTACTCACCAAGCTCTTTGGGAGGATCAAGTTCCTTGAGCTTTGCTACAGGATCGGGATGGTCCAACTCTCCCACAAGATGGCGCACAAGACTTAGGGGAAATGCTGGAATAACTCTTGTGCACTTTAGCATCTTTGAATGCTCTTGTACTTTAGCATCTTTGCATGGTCTTTGTGGCCCCAATTAGGACATCATCTTGAACAACTTTTAGAGTAGTTAGGACAACAGTTAGACATCTTGGACTGCTTTTAGAGCAGCTAGGACAGCAGTTAAGACAACATCTAGCATGATACCTTGCATGATATCTTAGACTGCTTTTAGAGTAGCTAGGACATCATCACCTTGGCTGGATAGCAGCCTATAAATAATATATTCCCAACCCCTTGGAGGATATGGCATTGTGTGAGGAATAGACAAGAAAAATTGTCCCAATTCTCTAGTGTCGTCCTCTCTTCAATGAAAGTAAAATTCAGCTACTGACAGATTCCATTAAGACACAGAATGTAGCTCAAATTTGAACTAAGATTTGTATCCTAACGTTATCAAAGTAAGACCGTCCGCAGTGATAATACTGTAAAGGATACTAGATAGTATAAATTTAGAGTAAATACTGGAAAAACTGAAGGAGAATAGCATATAGAGTAATGTTTAGGGTAACGAGTGTGGACAATCTAAATCTGGAGGTAGTAGTATTTACCCAGGAGTCACGAAAACATATAAAAAGGGAACAAAAAATATGGATATGTGCAATGAATATTGTATACATAGTGACACAAACCCTCCACTATTACTGACATTAGTCCAACCAACTGGAGTTCTGAAATTCAGCATATATTCAATATGATTGTTTCAACAACATATGTACATTTCATACACACATAAAAGTATGCATAAGATGGCAGTATGGCACCCTGATCACAAATTGTGATTGGCACACTGAAAATTTACAATGGTAGGGCGAAGGACCCATTTTCACTCTAGCCTACACAGTAACAACATAACAGAAAACCAAATCTCCAGCTGGAAGTACAACCACAATAGTCATCAAACAACATGCCAAGAAAACAAAAGGGCTCCTCACGCACTTAAGTATATGACTATTTATACAACCCGTAGATCTCTTAATTCTTTGTTACTGAGCATGAAGTGATGTTTATCAATACATTTGACTATCACAAATATGTATACCCTTAATCATCTGGTGGTTCGACGCACTTCAGATTTTAACAACAGCGAGGCCAAGAAGCACGAACCCATCTGTTCTGCTCCCAAAACACTAATAGCATACCCAAACTCCAACTGCCAAACAGTGTGCTTCTACTTCCACAGCTCGTCCTTTCTTGCCTCTCTCCAGTATTCCTTGTATTACTCCTAACGAGAAAGGTTTATATAGCGAGCGATCAAGAACAGCAACTAAGGCAGCGTACCAATCCGTTCTCGTTGCATTCGATGCAGCGGCGGGCGCGCCCCTCCGCCTGCACGAACACCTTGCGGGATCCGTCGCAGGCGGGGCAGGGCACGAAGCGGAACCCGCCGCAGGCCCCACAGACGAAGGCCGGGTCCTGCCCCGTGGCGCCCTCGAGGACGCGGCGGAGATCGCCGGCCTCGTGCAGCCGCCGCACCTCGTCGGCCCCACCCACAAGCCGGCCCCCGACTAGGAGCTGCGGGAGGGAGAAGCCGCGTCCCCGCGCGGCGAGGAGCGCCTGGAGCTCCTGCCGGAGCGCGGCGTCCATGGAGACGTCGCGCTCGTCCACCGCGACGCGGAGGCCGCGCAGCGCGGCGCGCACCGCGCAGCAGTCCGCGAACGTGCGGCGCACGCCGCGGAGCGAAGTTGTGTACAGAACCACCGCCTGCGTCGTCGGCGCCTGCTGATTGAACGCCGGTGACGGCGGCGGATGGCGCCCCTGGCCCTGGTACGGGTGGTGGTGTGTCAGCGACCGAGCCAGGTGGCGAGGCTTCTTGGTCTTGGAGCACGCCTCGTGCGTGCCACCGCTGACGTCTTCCATCTCCGGCCGCCGCCTTCGCCTGGGAGTTGAACGGTGAAGTGTGCTGCTTAGGTTTCCGACGAGAGAGGAATGGGATGCAGAGGAAGAAAAGAAGGGAACGAAGGGGGACGCGAGAGCGAGTAGACTTGGTGACGAAGACAATGTCCTCGGGGCGCAGTGCCAGTGCAGGGTAGAACGAGTTGGAAATAATGAAAAGAAGGGAACAAGTTGCACTTTGTTAATTGTGATGGGGATTTAACTAGAATGCAATAAGATGTTTGGTACAATTGTGCAATTAAGCATCTTTAATCGTTGGATCTGTATCTTGGTCAGTGTATCTTTTTAACCTCATCCGTCACCGCTACTACAATAAGCCTTATCGTAGGCGGCTCCAAACCTATTATCACACGCGGCTTTTAAAATCGTCTGAAACGAAGATCCTGTGATAATCCGAAATTTCACAGGCGGAGAAGTGACACCGCCTGTGAAGACACATTATCACATGCGGTTCTTTATTTAGGCTAGCCGCCTGTGAAGATAAGTTATCACAGGCGGGTCGTGCAGCATATATAACTGTCTGTGATAATTGTGTTATCACAGGCGGGTCGTGTAACATATATAACCGCCTGTGATAATAGTGTTATCACAGGCGGATCTTGACCTACATCAAGCCGCATGTGAAGATAGTTTATCGTAGCCAGCTTCTACTATAAAAATAACCGCCTGTGATAATTAGGTTATCACATATGGTTCTTTACCTATCCCTAGCCGTCTGTGATAATTGTTTTTTGCAGGTAGATCTAACCGTTAGTAAATAACCACATGTGATAAGGTATAACCTATGCAGTACTAGCTGCTGTTATTTCTAATTTTCAGGTCAATTCAATATAATCACAGAACAGAAGTCAACAATATCATCACAGAAGTCAATAATATCATCACAGATGTCATCTCACATAAGTCAATTTCACTAAAACAATATACATATGTATAAGTTACACATACAATTTATCTCATAGTTTACAAGTTTTCACTAAAAACTGTTTCTATTAGCATAGTCGCAAAGTTCTGACACATCAGCTATTGCACAATTCTCATCAAAGAACTGCCCTCTTTTGTACAAGATTTTGCGACGAATGAATTGGCAGAGTTCAGCAGCAATCTTGTCGGCTCCTCCACCAGGAATACTTCTACAAATCAGCCATTCTTCGTTCACATTCTTCGTGTGTTGCAATGAAACACATAACAAGGTTTAGAGTGTGTTGGTTTGAACAATCTCAAAGTATAGATCAAAGTGAGAGTATACAGGAATTTATTTGGTATTTTTGGAGCAGTTGTACTATGAGCAATTGAATTTTGAAGTTGGAATCAAAATATAAAAATAATTTTTCTGGTAATATTGAACAACAGAGAATATAAGTATTAAACTATGCTAGTTACAATGAAAATGAAACTCAAAAGTAAGAAAATAAGATATCGACATTAAGGATAACTTACATCCTCACGATTCACTCTATATTCGCTGGCGGTCCGAAGATGCTCGCATACATAATACCCGCATAAGACACTCCCAGCAGGCTGCTTTGGACAAGCATAATACGTTTTAATGTCCAATGCATTCGTATTAGAAGGTCTCTGATCGCCAAGCTGTTCCGCGTAAAACCGCCAATCGCTGTAATACAAGAAATGTCATATAAAACTTGTCAACACATTCTAAATATTTGTAAATTAAAATTATTGAATAAATGTACAGTTTCAAAATGGAAAGGAAAATCTTTGTAACGATCTGGTGGGAAATCGGCCGAGTCCAAGACTATTGCCATTCTCTGCATTGGCTTGATGAAGATCATTATGTAGTGATTACTGCAAACATACAAACACGCGTGTTAACAATTACCAATAATTGCTATTTCAATGTCATGTGTCGAACTTACTCGAAGTGGTACGGAGCCTTTACGAGGTCCTTGCCGTCTCTGACAAAGTTAAACATCGCATGTCCTATGTAAGCTGCAACTTCTGTTCTTCTATCCTTCTTAAATTTTGTGATTGCTTTTTCAAATTCTTTTTTTTCATGTGCTTGAACTTTACTGAGTCTCAATCTGCCTTGACGTCGATAACGACTTTGCAATCCGTGTAGGGTCAAGGATACCTGTCTTGCGTTCCATCTTTTCACTATCCATGTATTGCAGCCTATTGAAGAAGTCCAGAATTGTTATAATCTCATGAAATGTGTATGCGTGTAGTAAGAAAAGCAAATGCAAAATATTAGAGGCACTTACAAGCACCAGACGAGCAGCAGGTTGATTTCGAGCATGCCCCGATGGAAAAGGGGATGCAACTCTTCAAATAAAATGACTCTTCTATCTTCTTCAGTGCTCCAGAATACTTCTTTTGGAATACGAAATGTGACGCAATCAATCTCATATTTTATGCTGGCAAGGATGTACCACTCATGCATTCTTTTGAGCGGGGCAGGTTGTTTACTAAGTTGTATGGATGTCATGAACGGCTTCCCATTCTCAAATTCAGGAGAAACATCCTCAAGCTTGTATATTGGAACTCCTGGTTTAACTAAATTCGTTCGCCGATTATACATGACACCGTCTTCTTCCCACTCCTCGATATCTCCTAATGCTGGATCATGAGAAGAACGAGATGCACTCGATTTTCTAATATTTTCCTTCATAGTTTCCAAATACTTTGACACTTCTGATGAAGATTTCTTAATTTCGTATGGGATAACATTGATAGGCACTGATGATCAAGGAGTAGTCGTCGAAAGTTGGACACTGACTTGTTGTTGAACCTGTTGTTCAACTGATTGCTCTTTACTCCCAGCAGCTGGCTCTAGTACTACTTCAAGCTGTTGCTCAAGTGGTTGTTCTTTACTAGCAACAGCTTGCTCTGGTACTGCTTGAAGCTGTTGTCCAACTTGTTGCTCTTGGATATCTTTACTAGCAAGATTACTATCATTCTTACTGAGACATAGGGGGAGTGGATCTTCCTGGACTGGGAGTGGATCTTCCTGGACTTTCGGCTTAGAAGATGGGGTTACAGTATTTCGAGATGCAACAGGGCTAGAAATTGGCTCATTGTCTAACACGATATCGCGTTGATGCCAAAGGATTAATTGGTTAACAGCCTGCCCCAAAGTCGTGATCCACTCAGGTGTGACGTGGTCTATTTCATAATCTTCATAATTATTATCAATGATCTGAAGAACTTGCACCACAGCATAATACAACGGAAGTGGATTCCCGTTGAAGTCACGATCAGGCTTTGCCATAGCAGTGACAACCTGTTTGGTTTTGTTCCCTGCTGTGCCGATCAGGACAAGAAGACGACAAGATTTGTCGTTAGCAATATCATCGACAGGGAACTTATGGGTTGACCCTGAGCCTGGGACAGAACCAACGCTGCAAGGGTAGGCAGTTGGAGATACTAATTGCTCCTTTGGCACCAGAACCATCGTTGTACTTGGTGCCACTAATTGTCCCGATTGTCTAAGTTGTTCCATTATTTCTTGCATATTTTCTTTGACCTTTTGAGCAATCGTTTCATCAAGTGTTTTCTTAAACTTCTCGCGTCTTTTATATGTGTCTTTATGTTTAGGGATACCATCTAGCCAAGACATTTGAGAAGAGACCGCTCGAACCCGTCCGCTGTGTTCAAGGTTTCCTAAGATAGCGGTAAGCTGGTCATTCTCCCTCTTCGGCTTGAAGAGATCCTTCTATTGCTTTTCAATTACTTCTTTCATTTTATCCTCGACTTCATTCGCAGAGTCGGGCTTTTCAAGTTTGTCCTCGCTGGTCAAACCTGACCGAGCAAAGACCCACTGCTGAGTTCTCTCATCGCAGCCTTCTAATAGGTGAGGATTGCCCTTACTGGTAATTTCGTCTAATATCTTATTCCATTTCTGGACTTTGGGGGCATATCCGGCAGACCCCAAGTGATGATGGTATTTGTTCTTTTTTGCAAGCTCTGACCTAGTTGCACTTAGAGCTTTAGCATCAGGTGTGGCCTTTTGACAAACAAACTCTTGTCACTGAGCTTGTGTGATTTTTCCCATCTTCCTCAGGCTAGGGACCTTATCGGCCTTAACATAAGTATTCATTTTGCTCTTCCAGCTACGAAACTTCTTGCTGCAAGAGACCAATGTTGCTTTCTTTATAGCTTCTTCCGTGCCTTTCGGGAACTTGAATTATTTCTTTATTCTTTCCCACAACTCATTCTTGGTCTGCTCAGGTAATTTCCTCCAATTCTCGGTTGTGATCGGCACAAGCTCCCTAACAAGAAAACCGCATGCATTACGGTACTTGGTAACTGAATCCAGTGGTTCTTGGGGAAGCCCACCTGGACTGACCCTTGTTATGTACATGATGTGGTCCAATGGACCCTTATTGGGACGTCGTTGCCCTCGTTTCCGCTTGAGTGAAGCTGAGGATTCATCCATTGGAGAACCTTCTGCGGTTTTAGAAGCCGAAGTCACCTTGTTGTCTTCACGATTAATCTAGGTAGAAAAGAATTATAAGACTTCGTATACTTGACCACCAACATTAACTTGAACTGCTGAAGTTAAGATTCGTGATCCATACCTCGTCGGTAGGATCATATTCTAGGTCGAGATCCTCTGAAGTCTTTTTAATTTTTATATTAGGAAAAGGATCCGATGGACTGTGAAAGGATCCTGAACTGCTAGAGTCAGTAAACTCCATATTGCCTTTTTTATTGTTACTACCAACACCAGTCTTCTTAGGGCTTTCCATGCTAGAACTAATAAGACAAAAAATATAATAAATGGCATATTAACTCTACATGAAGTGTTGCATGAAGAAAAAGTGTTTGGTTTGGAGTCACAATTTGCCACACTTTGCCACACCTAAAGTTAGTCAAGTTTGACCACCTTAGTCATGTGTTTGGTTCATAGCCACAATTGTGGCAACATTCCTTGCCACCTAACTGGGTCCCACATGTCAAGGTCTCAAAAAAGTGTGGCAAGGTTCCCTTAGGCTTGCCAAGTTGTGGCTGAAAATTTGAGCACCTAGGGCCTGTTTGGTTGTATGCCTAAGTTTCCTAAGCCTAACTTTAGTCACTTGCCACACTTGTGGCACGCCTAAGCTACCTAATGTTAGTTGTTGTTTGGTTTATTACCGTAGCCTAAGCTTAGACGCACCTAAGAAAGTGTGGCATGCTTAGGCGGTTGATTCGAGCGCCTCAGTTGAGGCAGTTTTTTGTTTGGCAATAGATGCAAAAGTTGCCTAACTTTTGTGGCGCGCCTAACTCTAGTCAACAACCAAACACCGGCATAAAACAAAGTGGCATGCCTAATGTTAGGCTTAGGCAACTTAGGCGTAGAACCAAACAGCCCCCTAACCTTAGTCAAGTTAGGCAAAAATTTGTGGCAAATTATGGCAACCTTAATATATAAACCAAACAGCCCCTTTGTGCATAAATAATATATTACAAACTTGTTACAAACATCCTCAGGATTCCATAAATGTAAATTATGAAGTCTTTTGATGATCCTACTAGAAATTACGATCCAAACAGCAACTGAATACATAACTGTCCAGATTCTGGACTGTTACAACACCTTAAACGATACTTCAATTTAGACCTGGTTATTGCGTGTTTTAGCCTTAGAATTGAATAGGAAATTGATAGAGGACTCTTTAAGCTTTCCAGAAATGTATAGATATGCATAGGTTGCTTTTATAATTTAATAATTATGGCCATTCAAAGTTCAGAAATTTTATAGCTGTTTCAGATAGCACTGTACACAGGTACTAACTTCAACTCGAGTTTCTTATTAGTTCTAAACCAAATTTGAGGTAACAATGAATAGAAAAGTTGTAGAATAGCTCTTCCCCTTTCAAAAAATGTATCACAATAGACTAGAAGAGCTTTCTTCAGATAATTATGTCAAAAAAACAAGATGCTTGTTGTCGAAGGTCTTAAACGACACTTCCCCCGGGCCTGCTTAGAGAGCAGCCCACGGAGGTTCTTTGGATTCACGAGGGCTAGTCCCAGGAGATTGAGCACAGCGAGATGTGAACACAGAGGGATTACGTGGTTCGGGCCGCTGGAGCGTAACAACCTACGTCCACGGCAGTGTAAGTATATTGCCTTGCTTGAGCGTGTATGGGTTTCAATCGGTCTGATTCATCCCCTGTGAAGGTCGCCTGTAGAGTACTTTTATAGTCCAAGGACTCTGCAGTCACAAGGTGGGCCCCAGGCCCCAGCAGGTGGTCCCGGGGAAAGCCAAATCCTATACAAGATCTAGGATTAAATGCTATCTACTTCCCTTTATCAGGGGCTCAATGTGTCGTCCTGCCGCGTCGTGCGCCAGGGCTACACATAGTTGTTGATGATGGCAGGGCCCGTCCCGTCCATCTTGTCCTTGCGGCTTACTCGTCCGCCTTGCGTCGTGGGTTTGTACCGGCTACTTGGACAAGACAGGACACTAGAGCCTTGACTTTCGTATGCGTGACTCCGCTTCTCCTAGGGAAGGCGCGCGTACTTAATGCTTGTCTGAGCGACGCACTCTTTCCTTTACTACGGCCTCCTACCGCATTGAGTCGGCCCACCGCCACGTGGTCGCACCGAAGCCTGCCCCTACGGGGAGTTGAGTGCCCAGTTGTACAGGTCACGTGGCGCCTCCGGAGCCCACCTCCGCAGGAGAGCGGAGGCTCAGCCCTGCGGGCCACGTGGTAGTCCAGGAGCCCTTCCTTGCAAGGAGACAGGCCTGGTCCCGAGAGTTCCATTGGCTATGTGGCAGCCCCGGAGCCCGCCTCGGCAGGAAGGCGAGAGTCCGGTCCTGCCGGCCACGTGGCAGCCCGGGAGCCCGCCCCGGCGGGGAGGTAGGATCTGGTCCTTCCCACCACGACGTGGCAGCCTCGGACTCTGCCTCCAAGTAGAGGCCAAGTCCTTAGCCATTTTATCCTTGTGCGCGGGGGTACCCAGTCTGCGGGGTACCGACAGTGGCCCCCCGAGCCCACCTCGGGAGAGTCGTCGATACCGCAGGTGGGGTCTTCTTCTTTATCTTCCTGCACAACTCTTTCGATTCCAATTCGGGGCAGTTCCCCGGGCGGCACGCCCCTGCCATCGTGGCTACGCGTCTCCTTCTGGTAAGCGGAGGCGCGGGACATGCGCTGCGCGACATGACTTCTGCTTTCAATCGTGCTTTAACTGCGGTAGTTCCCAAGGTGGCTCCTGCACTTCCGCTGCTTTCGCCTTTTCGGAATCCGCCGAGTTACCTCCCGCATAGTTGGCCACCCGGCTTGCCTTCTTTGTCGAGCGACTCGGGCCCTCATGTCATTGCCTATGCGGGTCTGCTGCTCTTCTACCGAGGTTGTGGCGATTCACACGCCGCGTCTGTTGGCTTACAGAGGTGAATAAAAAGAGACCTTCCCCCCTAAGGGTCCTTTCTTCCGCTTCTGCATCCTTGTGCTCGTGCCTTTTGCCCCAAGCCTAGTTCTTATGCTCTAGCTCCCGATTTCCCCTTCCGGAACCTCCTCCCTCAACCTCATGGCGAGCATCCTGCCCAGCTCCCGGTTGACCAGGTCCACCGATCTGGCCCCCGTGCACCGGCTTCTCAACTGGCGAGCCCCTGAACTGGAGGAGTGGCTCCATTGCGGGGAGCTCCCACTGAACCTCATCGACGGGGAGATGGTGTTGTTCTCGTCGTACGTGCTGGCCGGCTTTGTTCCGCCAGCATCCGCGTTCCTGGTAATGCTTCTGGAGACTTTCGGCCTCCAACTTCACCACCTCCCTCCGAACTCAAGCGCCCTACTGGCGGTCTTTGCTCACCTATGCGAGATGTTCGTGGGGGTGATGCCGTCGGTGAAGCTCTTCAGGTACTTCTTTGTACTGAGGGCCACCGGCAAAAGCTCAAAGGATCAGCTCGGTGCCTACTACTTCCAGCGCCGAACCAAGGTCCCTTCTAGGTACATTGTTTCCTTCATATCTGCATGGTGGGAGCAATGGCGTGAAGATTGGATGATCGTCAAGGTCGAGGCTCACGACCGGATGTGCCTCCCCATCGGGAGCCCCTACTCCGAGCGGTCATTCTAGGAGGAGCGCCCAGAGCTGGAGAGGGCGTTCGACCCGGTGTTGGAGAGGATCCAGATGCTGGCGAACCACAGCTGACGTCTGCGATGGTGTTGAGGGACATCATGTCCCAACGCATGGCTCCACTCCAGCACCGCGTCCGCCCGACATGGATGTACACCGGCCCAATGGACTGCACCCGGCTCGAGAACGGCTCCGACTCCAACCCAGACGAGCAGCTGCTGCACGATATGCTGGTCCGAGTCTACCCCGAAGACGTCTCCCCTAAGGGACTGTCCCTCCCGGTGGCCTGCCGCCCCCTGTGCTCAGACTCCGAGCTAAGGAGGCGGCTGCTGAAGGCGATGCCGACGCTCAACGAGTCCGGGCTGGCGCAGTGCCAAATTGGAGACCCGTTCTGGGGTCTCAAGATTGTCAACGATGTTGAGGGGGTCAACATCGCCGACGGCGCTGAGGGAGGTGAAGATCCCCCAAGAGACGAAGATCCCCCGAGTGATGACCCCTCACGCGGGTTCCAGCACCATCAGCAGGGAGGTGTCGGCACCTCTGCTGATATGGGGAAAGGGAAAGCACCTGTGCCGGTGTCAGACCCGACCCCCAAGAAGCGCGCCTGTTCGCCGCCGTCAGTCCCCTTCGCCCCTCGTCAGGATGCCGGTGGTGCCACTTTGCCGCCTGAATCATCGACGCGCAAGAGGGGGAGGCTCCTCAACGCGGATGGGACCCCAACGTTCCACTGCTGTTCGGAGGAGCGCCAGACTTCGGGGGTGCCGCCAACCCCTCCATTTCAGGGGCCCCCGGCTCACGCAGCAGCCCCCGCCGCGGGTTCGGGGGATCCGAACCCCCCAACTCTTTCGGGAAGCGGTGGAACTTCAACGTCCCCCGGTAAGTCTGCATACATTTCATCTTGGCATTCTTTGTCATGTGCTTACCCTGTAACATCCTTATGATTCAGATTTGTCTGTTTTTAGTGCAACCGTAGATACTCCTTTGCCCTCGCTCCCTTTCACTGGTGGGCATGCTGCTCTTGCCAGCTCACGGGGCTCCTCCGCAGCCTCGGACCCTGCTCGGGCGCCCCGGGCTGCTGCTGCCGAGGTGCCCCGGGCCTTCGTGCCCGAGGCCCCTACAGCGGCTGTTGAGGGTCCACAGCGCGCGCCGGCGTCTGGTGCCGCGCCCGCCAATGACTCCGTATCCACCGGCTACTCTGCACCGACTGATGCTACCGCACCGACTGACACCGCCATGTCGGCTGGCGCCACCGCCCCGGGTGGAGCTCCCGGAGCTGGCTTAGGAGCCTTCGGCAGCAGTGCTGGAGCCTCCGTTGGGAAGGGGGCTCCTAGAGACGACGCGCCTGCTCCCAGGCGCAGTTCCCCCCGCCTTCTCTAACTGGGGGAGCTCTAGTCCCTGTTTCCCCGGTGGTCCTCCAAATGGAGGACGATATTAAAGAGGTGGGGAGGCAGGGACCCGCGGCTACAGTGGAGCCCCTCCCCCTGTCTGAAGCCATGGCCGTTGCCTACTCCGACTTTCGGCAGGCTCGGGCGGCCCTCGGCCAGGAGAGGGGGAGGCTAGAGGACGAGGAGGACTGGCTCCGGGAATGGGCGAGGACCCTAGAAGCCCGGACCCGGTTGGCGAAGAGCCGGGTGGCGTAGCGGGAGGCGATCGTTCGGGAGGAGATGAAAATCCTCGACCAGGAGCGCGAGCTTATTGCTCGCCTGGACGCCGTCACCCAGAAGCTGAAGGCGGACGCCGCGACGATCCATGCTGAGGCTAGCTCCCGCCTCCAGTCCTGTGAGGAGCTCCAACAACGGCTATCTCGTCGGGAAGCTCCTCTTGCCGAACGGGAGCAGGAGTTGGCGGCGAAGCAGGCTGAGGTGGAGGCGACCTCCCGCTAGCTCGTCCTCCAGCAGGAAGGGGCGAGGGTTCGCGCCGCCGAGCTAGACCGTCGGGATGCTGCCCTGGCTGAGGCGGAGCAAGCCACTCGCCGAGCGCCAGGCCCTCCTGGACCACGAGTTCAACGTCGCCCTCAAGGAGGGTGACTTGAGCCGCCGCGAGAGGGAGGTCAGCGAGCGCGAGAGAGCCCTGGCAGCCAAGGAGGAGCGGTTCCTGGACGGCGGCCCCCGAGCACTGGCGGCAGCCCAGCATGAGGTGCAGGAGCTCCAGGCATCGCGTTATGCTGAGGCTCGGAAGGTCTGGGAGTCCCTGGGCGGCACCGACTCAGCTCTGGTGCCGCTCGGCTTCTGCCCGGTGCGCGTGGGGGAACCAGCGCAGGAGGTGAGTTAGGTGTTCCCAGCCCTTGACTCCACCAGCTCGAGGATGCGTTCGCTGGGGGCCATCATCGACAACTAGCTGGAGGCAGAAGGGAGGATGCTGGTGAAGGAGGTGGCGACACACATCTTGTCCTGCTACCGGAGCTGGTACCCTGACGTCCCTCTTCAGCCGGTCCTCGAAGGGCCCATCGCCGAGAGGGAGGAGGCCGCAAAGTCTGAAGTCTCAGATTGTAACACCCTCATTTTAATGCATCATGCCCTACATACACTCATATACATGTTTAACATTAACCCGCATAAAGAGGAACGAGTTTAAAATTGATTCGGAGCATTTAAAATTAATTTGGAACAAAACCGCACTTAAAATGCAGGAAAGTGCGGACTAGTCCGATTTCTCTCTGGCTAAAAACAGACTTGTCCGTTTTTGCTGCGGACTAGTCCAATTTTTGCCTCTAGAAACTTTTGGACTTGTCCGATTTCCACTTTGTTTAAAGTCGGACTTGTCCGATGTTTGGCCAGACTTGTCCGATTTTCTCTCTGGACGACTTTGGACTAGTCCGGTCCTTTCCGGACTTGTCTGATATTTCGTGACTCTGAGTTGATCTTTTGTTTTACGACTTGTTTCTTGGGTTTCATGTTAAGTAGGCCTAGGGACGTCGTGCCTAACTCTTTTAGAGCCAATGTGGGACTCTAAACCGGCCTCTACTCATCCCAAACTCGAAATCCATCTAACCCTAGCCTCCACCTCTATATAAACAACCCCACCCCTTGGATTGACATCTATTTCCACTTTTCCACCCACCCAAACCCTAGTTCGTGGGGAGCCACCATCAAGGAGGGAGGAGAAGATCCCAAGCAAGAAGAAGAGGAGGAGGAAACGAAAGAGGATCAAGATCTCTACCAAGTTTTCATTCTTCACCACCAATTCATCCCCAAGTTCATCACCAACCCTAGATCACCAAGATCCAAGTGCTACCTCCAAGTTTCTTGATTCATTGGAGTCCTAAACACCCGGTATACCTTCTATTCTCTTTTCCTTATGTGAATTCAACCCCTAATCTCCGAATTTACGTCGATCTAGAAAACCCTAATCTGCTGATCTCGCATAGTGCGGACTTGTGCGGTCCCTAGCGGACTAGTCCGATCTTTCTGGTTATATTGTGTTGAATTAATTCTAAAATTTGATCTAATCGAATCCAGACCTGTATAAACTTGTTAAAAGCTATTAGAACTAGTTAGTAATCATTAAAAGCAATCTAGTAACAAGTTCTACCTTGCATTTGCATTAATCATGCATGTCATATCATATTGAGTAATATTTGTGCATTCTTTGATTGTGTTTCTTGTTTTGTATGTTTATTGTGCGGATTAGACGGATTTGCGCTAGAGAGTGCCACAGTGGATCTACAGCACCAAGAGTTTGAAGGCTTTGATCCTAATCAACAACAAGAGCAAGGCAAGTGTCCCTGAAGCATATTGATCCTGTTTTAAAATAAATGTTTTATTTGCAAAACTGGATGCTGTGTCAAATTGATGAGGAATCCTATGGTAGGAAGTTTACTAGCGTTGTTTAACCACCCTTGTCACCTGGAATATATGGTAGAGAGTAGGGAAGGGCTTTTTACCCTTTTGCTTCGCTTAATCAACTGGGATAGGAAATAACTATACCACTCAACGTAATTATGCATGGATGAGATTATGGTTAACATGAACTGGTTAAATATGATATGGTAATGGGCGATCTAAGCAAGCCTGGTATGTGGATGGGTTGGATGTTATGGTGGTTTTGCTTGCTTTAGATCTAAGGACCGGTTCATGCGAGAATAAGCTAGGACTACAGTGCCACCACGAGGCCAAGTATGGGTGCGGCGTAGCTGATTAATTAGGGCTTTGCTAGTGCTATTTGGACCATTATGGATGCTCGGGGAAGGGGTAGTCAGATTGGGTTTGTTGATGATTGGTGGGACTACCCTAGGATCCGAATGGCTCAAGAGGGGGCCCTTGGTTGAAGATGTGCTCAGTTGGAGGCATCGCCACCGGTGAAACCTCAGTGGGGTCTAAATAGGCTTGTAATCCCTTTGTAAAGGCTATTTTGTGATCTCTTGGCCACACACTGATGGAAGTGTGAGACGGCATAATAGAGGTTCTAGTCATCGAAAGGTGATGAAATCACAAACACGTGGGTAAAGAGGTACAAACTCTGCAGAGTGTGTCTAAAACTATCATGATAGCCGTGCTCCCGATTATGAGCACCTGGACAACTTCCATGATTAGAGGGAACTCGATATTGGGATGGTATTGGGATGGTTATGGTTGGTATTATGGTTATGGTTGGTTATAGATTTATTTCTGGTATTGAATATGGTTATTGGCAATGGTGAAATATGGAATTAGTGATGATGGTAGTGAGTTCAGATTGGTATTGTGATAATACTTATGATTATGATGGGTTTACTTCACATACATATAATATATTGCTTTTCAAATGTTTTGATGTACTTTTCAGCACTTTGCCATTATTATTGTCATCATTTGGATCAGCCACATGTCATACTTTCCACACTTGCTGAGTACGACATATACTCACTCTTGCAATTCCCCCAACAGTTGCAGGTTAGGTTTGGGAGTTTAATGGCGATGATGCGGAGTTCTAGGCTGTGTCTACCGTCAGCTTTGCCTGTGGTGTTATTGGAGCTGCGCTATACCCTATTGCTTATGCTGCCTAGCTGTTTAGTTTGCTTAATTAGTTTATTTCCGCTGCATTAGTTGAACTTGTCACAAATATTCATTAGAGTTTGTATTCGAGGATAATATGGTTTGTGTAATAAAACTTGGATAATTAATCTTGTTCTATGGTAATTATCTGTATATCGTTTGTGATTGCACTCGTGTATGTGTGTTGAACATCCTGGGCACACATATGCGTTAGCTTGGTTCTTTTCGGAACCGGGCGTCACAGATTGGTATCAGAGTCACAGGTTGACCGTAGGATGCAGCCTAGATAGAATGGACACTTTAGAGCACATAGGAGCACTCAGGAATTGATGTGTTGCTTGGAGTGCTGTTTGCTATATATATATTGCTTGCTTGTGTGCTTAATAGAGGATTTTGGGATGCCTTAGCATTGCCATGTCCACCTAGGCTATTATAGCTAGTTGGTTAGCTTCATATCCCTTGATGCATATAATTGGGGACGTTTTCTAATTCTTACCTATTGCTTTCCTTCAGATGGTGAGGACTCGCAACCAGAGGGGTGGTAATGATGAGGAGGAGAACAATGGAGTGTCTCAGAATAACATCGGACAAGGATCTACTCAGGGAGCTATCAACATTGAACAGCTATTGGCTATGCAAAACCAGCTCATGCAGACCATGATACAAACAATGGGACACCTGCAGGCTGGCAACATCAATAATCAGCCCCACATGCCTCCACCGCCACCCCCGCCTCCTCATAACCGATTGGGAGAGTTTATGAGGACTAGGCCGCCAACCTTTGCTCAAGCTGCCGACCCTATAGATGCGGATGATTGGCTCAAGTCCGTGGAGAAGAAGTTAGCTATTGTCTAATGCAGTGAACGGGAGAAGGTCTTGTTTGCTTCTCATCAACTAGTTGGAGCAGCTGCGGATTGGTGGGATTCTTATTGCAATGCTCATGAGGACCAAGAGAGAATTACTTGGGCCGAATTCAAGGAGAATTTTCATTCTCATTATGTGCCGGAAGGAGTTATGATCTTGAAGAGACAAGAATTTGAGAATTTAAGGCAAGGAAGATCAAGCGTGAGTGAATATCTCAATAAATTCACTCAACTCTCAAGGTATGCGCCTGAGGATGTTAGTCGGGACAGCCGGAAGCAATACTTGTTCATGAGGGGCTTGAATAATGAGATCCAAGTGCAACTACTCAACTGCGATTATGCCGATTTTCAGAAGCTTGTGGACAAAGCAATTGTGGTTGAGAACAAGATCAGTGAGATGGAGCAAGAAATCAAGAGGAAGGCGCCATATCAAGGACAACAACAAGGAAGTAATGTGCACCCTCGCTTTGCGCCGCTCAATGCGCCTTACTACAGCTCCTCTATTCCTGCTCAGCATCCTGGTTATGCACCACGCCCAACTCAGTTTGTGCAGCAGCGCCCTGTTATGCAAGCACCTAGGCCTCCAAAGCCTTATGCGCCTCGTGCTAATTTTCCTGCTGCAAATGTTCAAAACCAAGCTCGTCCCCATAATTCTGGTGGAGTTAAGAAGTGTTATACTTGTGGAGAAGTTGGACACTTTGCGCATCAATGTCCTAAGTCAGGCCTTGGTCAAGGGAGCAATGCGCCGAGGCAAAACTCAAGACCCAATGGAGGACAGCCACAAGGGAACTGTGGACATCAGAATTTTGTTCGTGGCAACGTGAACCATGTCTCTACGGAGGATGCTCAACAAGCGGATGATGTGGTCATTGGTATGTTTCTCGCCAACTC
Source organism: Tuctoria greenei (assembly GCA_036927565.1). Taxonomy (NCBI): domain Eukaryota; kingdom Viridiplantae; phylum Streptophyta; class Magnoliopsida; order Poales; family Poaceae; genus Tuctoria; species Tuctoria greenei. The sequence goes on from JAYESD010000006.1 coordinate 178,240,123, forward strand.
CAACCCCGCAACTATGTTATTTGATTCTGGAGCATCACATTCATTCATTGCATCGAAGTATGTTGCCAAGTATAGTTTGCCTATCTCTCATATGAAGTTTACTCTATTGGTTAAGCCTCCTGGATGAGAGATGAGGACAAATATAGTATGTCCAAAAGTGAGCCTTAGAATAAGGGGGGTAGACTTCTCCGCCAACCTCATTGTTTTGGATTCCCAAGGATTGGACATTATACTTGGTATGGACTGGTTGAGGAAGCACACTGGAGTTATGGAGTGTGCCACGAAGACGGTGAAGTTGACCAACGAAGAAGGGATCACCGTAGAATTTGAAGCATCTCAAACCGCACCGAAGCAATTGGAGTTGAATCATATGAACGGTGCCGCCATTGAGGAGATTCCGGTGGTGTGTGAATTTTTGGATGTTTTTCCGAACGAGTTGCCAGGTATGCCACCCGATCGAGACATTGAGTTTGTTATTGATTTAATACCTGAAACTGCACCTATAGCTAAGAGGCCGTATAGGATGCCTCCTATGGAATTAGCGGAGCTCAAGAAGCAAATTCAAGAGCAATTAGAGAAGGGTTTTATTCGCCCTAGCTCTTCGCCTTGGGGACCGCCCGTTCTATCTGTGGACAAGAAGGATGCGTCGCAATAAATGTCAAAGCTAACCAATCATCAAGTACTACTCCAACGTAGTGAAGAGCATGACTGTGACGCCCGGTTCCGAAAACTGAACCAAGCTAACGCATATGTGTGCCCAGGATGTTCAACACACATACACGAGTGATTCACAAATGATAAACAGATAATTACCACAGCTCAAATTATTAAATAAGTACTCTTATTACATAATTTATTATATCCTCGAACACAAGCTCTAATGAATATTAATGATAAGTTCAACTAATGCAGTGGAAATAAACTAATTAAGCAAACTAAGCAACTATGCAGCATAAGCGACAGGGTATGTATGCGCAGCTCCAATCAACACCACAGACAAAGCTGACGGTATACACGGCCTAGAACTCCACATTATCGCTATTAAACTCCCAATCTTGACCTGCAACTGTTGGGGTGGGGGAATTGCAAGAGTGAGTACATGTCGTACTCAGCAAGTGTGGAAAGTATGACATGTGGCTGATTCAAATGACGAATGTAATAATGGCTAAGTGCTGAAAAGTACAGTAAAACATTTGAAAAGCAATATATTATATGTGTGTGAAGTAATCCCATCATAAACCATGTAACCATCATAATACCAGTCCATAATTTACCATTGCCAATAACCATAATCAATGTCATAAACCATAATTCCATCCCATAACCATAACCATAATATCAACCATAACCATTACCAAACCATAACCATCCTAAATTCCAATTTCCCTCTAATCATGGAAGTTGTCCAGGTGCTCATAACCGGGAGCACAGCTATCATGATAGTTTTAATTAACTCTGCAGAGTTTGTACCACTTTACCCACGTGTTCGTGATTTCATCACCTTTCGGCGACTAAGAATCTCCCTTATGCCCATGACTCGTCAGTCATATTACACACTTCCGTTGGTGTGTGGCCAAGAGATCACAAAATAGCCTTTACAAAGGGATTACTAGCCTATTTAGACCCCACTGAGGTTTCACCGGTGGCGATGCCTCCAACTGAGCACATCTTCAACCAAGGGCCCCCTCTTGAGCCATTCAGATCCCAGGGTAGTCCCACCAATCCTCAACAAACCCAATCCAACTACCCCTTCCCCGAGCATCCACAATGATCCAAACAGCACTAGCAAAGCCCTAATTAATCAGCTACGCCGCACCCATACTTGGCCTCGTGGTGGCACTGTAGTCCTGGCTTATTCTCGCATGAACCGGTCCTTAGATCCAAAGCAAGCAAACCACCATAACATCCAACCCATCCACATACCAGGCTTGCTTAGATCATCTATTACCATACCATATTTAACCAGTTCATGTTAACCATAATCTAATCCATGCATAATTAAATTGAGTGGTATAGTTATTCCCATCCCAGTTGATTAAGCGAAGCAAAAGGTAAAAAGTCCACCCCGACGCTCTACCATAAATTACAGGTGACAAGGGTGGTTTAGCAAGTCTAGTAAACTTCCTACCATAGGATTCCCATCAAATTGACACAGCATGCAGTTTTACAAACAAAACATTTATTTTAAAATAGGATCAATATGCTTCAAGGACACTTGCCTTGCTCTTGCTGTTGATTAGGGTCAAAGCCTTCAAACTCTTGATGTTGTAGATCCTCCGTGGCACTCTCTAGCGCAAATCCGTTTAATCCACACAATAAACATACAAGACAAGAAACACAATCAAAGAGTGCACAAATATTACTCAATATGACAGGACATGCATGATTGATGCAAATGCAAGGTAGACTTGTTACTAGATTGCTTTTAATGATCACTAACTAGCTCTAATAGATTTTAACAAGTTTATACAGGTTTGGGGTCGATTAGATCAAATTTTAGAATTAATTTAACACAATTTAACCAGAAAGATCGGACTAGTCCGCTAGGGACCGGACAAGTCCGCACTTGACGAGATCAGCAGATTAGGGTTTTCTAGATCGACGTGAATTTGGAGATTAGGGGTTGAATTCACATAAGGAAAAGAGAATAGAAGGTATACCAGGTGTTTAGAACTCCAATGAACCAAGAAACTTGGAGGTAACACTTGGATCTTGATGATCTAGGGTTGGTGATGAACTTGGAGATGAATAGGTGGTGAAGGACGAAACTTGGTGGAGATCTTGATCCTCCTTCGTTTCCTCCTCTTCTCCCTCTTGCTTGGGATCTTCTCCTCCCTCCTTGATGGTGGCTCCCCACGAACTAGGGTTTGGGTGGGTGGAAAAGTGGCAAATAGATGTCAAACCAAGGGGTGGAGCTGTTTATATAGAGGTGGAGGCTAGGGTTAGATGGATTTCGAGTTTGGGATGAGTAGAGGCCGGTTTAGAGTCCCACATGGGCTCTAAAAGAGTTGGGCACGACGTCCCTAGGCCCACTTAACGTGAAACCCAAGAAACAAGTCGTAAAACAAAAGATCAACTCGGAGTCGCGAAATATCGGACAAGTCCGGACAGGACCGGACTAGTCCGAAGTCGTTCAGAGAGAAAATCGGACAAGTCTGGCCAAAAATTGGACAAGTCCGAATTTGAACAGAGAGGAAAAACGGACAAGTCCGCTGGAACACCGGACTATTCTAGAAAAGTCCAGGGACTTAGCAAATTTTCAAGGATTCATGGAATATCGAACTAGTCCGCACAAAATCGGACAAGTCTGAAAGTTTCCAGAGCTAAAATCGGACTAGTCCGCAGCAAAAACGGACAAGTCCGTTTTTAGTCAGAGAGAAATCAGACTAGTCCTCAGTAAAATCGGACTAGTCCGCACTTTCCTGCGTTTTAAGTGCGGTTTTGCTCCAAATCAATTTTAAATGCTCCGAATCAATGTTAAACTCGTTCCTCTTTATGTGGGTTAATGTTAAACATGTATATGAGTGCATGTAGGGCATGATGCATGAAAATGAGGGTGTTACAATGACTGAGTTGCTAACAAGGGGAAAGCTTCTCAAATGGACTCTATCTTGCTAGGACGACATTGAGAGGGTGAAGAAGAGATTTATAACTTCACCGGTGCTGGTATTACTAGACGTGAGCAAGAAGTTTGGATTTGTACGACGCATCAAGACAAGGGCTTGGATGTGTATTGACGCAAGAAGGTCAAGTAGTCGCCTATGCATCGAGACAATTGAAGAAACATGAGCAGAATTATCCAACACACGATTTGGAACTCGCGGCCGTGGTACATGCATTGAAGATTTGGAGACACTATATCCTTGGACATAGGTGTGAAATTTATACGGATCACAAGAGTCTTAAGTATATTTTCACACAGACAGATCTAAATTTGAGGCAACGAAGATGGTTGGAGCTCATCAAGGATTATGATTTGGGGATCAACTATCATCTGGGAAACGCTAATGTAGTGGCCGATGCTTTGAGTAGAAAGGGAGTAAGTCACCAACTCACAGTTCGAGAGTTACCATCCGAGTTATGCAAGGAGTGAACGGTTGAACCTCGGGTTTGTAAATGAGATGGAGATGATGGAGTTAAACCCAACCTTGGAGCAAGAAATTCGATAGGCACAAACCGCAGATGAGGAGATCAAGGAAATCAAGGAAAGAACCAAAGAAGGGAGAGAATTCAGATTTGATGAAGACGAACATGGTACCTTATGGCTTAGAAAGAGGATCATTGTGCCTAATGTAAAGCATATTCGGGAGACAATATTAAAGGAGGCACATGACTCGCCTTACTCAATTCACCCTGGTTGTACAAAAATGTACAAAGACTTGAAGACTAGCTATTGGTGGGATAGCATGAAGAAGGACATAACTGAATATGTGGCATTGTGTGATGTGTGCCAACGAGTCAAGGTGGAACATCAAAGGCCAACCGGATTATTGCAACCATTGAAGATCCCGGAATGGAATTGGGAAGAAATTGGAATGGACTTCATAGTTGGGTTACCACGTACTCAGTCCGGGTATGACTCAATTTGGGTAATTGTAGATCGCTTAACCAAGTCAGCTCATTTTGTCCCTGTGAAGACCAAATATACAGCTGCACAATTGGCCGAAATATACATGGAGCATATTGTGTGTCGACATGGAGTCCCTAAGAAGATAGTCTCGGATAGAGGTTCTCAGTTCACTTCCAGGTTTTGGCAAAAGTTTCATGAAGCCTTGGGAACGAGGTTGAATTTTAGTTCAGCATATCATCCTCAAACGGATGGACAAACCGAGAAGACCAATCAAATTTTGGAGGACATGTTAAGAGCTTGTGCTTTGAAGCATGGGAGGAGTTGGGACAAAAGCTTGCCATACGCAGAATTTTCATACAACAATAGTTACCAAGCAAGCTTGAAAATGTCACCGTATGAAGCGCTTTATGGGATGAAGTGTAGGACACCTTTATTCTGGAATGAGGCAGGAGAAACTCAAGTATTTGGACCGGATGTGTTACAAGAAGCCGAAAATCAAGTCCGAATAATTCGTAAAAACTTGAGGGCTGCCCAATCAAGGCAAAAGGGCTATGCGGACAATAGGAGAAGAAAATTAGCCTTTGAAATAGGGGATTTTGTTTACCTCAAGGTGTCACCGATGAGAGGTCATAAGAGATTTAACATAAGAGGCAAGCTAGCACCTCTTTATATTGGACCATTCAAGATTTTGGAAAAAAGAGGAGAAGTAGCGTATAAGTTGGAGATGCCAGCTCATCTCTCAGACGTGCATGATGTCTTTCATGTTTCCTAGCTCAAGAAGTGTTTGAGAGTACCGGAAGAACAAGTGCCAATGGAAGAATTGGAATTAGAGGAAGATTTGACTTATGCCGAGCAATCGGTCAAGATCTTGGAAACCAAGCAGAGAGTCACAAGGAACAAGGTTATTAGATGGTGTAAGGTTCAATGGAAACACCACACAGAAAAAGAAGCGACGTGGGAATTGGAGAATGATCTCAAGAAGGAATTTCCCTATCACTTCTCTTCCGCGTCGAATCTCGAGGGCGAGATTCATTTTAAGGGGGGTAGGTTTGTAACACCCTCATTTTCATGCATCATGCCCTACATAGACTCATATACATGTTTAACATTAACCCGCATAAAGAGGAACGAGTTTAAAATTGATTCGGAGCATTTAAAATTGATTTGGAACAAAACCGCACGTAAAATGCAGGAAAGTGCAGAATAGTCCGATTTTACTCAGGACTAGTCCGATTTCTCTCTGGCTAAAAACAGACTTGTCTGTTTTTGCTGCGGACTAGTCCGATTTTTGCCTCTAGAAACTTTCGGACTTGTCCGATTTCCTCTCTGTTTAAAGTCGGACTTGTCCGATGTTTGGCCAGAGTTGTCCGATTTTCTCCCTGGACGACTTCGGACTAGTCTGATCCTTTCCGGACTTGTCCGATATTTTGTGACTCCGAGTTGATCTTTTGTTTTACGACTTGTTTCTTGGGTTTCACGTTAAGTGGGACTAGGGACGTCGTGCCTAACTCTTTTATAGCCCATGTGGGACTCTAAACCGGCCTCTACTCATCCCAAACTCGAAATTCATCTAACCCTAGCCTCCACCTCTGTATAAACAACCCCACCCCTTGGATTGACATCTATTTGCCACTTTTCCACCCACCCAAACCCTAGTTCGTGGGGAGCCACCATCAAGGAGGGAGGAGAAGATCCCAAGCAAGAAGAAGAAGAGGAAGAAACGAAAGAGGATCAAGATCTCCACCAAATTTTCGTTCTTCACCACCAATTCATCCCCAAGTTCATCACCAACCCTAGATCACTAAGATCCAAGTGCTACCTCCATGTTTCTTGATTCATTGGAGTCCTAAACACCTGGTATACCTTCTATTCTCTTTTCCTTACGTGAATTCAACCCCTAATCTCCGAATTTACGTCGATTTAGAAAACCCTAATCTGCTGATCTCGCAGAGTGCGGACTTGTCTGGTCCCTAGCGGACTAGTCCAATCTTTCTGGTTAAATTGTGTTGAATTAATTCTAAAATTTGATCTAATCGAATCCAAACCTGTATAAACTTGTTAAAAGCTATTAGAACTTGTTAGTGATCATTAAAAGCAATCTAGTAACAAGTTCTACCTTGCATTTGCATTAATCATGCATGTCATGTCATATTGAGTAATATTTGTGCACTCTTTGATTGTGTTTCTTGTCTTGTATGTTTATTGTACGGATTAGACAGATTTGCGCTAGAGAGTGCCGCGGAGGATCTACAACACCAAGAGTTTGAAGGCTTTGATCCTAATCAACAGCAAGAGCAAGGCAAGTGTCCTTGAAGCATATTGATCCTATTTTAAAATAAATGTTTTGTTTGCAAAACTGCATGCTGTGTCAAATTGATGGGGAATCCTATGGTAGGAAGTTTACTAGCATTGTTTAACCACCCTTGTCACCTGGAATATATGGTAGAGAGTCGGGAAGGGCTTTTTACCTTTTTTGCTTCGCTTAATCAACTGGGATGGGAAATAACTATACCACTCAACGTAATTATGCATGGATGAGATTATGGTTAACATGAACTAGTTAAATATGATATGGTAATGGGAGGTCTAAGCAAGCCTGGTATGTGGATGGGTTGGATGTTATGGTGGTTTTGCTTGCTTTAGATCTAAGGACCGATTCATGCGAGAATAAGCCAGGACTACAGTGCCACCACGAGGCCAAGTATGGGTGCGGCGTAGCTGATTAATTAGGGCTTTGCCAGTGCTATTTGGACCATTATGGATGCTCGGGGAAGGGGTATTCGGATTGGGTTTGTTGATGATTGGTGGGACTACCCTGGGATCCGAATGGCTCAAGAGGGGGCCCTTGGTTGAAGATGTGCTCAGTTGGAGGCATCGCCACCGGTGAAACCTCAGTGGGGTCTAAATAGGCTAGTAATACCTTTGTAAAGGATATTTTGTGATCTCTTGGCCACACAATGATGGAAGTGAGAGACGGCATAATAGAGGTTCTAGTCATCGAAAGGTGATGAAATCACAAACACGTGGGTAAAGAGGTACAAACTCTGCAGAGTGTGTCTAAAACTATCATGATAGCCGTGCTCCCGGTTATGAGCACCTGGACAACTTCCATGATTAGAGGGAACTCGGTATTGGGATGGTATTGGGATGGTTATGGTTGGTTATGGATTTATTTCTGGTATTGAATATGGTTATTGGCAATGGTGAAATCTGGAATTATTGATGATGGTAGTGAGTTCAGATTGGTATTGTGATAATACTTATGATTATGATGGGTTTACTTCACATACATATAATATATTGCTTTTCAAATGTTTTGATGTACTTTTCAGCACTTTGCCATTATTATTGTCGTCATTTGGATCAGCCACAAGTCATACTTTCCACACTTGCTGAGTACGACATGTACTCACTCTTGCAGTTCCCCCAACAGTTGCAGGTCAGGTTTGGGAGTTTAATGGCGATAATGCGGAGTTCTAGGCCGTGTCTACCGTCAGCTTTGCCTGTGGTGTTATTGGAGCTACGCTATACCCTATTGCTTATGCTGCCTAGCTGTTTAGTTTGCTTAATTAGTTTATTTCCGCTGCATTAGTTGAACTTATCACAAATATTCATTAGATTTTGTATTCGAGGATAATATGGTTTGTGTAATAAAACTTGGATAATTAATATTGTTATGTGGTAATTATCTGTATATCGTTTGTGATTGCACTCGTGTATGTGTGTTGAACATCCTGGGCATACATATGCGTTAGCTTGGTTCTTTTCGGAACCGGGCGTCACACAGATGCCATGGCGCTCATCACCTCGAGGTTCCAGCGGAGCGGCTGAGGGCTCCCCATGTGCTGCTTGTATCTTGTGTTTCTTTCAGTTTTTCTTTGTAGTTGTTTGTGATGACAGATTTTTATTTTGCAACAAAAAATCTGCTTGGAGTGCCCCTCATACTTAGCCTGCTTTACTTTTGAGCAATATTTTCTAGTTGCTTGTTGTTCCTTAGCTTCCAGGACCTGCCGTCCCCCGTAGTGTGTCCCCCAGGTAGGTGTGGCCAGTTTTTATGGGCACACCTGTCAGATACCTAGAAGTTAGGGCAGACGGTTGCAGGGGAGCTTAGGATGTGTAGTAGCATTGCTGTAACTGAGTATGCAGGGATGTCGACGGTTGGCCCCCTGGGGATGCCATCGAAGCTTCGGTCTGGCGGTGCCCACCATCTCTGGTGAAAGGTCGACGGCGGACCCCCTAGGGGTGCCACCGGAGTCTTGGTCCGGCGGTGCCCACCATCTTCGTGTGTACTCTGACGGTTATCACCGGGATAACTCCTTGAAGACCTGCGTATAGATCAAAAAACAGGAGAAGTAATTATGTTCGCTGGTCATTGCTTCCCTGCTCCTTTTTTAGTGTCGCTTGACTTACGATCTTGGGCTGACTCATGGGGCTTGGGTAATTCAGTGCATCTGCACCTAGGGCTCGCTATCCATACCACTTAAGGGTGGTCCATCTGGCCCCCAGTACTCAGCTGCAGCGCTGGGGAGGCAGGGCGCACATGCTTAGGGTACAGGACCAGGCTAAGCAGGCTGTGCCCCTGGACCTCCTGCTCGGCGTAAGCTTTTCCCGGGGGAGACCATTTGGAGACACAGACCCCCGAGTATGGGAACATCCGAGGCCCCAGGCACATTGCAGGTACCTCAAGCAACCCCACCTACAACCAGACAACAAGGCTCCCACTATTGCTAGAGCAGGAAAAAATGACAGCGCCCATGATAGATCACGAGCTACAGCGAACGTACAGAAATATCATAAAAAAATTAAAGATAATGTTTTGAATGAGAAACCCTATACAGGGCATGACAACATTCTTTAATTGCGGTTTCCCATAAGATGGGACGGGCTTTACAAGGGAAACGACCCGGCTCATGTGACAAAGGAAGTCGAGTGCTCCTACTTAGGGTTCTGGACCAGGCTAAGCGAAATATGCACTCAGAGCCTCGTCCCCGTAGCCTTAGTTACCCTAAGTACCGTTCCTAGGCACCATGTACCTTTTACAATGAAAGAAAACTGTCCTAACACTGGTCTAGGGGTAGAACTTACAGAGGTGCTTGATGTTCCAGGGGTTGGGCAGTTGCTCTCCATCCTCCGTAGCTAGGCGAACGCACCCAGGGCGGCATACCTCCGTAACACTGAAGGGACCCTCCCATCTGGGGGAGAGTTTGTTAGCCCCTTCCCGGGAGAGTATGCGATGCAGCACCAGGTCGTCTACCTTTAGCTCCCTACTCTGCACGGTCCTCTGGTGGTAGCACTGGAGCGTCTGCCTGTACCATGCATTTCGGAGAGCCGCTCTCACTCGTCCCTCGTCGATGAGGTCCACGTCTTCACGCCGGAGCTAGTCCTGTGCGGCTTCATCGTACACCCGGACTCGGGGGGAGCCCCTGGAAATTTCTGGGGGGAGGACGGCCTCTGCCCCGTACACCAGGAAGAAAGGCGTTTCCCCTGTGGCCTGGCTGGTTGATGTCCGGCTAGCCCACAACGCACACAGAAGCTCATCTACCCAATTTTCACCATGCTTCTCAAGGTGTGAGAATGTGCGAGTCTTGAGGCCCTTGAGGATCTCTGCATTGGTCCTCTCGACCTGTCCATTGCTCTCTGGATGAGCGACAGATGCATAGCAGACTTGGATCCCAAGGTCCTCGCAGTATTCCTCGAACGTTGCACTTGTGAACTGGGTCCCGTTATCAGTGATGATTCTGTTCGGGACCCTGAACCGGCAGACGATCAACTTGATGAATTTGACTGCTGACTGCTTGTTGATGGTGACAATTGGGGCGGCTTCCGGCCACTTGGTGAACTTGTCTACAGCGATGTAGAGGTGCCAGAGTCCTCCGACGGCTCTTGGAAAGGGTCCCAGGATATCCAACCCCCATACAGTGAATGGCCATGACGGAGGGATCATCTGCAACGCCTGAGCTGGTGTGTGGATCTGCTTGGCATGGAACTGGCACGCCTTGCATCTCCTGACCATCTCGACGGTATCCTGGAGTGCTGTCGGCCAGTAAAAGCCATGCCGAAAGGCTTTACCGACCAGCGTGCGGGATGATGTGTGGTTCCCACACTCGCCACCATGGATCTCTGCGAGCAAGTCGCAGCCCTCCTCCCGGGTAATGCAACGCAGCAGGATGTCGTTGGCGCCATACCGGTAGAGATCCCCTTCCACCAGCGTGTACCTCTTAGCCATGCGGACTATCCTTTCTGCCAGGGCATGTTCTTCAGGAAGGATGTTGTCTTTCAAGTAGTCCCGGACCTCCGAGATCCATGCATCGGGACTTACTTGAGCCTCTGGATCTTGGGCACCCGGTAGCTCGGAGCTCCCGGTGGTGCATACGATCCTTGGCGGGCTCCATGGTAGCATGGCCACTAGGACTGCTAGCTTCGAGGTGTTGGGCTCGCCCCCTTTGCCCGGTTCGGCTGCTCGGGCGGTTGGCCGCGGTAACGTCCTTGCAAAGACTCCTTCGGGCACTGGGGCCCCTATGGAGGCCTTCGTTGACAGGTCGTCTGTGATTGATTTGTCGACTCGGGGTACATGGCACAAGTCTAAGACTTCAAAGTCCTTCTCCATCTTCTGGACATGCAGCAAGTATGCTGCTAGCTGAGGGTCATTGCAGCTGCACTCCCGTTTGGCTTGCTTGACGACAGCTGGGAATCACCTTTAGCTAGAAGCTGATGGACATTGAGGGTCAGGGCAGTCTTTAGCCCAAAGATTAGGGCTTCGTATTCTACCATGTTGTTAGTCGCCTTGAAGTCGAGGCGCACCATGTACTTGAACTGCTCCCCAGTCGGGGTGAGGAGCAGGACCCCGGCCCCGGCCCCCTACTTCCGCGAGGAGCCGTCAAAGTAGAGTGTCCAGGGGTTTCGGTGAAAACTGGGGCCTTGGGCACCGTTTCTCCGTTGTCCGGGCCCCCTGGGTTGCTTGGCGATGGAGTCCATTCTGCCAAGAAGTCTGCCAGTGCTTGGATCTTGACTGCATGTCGAGGTAAGAACTCTAGCTCGAATTCCGCAAGCTAAGCTGCCCACTTGGCGACATTTCTAGTCGAGTTGGGGTAGTGGAGTACGGTCTTTAGTGGGAAGGAGGTGACTACTGAAACCCGGTGAGCCTGGAAGTAAAGTCGGGGCTTCCTCGACGCTATGAGCACAGCATACAACAGTTTGTGTACCTCCAGATACCTTGTTTTTGCTTCATGGAGGACCTCACTGATGTAGTAGACAGGTTGTTGGGAGGTCCGAACCCTCCCTGGGGGGTCCTGAGCTCCTTGCGATGTGTCTGCATCCTGGGGAATGTGGCCCCCAGGATCTGGTCGGACCTCCGGGGGCTGGGACCTGGAGGGCTCTTGGTCACTGGAGCACACAACAAGGGGGTCCTCTGCTGGATCCGGGCCCTGAGGCTCAGCTTCCTCCCCGAGGGCTCCCTCGGGTGCTTGCTACGGCAGTAGCTCTGGCCGCTCTGCAACCAAGACCATGCTGACCACCTCTGTTGTTGCGATGATGTAGAGCAGGAGTGGTTCGACGGGTTCCAGCGCCACCATGATGGGTAGTGTCGTCAGGTGCTTCTTGAGTTCCTGGAATGCCGCTTTCGCCTCCTCGGTCCACACAAAGAGACCCGACTTCCGTAGAATCTTAAAGAAGGGTAGCGCTCGCTCAGCCAGTCTTGAGATGAACCGGGTGAGGGCCGCCAAACACCCTGCAAGCTTCTGCACATCCTTGATGCGGGCCGGCGGCCGCATTAGTTCTATTGCCTTGATCTTCTCTAGGTTAGCTTCAATTCCTCGGTGCGATACCAAGAAACCAAGGAGCTTTCCTGTAGAAACCCCAAAGACACACTCGTCGGGGTTCAGCATCGTGCGCTTCGTGCGCAGCTTGCTGAAGACCTAGGCCAGGTTGTCCAATAAGGATGTGTGGGCTCTAATTTTTACCACGATGTCATCGACATACACCTCTACCAGGTCTCTAATGAGGTCCCCAAATGTCTTATGCATTGCACGTACAAAGGTGGGGAGAGCATTCTTAAGTCCATAAGGCATGGAGACATAACAATACAGGTCGTCTACTGTTATGAAAGCAGTGTGTTCTTCATCTTCCCTAGACATTGGTATTTGGTGGAAACCAGAATATGCATCTAGGAAACACAAAAGATCACAGCCTGATGTTGAGTCTACTATTTGAGCTATCCTAGGAAGAGGGAATGGATCCTTTGGGCATGCCTTATTGAGGTTGGTGTAGTCGATGCACATCCGGAGTTTCCCGCCAGCCTTGGGGACGACAACAGGGTTGGCCAACCATCGAGGGTGGTGGACCTCCCGGATGAAACCAGCATCGAGCAGCTTCTTGATTTCTTCACGGATGAAGTTCTGCCGCTCGATGGTCTATTTCCTGGGCTTCTGTTGCACCGGTCGGGCGTCGGGGTAGATCTTCAGATGGTGCTCAATCACCTCCCTAGGGATCCCGGGCATTTGTGATGGTTGCCATGCAAACACATCGACATTGTCCTGGAGGAAGGTGACGAGCGCGAGTTCCTATTTGCTGTCCAGGTTCCCCATGATGCGGGTTGTCTGGGCAGCCTCAGAACCAATCCTGACGACCTTTACTGGGACGTCGTCGTCGAATGGTTGCACACGGGGTGCAGAAGTGGAGGCCCACTGCGTCGGACCCTGTTCTGGTCGACTCTCCTTTGCGCCCCCTGAAGCCGGAGGCCTCCCTGCTGCGAGCGCCTGGAGCTGCTCCAAGGCGGATACTGCAGGTGAGCGGTCCCCTCTGATCCTGAGGACGCTGGAAGGCGTCGGCATCTTCAAGACGAGGTAGCCGTAGTGGGATACAGCCATGAACCTATAGAGCGCCGGCCTCCCAATATTGCGTTGAAGGGGAGGTCGACGTCCGCCAAGTCGAACAAAACGCTCTCCGTACAGTAATTCTCCGGGATCCCAAAGGTCACCAGGAGGTGAATGTTACCGTACGGGAGGATCTGCCCCGGTCCGACACCTGAGAACGGGCTCGAAGGTGTGAGTCGGGACATCGGTAGATGCAGCTTCCAGAAGGCCGCCGTGGAGATGAGGTTGAGGCCTGCCCCACCATCAATCAGCACGTGAAAGACCTTCACATTGGCGATGGTCGGGGACACTAGCAGCGGGAGTACGCCTACTCCCGCCATGTTCTTCGGGCAGTCAGAGGCATCGAAGCTGATTGCCGTGCTCATCCACTTGTGGTGGGGAGTCGGGCTCGGAGCGGGGGCCACTGCTGCCACTGCCCGTCGCAGAGTCTTCACTGCGTTTCGGGGCGTGGGATCTGTGGCTCCCCCGTAGATGATGTGGAGAGTGTTGCGGTGCTCCTTATCGCTGCTAGAGTCGGAGTCGCCACCCTCGAAGACGGCCTTCACCGCCCTCTGGGGTTCCTGGAACCCCATCTCGCTGTCATCCTCCTTTTCGGGATCAACCTTCTGTTTGCCCTCCCTCTAGCGGGAAGGCGCGCCCTCCTGGTGCTGTTGCTTCTGCTTTTGCTTGCGGAAGCGCTCCGCGAACTTCTTCACTTCCCGGCACTCGCTAGCGCTATGGCTATTTGTGTGGTGCACCGGGCACTTGAAGTCAGGCTCCTCGGGTTCTGGTGACTGCCGAGGGCGCTTGTCTCGGCGCGGCGGCCGGGCTCCGCCGGGAGCCGCGGCTTCCACTGCATGGGCTCCAGGTTTTGGCTTTCTCCCGCCATTGCCCTTCTTCTTCTTCTTGCCGCTGCTCTTTGCAGAGGCTCCTTCCTCAGTCGGCGTGGCTTCCCTTGCCTCTGAGGAAGGTTGGGAGTGCCAGTTGCGTCCCTCAGCTACCCTTGCACATCTGTCTGCCAGGACGAACAACTCGGACACATCACGCACTTCATGCGTGGCTAGCTTCTCGAGCATTTTCTTGTCCCTCACACCCTGCCTGAACGCAACAATAACTGATGCACTAGCGATATGAGGGATGGTGTTCCATACCTGAGAGAATCGCTGGATGAATGATCGCAGCGACTCTCCGGTGCGCTGTCTGACGGCATGGAGGTCAAGCTCTGTGCCGGGGCGCTTGTAGGAACTGCCGAAGTTCGCCACGAACTGTCGGCACAGTTCGTCCCAGGAGGTTATGGACCCCTGGGGCAGGTTCATAAGCCATGACTGGGCTAGGCCAGTCAGGACGACGGGGAAGTAGTTGGCCATGACGGCCTCGTCACCTCCTGTAGCTAGTATCGCGATGGAGTAGATCTGTAGGAACTCACTCGGGTTGACGCTCCCGTCGTACTTCTCTGGCATGTGCGGCCAGAACTTTCGTGACCAGACCACGAAACAGAGATGAGGTGCCAGAGCTGCACACCCTTGACTGGGACTAGCTGGCACCGGTCGCGATACTGCATATCCTTGGTGTGCAGGTGGGCCTGCGTACACCTGTTGCTGAGGTTGTGCAGCGTACATCTATGGAGGTGGAGGCGCGACGTATGCCTGGTACGGAGGTGGCGTAACATACGCCGGATTTGGCGGAGGCACGGCTTGAGCCTGGGGAACAGGGCCCGACGCACTGTAGTCCGCCTCAAGGTTGCGCCGCCGCTCCCTTTGTCTCTCAATGGTAACTCGGCAGTCTTCTCCCGACCTGCGGCGCTGCAGCCCGGTTCTCAGGTATGTTGCTGAGATCCTGGTCGAGCGCGAGTCTACCGTCCATCGGTCAACTATTGGGGTCCGTTACAACGACACATGCATCGGCTGGGCATGTGTCTCCCTTGGTGGAGGTGCATTGAGTGCAGTGGTGACGAGGTGGTCGACGTCGTTGATCCACTGCTGAGCTGCTCCCCGAGGAGCATCTCCAGCAGGTGCATTGTGGAGTAGCGCACGCGCTGCTGCGAGCACACTCTCCGGGCTGCTGCCGGCAGCGCCGTAGCTGCCGTCACGGCTGGAGTACGCCGTGGTGTGGCATGCCGACCTACAGCTGGTGAGGTGACAGCAGGGCGACGTGAGGGTCCCGGCCTTGCTGCTCTACAGCGGGATCCCGCTCTAGAGCGAGATGATGCCTGGTCCTTAGCTACTGCCTATCGTCGTGACTGCGGCCTGGATGTACCGGCGTTGAAATGGCCGTTCACCATTGCTGCTGGTGGAAATCTTCACGGGGAAAAAGCCCCCTACCCGGCGCGCCAAATGTCAAAGGTCTTAAACGACACTTCCCCCGGGCTTGCTTAGAGAGCAGCCCGCGGAGGTTCTTTGGATTCACGAGGGCTAGTCCCAGGAGATTGAGTGCAGCGAGATGGTGAACATAGAGGGATTACGTGGTTCGGGCCGCCAGAGCGTAACACCCTACGTCCACAGCAGTGTAAGTATATTGCCTTACTTGAGCATGTATGGGTTTCAATCGGTCTGATTCGTCCCCTGTGAAGGTCGTCTGCAGAGTCCTTTTATAGTCCAAGGACTCGGCAGCCACAAGGTGGGCCCCAGGCCCCAACAGGTGGTCCCAGGGAAAGCCAAATCCTATACAAGATCTAGGATTAAATGTTATCTACTTTCTTATGTCAGGGGCTTCAATGTACCATCCCGCCGCGTCGTGCGCCAGGGCTACACATAGTTGTTGATGATGGCAGGGCTCGTCCCGTCCGTCTTGTCCTCGCGGCTTACTCGTCCGCCTTGCGTCGTGGGTCTGTATCGGCTACTTGGACAAGACAGGACACTAGAGCCTTGACTTTCGTATGCGTGACTATGCTTCTCCTGGGGAAGGCACGCGTACTTAATGCTTGTCTGATTGGCACACTCTTTCCTTTACTGCGGCCTCCTACCGCATTGAGTCAGCCCACCGTCACGTGGTCGCACCGGAGCCTGCCCCTGCGGGGAGTTGAGTGCCCAGCTGTACAGGTCACGTGGCGCCTCCGGAGCCCACCTTCGCGGGAGAGCGGAGGCTCATACCTGCGGGCCACGTGGTAGTCCAGGAGCCCTTCCTTGCGGGGAGACGGGCCTGGTCCCGGGAGTTCCATTGGCTACATGTTAGCCCCAGAGCCCGCCTCGGCAGGAAGACGAGAGTCCGATCCTGCCGGCCACGTGGCAGCCCGGGAGCCCGCCCCGGCGGGGAGGTAGGATCTGGTCCTTCCCTCCACGACGTGGCAGCCTCAGACTCTGCCTCCAAGTAGAGGCCAAGTCCTTAGCCGTTTTCTCCTTGTGTGCGGGGGTACCCAGTCTGCGGGGTACCGACACTTGTTTATACAGTTTCAGAATAGCAGCTGATTTAGCTAGAGAAGATTTTCATCACCTTACAACGGTCTATTGGCTTGAAGGTCAATATAAAACTTACAGAATACTTCAAGAGCTTTCCAAAACGTATGCCTACCCTTTTCGCTACAGAAGGCTAACCAAGAACCCTAACCAAGGAAATCTATGCAAGGCATCATTTGACTCGGCCGGCGTCGAGGGCAAGGAGGGAGGCGGCATAGGGACGGAGGAGGGAAGGTCGAAGGGTTTAGGGTTTACCATGAAGCTCGGTGGCGATGGCAATGGCTTCGCTCGGCGTACCTGGAAGTGACGAGGGCAAAGCAAATGGACAACAGCGAAGCTCGGCGGTGACGGCGGCAAACACTTGGTGGCAAACGAAATTTTGGCAGCCTGATGGCGTCTAAGTGTTTCGCCCGGGTTAGGTTTTTTCAACGCAGCCCGAGGGGTATATATAAACGCCTATTTTCTCAAGCAGATTTTAAGTACAGACCGCCTGAGAAGATGGTTATCTCAGACGGGTTTTACTTACCAACCACCTGAGAAGATTCATTTATCTCAGACGGTTGGTAAGTAAAACCCGCCTGAGATAAACATCTTCTCAGGCGGTTATTAAGTACCAACCACCTGAGAAGATTTTTACTTCTTCTTAATTAATATTCTTGATTAAATGTGGGGCCCTTAAAAAGGCAAAATTCCACTTTCTTGTAATATTATTGATTAGTAAAGGTTACCATTAAATTTCACTTCATAAATCCTTCAAAATTGGTCATAACATAAAAAACATATAACAATTGCTATTTTTCATTTTTCTTTCTTGATGAATATAATGATTTTTTCATTTATTTTTTCAATGGACATTTTTATTCATCATACCAACCTCTAAGAATTTTTTCAGATTTTTTTAAATTTTTTTGAATCAATGTATGTTCATAATTTGATAAATGTCTCATATGTATATGAGCATTTAGTTAGGATGATGGATAATTTGTATTTTGACATGTTGGAATGCTTTAAAAAATAAACAAAATTCATACATGTATAAATAATACAAATATGTTCATACAAACAAATTTCAGTGAAGGATCTTTTTTTAGGAGATACACAAATGTGAATAATATGTGAGTAGAAATTAATTTGATATTTACCAAAACATTACAATGTCATCTATACAAGTTTTAAAATATTTGGTTCAGGTAGTAGATGTTAATTTTAGAAAATTATAGAAGAAAGAATCATCGAATTTGGACTCAATTTGCAGAATCTTTCCAATTTGAGTATTTACATTGGAATCTAAATAAAAAAGAAGCAAGGGAAAAGGAAACTGAAGAACAAGCCCGGACATTATCTCAGACGGTTGGTAAGTAAAACCCGCCTGAGATAAACATCTTCTCAAGTGGTTATTAAGTACCAACCGCCTGAGAAGATCTTTACTTTTTCTTAATTAATATTCTTGATTAAATGTGGGGCCCTTAAAAAGGCAAAATTTCACTTTTTTGTAATATTATTGATTAGTAAAGGTTACCATTAAATTTCACTTCATAAATCCTTTGAAATTGGTCATAACATAAAAAACATATAACAATTGCTATTTTTCATTTTTCTATCTTGATGAATATAATGATTTTTTCATTTATTTTTTCAATGGACATTTTTATTCATCATACCGACCTCTAAGAATTTTTTCAGATTTTTTTAAATTTTTTGAATCAATGTATGTTCATAATTTGATAAATGTCTCATATGTATATGAGCATTTAGTTAGGATGATGGATAATTTGTATTTTGACATGTTGGAATGCTTTAAAAAAATAACAAAATTCATACATGTATAAATAATACAAATATGTTCATACAAACAAATTTCAGTGAAGGATCTTTTTTTAGGAGATACACAAATGTGAATAATATGTGAGTAGAAATTAATTTGATATTTACCAAAACATTACAATGTCAGCTATACAAGTTTTAAAATATTTGGTTCAGGTGGTAGATGTTAATTTTTGAAAATTGTACAAGAAAAAATCATCAAATTTGGACTCAATTTGCATAATCTATACATGTTTGAGTATTTACATTGGAATCTAAATAAAAAAGCAAGGGAAAAGGAAACTGAAGAACAAGCTCGGGCATTATCTTAGGCGGTTGGTAAGTAAAACCCGCTCGAGATAAACATCTTCTCAGGCGGTTATTAAGTACCAACCACCTGAGAAGATATTTATTTTTTCTTAATTAATATTATTGATTAAATGTGGGGCCCTTAAAAAGGCAATATTCCACTTTCTTGTAATATTATTGATTAGTAAAGGTTACCATTAAATTTCACTTCATAAATCCTTCGAAATTGGTCATAACATAAAAAACATATAACAATTTCTATTTTTTATTTTTCTATCTTGATGAATATAATGATTTTTTTCACTTATTTTCTCAATGTACATTTTTATTCATCATACCGACCTCTAAGAATTTTTTCAGATTTTTTTGAATCAATGTGTGTTCATAATTTGATGAATGCCTCATATGTATATGATCATTTAGTTAGGATGATGGATAATCTGTATTTTGACATGTTGGAATGCTTTAAAAAAATTAATGAAATTCATACATGTATAAATAATACAAATGTGTTCATACATACAAATTTCAGTGAAGGATCCTTTTCTTAGGAGATAAACAAATGTGAATAATATGTGAGTAGAAATTAATTTAATATTTATCAAAACAGTAAAATGTCAGCTATACAAGTTTTAAAATATTTAGTTCAGGTGATAGGTGTTAATTTTTGAAAATTATAGAAGAAAGAATCATCGAATTTGGACTCAATTTGTAGAATCTATACATGTTTGAGTATTTATATTGGAATCTAAATAAAAAATAAGTAAGGGAAAAGAAAACTGAAGAACAGGCTTGGGCATTATCTCAGGTGGTTGGTAAGTAAAACCCGTCTGTGATAAACATCTTCTCAGGCGGTTATTAAGTACCAACCGTCTGAGAAGATCTTTACTTCTTATTAATTATTATTCTTGCTTAAATGTGGGGCCTATAAAACGGCAAAATTCCACTTTCTAGTAATATTATTAATTAGTAAAGGTTACCATTAAATTTCACTTCATAAATCCTTCAAAATTGGCCAGAACATAAAAAACATATAACAATTGCTATTTTTCATTTTTCTATCTTGATGAATATAATGATTTTTTCATTTATTTTTTCAATGGACATTTTTATTCATCATACCGACCTCTATGAATTTTTTCAAATTTTTTTAAATTTTTTGAATCAATGTGTGTTCATAATTTGATGAATGTCTCATATGTATATGAGCATTTAGTTAGCATGATGGATAATTTGTATTTTGACATGCTGGAATGCTTTAAAAAAATTAACAAAATTCATACATGTATAAATAATACAAATATGTTCATACAAACTCGGAAAAGATGAAAGAACAATTTGATAACAAAATCGAAAAAGATACTGCACCAAAACCTTACAGTGGAAAACTTGTGTTCGAAATGGTCAAGAATATTCATATTGCTTTCGGTAAGGGCAAAAAATGTAAAGTAATTAAGAGAAAGAAAAGTACATCTTCAGATGATACAACTAACATGGCTTTCAAGAAACAATCAATTTTTTTCAAGTATCTTCCGTATTGGAAGAATCTGGAATTTTGCCATAGTATTGATTTGATGCATGTTACAAAGAATGTATTTGATAACATCATTGGGACCTTGCTGGACATGCCGAGGAAAACAAAGGACGGATTAAATTCACGTATGGACCTAGTAAATCTTGATTTGAGACCAGAGCTTCATTCAGTAGGAAAGGCGAACGGGAAGCATTACCTTCGCCCAGCCAGCTACAACTTGACGCTAGAAGAGAAAAAAAGCAATTTGCGAATGCTTGCGTGGGATCAAAGTGCCCACGAGTTTCTCATCCAATATCCGCAAACTAGTCTCGATGAAAGACTTGTCTTTATTCGGTTATAATTCACACGACTGTCACATGATGATGACAGTTTCCCTTGCCATTGGAATAAGAGTCATCAAACCTGAGCATATAAAAGTTGTCATCACACGTTTGTGTTACTTCTTCAATGCAGTATCGCAAAAGGTGGTGGCACGTGAAGATTTAGACTATCTGAAAACATACATCGTCGAGACTATGTGCAAGCTTGAGATGTGTTTCCCACCATCCTTTTTCGATATGCAAGTACACCTAATCATACATCTTGTTGATCAGATAAAAGCATTGGGGCCACTATATTTACATCACATGTTTTTGTTGGAGAGATATTTATAAGTACTAAAAGGTTATGTGCGGAACCGTGCTCACCCAGAGGGTTCAATTATGGAAGGATACACCATTGAAGAAGTGATTGAGGGTTGCGCTGATTACATCAAAGATGGAAAATCGATAGGTGTGCCTATACCAGTACATGGGGGTAGACTACATGTGAGAGGCAAAGTGGATAATAAAACTTTTATCGTTCAAGATTACAAGAATGTACACCGTGCACATTTTGGTGTACTACAACAGCTCGCAATAGCTGAGTCGTACATCGAGGAACACCAAATTGAGCTTCGTGATAAAGACCAAGACCGCACAGAGGACTGAATCATGAAAGAGCACAAAAGATGTTTCATTGAATGGTTAATGGACAAAAATATACCATATGGAAACACTATAGAAGAGGCAACAATGAAGAAGTTAGCTTCTGGCCCATCTGCTTTGGTGACATCATGGTAAGCATATGACATCAATGGTTACACATTTTACACTAAAGAAAAAGACGGTAAGAGTGTTGCATAAAATAGTGGTGTTCGTATTGAGGCTTATGATTCACAAGGGCAAAAAACCACATACTTCGGGTTCACAGAGGAAATATGGGAACTCTATTATGGCGAAAGAATGGTAATGCCCGTATTTAAGTGCCAATGGGTCAAACATCTCGATGGTGTGAAAGTGGACAATTACGGGCTGACACTGGTAGACTTGAATAAAGTGGGTTATAAAGATGACCTGTGGGTTCTCGCCGAAAGTGTCGCATAAGTTTTTTATGTTCAAGATCCAGAAATTGAGAAGATGCACGTAATTGTTTCTGGAAAGCAAAATATTGTTGGGGTTGAGAATGTGGGAGATAATGAAGAGGAATATAGTCAGTATGAAGAGATGTACCTTTTCACCGAACCAGAAAACATCAAGCACGTAGAGAGAAGCATTAAAAAGAATTTGAAACCCTATATGCGAGAAGATGTCAATGCTGGAAAAAATGTATATAGAAATGCGAGATGATATATATTGTATATATTTGTATCTTCTGAAATCAACTTAGAACAATGCTCTATTTTAGCTTTAGATGGCATGTTTCGAACATTATTAAATTCAATATGTGTATATAAATGTCTTCTGACCTATGATGATCAGGCTTACCTTCCAACAGCTCGGTTTCAAACAACATCTAGAAGCACAACTCTTGAAGCTCCTGTCAAGCTAATCCCTTGGCAGCAAGCTCTTGTAGATGCAAGTAACACCCGAGACTCATCATTTGAATTGTTAAAAGCTTCAATTGAAGTCTGACAATACTTCCCGTCCATTTGAGGGCTTGTTTGGATAGGAGTGGATCCACTTCAATATAAGTGGTTTAAGGTGGATTGAGGAGAAAATTAGTTCATTCTTCACTTCAATCCAATTAGATTGAGTACACCCAAACAGACCCTGAAAGATTTCTTTCTCTTCTCTCCATTTTAAAAACTTACGAACATGCTACTTTATCAGTTCTAATGGCTGAATATATTGACTACAAATCAGTACCGTCTCTCTTAGTGCTTCGCACAAGCGACAAAGCGTACAACTTCAATCACAAATCTTGTTTTTACCATTTTCATAGGAATTTGACCTTAATCTTTCAAGCATAGATTTATCAATAATTGAAGCTTCCCCATCAGACATGTTAATGGCAGTTACAAGGGAAGGGTGTGTCGAAGCTAACAAAATCTCAACGGGACTGAAGACAAAGAGATGTTGTATATGATTGACAATGTCCAGGTTAGACAGCATGAAGCTATGATAGCAGCCTTCAACAACATGAAAAGTGATGCCAAGGTTATGCTTGCATCAACCAAGACATGTTGTGAGGGTATAACACTTGTTGGGGCAAGCATAACCTTGGCCCAACAAGTGTTATAGCCTCACAACATGCCTTGGTTGATGCAAGCATAACCTTGGCATCACTTTTCATGTTGTTGAAGGTTGTCATCATAGCTTCACGTTGTTTAACCTGGACATTGCTGCTCATATGCAGGATCTCTTTATTTTTTGTCCGATTCAGATTTCATTAGCTTCGACACATCCTTCACTTATAACTGCCATTAACATGTGTGATAAGGAAGCTTCACTTATTTGATAAATCTATGCTTAAAAGATTAAGGTTAAATACCTATGAAAGTGTAAAAACAAGAATTGTGATTGAAGTTGTTCGCTTACTCGCTTGTGTGAAACACTAAG
This sequence comes from Tuctoria greenei, assembly GCA_036927565.1. Taxonomy (NCBI): domain Eukaryota; kingdom Viridiplantae; phylum Streptophyta; class Magnoliopsida; order Poales; family Poaceae; genus Tuctoria; species Tuctoria greenei. The sequence goes on from JAYESD010000006.1 coordinate 178,263,438, forward strand.
AAAGTAGGTACTGATTTCTAGTCAATATATTTAGGCATTAAAACTGAGAAAGGAGCATCTTCCTAAGTTTTCAAATGGACAGGAGGGAAGGAGATCGTTCAAATGGACGGGAAAATCCTTCCAAGGATCGTCAGACTTCAAATTGATGCTTTAAACAATCCAAATGATGAGCCACGTGTGTTACTTGCATCTACAAGAGCTTGCTGTGCAGGGATTAGCTTGACAGGAGCTTAGCAGCATCATAGGTGGTTCCTAAACAACAACCGTCCGTGGAAATCATGTATTTTCTCAGGTGTTGGTTAATTAAGAACCGCCTGTGATGTTAGCTACATCACAAGCGGTTCTTAACTAATAACCGCCTGAGAAAATACATGATTTCCACGGGAGGTTGTTTTTTAAGAACCGTCTGTGATGTTCTGTCATCACAGGCGGTTACTGTATCATTCGCCATCAAAGTCACATTTTTTTACGGACCGCCTGTGTTTGAAAAATCCAGGCGCTTGTGAAAATTCTTTTTGTAGTAGTGCACTTCTCCACCTGATGGAGAGAGTTAAATAAAAACACGCAACGACCGTAGGATGCAGATCCAACAGTTGTGGATGCTTGACAGTGGCGTATCTAGGATTTTATTGAAAGGTATACCAATTTTTTTAATACATTTCATATACGTGCAATGAAGAACGTAATAAATATTAAATTCATCAAATGAGAATACAAATAGTTTAACTATATATAATAGTTTAAAATATAGATATAAAATAGGCTTACAATACTACTTTTCAGAATGTTTTAGTCGTCCCTTCTTAAATGACATGAATGTCTTGACATCCACTTTGAAAAAAATATCTTGCTCAATGAATGTGACAAGACAATTATCTAAAAGACTATCATCATCTTATTTCTTAACATTGTTTTCACTAAAGTCATTGCATAAAATACTCTTTCAACACTTGTTGTTGCACCCGGGAGAAGCAATATCAATTTGAGAAGCAAGTAAATCATATCATAGACTTTATGTCTTTGTTTTTCAACAAGCTTAACCGAGAGATCAACAATACTATTAAGACCTTTGAAGCTATCATCTTATCTCATATCATCAATATAATTCTCAAGTTGCAATTCCAGTTTCAACAAATCATTGTTCGAGAACTCTTTAGGGTAGAATTGAGTCAATCTGTGAATCTTTTGTGCATCAAAATAAGAAAATGAGTTGCAAGGATTTAAGACTGACGTACAAGAGAGCAGCTCCATATTGATCTCATCAAACCGATTATCAAGTTCTTGGTAATTTGATCAATGACACCAATATATATTTCTCTTCTGAAATGATCATCATTTGTTTGTTTTCGAGCACGAGCATACCTTGTTCATTTTCCATAAGGCACATAATTATCATCCATAGAAAGAACTTCAACACCATGTTTAATACAAAATGAACTAACCTTCTTAAGAAATTGATCCCAACCATCAGATCTCAATTGTTGCATTCTATTCTTTGCCACAATAACTAGGGAGATTGCATTAAGAATATCTTGATCCCTCCTCTGTAAGCACTCCGATAATTCATTTGTGTATCCATGAATAACATACATTAAGTGGGCAAAGAAAATAAATTCAAAGGTCTCGAATGCTCCAAGCACATAATGCATTCTTGTCCAATCATCTTTATGTGAATTATCATCACCGAGATCAATGAGGACATCATGGATTGTGGAATACATAGTAATGATATTGCATACAATTTTATAATATGATCCCCATCGAGTCTTACCAGGTCCGGACAAAGTCATCTCCTCATTTAATCTGGTCCCAGATTCAAGTTCACCACAATCAAGTGCTTTCTTAATATTCTAAAGTCTTGTATTTCGAAGCATACCATGCCGTTTTTATGAAATTCAGAAAGTATTCAATAAAAGAGATACTTGATCAAAAAAAATCTTACAATCTGTATTTCCCTTAGCAACAACAACAAGAACTAATTGGAGTTGATGAGCAAAGCAATGAATATAATAAGTAGAAGGTGGTTCTTGCATGATCAATGTTTTCAGCCCTTTAATATCTCTTTTCATGTTGCTAGCCCCATCATAACCTTGACCGCGTATTTGAGTTATTGTCAAGCCATGAATAACAAGTAAAGTTTCAATAGCATTATTAAGTGATAATGAGGTAGTATCATCTATATGAATAACTCCAATAAAGTGCTCACATGGTCTTCCCAAAGGTGGTTCTTGCATTATAAATGTTTTCAGCCCTTTAATATCTCCTTTCATGTTGCTAGCCCCATACCTTGACCGCATATTTGAGTCATTGTCAAGCCATGACTAACAAGTAAAGTTTCAATAGCATTCTTAAGTTATAATGAGGTAGTATCATCTATATGAATAACTCCAATAAAGTGCTGACATGGTCTTCCCAATTTATCAACATAACGCAACCAAAGAGCCAATTGTTCTTTATGTGATACATCACTAGACTCATCATCTAAAAATGCATAGGGCTCATCACCAAGTTCTTCAATTATTTCCTTTCTAGTTTCTATAGCACAACAGTGGATAATTTGTGCTTGCATTATTGGACTAGTTAAAGTGCAATTATCTGGCGAATTGTTCAAGACATATTTGTTCAGTTCTTTACAATTGTCTACAAGAAACTTCAAAAGTTCAATAAAATTCCCTCTATTGCTCGAGTCTTCACTTTCATCATGTCCACTAAAGGCCAATCCTTGATGCAACAAAAACTTGATACATCTAAGTGAATAAGTTAACCTTTTTGTATAAAGACGAAGATCCTCATCAGTCCACTTCTCAATATGATAATCAATTGCTACCTTGGGATTCTTAAAGCCAATATATCTTTCTTGAGCTGCACTATGTGCTTTAGAACCCATATGTTTCAGAATCTCTTTCTCTCCTATATTCCAATTTCTCCAGCTATCAACAATAAATTTATCTAATTCAATACCTTTCTTGAACAAGTAGCATATGAAAAAAAATACAGAATCCTTCTTGATACTATATTCAAGCCAATCATATTTATACATCCAAACATAATTAAATTGATGATATCTATTTCCAATCTTTCTTTTTGGAAAATCATGTGCATATGGTTAGAATGGACCTTTAATAATATACGCTCTTCTAATTGCATCTCGATCATTGACAGAATAATTTTGAATGAGCTTTCTTTCACCTGGATCATGTGAAAGTCGATTGATGTCATAAACTGGTGTTGATGATGCTGGTGAGGGTGGGGGCAAGGGCGAGGACGTAAAATTCACAATTTCTTCAATTACTTTCTCTGGCTCTTGAGTCTATTCTTCCACGACTGTTTCAATCATAGATCACTACTACAAAAAGCATTTTTACAGGGACCTCAATTTTTCAAACACAGACGGTCCTTAAAAATATGCGATTGTGATGACGAATGATACAATAACCACTTGTGATGAAAGAACGACACAGGCGGATTTTAAAAAACAACCGCCTGAGTAAATATTCGATCTTCTCAGGCGGTTATTACTTAAGAACCGCCTGCAATAAAATAACATCACAGGCGGATTTTAAGAAACAACCGCCTGGGTAAATACTTGATCTTCTCAGACGGTTATTAATTAATAACCGCATGTAATGTAATGAACTTCACAGGCGGTTCTTAATTAACAACGGCCTGAGAAGATCATGTATTTTTACCGGCGGTCATTGTGTAAGAACCATATGTAGTTGTTCAATTATCAAAAGCAGTTTTCATTGAAGAACCGCCTAGGGAAAGTCATTGTTTCCACTTATTTTGTGTCCCCGGAAACGCTAGAGTGCCCTAGATCGTGAGCGTCCGTTGTAGGGATAAACAAACGCAATGACATTGCAATTAAGTGATTTAATTGGAATACAAGGATAAACAAACGCAAATGACATTGCAATTCAGAGGTAATTTGCAACTCGATAAATTCCACAGATCATACATTGCGTGCCCTCTAAACTAAATTTGAATTTAAACTTATTCCTGAAGCTCCCATTGATCAATCTAAATTGTACCGTCCTGCTTGATCCCGAACACGTCTCTTATATTCCGCTGGATCCTAAAAATATTTACACTATTTAAATTAACAAATGTCGAAGGAGGAATGAATAACCTACATTAGTCACTAAGTCAAAGTGTCATCTAACCTTGATAAGTAGATTATAGCAATCATTTTCAACATCGGGCACATTTGGCTGATGTAGCAAACGTTGAACTTCAAGTAGTATAGTTTTGATTGTAAAACCACTGTACCACCCCTACGAAATATAATTTAAGCAATATAAGAAACCAGTTCAAATAAGTTCGACAACAATTAAGTATTAATTACATGAGTAAAATAGGTCTATCTTACAGTCTCTTGATCAAGAATCACGATGCAGAGTGCTCCCGAACGATGGACATTTGGGTGGAAGAATCCACTTGAAAAGGCGCATCTTGGAGGCACCAAGGGATAGTCCTCAGAGAAGGAGATTGTCAGGGGGTAGTAACCATCTTCCCATTCAGTCTGCAAAAGAAATTTATTAATAGGAGGATGATAGTTAAACTCATATTGTGCTTGTTCCTCATGACTTACCCCTTCTTTACCGGGGACGATGCACTGCCACTTCAATAAATCTCCCGATTCAGGCTTCGCAGAGAAAACCTACACAGAGAAATTGAAAATACCAAAAACAAACAAGACAGAAAAACAAAACTACAGTTAAGTTCATCAGTCCATTGCAGATATGTATATACAACCATGCGACCGGTGTGCCATATGTACATACATGGGGATGGTTCTTGCGCCACGCCAAGCGCTCCTTCTTCAATCAGCTACACGCCCGAGAAATCAATATCTAAAAGACCAAACTTCCAAATTATTGAGTCCAAACGCATATTTACACAAATGCAAAAGGACACAATCCATATACCAACACACAAAATTGGCAGCTTATGAAAATATACAAAGAAAAAGGTAGCATGCAATGCATAGTAAGTAAAACCCACCTGAGGTAACCATCTTCTCAAGCGGTTGGTACTTAAAATCCGCCTGAGAAAATGGGACTCTATATATACCCCTCGGCAGCATTGGAAAAACCTAACCCGGGCGAAACACTTAGACGCCATTAGGCTACCAAAATTTCGTTTGTCGCCAAATGTTCACCGCCGTCGCTACCGAGCTTCGCCGTCGCCACTTCTAGGTACTCCGAGCGAAGCCATTGCTATCGCCGCCGAGCTTCAAGGTAAACCCTAAACCCTTCGACCTTCCATCCTCCGTCGTCGTGCCGCCTCCCTCCCCGCCCTCGCCGCCACCTTGCATATCCTTGGTTAGGGTTCGGGAATTGGAAAATGGTAGGCATCCTTGGTTAGGGTTAAGTAGAATTCGAAAAACTGTCAAGTTCAGTGGCATCATTGGTTAGGGTTCGGTGGGTAGGCATCCTTGGGTTGTCGGTAAACCATAGAAGCGAGGACATTGCTATCGGATCATGTCCTTTTCTTTGGCAAGTAAGATGTTTTAATAAAAGTGTTTGAGGTGCCATTATATAACACTATACTGCACATACTTGACCATGCAAAGTTTTGTGAGTTAGCAGAGACGTTTTATGCTTTATCCTGCAAAATAATAATATAGATAATTTCAGACAACAACATACGTAGGAGAACTACTTATTGTCTGATTTATGTTGTTGTTGTGCTTTCAGGTCCAAAGTACATAGGAAAATGATTTTATCCGATATTGCACATGGAAATATTCCAATATGTGATAAAATAAACAAAGAAACCCCTCTTAAGAAAATTAATTTTAGTTAAATGAAGAAGTCTCTCTGTTCAGCGAAATAAAGGCTAGTTGGTCATATCTTTAGATGGAAAGGTAAATTAATGGATTTTGAGAAGGATTAAATGCATTACAAATATAGTTTATCACAATAATGTGAGCACAAAAAGAGAATTTTGTTAAATATGCTTACTAAGCATGGCATTGAGTAGATTAGCAAGCTTGAAATTGTACTTAGGGTATTGAAATTGTATGAACAAGCATCTGAATTTTTGCCATAATTATCTGTAGAAAGCTCTTCTAGTCTATTGTGCTACATTTTTTGAAAGTGGAAGAACTATTCTACAACTTTTCTATTCATTGTTACCTCAAATTCAATTTAGAACTAATTAGAAACTGGAGTTGAAGTTAGTACCTGTGTACAGTGTTATCTGAAATAGGCACAAAATTTTTGAACTTTGAACAACCATAATTCTTAAATTAGAAAAGCAACCTATGCATATCTATACATTCCTAGAAAGCTTAAAGAGTCCTCTATCAATTTCCTATTCAACGCTAAGGCTAAAATGCGCAATAACCAGGTCTAAATTGAAGTATTGTTTAAGGTATTGTAAAAATGTAGAATCTGGAAAGTTATGTATTTAGTTGCTGTTTGGATTGTAATGTATAGTAGGATCATGAGTGAATAGTAGCATCTATACTGTAAATAGAGTGTAGCCGTCCCGCACTTCATCTCACAGGGTTGTGCTCCTTCAAGATCGGTGTCACTATCCTGGTGAGCAACTTTAACATGCTTGTCACCCTCATAATGTATAGGAACCTTTTGGTCAGTCGCCTTAAACTCTAGAATGCCTTATCAAATCCTATAACGCTTCCATCTTTTTCTTCATGCAACACTTCATGTAGAGTTAATATGCCATTTATTAGATTTTTTGTCTTATTAGTTCTAGCATGGAAAGCCCTAACAAGATTGGTCCTGGTAGTAACAATAAAGAAGACAATATGGAGTTTACTGACTCCAGCAGTTCAGACTCCTTTCACAGTCCATCGGATCTTTTTCCTAATATAAAAACTAAAAAGACTTCAGATGATCTCGACCCGGAATATGATCTTGCCGATGAGGTATGGATCACGAATCTTAACTTCAGCAGTTCAAGTTAATGTTGGTTGTCAAGTATACAAAGTCTTATAATTCTTTTCTACCTAGATTAATCGCGAAGACAATGAGGTGACTTCGGCTCCTAAAACCGCGGAAGGTTCTCCAATGGATGAATGCTCAACTTCACTCAAGCGGAAACGAGGGCAACGAGGTCCCAATAAGTATTCATTGGACCGCATCATGTACATAACAAGGGTCGATCTAGGTGGGCTTCCCCAAGAACCACTGGATTCAGTTACCAAATATCATAATGCATGCGGTTTTCTTGTTAGGGAGCTCGTGCCGATCACGACCGAGAATTAGAGGAAATTACCCGACCAGACCAAGAATGAGTTGTGGGAAAGAATAAAGAAACAATTCAAGTTCCCGAAAGGCACGGAAGAAGCTGTAAAGAAAGCAACATTGGTCTCTTGCGGCAAGAAGTTTTGTGGCTGGAAGAGCGAAATGAATGCTTATGTTAAGGCCGATAAGGTCCCTAGCCCGAGGAACATGGGAAAAATCACACAAGCTCAGTGGCAAGAGTTTGTTTATCAAAAGACCACACATGATGCTAAATCTCTAAGTGCAACTAGGTCAGAGCTTGCAAAAAAGAACAAATACCATCATCGCTTGGGGTCTGCCAGATATGCCCCCAAAGTCCAGAAATGGAATAAGATATTAGACGAAATTACTAGTAAGGGCAATCCTCACCCATTAGAAGGCTGCGATGAGCGAACTCAGCGGTGGGTCTTTGCCCGGTCAGGTTTGACCAGCGAGGGCAAACTTGAAAAACCCGACTCTATGAATGAAGTAGAGGAAAAAAATGAAAGAAGTAATTGAAAAACAACAGAAGGGTCTCTTCAAGCCGAAGAGGGAGAATGACCAACTTACCGCTATCTAAGGAAACCCTGAACACAGCGGACGAGTTAGAGCGGTCTCTTCTCAAATGTCTTGGCTAGATGGTTTCCCTAAAGATAAAGACACATATAGAAGACGTGAGAAGTTTAAGAAAACACTTGATGAAACGATTGCTCAAAATGTCAAAGAAAATATGCAAGAATAATGGAACAACTTAGACAATCGGGACAATTAGTGGCACCGAGTACAGCAATGGTTCTGGTGCAAAAGGAGCAATTAGTATCTCTAACTTCCTACCCTAGCAGTGTTGGTTTTGTGCCAGACTCAGGGTCAACCCATAAGTTCCCTGTCGATGATATTGCTAACGACAAATCTTGTCGTCTTCTTGTGCCGATCGGCAGAGCAGGGAACAAAACCAAACAGGTTGTCACTGCTATGGCAAAGCCTGATCGTGACTTCAACGGGAATCCACTTCTGTTGTATTATGTTGTGGTGCAAGTTCTTCAGATCACTGATAATGATTATGAAGATTATGAAATAGACCACGTCACACCTGAGGGGATCGCGACTCTAGGGCAGGCTGTCAACCAATTGATCCTTTGGCACCGATGCGATATCGTGTTGGACTATGAGGCAATTTCTAGCCCCGTTGCATCTCGAAATACTGCAACCCCATCTTCTAAGGCGAAAGTGCATGAAGATCCACTCCTAGTCCAGGAAGATCCACTCCCCCTATGTCTCAGCAAGGATGATATACAAGAGCAACAAGTTGGACAACAGCTTCAAGCAGTACCAGAGCAAGCTGTTGCTAGTAAAGAGCAACCAGTTCAGCAACAGCTTGAAGTAGTACTAGAGCCAGCTGCTGGGAGTAAAGAGCAATCAGTTGAACAACAGGTTCAAGAACAAGCTAGTGTCCAACTTCCGACGACTACTCCTTAATCATCAGTGCCTATCAAAGTTACCTCATACGAAAATAAGAAACCTTCATCAGAAGTGTCAAAGTATTTGGAAACTATGAAGGAAAATATTATAAAATCGAGTGCATCTCGTTCTTCTCATGAGCCATCATTAGGAGATATCGAGGAGTGGTAAGAAGACGGTGTCATGTATAATCGGCGGACGACTTTAGTTAAACCAGGAGTTCCAATATACAAGCTTGAGGAGGTTCCTCCTGAATTTAAGAATGGGAAGCCGTTCATGACATCCGTACAACTTAGCAAACAACCCGTCCCGCTTAGAAGAATGCATGAGTGGTACATCCTTGCCAGCACAAAATATGATCTTTCTTGCGTCACATTTCGTATTCCAAAAGAAGCGTTCTGGAGCACTGGAGAAGATAGACATGTCACTTTATTTGAAGAGTTGCATCCCCTTTTCTATCGGGGCATGCTCCAAATCAACCTGCTGCTCGTCTGGTGCTTGTAAGTGCCTCTAATATTTTGTATTTGCTTTCCTTACTACACGCATACGCATTCCATGAGATTATAACAATTCTGGACTTCTTCAATAGGATGCAATACATGGATATTGAAAAGTTGGAGCGCAAGACAGGTATCCTTGATCCTACTAGGATTGCAAAGGCGTTATTCGACGTCAAGGCGGATCGAGACTCAACAAAGTTCAAGCACATGAAAAAAAAAAGATTTTGAGAAAGCAATCACAAAACTTAAGAAGGATAGAAGGACATAAGTTGCAGCTTACATAGGACATGCGGTGTTTAACTTTGTCAGGGACGACAAGGACCTCGTAAAGGCTCTGTACCACTTCGAGTAAGTTCAACACATGACATTGAAATAGCAATTATTGATAATTGTTAACACATGTGTTTGTATGTGTGCAGTAAACACTACATAATAATCTTCATCAAGCCAACGCAAGGAATGGCAACAATCTTGGACACGACCAATTTCCCACCAGATCGTTACAAATATTTCCTTTCTATTTTGAAATTGTACGTTTATTCAATAATTTTAATTTACACACATTTAGAATGTGTTGACAAGTTTTATATGACATTTCTTGTATTACAGCGCTTGGTGGTTTTACGCGAAACAGCTTGGCGGTCAGAGACCTTCCAATACGAATGCATTGGACATTAAAACGTATTATGCTTGTCCGAAGCAGCTTGCTGGGAGTGTCTTATGCGGGTATTATGTATGCGAGCATCTTCGAACCGCCGACGTATATAGAGTGAATCGTGAGGATGTAAGTTATCCTTAATGTCGATACCTTATTTTCTTACTTTTAAGTTTCATTTTCATTGTAACTAGCATAGTTCAATACTTATATTCTCTGATGTTCAATATTACCAGAAACATTATTTTCATATTTTGATTCCAACTTCAATATTCAATTGCTCATAGTACAACTGCTCCAAAAATACTAAATAAATTCCTGTATACTCTCACTTTGATCTATACTTTGAGATTGTTCAAACCAACACATCTTAAACCTTGTTATGTGTTATATTGCAGTACACGAAGAATCTGAACAAAGAATGACTTGTTTGTAGAAGTATTCCTGGTGGAGGAGCCGACAAGATTGCTTCTCAACTCTATCAATTCATTCGTCGCGAAATTTTGCACAAAAGAGGGGACTTCTTTGATGAGAATGATGCAATAGCTAATGTGCCAGAACTTTGCGACTATGCCAATAGAAACAGTTTTTAGTGAAAACTTGTAAACTATGAGATGAATTGTATGTGTAACTTGTACATATGTATATTGTTTTAGTAAAATTCACTTCTGTGAGATGACTTATGTGATTATGATATTGTTGACTTCTGTTCTGTGATGATATTATTGACTTCTGTTATGTGATTATATTGAATTGACCTGAAAATTAGAAATAACAGCAGTACTACTGCATAGGTTATACCTTATCACATGCGGTTATTTACCAACGACTAGGCATGCCTGTGAAAAACAGTTATCACAGGCGGCTAGATATAGGTAAAGAACTATCTGTGATAACCTAATTTTCACAGACGGCTACAGCTATGGTAGAAATTGGCTGCAGTAAACAGTCTTCACAGGCGGCTTGATGTAGGTCAACATCCGCCTGTGATAACACTATTATCACATACGGTTAGATATGCTGCAGGACCCGCCTGTGATAAGACAATTATCACAGGCGGATATATATGTTGCACGACCCGCTTGTGATAACTTATCTTCACAGACGGCTAGTATAAGTAAAAACCACCTGTGATAATGTTTCTTCACAGGCGGTACCACTTCTCCGTCTGTGAAATTGCGGATTATCACAGACTCTTCGTTTCAGACGGTTTTAAAAACCGCGTGTGATAATATGTTTGGAGCCGCCTGCAATAAAGCTTATTGTAGTAATGGATGGTAGAGCATTTAAAGCAGCAGACACTGTCTTCTTAGTCTCATGTTTCTAAAAAAGATATGCAATGTCTCCGTTTCTCTTCATAATTGAATTTTTCTAAAAAAATTAATATTTATGTAAGAATACATGAAACAATAAGAACACGAATAAATTATTCAAACACAATTAAAAAATACTTAAAACAAATACGTACCGCAATTGATCTGGATATCTGCTACTTCAACTAGGACGATCAGTTTATTCATCCGGCGGACTTCGAAGACGAAATTCTCTGAGCGACGGCTTCTTGCGTGATGGCGCTGCTCTCGTCGCCCGTGTTGGTGGGCGAATTTGTGCAACCGTGTTTCGTGGTTTGTTGGCGGCCGCAGACCGCAGTGCGGCAGCAGGCAGTATCCAATTTTCTATCGGGAGCATGCAATGATTCTGTTGCAGCAGAGCGGGCTCCTATTTCCATGCTTTAGCGTGATTGTGATTTCCTTCCTTGAACTTGACTCTCGTAACCAAGCTGCCGACTCCCGTAACCAAGCAACGACAGCAATTGAATATGGGCTCCCATAGGCACTGTCGCTGGTGGGCTGATCGCAGGATAGGCTGGGCCCACCCGGCCCGACATATCCTGTGGATACGCCACTAATGCTTGATTATACGATTGTATTAAAACTCTGATTGTATTGTAGTCATTTTTGTTTGAGCGTTCATCTTTTATTAAAAAATCTTCAATAATTTTAAAAAATAAGAAATACATGCTGAGTTATCGGTCAAGAAAAATTCAAGTTTTTTACTTATATTCCAAATATGTTAAATCAATTTTGAATATGAACAGAACTGGAAAATAGTTGAGAGAAATAAGAAAACAGTGCCAATCGATTCAATATACTACTTCTCAATTTCATTAATAGAGCTAACAATGAACAATATTCTACGTTGCTATAATAACTTATAACTATTTTATTATTACGCATCTTCAAGATGTAAATATGTAAAAAGTACAATAAATTATAGCTTCTCTTTGAGTGCCAAGTTACAACACTATTAATAGAAAGATTACCACCTATAGATTTAAAATACATAATGTAACATTTGATCTTATTATGATCTTTAATACTTCAGGAATGCTAATTTTTAGGCGCCTGCAATTAGTATTTCTTTCAACCTATGATATAACTTATAAGTCGTCCAATTTACTTTTGATATACGTGTGTTTATTGTCAGTTCGTTTTGTATTTTTATAGGATACTGTATTGAATATAAAAAAACAGTGATATCTTTAATATTGAAAGAAATGTAAGTTGTGACCGCTCAATATAGATCTGCGACTCATATATGTTGCAAAGAGATGTTAATTTCACACTTCTGAAAGTTAGCACCTTAATGCTTTGATACTCATTCTACTTATTAGAAGACCCACCACGTATATTGGTTTTCTTTCTTAAAAACAATTCTCACATACATACACGCACGTTCAGTATCTATAAAGCATTCCAGGTTGTTTGTTTTAGGGTCAAATAAATTGTCATAGGTATCTCGCTGTCAATTGACTGATAGGTTAGCAACCATGAGTTAAGATATTTTAGACAACTAGCAAGTAGGTCTTCATAATTTTAGCCATTTTCTCTAGATGTTATTGCAAATTTACACAGGAAATTATAATTGCCCAGGAATTCGATATCACCAAAGAATGAATTTTTTGCATAAATAATATTATTTTATTTGAAATTTACAAAATGGGATGTTCGTTTGAAATATTCACGGAAATATGAGAGTCTCACCTCTCCATCATGCGAGACCAGATCTCGCCCCTCCACCGCGCGAGATCTTTGAGATATTTTTGCATGATGTCTCTGTTAGAATATCCCTCAATCTTACCCCCGGATAGAGGTCCATGGTGGGGGGCTAGACCTCTCTATTTTTTTTTAGAGTGAATTAAAAGTGTATTAATTTGGGAAAGGGGTATATGGTAATAGAAAGAGCAAATAATAGGAAAATAATATATGCAACAAGATATGGAATATAAAACGATATTAAAAAAAGTAGTACATGGTACATATACCACTCTGCTCCTGGACCCCCTCGACGCGACCACTTATTGCTCCTACCACTACCCCTCCGTCAGTGATCCTCAGAGAAGATTAACCATGATGACGACTTGTGTGGATGAGGTGGTAATGTCGGTGTGTCCAAGACTGAATCCAGAGTCGTCGACGGCATCTAAGTGTTAAACTGTGGCACCTGGCTGCCGAAATGCGGGTCAGTCCTACACCTCCTAACCCAGTAAAACCTCCAACTCGATAGACATAGAATCCTTACCTACCAGATCGTCTACATTTAGGTGGCTCGCTGTCACCGAACCGCTGAAACCTGCTTACACAAAAATTATTAGTAATACTAAAAGTTTGAAATTAAATGAGATGATTAAAACTCACCAACATTAGGGGTTCGTCAGTTGTTACGTCCCCGGTACACTGGGTTGGGACACCGACTGGGAGGGACCCGGATCATGATTCAGTAAGGATGGACCCGAGTGTTGAGTCGGCTGGGACGGCCCCGCCTCCCCCACTGCTCCAGTCGAGTAGTACACTGATACAGCAGCCGCCATCACCAATGTCGAAGCCTGCGACAAGCTTTGTGCCTCGTCGAGTGGCTTTAGAGGCATCAGACGGTATGCCAGCTCAAGCTTGTCACGGATCCTACCGAAGGCCGCCTTAATCTTAATCTCCAGTAACGAAAAGTTGAAGCCATGGTCTAGGCGACCGTGCATGCACTTGGACTCGTATGAAGTCTGTGCGACGTGGAGAGACTGCATGATTGAAAGTGTTAGTCCATTTAATCATATGTTAAAAGCTTAAATTAAAGTAACAAATGACTTACTGCTCAAATGACCGCCTCACCCATACGTGAGGGGTACGTGTCATGCAAAGAAGTCTGGTGGGGCTCCTCCACTGCAGTGAAGGTGACGCACGCACACCTACAAGTAGAGGTGGCAATCGGCCATGCCGGGCCGGCACGGTCCGGCCCGTTCGTACTTCGAGCCGAAATGGCCCGCGGCCCGAAAGCACGGAGGGCCGCCTCGTGCCGGGCCGACCGTGCCGGCTGCGGAGAAATAGGGCCCAGGCACGACGCACGGCCCAAAACACGTGGGGCCGGCTTCGGGCCGTGCCGGCTCAAGCACGGTCCACAAGGATGGTTTGGCCTACATAATTGAAATGTGAACAAAAATTGAGTATTTTATAAAATAAATGGATAAAAAAATTAGCAAAAAAATATAGAAAAATTTGGAGGTGATAGAGAATATTATTTGAAGAATTTAGGAAGAAAAATCATTGAATTTCATCCATATTGACGAAGACTATAAATATTTGAAGTTTCACTTTTGAATATAAATAAAAAAGTCACAAAGGCCCAGCAGCAGCCCAAAAGCAGCAGACATGGTCCATCATGTTTAAAATTCAATTTTGAGAGAAATTCAGTTAGACTACATAGACAAAAATACTTCAAAAAATATGAAAAAATTAGGGAAGATATGAAATATTGAATTACGCATTCTTGCAAAATTTGACATTCAAAAACATGATATATTGTTGGTAATAAAAAAACAAAGAAAAACAATATTTGTCTTTTTTGTATCTCAAAAAGTAAAACGAATTTTGCCATGAAATTTTTGGTGTAGTTGTTAAATCACAATAAGAACCTCTATGATTTTTTTGAGATTTTTTCGTTTATGTTTACATCAATGTGTGTTCAAATTTTAGAAATGGCTAATATGTTAATAGAGTTTGAATGAAATGAGAAGCAATATGAATTTTCACATGTTGAAGCGTTTCAAAAAATTTGTACAAAATTCATGGATGTATACATATATAACAAGTATGCACACAACAAATTTCAGCTCAAGATCCATTGATTTTGATGAGATATAAAAAATTGAACAATATGTGCATAAAGATTATTTTGAGATTTAGCTAAACAAACAAAAGTTATCATTATAAGTCTGAAATAACTCATCCAGGTGGTAGGTATTGTTTTTTTGAAGAATATAGAAAAAGAATCATCGAATTTAGATCTAATTTGCGGATTCTATACAAGTTTAAATATTTTAATTGGAATTAAAAAAAGACTAGCAAACTGAAGAACAGCCGCGTTCGGACCTCGGGCCTATTTTTGTGCTTCGGGCCTATTTCGTGCTTCGGGCCTATTTCGGGCCGTGCCGGCCCGGGCACGACCCAAATCTCGTGCCGTGCCGTGCCGCCCGCCGGGCCCAATATCACAGCCCGGCACGGTCCAAAAAAAATCGTGCCGGGCCGTGCCCATCCTCAGACCGGCGGTGCGTGCTTCGTGCCGCCCGTTTTGGGCCCGGCCCAATTACCAGAACTACCTACAAGAGAGGAACCACCGGAGGTATACCTGGTATGTGTCGTCCGTGTGCGGCTTCTCCTCCTCCACCACGTCCTCTGACGCGTGTAGCCAAGAGTCAAAAAAAAAAAAAAACTGGCACGCACGCCTCCCAAACCATCATCCAGTGCGCACCCCGACGACTCCACCTGTTAGCACCATAACAACGTTAGTTATGGTTATTGCAAGATAAATTAAATCATAACATTGTTTGAGATACTTCGTGTACGCTTTCTGAATGAGATCGAAGCCTCCAGGTCCAGGGAACATCTGCATCTTACCGAAATGTCTTATCACTCGATGAGCGCAGTGTGGCTCGACATAGATGCATGTCATACACCAGCGAGCATCTCATGAGCCAGTAGGCGAAGTCCCACACGCAGATGCTCAACAGGCCTTGTGGCGCATGAACAGTAACAACAAGAAAGTTGTATGGCTCTCAGAACACGTACCGGACATGGAGCCTATCGAACTCAAACACGAAGGACACGTATGCCTTCTTCACCAGCTTGCCGTCCACTACCTATGTTCAAAATCAGTATTAGGACGAAGGCAATCATATGTCGTACTCAAGAAATAACATACGATCAAAAACTTACCTGGAGGCACAACCAAAGCGTGACCATCGTAGACCCATCATCATCCCCACCGCCGTAGAGCTCCTTCTCATAGGGTGTCGTCGTACCCACAGTCGCACAATCGTGAACCACTCGTACAACCTAAACTGCTGGAAGAAGGGGCAGGCCCGGCTCTGGCCCTAGGCGGGAGGGGCGACCGCCTAGGGCCCACGCTGCAAGGGGGTCCAATATTGCTTCACTAGTTGCTGGGATTAAAAAATGAATATAAGATTAATAGACTGCAGAGGCTTGTCATGTAGTTTATATCTACTGGATTTATCTGGAGAGTGAGCATACAAGTGTACGAGCCATCAGGGTGATAGGATCGTGTTTGCATGGCAGGCGGCTGTTAAGACCACTGAAACCGATGATGGTTACCGGACGCTGGCGGCATTCAACTGAGCCAAGAGCATCGTACTAGTATGGAAGGTGTTGCCCCTGCAGGACTCAATCACGCTACAGTGACCTCGCTGGACTGAAGTCTTCTACAAATGTTCAAAAAATCTTTATTACGAAGCATTCAAGTGTTAATATCAATGAAATTATTAGAATTTAGAACTATTTGAGGTAATCATACAATAATGCTAGGATACATACTCCCTCCGTCCCCAAATACTCGTCGTTTTCTAGTATAAAAATGAATAAAAAGACGATAAGTATTTTAAACGAAAAGAGTACTTATTTTAATACATTTTTGTCTTTAATCTTGATATTGATCAAGAGTTTAATATTTAGTATTAGATATCTTAAACTAAAATTTTATTTAAATTTTTTACATGTAAAAATAGTCATATTTATATATGTATACGTGTAATCCTTAGGGGCCATGCTGGCCGCTTCGCCTAGGGCCCTCAAGAAGCTAGAGCCGGCTCTGAGAAGGGGCACTTTAAGGATATGTTTGGTTGGTAGAATGAAGTGAAATAAGATGGGACGAAACCACTTTTACGAGTGTTTGTTTTGAAGACATTAGAAATGGAGTCATCCCCGTGAAAAAATATTCGCTTGATGCGAGATGAGTCTGTACCGTGAGCGGACCAACTCGTCCCATCCCAACGGCGTGAAGCTTCCGTCGCCTGCCGCGCCTCTCGACTCTGCTCGGGTCGCACCATCTCTTCTCCTTAGCATGCCGTTGGAGAAAGGCAGGCAGACGGATGCCCTCTAGGCGGACGGCCGCTGCCGTGGAGGCGCGCAAGCAGGACGTTCCCGAGCGCGACTCGGCGGCGCGCGAGACGAGCGGAGTCGCCGGTGACGAAGACACGGGAGAAGTCGCCGCCTTGGCCGCGCAGCAGCCACGCCAGGAGCCCCGCCGCCGTTCTTCTGCATTGCGGTAGCCGGTAGTCGAAGGATGTGACAACACAAGCTCGTTGCAGGAGCCGGTGCCGTCCTTGGGCGAGGTCTCCACAGCGAGCTTCATCTTCTTTTTTTCTTCTGATAAGTGATGAAGAAGCAAGCCTAAGCTGCTGCTGCTGTTCGTTAGTTATGCCGTCTTAGTTTTGTTAGAACTGATGGTGTGGTGCTCGGTGCCTAATTGGTTATTAGGTTCTGCCATGGTGATTAATAAGGAGCATGAAGACATTAAGCACAGAGAGAAGGGTCTGCCGCATCTGAGAGAATACCTTGTGATGTCGACGATAAAGATGCTGCTATGGAGTTGATAGAGATGGTTGATGCAGTGGAGCGATGCCGGTGACGGATGCCATGAGGCTTTTCCCGTACTTCTCCTCCTCTCACATCAGGTTGCTTAGGATTTAAGTGTCTAAATATGATTAGATTGATTCATTTCTAATTGGTGTCACCTTTATCTTATTTATAGAGGAGCGTACGAAGGGGCCTCCCAACGCGAGTCGGTTGGGATTTGGAGTCTCCGATCAAGACTCCTCAACTTATCTGTCGGGGTTAGTTATTTTCATAACTAACCCCCTAAACGTGATTAATTACTAACATTCTCCTCCTTGATCACGGAACTTAGTAACTCTAAACTAAACTTAACGTATATCTCCTCATGCTTGATATAAAGGACACGACGCGTCGAAGACAGCCAATAACGTATTGCTTGACTCGACGACCGCATTACATTTTACACTTAGAAATATACACTAATTCTAAGTTTGACCCCTAAGTATCCAGAAGATCATAGGTTCTTCTTTAAACTCATACGCGTTATGTGTTCACGGAAACATTGGGTAGCAGTCCTTTTGTATGCGATACCACGAGGATTCACATGGATCTGATTGCTCAATTATCAATGTTTGGTATGTTCCTAGGTTTACTTCTTTTGCAACACACAACTGACGTCAATGTGTTTGGCAGCACATTAGACTTGTTGTCTTAGAAGTACATAAACTGAGGTGGTTCTATGCTGTCAACCACACTTAGTCGGATTTTCATATGGTGTCTGCTCAGTGGTCTCATCACTAATTTAGTATACATCATTAATGATGCAGTGACTTTAGGTTTGGAGCTAGTTCCTCAACTAAGCTCCTACTGCGAGTATTATTTTACTAATGAGGATTTTACTACACATCTCGCATAAACTTAGTTTTAATGATCCATGGCTCATTACAATACTAATCTTATCATGAGACATTTGTTACTTGCAAAATGTAAGTTGACTCTTATTTCCACTCCAAAACTTGGATTGGACTAACTTTTGCCAAAATAACCCAGTTACTTAATCTATGTCAAGGTGACTAATTGTTTGAGCAACTTACAAACTTCTGACAGTAGAGATCCTTGGAACCGTATTTTGATCGAACATGCTCTAATTTGTTATAATATTAATTAACCTTGACTTTTCTGAGCAGACTATTTAATTGCATACATGTCATACTTTCCAAGTACAACTCGAGTATGCCTTTTGAGGTTAATACCCCTTAACGTCAAACTCGGAGGATGATAACTAAATAGTAAATCAACATGATTACTTTTAATTAACATGTTATTTACAAAGTATAAAGCTTAGTGAAAAACTAATTATCCTCCTTATTTGCGATAACCCAAACTTGCTGATTGACTTATTGAACATGAGATACTGTCGAAGTGTGCGATCGACACTTCCCCCAGTACTATTAAAGTGTAGTCCGCAAATGTTCATATTTGGTTGGGATGCGCGCGAGATCAAAAACGAGACAGTGACATGAGAGTTTTTACGTGGTTTGGGCCGCCTGAGCGTAATACCCTACTCCACAGGTGGTTGTTGTATGTATGAGTATGTATTAGATTGTGTGCGTCTGAGCTTGGTCGATTAGACTTGGTTTCTACCGTGCAACACAACCTTTTTATATGCCAAGAGTTGGCCATTACATTGTCATACTGGCCCGACATGTGGTCCCGGCGGTATTCAATCACCTAATACATGATCTGCATGTATTAAGTGTAATTAACAGGGTGATAACTTGCCTTATCCTCTGATCGTGTGTTATTAACATGGCATTAATGATACATAATCAGGTCTTGTAATGGCTGCTTTAACTGCCCCTTGAATGTTCGTGCCGTTGGAGATCCGACAATCTTTCCGTTGCATACTTAGGTCCGGAGGCTCGACACGTGGCAGCTCCGAAGCTTCCCTTTGTGGGGAGGTAGGTCCGGAGCTGCTATACATGCGACAACACCGGAGCTTCCCTCTACAGGGGGTTAGGTCCGTCATGACTGGACACATGGCATGACTGAAGCTTCCCTATAGAGGGAGTTAGCTCCAGCATTGCGTTACACGTGGCAGCACCGGAGCTACCTTAATGAGGAAGGCGGGCCCAGTGCTGCAGTACACGTGGAGCCTTTAGAGGTATTCAACTTGGATGAGTGGAACTCCGTAGCTTTTCTTGCGGTATCGTGGGGTACCCGGTACGCAGGGTACCGATAGTGGCCCCCGGGCCCACCTCTAGGAGAAACCTTTTGGGGCCATCTTTGATTCCCACGCTGTGTCTTCAAAGGTCTTTTCATCGGCCGTTGTGGCGATGGTCCACAGTTAAACCATCGCCACGTGGATCTTTTTGATGCGACAGGTGAGATCCGGCGTGCATATATCACGCAATTGAAGGTTGCCGGTTCCCAATACAAAAACCGTATAGGTTCTGAGCGTCCTGTAAGGCCGCTGCCCTCGGGCTTTTAACTTCCTATCATGAAAATAGTTTACCTAGTATGATAACTTCAACTTCTCCGCCAAAGTGGACCCGGGCCCATTTGCCATAGATGGGGTAGAATGCGATCTTGATCCCATTGCGATTTCCATCCAAGCGTTGCGGAGGCTTACTTAAGAAGGAAAGCCAGCACAATTTGAGGACTCTTTACGCTTTCATTCGAACTTGCGCTCAGAACCGCTCAACCTTTGCATAGCCCTTCCAACTTTTGCTCCACTTCGCCGCGATGGAGTTGGGTCTTCCCTGTAGCAAGATCAAGAGCGACGAAGACCTATCGAGGGTCCGAACCTACATGGGGTGGTCCAGCGACTCCTTCAACAATGCGATCCACTTCGGCAAGCTTCCCTTCAAGAAGGAGCACGCCGGAGAGATCGTCTTTTTCCTGGTGTATGCCATAGTGGGTCTGATCCCGCCGTTCTCAAGCTTCTTGCTGATGCTGCTGGATTTCTACGGCCTCCAGCTTCATCACCTCAGCCCCCACTCCTCCTTGCTAGTGGCGACCTTCGTCCACTTCTGTGAGATGTGGGTGGGTGCACTGCCGTGCATCGAGCTCTTCTGGACCTTCTTCACGGTCCACACCACAGGAAAGGGAAGCGAGTTGATTGGCTTCTACTACTTCGTGAAGCACAAGAACTGCCCCTTCAAGTACTTTAGGACCTTCCCCTTCGTAGAGTGGGACAACTGGAAGAAGGACTGGGTGGTCATCGCAGTGGATCATCACGGCAGGCTGGAGTTGCCTACAAGCCTCCCTAACGTCGACACTAACGCTTGGAATGTAGCTCCGGAGCCTTCCGAAGCATACAAGCCCATCCTGACAAGAATCCAACAATGCGTGGAGGGTGGATTGACCCCTCAGATGGTCTTCGACAACTTCCTGGTGAATAGGTGGGCTCCACTGAAGATGAGGGAGTGGCCTGCATGGGCCTTCAACAGTGAGATGGATCATAACCGGATAGAAGCCGGTTTACAGACCAACTTGGATGATGAAGCTTTGCAGCTCCATCTCCAGAAGTTTCAACACGGAGCCATCTCCCGCAATGCCTTAACCTCGTTGGCTGCCTTCCTCCCTCTGAACATGGTTCTGGAGGTCAGGAGGGAGCTCCAGAAGGGAATGCCAGAGCTGGACGACCTTAGCCTCGTGGAGAGACGCAAGACCTCCGAGGTTGCAATCCCAGGAGCTTCGAAGAGAGTGGCTCCCACCGCACCAAGCCAGAAGGTTGATGACGCCGGCAAGGGCAAGGGCAAGGGCAAGGGCAAGGAGCCGGCCAAATCTTCTAGCCGGAAGAGGAAGTTGAGACATGCTGATGGGAGCGCCCTCAGGTCGGCTCCATCTCCAGCAGCTTCTTCCCTCTGGCCAAGCAGAGCTTCAGCGACCACACCTCCTTTAGTGCCGACGTCCTCGAGGGGCGCTAGCTCCGGCAAGTCGACCCCGATTCTAGTGCCGGCTGCGGGCTCTAGGTCCGGAGGTCCTTCCCAACTGAGAGAGGTCCCGGCTGAAGCGACTCCAGCTGCTGCGGCAAGCTCCAGACCAAGGTCCGAAGCTTCTGTCTCACAAGGTCCGGTGGGCTCTGACTCTGGACCTCAGAAGAAGAAATTTCGCGGCAACCGGGGCGGAAGCCTCCCAAAGTAAGCATTGTGTTCTCACCTTGAGTTGCTGTTTTCATTATTTTCCTATTTTGAATTTTTTGATCTTCACTTCGAGGATGTCGATGAAAAAAGCCGAAGCTTCTACACCTGTTGCAGCAACTGGGGCTGTGCAGGCAGAGGCTCCTGCTTCAATCTCGGTGTCTCCCCAAGTGGTGGCTGATGACACGACAGCTCCAGCGCTAGCTGTCATGGATCTGGATCTAGTGACGATGCCAGAAGCTCCCGTGTTAGTGTCGGACCATGGGGGAGAGATCCGTGATGAAGCGTCGATGGTTTCTGAACTGGTGGTTGAAGCTCCGGCAGCAGAGCCGAAAGTAGTTTAAGCTCCGGCACCTGAGCCGGAGGTAGCTGATGCTTCGGCATCTAAGCCAAAAGTTGTTGAAGCTCCAGCCCCGAGCCGGAGTTGGTTGAAGTACTGACCCCTGAGCCAGAGGTGGGGGGGGTGCTCCGGGCAAAGCTCCAATGCCAGCTCCGGAGGTGCTGATGTCAGAGCCGGGGCACCCAGAAGGGTCGCTGGCAGGTCCTCCTCCTACAGGGCCAATGATCGAAGATCCAGCGAAGGGACCTTCGTCGTCAGCCCCGGAGGCTGAAGTTCCCACTACACGACCCTCCTTAACCCTGGCGGATGCAAAAGAGCTCCCGAAGGGCGACCCTAGCACCGTAGAGCTGAAGGGGACCACGCTTGTGCCGTGGGACCCAATTTCTATTTTTGAAGACCCCTTAGAGCCCGCAGAGGCACTTCATGTGGGCCCGAAGCCAACTCCTTTGGCGTTATCTATCGATAATGCTTGCTCCAGTCTCTGCCAAGTTCAGCTCACCTTCGACTACGAAAGCAAGACTCTCAAAGAAGAGTGCAACACCTTGAGGCATTGGCGCAACAAACTTCACTTCGAGACGAAGCTGATGCAATCAAGGCTTGCAGACCAACGAGAATGGGTGGCCAAGGAGAAGGCTCGGTTAGCGCTAATGGACCGCTTGCTGAATGAGCGGGAGGATGCCATTAAGGCTCTTGACGAGAAGACTCGAGAGATTTTCGAGCATGATCGGGAGACAAACGAGGCTGCTGATGAGCGTCAAGAAAGCCTCAAAGAGCTGAATGATATACTCCTCAAGCGTCAGGAGGCCCTTGAAAAGAGGGAGGAGAAGCTCTTGGAGAAGCAGGAGGACCTCCTGAAGAGGGAGAAAGAGCTCGCCCAGAGGATATCTCTGGGAGAGCAGAGCTTGGCAGACCGCACAAAAAAGTTTGAACAACGATGCAAGCAAGAGGAGGAAAAGAATTGGCAGGTGGGACAGGAGCTCTCCAAGAGAGAGACTGAAGTCTACACCAGAGAGGAGAAAGTGAGGGGCAGTGAGAAGGATCTGGCAAACCGTCGAAACCGCATCCACCTCCGGGACACGGAGCTTGTCGACTGCAAAAAGCAGGTGGCTGTAAGTATTCAACAACATGCCAAGGAGGTCGAGCGCGTCGCCCAGGAAGGTTCCGAGCTTGCGACCGCCAGAAGGTCGCTAGAGGAATTGAGGAATATGAGGGAAACTGAGTTCCAGCAAGTCTGGGACTTCCTGGGGCATGCTAACAGAGCTTTGGTGCCACTTGGCTTCAGTCTAGTACGTCCGGTTAACCCGGAGTTGGAGCTGGACAAAGCGCTGGTAGCATTGAGCTGTGCCGGCAACAAAATGGATGCCATGGGTGATGTCATCGTCGACCAACTGGAGATGGAGGGGAAGTCTTTGTTCAAGAACGTCGTCGAATACGTACTGATGTGTTTCAAAAGCCGAGACTCCCATATGTCTCTAGATCCGATATTTGAAGGACCCATTGTTGAAGAAGAAGATGCCGCCAGGGCCAGCGTTAAAGAAGCTGCCCAGAAAGTTGCCTCGTTTTTCCATAGGACCTAGGACCTCCAGTAGCTAGGACCTTTTTCTTCTGTCTTCACTTGTACTTCTCCAATTTTGTAATGCAATCCTTTGAATGAATGAAATCCAATCTTCTTGAATGAATGAATTCCATTTTGTGTGTCTTCAATGCATTGTCCTTTATAGTGTTGGCCCCCTGGTAGATGTACACAATTTGATTGCGAACATGTACCAAAAGGATTTGACAATGTCTTGATGACTTTACTTCTTGCTCGTAGCCAGAACGATAGCTTCAAGTTCCAAACTTTACCTCCGAAATCTCCCGGGACCCTTTGTTGCGTCGGCAGTGGGCCCCCTAGGAGTTGTCAGAGCTTGTTAGGTTCGACGGTGCCCACTACCAACACGTAAAGCGTCGACAGCGGGCCCTAGGAGTTATCAGAGCTGGTTAGGTCCGACGGCGCCCATTGCCAACACGTAAAGTGTTGACGGTGGGTCCCCTGAGATTTGTCGAAGATTGTTAGGTACGACGGCACCCACTGCCAACACGTAGAACATCGACAACGGGCCCCCTGGGGGTTATCGGAGCTTGGTTATTCCGACTGCTCCCACTATCAACGCGTAGAACGTCAACGACGGGCCCCCGTGGGATCGTCGGAGCTTCTTGGCTTTGACGGTGTCCACTGTCAAGATATATTTTGTCAACGGTGGACCCCTCAGGGTGATTTCTCCACCATCTTCGTTTATATCACCATTAATTCTTCACGTCGATGGCTGGCCCCCAAGGGTGTTTTCGGAGCTTGTTAGCTCTGAAGACGCCCACTTTCAACGTATAAAACGTTGATGGCAGACCCTTAGGGGGATGTCAGAGCTTAGTAGCTCCGGCATAGTCTATCATTGTCATGAGTTTTTTTTTTCATTTTTCCCGCACATTAAAGACAAGAAAAACAGTAAAATTTGTCCTCTCATCTATAACTCGTTTGTGACTTACTATTCTTATTAAATTTTAGATCCGCAGGAATTC
Source organism: Tuctoria greenei (assembly GCA_036927565.1). Lineage (NCBI taxonomy): Eukaryota > Viridiplantae > Streptophyta > Magnoliopsida > Poales > Poaceae > Tuctoria > Tuctoria greenei. The sequence continues at coordinate 178,288,222 of JAYESD010000006.1, forward strand.
AACATGATAACAAGCATATTGATGTAATATCTTCAGATCCGAATGCCTTCCGGACCCGCCCTACTGAGGCCTGCAGGAATATAGGTAGAGTGGCATACTTAGGGTGGTTGACCAGTCTAAGTCGATAGCACACTCCGGACCCATCATTAACTTTGGCGTTCAGGCAAGTAGACCATCTAGCAATGCTAAAATCCGAAAAAGATCAACAATATAACTTGTATATTATATGAATAACTTGGACTAAATCTAAAAAAGAATTGCATAACTTCATTATATACAAGAAGGAAAAGATAATAAAAGAAACGAGCCTGTACAAAATTAATGCACGTGGAGTCCGTCTTTACACAATAATGTCTTTCATTATAGGTCCGAATTATAGGGGAGACAAGGACACACTTAGGGTACGGACTCAGTCAGAGTGTGCTATTCATCTTGTTCTAACCCAGGGTAGGTAAGCTACACTTAAAGTACAACGACCAAGTTAAGTGTGCTTGAACTGCCCGGACCCTCCGGAGGGGTCTGGATGTTCTCCTTGAGGACCTACCCGACTCTTACCATAGACTCTATAATTTACATTATGTGTAATTACAGACTCACCTCCATGAAACTAAGCATAAAACTTACAGAGGTGCTCGATGTTCCAGGGATTGGGAAGTGGAGTCCCATCCTCTGTTGTCAAGCAAACGCATCCGGGATTGGATACTTTGATCAATCGGAAGGGACCTTCCCAGCTGGGGGATAGTTTGTTCATCCCTTCACGAGTTAGTATTCTCCACAGCACCAGATCGCCTTCTTCAAGCTGTCGGTCACGCACATGCCTTTGGTGATAGCGCCGGAGCGCCTAGCGATATCGTGCATTCTGTACAGCTGCTTGGCACCTTCCCTCGTCGACAAGGTCAAGGTATTCACGCTGGAGCTTGTCCTGCGCGGCTTCATCGAAGGTCCGAACCCGGAGCGACCCCATGGTGATCTCCGAAGGAAGGATCGCTTCAGCTCCATAGACCAGGAAGAAAGGAGTCTCTCCAGTTGACCGGTTAGGTGTTGTCCTGCTCGCCCACAGTGCAAACGGAAGTTCCTCTATCCAGTTGGCCCCGTGTTTCTTCAGGTGCTCATTTGTGCACGTCTTGAGTCCCTTCAATATCTCTGCATTTGCTGTCTCGGCTTGGCCATTACTTGCCGGGTGAGCTACTGATGCTTAGCTGACTTGTACGCCGAGGTCTTCGTGATATTCTTGGAATGCTGCGCTTGTGAATTGGGTTCCGTTGTTAATGATGACTCTGTTAGGAACTCCAAATCTGCAGACTATGGACTTCAAGAACTTAATAGCAGATTGCTTGTTGATTATCACAACTTGAGTAGCTTTCGACCACTTAGTGAACTTGTCGATGGCGACATACAAGAACTTGTAACCTCCGACGGCTTTTGGGAAAGTTACCAAAATGTCCATCCCCCACACAGCGAACGACCATGTAGGAGGTATCATTTGCAGTGACTGAGCCGATGTGTGAATATTCTTCGCGTGGAACAGGCATGCTTCACACTTTTTTACCAGCTCAACTGCATCCTGGAGTGTTGTAGGATAGTAAAAGTCATGCCGAAAGGCTTTACCAACCAATGTACGGGAAGATGCGTGGTTCCCACACTCGCCTCCATGGATTTCCGCGAGGAGCTCGTGGCCTTATTCCCGAGCAATGCACTGCATTAGGACGCTGTTGGCACCGCGCCTTTAGATATCCTCTTCTACTAACGTGTATCTTTTAGCCAATCTGACGATCGGATCAACGGTTGCACCGTCTTCAGGAAGGATATTGTCTTTCAAGTAGCTCCGGATCTCCGAGATCCATGCATTGGAGCTAACTTGAGCCTCCGGATCTTGCACGCTGGGTTGCTCGGAGCTTCCTGCAGCACCTACAACCTTTGGTGGACGCCATGGTAACAGGGCCACTGGGACCGCTAGCTTCGAGGTGCTGGTCTTGCCCCCTTCGCTCAGGTCGGCGGGTTGAGCGGTAGGTCTTGACAACCTCCTGACAAAAACTCCATCGGGAGCTTGATCTTCGGTTGAAGCCTTCGTTGAGAGTTTATCAGCTTCAGCGTTGTTGAGACGCTGGACATAGTAGAGGTCCAGGACGTGGAAGTCCTTCTGGAGCTTCAAGGAGGTAAGCGGCAAGTTGAGTGTTGTTGCAACTGCATTCTCCTTTGACTTGCTTGATGATGAGTTGCGAGTCACCCTTCACCAGTAGCTACTTGACTCCATGTGATAGTGCCACCTTGAGTCCGTAGATGAGAGCTTCATACTCCGCCATTTTGTTGGTTTCCTTGAAATCAAGGTGTACCATGTATTTGACCTTCTCTCCGGTCGGAGCGAGGAGAAGGATTCCAGCTCCGCCCCCTTGCTTCTGCACGGAGCCATCAAAGTAGAGAGTCCAATGAGGCTCGATGAAGACTGGGACCTTGGGTTCCGACTTTTGCTCATTGTGGCCCCTTGGATTTGACGAAGAAGGGGTCCACTCCACCACAAATTCATCCAATGCCTAACTCTTGATAGCATGTCGGGGCAAGAATTAGAGATCAAATTCCACAAACTCTGCTGCCCACTTTGCAATATTTCCCGTAGAATTGGGTTTATGCAGTATTGCACACAGTGGATAGGAGGTTACCACTGATATCTTGTGGGCTTGGAAGTAGTGACAAAGCTTCCTTGAGGCGATGAGGACTGCATAAAGCAGCTTATGCAGCTCAATGTATCGAGTCTTGGTGTCGTATAGTACTTCACTGATAAAGTACACTGGTCGCTAGATAGTCCGGACCTTCCTGGAAGGCCCCGAAGCTTCTTCTTCATCAACCCGGACCCTCCCGGAGGGGTCCGAACCTTCTTGTTGAGCTTGTTGGACCCCCCCCCCCTCGGAGGGATTCAGAACTTCTTCTTCAACTGTGAGAACTCCCTCGGTCGAGAGAGGTTGATCCTCGGGCAGCTTGCCTTGAGGATCTGTGCCTGGGGTCTGGGACCCAAACTCGCCTTCAGGTAGCTCCGGACCCTCCCAGAGGGGTTTGGGCTCCTGAACTGTGGGTGGCTTCGATCTTTCCGCGACCAGGACCATTCTGACAACCTTCGTTGTTGCCGAAATGTAAATCAAAAGATGCTCACCAGGCTCCGGAGCTACCAAAATTGGTAGTGTGGTGAGGGGCTGCTTGAGCTCTTGAAATGGTTTTTTTGCTTCTTCAGACCAATGGAATGGCTCGGACTCCCTCAATAGCTTGAAGAAGGGAAGCACCATTCTGCCAGTCTCAAGATGAACCGGCTGAGTGCAGCTAGATATCCAGTTAGCTTCTGGACATCCTTGATGCGGGCTGGGGGCCGCATGTCTTTAATAGCCTTGATCTTCGCCGGTTGCCTCAATTCCTCGGTGAGTCACCAAGAATCCGAGGAGCTTCCCAGAGCTAATCCCGAAGACACACTTGTCCAGGTTTAGCTTGGTGCACGTGATGCGCATCTTGTCGAAGACAGCTTGTCAGTTGTCAAAGAGTGACTCCTTGTTCTTCACCTTCACAACGATGTCATCGACTTAGACCTCCACCAAGTCCCTAATGAGCTCTTCAAATGTTTCATGCATGGCTCGCACAAAAGTTGAAGCAACATTTTTGAGACCAAAAGGCATAGCAGTATAACAATACAACCCATCTATTGTTATGAAGGCAGTATGCTCTTCATCTTCCCTAGACATTTGGATCTGATGATATCTGGAGTGTGCATCTTAGAAACACAATAGATCACACCCGGAGGTGGAATCAACTATCTGATCTATCCTAGGTAGTGGAAATGGGTCTTTTGGACATGCCTTATTCAAGGCGGTGTAGTCGATACACATCCAAAGCATCCCGCCAGCCTTGGGTACAACGACTGGATTTGCCAGCCATCGTGGATGATGAACCTCCCAGATGAAACCAGCTTCGAGCAGCTTCTTAATTTCTTATCAGATGAAGTTTTGCCGCTCGATTGATTTTCTGGGGCTTCTGGTGTACTGGTCGTGCGTTAGGATATATATTCAGGCTGTGCTCAATCACCTCCCTAGGGATCCAAGGCATCTGTGACAGTTGCCATGCAAACACGTTGACATTTTCCCATAGGAAAGTGATGAACATGAGTTCCTATTATTGTCCAGACCTCCCGTTATGTGGATGGTCTCGGCAGCATCAGAACCAATTTGGACGACTTTGACGGGAATGTCGGTGTCGCCACTTGGCTGCACGCGAGGTGCAGAGATTGAGCCTTGGTGGCGAGAGCTTGGAGGTTGAGCAACTTGCTCATTTCCATATGCTTCCTCCTACGCTGTTCCAAGCGCGTAGAGTTCCTCTAGCACGGTAACTCCTGAAGTGCGATCCCCGCGGATCCAGAGAATGCATGAAGGTGTCGGCATCTTCAACACCAAGTAGCCGTAGTGAGCTACGATCATAAACCTATACAGGGCTGGCCTGCCTAGGATGGCGTTGAAGGGTAGGCTAATGTGCGCCACGTCGAAGGCCAACTTCTCGGTCCTGTAATTCTCCTGAGTCCAGAAGGTCACCGGGAGTGTAATTGATCCGAGAAGAGAGATATCTACTAGACCTACTATGGAGAAGGGACGCGAAGGGCAAATATCTGAGACTCGGAGCTGGATATTCATGAACGCTTCATAGCTGAGGAGGTTAAGTGTTGTCCATCCATCCACCAAGACATGGTAGAGCTGGACATTATTGATGGTAGGAGACACCATCAACGGCAGTTGACCAGCTCCGATCATGTTTCTTGGGAAGTATGAAGCATCAAAAGTGATGGGAGTGTCCATCTACTTCTGATGGGATTCTGCCTTGGCGGTGGGAGCTGTGACAACCATCTCCCAACACATGGTCTTGAGAATGCGGCGGGAGGTGACATCCTAGGACCCTCCATATATTTTATGGAGAGTATTCCGATGCTCATTGTCGGAGATGTCGGAATCTTTGTCGACGGTGTTATACACAACCTTCAGGAAGTTCTTGGGGTCGTTGAAGCCTAGCTCCGAGTCAACCGGAGCTTCGTCGACCTTCTGCTTTCCTTCCCGCTGGCGGAAAGGAGCTTCTTCTCAGTGCTTGTTGAAGCGCTCGACAAGATTATGGACCTCACGACAATCTTCAAGAGTTTGGTTGTTCGTTTTGTGGATCGTACACCACATCTTTTGACTGCCACCGTCTTCAGATGATGGTCGAGGACGTTTTTTGGGGCGTGGCCCCTGACCACGCGGAGCTGCAGCTGCAGCAGCAGTAGGCGTGCCGGCCGACGGCTTCTTCTTGCCGTTGGACTTTTTCTTCTTCTTTCTACTACCAGAGCCAGTGGCTTCAGCCTTGGATGAGTTTTTTCCAAACTCCGAATCTGGTTTGGAGTGCATCTCTTTGACCTCTGCAGCCCTAGGACATTTTTTGGCTAGGCTAAAGAGTTCAATGATGTTGCTGACTTCCTTCATCGCCTGCTTCTCCAACATCTTCTTATCTCTGACGCCCCGTCGAAAAGCAACAACGACAGATGCTTGGAGATGGAAGGAATTGTGTTCCGTACCTAGGAAAACCGCTGGATGAACGATTGTAGCGACTCCCCCAACTTCTGCTGTACGACCAATTAATCTAGCTCTGTGCAAGGTCGAGTATAGGAGCTCCCGAAGTTAGTGGTGCACTGGCGACATAGGCCCGCCCAACTGTTGATGGAGTTAGGCAGAAGACTCATAAACTAGGAACTGGCCATCCCAGTTAGAGCCACAGGGAAGTAATTTGCCATCACGACCTCATTGCCTCCCGCTGCGAGGATGGCGGTGGAGTATATCTGGAGGAACTCGACAGGGTTGACTGTCCTGGCTTACTTCTCCGGCAAATGAGGCTGGAACTTTTGTGTCCAATGGACCATGCAAAGGTGCATGGCCAGGGCTGAACAACCGCCCCCTACTCCCAAAGGGGAAGGTTTTTGCTAATCCTCTCGCCTCTCGCGAGCACGCTCGATATGGACATGGCTGTCCTACTGCTTGTATCTTCGGTCGAGCTCCGACCAGAGATCATGTGTCGAGAGGCTCAATGCAGTGTGAGTACAACATGCCCGAGAGGGCAATGATGTTACTTGCTGGGACACAACACGCCTCATGTGGTGTGAAACTTGAGGACCAAGCCTACCACACAAGGTCCTTCGCTGAGAGGGCACCTGCACTGAAGGGGGTGTGCCTTGGGTGCTGATGGCATCGGCTGCTGCTGCAACCAGATGCTAAACATTAGTGCGCCACTGCTTCATTGCACCCTGAGGTGCTTCGGGCGCCGGTGGACATTGAAGAAGAGTACGTACCGCATTGATCACGTTCTCTGGGTTGTTATGCGTCGATGCAGTGACCGACACGAAGACATCATCCGGTTGGCCACTATTCTTTTTCTAGAGTAGGTGGTGGTGGTGGTGGAATGACGCCCGCCGTGACAACAACACCAGCTGGCTGTTGCACATTGGAGGGATTTGCTCCAGCAAGTTACTCAGCGTGGTCGTTGGATGATCCTGGAGCGGAGTTCACCATCTCGAAATCTCAGGCACCCCCTACCCGGTGCGCCAAATGTTGAAGTGTGCAATTGACACTTCCCCCGGTGCTATAACACCTCATTTTCATGCATCATGCCCTACATACATTCATATGCATGTTTAACATTAACCCACATAAAGAGGTACCGCACTTAAAATGCTGAAAAGTGTGGACTAGTATGATTTTGGTGAGGACTAGTCCAATTTCTATCTGACTAAAAACGGACTTGTCCATTTTTGCGGCGGACTAGTCCGATTTTGCCTTTGGAAACTTTTGGACTTGTCCGATTTTGTGCGGACTAGTCCGATATTCCATGAATCCTTGAAAATTTGCTAAGTCCTTGGACTTTTCCGAACTAGTCCGGTGTCCCAGCAGACTTGTCTGTTTTCCTCTTGGACTAAAGTCGGACTTGTCTGATTTTAGGCCAGACTTGTCCCATTTTCTCTCTGGACATTTTCGGACTAGTCCGGTCCTTTTTGGACTTGTCCAATATTTCGCGACCCCGAATTGATCTTTTGTTCACGACTTGTTTCTTGGGTTTCATGTTAAGGGGGCCTAGGGATGTCGTGCCCAACTCTTTTAGAGCCCATGTGGGACTCTAAACCGTCATCTACTCCTCTCAAACTCGAAATCCATCTAACCCTAGCCTCAACCTCTATATAAACAACCCCACCCCTTGGCTTGACATCTATTTGCCACTTTTCCACACCATCGAAACCCTAGTTCGTGGAGAGCCACCACCAAGGAAGGAGGAGGAGATCCCAAGCAAGAAGAATAGGAGGAGGAAATGAAAGAGGATCAAGATCTCCATCAGTTTCGTTCTTCATCACCAATTCATCTCCAACTTCATCCCCAATCCTAGATAATCAAGATCCAAGTGTTACCTCCAAGTTTCTTGGTTCATTGGAGTTCTAAACACCTGGTATACCTTCTATTCTCTTTTCCTTACGTGAATTCAACCCCTAATATCCAAATTTACATCGATTTTGAAAACCCTAGTTCGCTAGTTCTGCGAAGTGCGGACTAGTCCGACCTTCTGCAGACTAGTCCGATTTTGCTGACTAAATTGTGTTGAATTGATTCTAAAAGTAGATCTAATCAAATTCAAACCTGTATAAACTTGTTAAAATCTGTTAGAACTAGTTAGTAATCACTTAAAAGCAATCTATTAACAAGTTCTACCTTGCATTTGCATCAATCATGCATGTCATGTCATATTGAGTAATATTTGTGCACTCTATGATTGTGTTTCTTGTTTTTATGTTTATTGTGTGGATTAGACGGATTTGCGCTAGAGTGTCGCGGAGGATCTACAACACCAAGAGTTTGAAGGCTTTGACCCTAATCAACAGCAAGAGCAAGGCAAGTGTCCTTGAAGCATATTGATCTTGTTTTGAAATAAATGTTTTGTTCGCAAAACTGCATGCTTGTGTCAATTTGATGGGAAACCCTATAATAGGAAGTTTACTAGTTTTGTTAAACCACCCTTGTCGCCTGGAATTTATGGTAGAGAGTCGGGAAGGGCTTTTTACCTTTTTGCTTTGCTTAATCAACTGGGATGGGAAAACAACTATACCACTCAATTTAATTATGCATGGATGAGATTATGGTTAACATTAACTGGTTAATATGATATGGTAATGGGTGATCTAAGCAAGCCTGGTATGTGGATGGGTTGTATGTTATGGTGGTTTTGCTTGCTTTAGATATAAGGACCGGTTCGTGGAGCGACCATCAAGGATTTACAGTGCCGCCACGAGGCCAAGTATGGGTGCGGCATAGCTGATTAATTAGGGCTTTGCCAATGCTATTTGGACCATTAAGGATGCTCGGGGAAGGGGTAGTCGGATTGGGTTTGTTGACGATTGGTGGGACTACCCTGGGATCCGAATGGCTCAAGAGGGGTCCCTTGGTTCAAGATGTGCTCAGTTGGAGGCATCGCCACCAGTGAAACCTCAATGGGGTCTAAATAGGCTAGTAATCCCTTTGTAAAGGCTATTTTGTGATCTCTTGGCCACACACCTACGGAAGTGTGAGACGGCATAATTGAGATTCTATAGTCATCAAAAGGTGATGAAATCACAAACACGTGGGTAAAGCGGTACAACCTCTGTAGAGTGTGTCTAAACTATCATGATAGCTGTGCTCCCGGTTATGAGCAACCTGGACCCTCACATGATTAGAGGGAACTCGGTATTGGCATAGTATTTGGGATGGTTATGGATTGGTACTGGTTATGGCTGGATATGGATTAAACTATGACATTGAATATGGTTAATGGTATGATGGTGATGGATATGGAATATAGATTGGTGCTACGTTATTAATTATGGTTTCTGATGGGTTTACTTCACATACATAATACATATTGCTTTTCAAATGTTTTACTGTACTTTCCAGCACTTAGCCTTTATTACATTCGTCATTTGAATCAGCTACATGTCATACTTTCCACACTTGCTAAGTATGACATGTACTCACTCTTGCAATCCCCCCAACAGTTCCAGGTCAGGATTGGGAGTTTAATGGTAATAATGCGGAGTTCTAGGATGTGTCTACCGTCAGCATTGCCTGTGGTGTTTTGGAGCTGCGCTATACCCTATTGCTTATGCTGCCTAGCTGTTTAGTTTGCTTAATTAGTTATTTCCGCTGCATTAATTTGAACTTATCATAATATTCATTAGAGCTTGTATTCGAGGATAATATGGTTTGTGTAATAAAATACAGTTAATTAATCTTGTTCTGTGGTAATTTTCTGTATACTCTTTTGTGAATGCACTCGTGTATGTGTGTTGAACATCCTGGGCACACATATGCATTCACTTGGTTCATTTTCGGAACCGGGTGTCACAGATTGGTATCAGAGCCACAGGTTGACCGTAGGACGCAACCTAGATAGAATGGACACTTTAGAGCACATAGGAGCACTCAGGAACCGATGTGTTTTGTTTGGTGTGCTGTTGCTATATATTGTTTGCTTGTGTGCTTAGTAGAGGATTTTGGGATGCTTTAGCATTACCGTATCCACGTAGGCTAGTTAGTTGTCTAGTTTCATATCCCTTGATGCATATAGTTGGGGACGTTTTTTAATTCTTACCTATTGCTTTTCTTCAGATGGTGAGGACTCGCAACCAGAGGGATGTCAATGATGATGAGAAGAACCATGGTATACCTCAGAACAACAATGGACAAGGACCTACTCATGGAGCTATCAATATTGAGCAGCTATTGGCTATGCAGAACCAGCTCATGCAGACCATGATACAAACTATGGGACAGCTGCAGGCTGACAACATCAACAATCAGCCCCACATGCCTCCACCGCCACTCCCACCTCCTCATAACCGGTTGGGAGAGTTTATGAGGACTAGGCCAGCAACCTTTGCTCAAGCGGCTGACCCTATGGATGCGGATGATTGCCTCAAGTCCGTGGAGAAGAAGCTAGCTATTGTCCAACGCAGTGACCGGGAGAAAGTGTTTTTTGCTTCTCATCAACTAGTTGGAGCAGCTGCGGGTTGGTGGGATTCTTTATGCAATGCTCATGAGAACCAAGAGAGAATTACTTGGGTCGAATTCAAAGAGAGCTTCCGTTCTCATTATGTGACGGAGGGAGTTATGATTTTGAAGAGGCAAGAATTTTAGAACTTGAGGCAAGAAAGATCGAGCGTGGGTGAATATCTCAATAAGTTTACTCAACTCTCAAGGTATGCCCCTGAGGATGTGAGCCGGGACAGCCGGAAACAATACTCACTCATGAGGGGCTTGAATAATGAAAACCAAGTGCAACTACTCAACTGTGATTATGCCAATTTTCAGAAGCTTGTGGACAAAGCAATCGTGGTTGAGAACAAGATCCGTGAGATGGAGCAAGACAACAAGAGGAAGGCGCCATATCAAGGACAGCAACAAGGAAGTAATGTGCGCCCTCGCTTTGCGCCTCCTAATGCGCCATATTACAGCTCCTCTACTCCTATACAGCGCCCTGGTTATGCACCGCGCCCAACTCAGTTTGTGCAGCAGCGCCCTATTATGCAAGCACCTAGGCCTCCAATGTCTTATGCACCTTGTGCCAACTATTTTGGTGCCAATGCTCAAAACCAAGCTCGTCCCAATAATTCTGGTGGAGTTAAGAAGTGCTATACTTGTGGAGAAGCTGGAAAATTCCCGCATCAATGTCCTAAGTCAGGCCTTGGTCAAGGAAGCAATGCACCGAGGCAAAACCCAAGACCCAATGGAGGACAGTCACAAGGGAATCGTGGATAGCAAAATTTTGCTCTTGGAAACATTAACCATGTCTCTACGGAGGATGCTCAACAAGCGGATGACGTGGTCATTGGTATGTTTCTCGCCAACTCCAACCCCACGACTATGTTATTTGATTCTGGAGCATCACATTCATTCATTGCATCGAAGTATGTTGCCAAGTATAGTTTTCCTATCTTCATATGAAGTTTACTCTATTGGTTAAGTCTCCTGGAGGAGAGATGATGACAAATATAGTATGTCCAAAAGTAAACCTTAGAATAAGGGGGGTATACTTCTCCGCCAACCTCATTGTTTTGGATTCTCAAGGATTGGACATTATACTTGGTATGGACTCGTTGAGGAAGCACAACGGAGTTATTAAGTGTGCCACGAAGACGGTGAAGTTGACTAATGAAGAAGGGATCACCGTGGAGTTTGAAGCAACTCAACATGCACCAAAGCAATTGGAGCTAAATCACATGGATGGTACTGCAATTGAGGAGATTCCGGTGGTGTGTGAATTTTTGGATGTTTTTCCGAACGAGTTGCCTGGTATGCCACCTGATCGAGACATTGAGTTTGTTATTGATTTAATACCTGGAACTACACCTATAGCTAAGAGGCCGTATAGGATGCCTCCTATGGAATTAGCGGAGCTCAAAAAGCAAATTCAAGAGCAACTAGAGAAAGGTTTTATTCACCCTAGTTCTTCACCTTGGGGAGCACCCGTTCTATTTGTGGACAAGAAGGATGGATCCCAAAGGATGTGCGTAGATTACCGAGCTCTCAACAAGGTAACAATCAAGAACAAGTACAGCTTGCCACGTATAGAAGACTTGTTTGATCAGATGAAGGGTGCTTATATATTCTCTAAGATTGATTTGAGGTCGGGATATTTTCAAATGAAGATTAGACCATCGGACATACCCAAGACAACTTTTAGGACACGGTATGGATCTTATGAGTACACAGTGATGTCTTTTGGATTGACAAATGCACCTGCCTACTTTATGTACCTCATGAGTAAGGTCTTCATGGAGTACTTGGATGAGTTTGTTGTGGTGTTTATTGATGACATTATGATCTACTCGAAGGATGAGAAGGAACATGAGGAACACTTGAGGCTTACATTGCAGAAATTGAGGGAGCATCCATTGTATGCCAAGTTCAACAAGTGTCAGTTTTGGTTGAAAGAGGTGTCATTTTTGGGTCATATCATCTTAGGAGGAGGAGTATCGGTTGACTCCGGAAAAGTGAGAGACGTGTTGAAGTGGGAACCGCTGCAAAATGTAAAGGAAATAAGGAGTTTTCTTGGAATGACTAGATATTAGCGTCAGTTCATCAAAAACTTTTCCAAGATAGCCAAGCCAATGACGGAATTGCTAATGAAGGGAAAGGCATTCCAATGGACTCAATCTTGTCAAAACAATTTTGAGGAGTTGAAGAAGAGGTTAACAACAGCCCCAATTTTGGTACTTCCGGATGTAAGCAAGAGTTTTGACATATATTGCAATGCATCAAGACAAAGACTTGGATGTGTACTCATGCAAGAAGGTCAAGGGGTCGCCTATGCATCAAGACAATTGGAGAAAAATGAACAGAATTATCCAACGCATGATCTTGAACTAGCAGCTGTGGTACATGCATTGAAGATTTGGAGACACTATATTCTTGGACATAGGTGTGAAATTTATACGGATCATAAGAGTTTGAAGTATATCTTCACACAAACGGATCTGAATTTGAGGCAACGAAGATGGTTGGAGCTCATCAAAGATTATGATTTGGGGATCAACTATCATCCGGGAAAAGCCAATGTAGTGGCCGACGCTTTGAGTAGAAAAAGAGTAAGTCATCAACTCACAGTTCAAGAGTTACCATCTGAGTTATGTAAGGAGTTCGAACGGTTGAACCTAGGATTTGTGAATGAGATGGGAATAATGGAGTTAAACCCAACCTTGGAGCAAGAAATTCAAGAGGCACAAACCAAGGATGAGGAAATTCAGGAAATCAAGGAAAGGACCCAAGAGGGGAGAGAATTTAGATTTGATGAGGATGAACATGGTACCTTATGGCTTGGAAAAAGGATTGTCATGCCCAATGTAAAGCATATCCGTGAGACAATACTAAAGGAGGCACATGACTCGCCATACTCGATTCACCCCGGTTGTACAAAGATGTACAAATACTTGAAGACTTGCTATTGGTGGGATAGCATGAAGAAGGACATAGCTGAATACGTAGCATTGTGTGACGTGTGCCAATGAGTCATGGCGGAACATCAAAGGCCAGCTGGACTATTGCAACCATTAAAGATTTCGGAATGGAAGTGGGAAGAGATCAATATAGACTTCATAGTTGGTTTACCATGTACTCAGTCCGGTTACGACTCAATTTGGGTAATTGTGGATCGGTTAACTAAGTCAGCCCACTTTATTCCCGTCAAGATCACCTATAATGGAGAGAAATTGGCAGAACTGTACATGGGAAGAATAGTATGTTTGCATGGAGTTCCAAAGAAGATCGTCTCGGATAGAGGTTCACAATTCACTTCCAGGTTTTGGCAAAAGTTACATGAAGCATTTGGAACAAGGTTGAATTTTAGTTCAGCATACCACCCTCAAACGGATGGACAAACCAAGAGGACCAATCAGATTTTAGAGGACATGTTAAGAGCTTGTGCTTTAAAGCACGGGAAAAGTTGGGACAAAAGCTTGCCATATGCAGAATTTTCATACAACAATAGCTACCAAGCAAGTTTGAAGATGTCACCATAAGAAGCGCTTTATGGAAGGAAGTGTAGGACACCTTTATTCTGGAATGAGGCAGGAAAAACTAAAGTATTTGGTCCAGATGTGTTGCAAGAAGCCGAAAAGCAAGTTCAAATAATTCGTGAAAACTTGAGGGCTGCCCAATCAAGTCAAAAAGGCTATGCGGACAATAGGAGAAGGAAATTAACCTTTGAAGTGGGAGATTTTGTTTACCTCAAGGTGTCACCAATGAGAGGTCATAAGAGGTTTCACATAAGAGGCAAGCTAGCACGTCGCTACATTGGACCATTCAAGATTTTGGACAAAAGAAGAGAAGTAGCGTATAAGTTGGAGATGCCAACTCATCTTTCTGACGTACATGATGTCTTTCATGTTTCCCAGCTCAAGAAATGCTTGAGAGTACCGGAAGAACAAGTGCCCAGGGAAGGATTGGAACTAGAGGAAGATTTGACTTATGCCGAACAACCGGTCAAAAGTTTGGAAACCAAGGAGAGGGTCACAAGGAACAAGGTTATTATATGGTGTCAAGTTCAATGGAATCACCACAAAGATAAAGAAGCTACGTGGGAATTGGAGGATGATATCAAGAAGGAATTTCCCTATCTCTTCTCTTCCGCGTTGAATCTCGAGGGCGAGATTCATTTTAAGGGGGGTAGGTTTGTAACACCCTCATTTTCATGCATCATGCCCTACATACATTCATATACATGTTTAACATTAACCCACATAAAGAGGAACGAGTTTAAAATTGATTTGGAACATTTGAAAATTGATTTGGAACATAACCACACTTAAAATGCTGAAAAGTGCGGACTAGTCCGATTTTGGTGAGGACTAGTCCAATTTCTCTCTGACTAAAAACGGACTTGTCCTTTTTGCGCCGGACTAGTCTGATTTTGCCTCTGGAAACTTTCGAACTTGTCCAATTTTGTGCGAACTAGTCCGATATTCAATGAATCCTTGAAAATTTGCTAAGCCCCTGGACTTTTCTGGACTAGTCCGGTGTCCCAGCGGACTTGTCCGTTTTCCTCTCTGACTAAAGTCGGACTTGTCCGATTTTAGGCCAGACTTGTCCGATTTTCTCTCTGGACATTTTCAAACTAGTCCGGTCCTTTTCGGACTTGTCCGATATTTCATGACCCTGAATTGATCTTTTGTTTTACGACTTATTTCTTGGGTTTCACGTTAAGTGGGCCTAGGGACGTCATGCCTAACTCTTTTAGAGCCCATGTGGGACTCTAACCGGCCTCTACTCCTCTCAAACTCGAAATCCATCTAACCCTAGCCTCAACCTCTATATAAACAACCCCACCCCTTGGCTTGACATCTATTTACCACTTTTCCACCCCACCCAAACCCTAGTTCATGGAGAGCCACCACCAAGGAGGGAGGAGGAGATCCCAAGCAAGAAGAAGAGGAGGAGGAAACGAAAGAGGATCAAGATGTCCATCAAGTTTCGTTCTTCATCACCAATTCCTATCCAAGTTCATCCCCAACCCTAGATCATCAAGATCCAAGTGTTATCTCCAAGTTTCTTGGTTCATTGGAGTTCTAAACACCCGGTATACCTTCTATTCTCTTTTCCTTACGTGAATTCAACCCCTAATCTCCAAATTTACATCGATCTAGAAAACCCTAGTTTGCTAGTTCTGCGAAGTGCGGACTAGTCCGGCCTTCTGCAGACTAGTCCGATTTTGCTAACTAAATTGTGTTGAATTGATTCTAAAAGTAGATCTAATCAAATCCAAACCTGTATAAACTTGTTAAAATCTATTAGAACTAGTTAGTAATCACTTAAAAGCAATCTATTAACAAGTTCTGCCTTGCATTTGCATCAATCATGCATGTCATGTCATATTGAGTAATATTTGTGCACTCTTTGATTGTGTTTCTTGTTTGTATGATTATTATGTGGATTAGATGGATTTGCGCTAGAGAGTGCCGCAGAGGATCTACAACACCAAGAGTTTGAAGGCTTTGACCCTAAGCAACAGCAAGAGCAAGGCAAGTGTCCTTGAAGCATATTGATCCTGTTTTGAAACAAATGATTTGTTCGAAAAACTGCATGCTTGTGTCAATTTGATGGGAAATCCTATAGTATGAAGTTTACTAGTTTTGTTAAACTACCCTTGTCGCCTGGAATTTATGGTAGAGAGTCGGGAAGGGCTTTTTACCTTTTTGCTTCGCTTAATCAACTGGGATGGGAAAACAACTATACCACTCAATTTAATTATGCATGGATGATATTATGGTTAACATGAATTGGTTAATATGATATGGTAATGGGTGATCTAAGCAAGCCTGGTATGTGGATGGGTTGGATGTTATGGTGGTTTTGCTTGCTTTAGATCTAAGGACCGGTTCGTGGAGCGACCATCCAGGATTTACAGTGCTGCCACGAGGCCAAGTACGGGTGCGGCATAGCTGATTAATTAGGGCTTTGCCAGTGCTATTTGGACCACTAAGGATGCTCGGGGAAGGTGTAGTCGGATTGGGTTTGTTGATGATTGGTGGGACTACCCTGGGATCCGAATGGCTCAAGAGGGGGCCCTTGGTTGAAGATGTGCTCAGTTAGAGGCATCACCACCGGTGAAACCTCAGTGGGGTCTAAATAGGCTAGTAATCCCTTTGTAAAGGCTATTTTGTGATCTCTTGGCCACATACCTACAGAAGTGTGAGACGGCATAATTGAGATTCTATAGTCATCGAAAGGTGATGAAATCACAAACACGTGGGTAAAGCGGTACAACCTCTGCAGAGTGTGTCTAAACTATCATGATAGGCGTGCTCCCTGTTATGATCAACCTAGACCCTCACATGATTAGAGGGAACTCGGTATTTAAGATGGTATTTGGGATGGTTATGGATTGGTACTGGTTATGGATGGATATGGGTTAAACTATGACATTGAATATGGTCAATGGTATGATGGTGATGGATATGGAATATGGATTGGTTCTACGTTATTAATATGGTTTTTCATGGGTTTACTTCACATATATAATACATATTGCTTTTCAGATGTTTTACTGTACTTTTCAACACTTAGCCTTTATTACATTCGTCATTTGAATCAGCTACATGTCATACTTTCCACACTTGCTGAGTACGACATGTACTCACTCTTGCAACCCCCCCCCCAACAGTTGCAGGTCAGGATTGGGAGTGTAATGATGATAATGCGGAGTTCTAGGCCGTGTCTACCGTCAGCTTTGCCTGTGGTGTTTTGGAGCTGCGCTATACCCTATTGCGTATGCTGCCTAGCTATTTAGTTTGCTTAATTAGTTATTTCCGCTGCATTAATTTGAACTTGTCATTAATATTCATTGGAGCTTGTATTCGAGGATAATATGGTTTGTGTAAAAAAATTCAGTTAATTAATCTTGTTCTGTGGTAATTTTCTATATACTCTTTTGTGAATGCACTCGTGTATGTGTGTTGAACATCCTGGGCACACATATGCGGTCACTTGGTTCATTTTCGGAACCGGGTGTCACAGGTACTACTAAAATGTCGTCTGCGGATGTTTGTATTTGGTTGGGGCACGCGTGAGATCAAGAACGAGATAGTGACACAAGAATTTTTACGTGGTTCGCGCCACCTGAGCGAAATACCCTACTCCACGGGTGGTTGTTGTATGTATGAGTATGTATTGGCTTGTGTGCGTCTGAGCTTGGTCGATTATACTTGGTTTCTACCATCCGGTGCAACCCTTTTATATGCCAAGGGCTGGCCATTACATTGTCAGCCTGGCTCGACATGTGGTCCCGGCGGTATTCAATCACCTAATACACGTTCTGCATGTATTAAGTGTAATTAACAGGGTGATAACGTGCCTTAATAGCAGCATTACCGGTAGTAACAGTCCTCTGATCGTGTGTCATTCACATTGCATTAATGACACGTAATTAGGTCTTGTAACAGCTGCTTTAACTGCCCCTTGAATGTTCGCGCCGTTGGAGATCCGAAAGTCTTCCCGTTGCAGGCTTAGGTCCGGAGACTCGACACATGGCAGCTCCGGAGCTTCCCTTTGTGGAGAGGTAGGTCCGGAGATGCTATACACATGGAAGCACCGGAGCTTCCCTCTACAAGGGGTTAGGTCCGGGGCCACTGGACACGTGGCATGACCGTAGCTTCCCTATACAGGGAGTTAGCTTTAGCCTTGTGTTACACGTGGCAGCGCCGGAGCTACCCTAATGAGGGAGGCGGGCCCAGTGCTGCGGCACACGTGGAGCCTTCGGAGGTCTTCAACCCGGATGAGTGAAACTCTGTAGCTTTTCTTGCAGTATCGTGGAGTACACGGTCGTAGGGTACCGACAGATACCTAGTGCCAACAAGACCTTATTTAGATCATGAATAAACAAATTGTTTTAACTTGTATCTCTATGTACCTTATGCTTAATGACAACACCTTTCGATTGTGTCACATAGACGTTCTTATATAGATCCCATTTAAGAAATGTTATTATTACATCCATACGATGTAATACTAAGTCATAATGTGTTACTAAATATCCAATCGGTTCTTAATCAATAGATGAGACATTATGAGAACAACTTAATATATACTCAATGTCTCCTTAATGAAAATGAACTTTTCCCTCCGGATTCACGCTTAATTATATGGACCCATTACGGTCTACTGTTTTTGGCTCCTTTAGGAATGTCGACTAATTACAAACTTTATTAGCTTATTTCAAATGAGGCAGGATCATCCTTCATTTGAATATGGATTTATCATGAGGTCCACTTATTAACACATTATTTACTAATCGAGACGATTGTTGCTCTTCATCTTTAACGGCAACTAATAATAAGCTAACTAGAGTTGCTTCTGTGAGACATAAGTCTTACTATATATGCCAATGAAGAACTAACAAAAGGTGTTGAGATAATGGTGTTGCCTCAACAACAGCAGGTGTCGTGATGAACGGTTCTTGAATCATGAAAGTGAGTGTTTGCACCCGGTTCTCCTCATAATCGTCATTTTAGATTACATTACTCCCCTGATTCTAGCATACATTGCTTGCATTAAGCTTTGTGTCAGTAAAGACGGTGGAAACAATGCCAGCTTACTGAATTGCCAACGAGATGGCTACATTCTAATGTTTGGGCTAATCATCACAACAACCTCATATAAGAAATTTAATGAGGGTTTATATCTTGTTCTGATCTAATATGGTGTTTTTAGACACCAACCATTTATATTTTTTATGTAGCATTTGAATAGAGGTTCTTAAGCCTCGACTCATGAGGTAATCAACTAAGTTGAAGGATATCACTTATTTATAGTTCAATATTGGTATTCCGATCGTTGTACTCCCCCTCACGATTGAACCTTAATCTTAGTTAACATGTGCTGAATTTATTTATGCATTCGCTGAGGTTTTATTATTCTTAGTGGAGAGGAATTGATTAAGAAACGGACAATCAATTCTCCCCTTAAAATATGGTCTAACGTAGTACCATTATTTTGAATTTTTTTTGCAATTGATTATCTTGCACTTTACGAAACACTTAGTTTGATGATAGAAATTTGATACAACTTAAATAATCACCTTGCGAGGACAAGGAAAAATTGTCTCGTCGGATGGTAAGACTGAAAGTGCATCTAGGACTCCCTTGTGGGTTTTGGATGATTTATGACAAGCAATTGGGATCCTAATCCTTTTGTTGAGATGAATGCAGGAAAATGATGAAAAATGAGCAAAGTGCCAAAAAGAGGGAAATTGAGAAGGAAAATGAATTTGAGCTCAAGGAGAAGAAATTAGTAGTTTAGTATGTATGGAGTGTGTTAAGGTAACACACCCAAGAGCTCAATCTCATTTAATCACACACACACAATGCACAAAGCTATACAGGACCGGACTAGTCCGATATCAGCCGGACTAGTCCGATATCTTTCTGTTCCACTTCGGACTAGTCCTCCCCAGTGCGGACTAGTCCTTAACACAATGCACAAGTCACACAAAATCGGACAAGTCCGTTGTGACCCGGACTAGTCCGATATTCATTCTGATCCACTTCGGACAAGTCCGGTGTCTACACGGACTAGTCCGATATACACACTGATCTAAATCGGACAAGTCCTCCAAGTGCGGACTTGTCATCCTAAACACTTAGGGTTTCACAGGTCCGGACAAGTCCGATGACAATCGGACTAGTCCGAAGATTTCCAGCAGCGAAATCGGACAAGTCCGTTTTCAACCGGACTAGTCCGATATTCCTGGACACTTAGGGTTTGCTTCGCACAGCACACCGGACTAGTCCGGTCACCACCACGGACTAGTCCGATCTTTCTGAACCCTAACGGTAACTTCTAGAAACCCCATATAAATAGAGGTGCACGGCCCTCTTTCACCCTCTCTCGAACCCTAGCGCCGTCACACCTCCCAAGAGACTCAAAAACCATCTCTCTCCACGAAATTAAGTGCAAAATCAATCAATCCATTGAAGATCACTTCTAGATCATTGGAGAGGCACTTGGCACACGATTGAGCTCTTGGTTTGAATCTCTAACACACTCTTGTATCTCAATTTGTATATTTCGAAGTGTGTTATTGGTGGTCTTGAAACTTGTAATCAAGGGAGCTCTCAACTTGTGAGATCGCCCCTTCAACTTGGTGATTTACCCCTGTGTGATTAGTGGAAGAGGATTGGCCTTCGTGGCGATCCGACGAGGGAAGGGTTGGTGAAGACCCGGTCCTTTTGTGGGCTCCTCAACGTGGATGTAGGTTGCCTTCGTGGTAACCGAACCACGAGATAAATCTTGTGTCTTGTTTGTTTGTGTTCATCATTCTAGTTGATCAACATTATCTAGGGTTTGATTCATTTTGTTGAATTCAAGTTAAATAGTTGAACAAGATTCATACTTGCAATAGAACTTGACATACAACTATTGAACTGTTATTAAAGTTTATATTTCCGCTGCAAACGTCAACGAAACAATCAAATTGACCTAACTTGATCAACCTAGCCCGTGAAATCCGAACTAGTCCGCACTTTACCGGACTAGTCCGATATATCTGGTTTTGACCTTGTTGTTGAAGTGCTACAGGAACCGAGAAATTTCAAGAAGGCCTATTCACCCCCCTCTAGGCCTACATTCAATTGGTTCGATCATATGGGAGCAAAAAGTGGAATGACCACGAGGTTGTAAAGCTCATCCTTAGAGCCTTTATGCCTCGCAACGTCACACTTTGCTCTATGATCCGAGAAAGTCCCGGGTACAAGAAAATGACTCCGGATGAACTGCTTGGCAAAATCATCAACTTTGAGATGATGGAGAAGCAAGCCAAGCACGTAAAAGAAATAGCCGACCTCACATCAGCCAAGAAGAAGGGAGTTGCCCTAAAGTCCTCACTCAAGCCTCTATCCAAAGAAGCAAGAGAAGCACAGCTTGAGGAGGACAGCGATGATGAAAGCAGCGAGCTGGACGAAGAAGATATGATTTTGTTCATGAAGAAGTTCAAAAGAATTATGAAGAAAAGACAAGGAACAAAATCGAGTGAAGGAAAATACAAGGAGAAGACAAAGCCGAAGATGAGGCGGGCATGCTATAATTGTGGTGAGTACAATCACTTTATAGTCGATTGCCCGTATGAGGACAACAAAAAGAAGAGTAAAGAGTCCAAGCCTCAACCGAAGAAATTCTTCAAGAAGAAGAAACAAGCTGAACAAGCACACATCGGAAAGGAGTGGGACTCAAACGATGAGTCCTCATCGCCCGATGAAGAAGAAATGGCTAGCATAGCCATTGAAAGCATGTCCAAGAAACCCACACTCTTCCCCACGCTCGGTGCAAAGAAGGCAATTGGAACTTGCCTCATGGCTAAGGAAGGTAAACGCAAGGTAAACATCAAAACTCCTTCCTTGCATTCTTACTCAAGTGATGATGATCTAGATAGTGATGATGAAGATATGCTAATTGGTTTAGATAGAAAAACTGCTGCTAAAATGAAATTCTTGCTTAACCAACTTGTTGAGAAGGAAGAGCTAATTGATCGTCAAGAAGACATGATTATCTCCCAAAAAGAGAAGCATGTCGAACTTGACAATCTTCTAGTTCTTGAAAAGGAGAGAAACCACTCACTAGAGCTTGAGCTAGCTTCAAGCAAGAAAACTTGCTTGGAGTTAACCAACTCAAACGTTGCAATCAAGGATCAACTTGATGACCTAATCAAGGTCACCAAGATCCTTGAAGTGCAGGTTGAGTCACTCAAGCTTAGTGAACCTTCCTCCTCTTCAAGCCTACCTTCTCAACCCACTTCAACTAATATCGCTCATATTTGCAAATGTGATAAAATTAACACCAGGTTGAAGGAAAATTCCACCTCCACAAAGGACAAAAATCCTACCCAATGTGTAATATTTGACAAGGAGAGGATCAACTATGCACGTAGTGCATATTTGGTCCAAAGACCTCCAAATGTCAAGTATGGCATTGGTTACTCTTATGATGGAAAGCAAAGAGCTGGAAATCATAAGAATAACAAGGGAAGGATTACCTTTGTGAAGGGAGGACCCTCACAACCTGGTAACTCGAAAACTAAAAACCTGAACTTTCATGAAAACCGGACTAGTCCGATTGTGGTCCGGACAAGTCCGGTCACACAGACTAGTCCGACCCATAATCAACAGCAACTCTTGTTTAAAACCTTTGATGCTTCTTATGTATTAATGAAAAATAATGTTGGTAAAGTGTATGCTTATTATGCTGGGCCACGCCATGGGAACACAAAATCCCATGTGTGGGTGCCCAAATGTATTGTTACTAACCTCCAAGGACCCAAGCAAGCTTGGGTACCTAAAACCAAGGTGTAATTTGTTTTTGCAGGCCTACTCCTCCGGTGGATCCAAATGGGTGCTATACAGTGGATGCACCAACCACATGACCGGAGAAAGGAGGATGTTTGTGGAGTATGAAGTGAACAAGGACCCAAACGAAGGCATCTACTTTGGGGATAACAGTCAAGGAAGGGTCCTCGGTACCGGTAAAATAGCAATATCCTCTGAACATACTCTTTCACATGTTTTACACGTTGAATCTTTAGATTATAACCTGCTGTCCATATCTCAATTATGTGACAAAGGTTATAATTGCCTGTTCACTAAAAAGGGTGTGACCGTCTCAAGGAGAAGTGATGGTTCTGTTGCATTCAAGGGTATGTTGAAGGGAAAGCTTTACCTTGTTGACTTCAACAAGGATAAAGCCGAACTCGACACATGCTTGATTGCAAAGACCAACATGGGTTGGCTGTGGCATAGACGGCTGGCACATGTTGGTATGAGGAACCTTCAAAAACTCCTCAAGGGCGATCACATCCGAGGTTTGAAAGATGTTGTGTTTGAGAAAGACAGGCCTTGTAGCGCGTGCCAAGCAGGGAAGCAAGTTGGAGCACAACATCCCGCGAAGAACATCATGACCATGACAAGACCGCTCGAACTACTTCATATGGACTTGTTTGGTCCAATTGCTTACATAAGCATCGACGGTAATAAATATGGTTTAGTTATTATTGATGATTTTTCCCGCTTCACTTGGGTGTTCTTTTTGCATGACAAGTCAGAAACACAAGGAACACTCAAGAAATTCTTCAAGCGAGCGCAAAACGAGTTCTCACTATCAATCAAGAGTATTCGGAGCGACAACGGCATGGAGTTCAAGAACATACAAGTGGAGGAGTACCTTGATGAGGAAGGAATCAAGCACGAATTCTCAGCACCATACTCTCCACAACAAAACGGAGTTGCCGAAAGGAAGAACCGAACGCTCATAGAGATGGCAAGAACAATGCTCGATGAATACAAGACTTCGGATCGATTTTGGGCGGAAGCAATCAACACCGCTTGCCATGCCACAAATCGACTCTACCTTCATCGACTACTAAAGAAGACCCCCTATGAGCTACTCACCGGTAACAAACCGAACAT
Source organism: Tuctoria greenei (assembly GCA_036927565.1). NCBI lineage: Eukaryota > Viridiplantae > Streptophyta > Magnoliopsida > Poales > Poaceae > Tuctoria > Tuctoria greenei. Next base: position 178,311,731 of record JAYESD010000006.1, read on the forward strand.
TTCATATTTTCGAGTTTTCGGTTCTCCTTGCTATATTTTGAATAAGAAGCCCAGGACTTCAAAGTTCGCTTCAAAGTCCGATGAAGGTTTCTTGCTTGGTTATGATTCAAACACTTACGCCTATCGTGTTTTCAACAAGGCCTCCGGACTTGTTGAAGTGGCACGTGACGTAGTGTTCGATGAAACTAATGGCTCCCAAAAGGAGCAAGTTGATCAATGTGAATTAGGTAAAGAGGAAGCCCCCTATCAAGCATTGAAGAGGATGGCTCTAGGCGAAGTACGACCACAAGAGTCATCGTCACAAATACAAGAGGAAAGTGAACCACAAGAGGAGATCAACAATCAAGGGGGAGCCTCGATACAAGATCAATCACAGGAATATGAACATGATCAACAAATCAACGAGGACAACAACTCAGGGGGAGAAGAAGATGATCAGCAACATACGACCCCCAAGTGCCACACCCAAGAGTACACCAATGCATTCAAAGGGATCATCCAATCGACAACATCATCGGCAACATCCAAAAGGGAGTAACCACTAGATCTCGTATAGCAAATTTCTGTGAACATTACTCGTTTGTCTCCTTTTTGGAACCCCGCAGGACTGAGGATGCATTGAAGGATCCAGACTGGGTGGTGGCAATGCAAGAAGAGTTGAACAATTTCAAGAGAAACGAGGTTTGGGAACTTGTGGAAAGACCCAATGCAAACATAGTGGGCACCAAGTGGGTCTTCCGCAACAAACAAGACGAACACGGGGTGGTGACAAGAAACAAGGCACGACTTGTGGCCAAAGGTTACTCACAAGTCGAAGGTTTGGATTTCGATGAAACCTTTGCTCCAGTAGCTAGGCTTGAATCAATTAGAATATTACTTGCATATGCTACTCACCATGATTTCAAGCTGTACCAAATGGACGTGAAAAGCGCCTTCCTCAACGGACCGATCAAGGAAGAGGTGTACGTGGAGCAACCACCCGGATTTGAAGACGAAGAGTTCCCCGACCACGTGTATAAACTGCGTAAGGCTCTCTATGGCCTCAAACAAGCTCCTAGAGCTTGGTATGAGTGTCTTAGAGATTTTTTAATTGATAATGGTTTTCAAATTGGCAAAGTAGACTATACATTATTCACAAAAAATCTGGATAATGATCTTTTTATTTGCCAAATCTATGTTGATGATATAGTTTTTGGATCAACTAACCAATCTTTCTGTGAAGAGTTTAGTAAAATTATGACAGACAGATTTGAAATGTCAATGATGGGAGAATTGAAGTACTTCTTGGGATTCCAAGTGCGGTAACAAAGGGAAGGAACATTCATAAGCCAAACCAAGTACACACTGGACATCCTCAAGAAGTTTGGCATGGACAAGACAAAGCCCATAAAGACTCCCATGGCAACGAATGGCCACTTGGATCTCAATGAAGATGGACCGAGCGTCGACCAAAAGGTATATCGCTCCATGATTGGATCCTTACTATACTTATGTGCATCTAGGCCAGATATTATGTTGAGTGTATGTTTGTGTGCAAGATTTCAAGCCAACCCTAAGGAATGTCATTTGACAGCCGTAAAGAGAATCCTAAGATATTTAGTTCATACACCCAACCTTGGTCTGTGGTACCCAAAAGGATCCAAATTCAATCTCATCGGTTATTCCGATGCAGATTATGCCGGGTGCAAAGTTGATAGAAAAAGCACTTCCGGCACTTGCCAATTCCTAGGAAGATCCTTAGTTTCTTGGTCATCCAAGAAACAGAATTCCATTGCATTATCCACAGCCGAAGCGGAGTACGTTGCAGCCGGGAGTTGTTGTGCACAACTCCTTTGGATGCGACAAACTCTAAGGGATTACGGTTACAATATGAACCGTATTCCTCTCCTTTGTGATAATGAGAGTGCCATTAAAATAGCCCACAATCCAGTTGAGCACTCTAGGACTAAACACATTGACATAAGACACCATTTCTTGAGAGACCATTCCATGAAAGGAGACATATCCATCTCTCATGTCAACACTCAAAAACAATTGGCCGACATATTCACCAAGCCACTTGATGAAAAACGTTTTTGCGAACTCCGAAATGAGCTAAACATTCTTGATTCTCGGAGTGTGGCTTGAAAAGTTGCATACCTGTATGATTGCTTCAAAATATTGATTGAATTGTGAAAATCATCTCTCTTCTTTTTTCTCTCGAAAAACTATGTCAATTATTAGATCTTGATGAATTTTTGATCATAGTATGATTGTTGTTTGCTTACTGGTCAAATTTATCAAGATTATTTGAATTGTTTTGCCTCTCTACTCTCAATTTTTGGACCTTCAAATATATATGAATGGGCTATGCAATTCTTTCCTGGTGACCACGGACAAGTCCGTGGTTACCCGGACTAGTCCGCCATTGCAGACTAGTCCGCAGAGTGCCGGTTAGGCCGGACTAGTCCGATAGACCACAGACTAGTCCGATATAGGTCTCTGGATGACTTCGGACTAGTCCGGTCATGTCCGGACTTGTCCGATTTTTCGTGTCCATAACCCTAGCCGCCACCAAACCCTAATCCCTTCACCCCACACTCGCCCCCAAGCTTTCTCTCTCTTGCGCTCGAGCTCCCAAGGCGAATCCTTGATTCCTCCATCAAAAAGCTTCAATCTTGGGCGGAGATCAAGCTTGAAGACTCGGGGATTGAAGTTAGCGGACAAGTCCGGCCTCCTACCCCCAAAATCTCAAGCTTCCTTTGATTTCTTGGTAAATTTTCTTCAAAACCCTAAGAAATCACAAATTTCTCTATTGCTTATCGTTTGGCCTAGCATTCTTCACTAGTTACATGTCTAGTTGATGTACTATGTGTATGCTAGACTAGTTTTACCTTAGGGATCAATTTTTGTCCAGTCTGTTAGGTTTTTGCAGATGAACACCGGACTAGTCCGGTCCAGGTACGGACAAGTCCGGTCCCCCGGACTAGTCCATGCCTGTGCACCGGACAAGTCCGTTGTTTCTGAACCAAAACCTAATTCTTTAATTCCCTAATGCCTTCCATTGCCATCTTACCTCACCAATACCTTGTATAACTTGTCCTTTCTCTTGATCACTCATTCTCAGATCATGTCGAGCTCCGACAACGAAATCTCCGATTTCGAGGCCGAGTTGGACCACGAGGTGGCACCTCGGTCCTCGGCAGGTCTTGGCAAGAAACGCCAAGAAAGACCTTCCGAGCCTGCTACTTCCCCTCCCCAGGCTCGGAGGAAGGTCTGTGCCAAGAAGCCTGCCTCGAAGGCTGCTCCGTCTACAAGCGGCCTTCGACAAGCTAAAGGGAAGGGCAAGGGGGTTGCCACAGGGCCTGTTGGGCCCCTGAAGCTGCATACTCCCAGAGAAGGGGTCCGGGACCCCAATGAGGAAAGGGACCCCAATGAGGAAAGATTCACTGGCAAGGGCAGCGATGTGGCTGCGAAGTTGAGAAGTGTTGATTGCTATGCAAGGCCCAAGCAAGCAGCTGATGGCAGATTTTGGTCAAATTTCCATGCTGATTTCTACAAGCTGGTCTACTTGCCGATGAAGACCCCGGTGGTGCACAGTCAATGGATCGACTGGGCCCACCTTGAGAAGAGGAAATGTGCAGCTTTTGATGAAGTGATAGCAGCTGCAGAGAGACATGGTCTGAAGGATCTCTTTGCGTTCAGACACAATTGGAATGATGAAGTGATTGCACAATTCTATGCAACGTGCCACTTCTCGAGTGAAGATGAAGAAAGTGTGACTTGGATGACCCATGGATCCAAGTACTCCATCACTCAGGAGGATTTTGCAAACCTGCTCCATTTAGACTCTGCTGGAAATGACCACCTGATCATCCACAACATAGGGGTCATTGAGAGGGACGGAATGAAGTTCATGTATGAGCCCAACTCCAAGTATATCCCTCCCTCCACAAAGAATATGAAGCCTTTCTTTGTGTTCCTCAACAGAGTCCTCAGGAAGACCATTGCCCCCAAGGATGGGGATGCAGGGAGTGTACAGGGTTACCTCCGGACTCTAATGAGGGTCATAAGCAAGAAGAGACAGTTTGATGTTGCAGACTATATTTGGAATGATATGGTCAATATCTCAAGTACCCCCAACTGATCCTGTGGCTATGCCCCTTAATTGATGTTTATGATTGAGAAGGTCACAGGGATCGAGTTTGTGAAGGATGTGGATCACACTCTACTGAGGCCTCAGAAGCCTCAGCGAGTGAGTGTCCAGGCTGCTCCATCGCCGGCCTCAAGCCCCGAGGCACCGGCAAGGCAAGAAGAAGCTGCTAGGGCTCCTCCTCCCTCCAGGGAAGCCCCTCAGAAAGGATCCGCCAGTGGGATCCTCAAGTACTTGGCTGCAATTTTCTCCTCATGCAAGAAAACTGAAGTGAAGCTTCACAAGCTAAATAAGAAGAGGAAGGAGAACATGAGGTACATAAAAGCCAATGTGAAGCAGCTGAGTGAGAAGCTGGAGATCAACCCAATTGGATCTCCAGTACTTTCTGAAGATTCTGATCCGGACATCACCGAGCTCAGCCCCTTGACTCCCTCCGAGCTTGCCTATTTTGGCATTGGGGGCTCGAGCAGCTCCGCTCCTCCTCCTCCCTCTCAACCTCATCAAGCGGAAAGCGATGAAGACGATGAAGACGCCGAGAGGACTGACACCAAAGAGTGAAGCCCTAGGACCTTCCTCTCTCTCTTTTTGGTGTCTTGATGCCAAAGGGGGAGAGATTGAGGGGGAGTCTCTAGTCTTAGCTTTAGCTGAATAGGATGCGAGGAGAGAGCTCTCTATGTATTTTTAATTGTGATTGTATTTGTTTAACACTATTTTCATATCATGTTTGGTCCAGTGTTAAATTGCTCAATTAATTTGCAAGTGTGTGATGAAATCTGAATTTTTGCTCCTGAAATGCCATATTCACTTGATATTAGTTGATCAATGCAAATTCTGTCTTTCTTAATGCATTCATGCTCTTAGTATGCATCCCACCATAAAGAATGCACACATGAATAATTATCTTATTGCTTGATGTATCTTTGAGTCATATGTGCATACCTTATGAAAATCTCATTTTATACCTCATTTTGTGAAATCTCAATTGGTTGTCATCAATCACCAAAAAGGGGGAGATTGAAAGTGCATCTAGGACTCCCTTGTGGGTTTTGGATGATTTATGACAAGCAATTGGGATCCTAATCCTTTTGTTGAGATGAATGCAGGAAAATGATGAAAAATGAGCAAAGTGCCAAAAAGAGGGAAATTGAGAAGGAAAATGAATTTGAGCTCAAGGAGAAGAAATTAGTAGTTTAGTATGTATGGAGTGTGTTAAGGAAACACACCCAAGAGCTCAATCTCATTTAATCACACACATACAATGCACAAAGCTATACAAGACCGGACTAGTCCGATATCAGCCGGACTAGTCCGATATCTTTCTATTCCACTTCGGACTAGTCCTCCCCAGTGCGGACTAGTCCTTAACACAATGCACAAGTCACACAAAATCGGACAAGTCCGTTGTGACCCGGACTAGTCCGATATTCATTCTGATCCACTTCGGACAAGTCCGGTGTCTACACGGACTAGTCCGATATACACACTGATCTAAATCGGACAAGTCCTCCAAGTGCGGACTTGTCATCCTAAACACTTAGGGTTTCACAGGTCCGGACAAGTCCGATGACAATCGGACTAGTCCGAAGATTTCCAGCAGCGAAATCGGACAAGTCCGTTTTCAACCGGACTAGTCCGATATTCCTGGACACTTAGGGTTTGCTTCGCACAGCACACCGGACTAGTCCGGTCACCACCACGGACTAGTCCGATCTTTCTGAACCCTAACGGTAACTTCTAGAAACCCCATATAAATAGAGGTGCACGACCCTCTTTCACCCTCTCTCGAACCCTAGCGCCGTCACACCTCCCAAGAGACTCAAAAATCATCTCTCTCCATGAAATTAAGTGCAAAATCAATCAATCCATTGAAGATCACTTCTAGATCATTGGAGAGGCACTTGGCACACGATTGAGCTCTTGGTTTGAATCTCTAACACACTCTTGTATCTCAATTTGTATATTTCGAAGTGTGTTATTGGTGGTCTTGAAACTTGTAATCAAGGGAGCTCTCAACTTGTGAGATCGCCCCTTCAACTTGGTGATTTACCCCTGTGTGATTAGTGGAAGAGGATTGGCCTTCGTGGCGATCCGACGAGGGAAGGGTTGGTGAAGACCCGGTCCTTTTGTGGGCTCCTCAATGTGGATGTAGGTTGCCTTCGTGGTAACCGAACCACGGGATAAATCTTGTGTCTTGTTTGTTTGTGTTCATCATTCTAGTTGATCAACATTATCTAGGGTTTGATTCATTTTGTTGAATTCAAGTTAAATAGTTGAACAAGATTCATACTTGCAATAGAACTTGACATACAACTATTGAACTGTTATTAAAGTTTATATTTCCGCTGCAAACGTCAACGAAACAATCAAATTGACCTAACTTGATCAACCTAGCCCGTGAAATCCGGACTAGTCCGCACTTTACCGGACTAGACCGATATATCTGGTTTTGACCTTGTTGTTGAAGTGCTACACGAGAAATTTCAAGAAGGCCTATTCACCCCCCTCTAGGCCTACATTCAAAGACTCACAACTTATTATTAACTAATTCAGAAAAAAAGCTTATAAGTCTGAATAGTCCATGCATGAAACTAATACAAGTTTCTCTAAATGGGGGTACATAAAGCTTCATAGTGAAACAAAAGTACAAAGCTATGAAATACTATTGAGAGTTCTAAGTTGGCTTTTACTTCGACTTCGTGGTCAGTAGCGACTTTAACGAACCTTATCTCTCCTCTTATAATCCTCTTCATACTTAATCACTACACAAATTTTGCACAATTGCAACTAAGTCAATCTAACAAGTAGATTGAAAATATACTAAAAACAGGGAATTATGAACTAAGTATTACCCTTCTTATGGCACCATTTGAGGAAGCCTACGCAATCCTTCTGGTAGTGCCTTTCTTGCTTACAAAAATAGCACTTAATTTTGTCCATCTTCACATTCTCTTAATGTGTCCATGAAACCTTACTCTTGCCCTTATGATTTCTATTAGTGCGATTGACTGGGTTAACAACACTAAGGGACTTAGTGGAGCTAGCAAAACGTCTCTCAATCTCATTGAGGTACTGAGTAGCAGTGTCGCATTCAAGAATTGCTTCCCGAATAGCCTTAGTGATGGAACCCTTAATTATCATTAAAACCAACTTATTTGAGTGGTCCCACTTTGCTAGCTCATTATCATACATGTGCATGAGACTAAGGAATTGTCCCTTCCTCAACTCAAAAGACTCATCAGACTCTCCAGTCATAGGCATAAGAACCTGATGCTTAGTAGGGCAAGGACTAATCAGTGCCACATCTAATTTGGAGACTGCCAAAGCAATCCTCAGCTTCTCTCTCCATGATTCATAATAAACTTCGTTAAGAGGCTCAATGGTAGAGAGATAACTGAGTGCTGAACTGATGATGGAGGAGTGATGTGAATGAAAAACTGAGTAACATAAGTGAATGCATAATAAAATATAGTAATAAACTGAAATCATAGGAACTTTTGTCTTTCACGTTGGCTACCCGAACAAAATTTTCTGTTATACTAATGTAAACAACTTAGAAAGAAGAATCGTCATATTTTATCTTTCAACAAAATACGAGATTTACTGATTAAAAATATAGCAAACTTTGTTTTTCACGTTGGCTACTCGAACAAAAGTTTCTATGAACTAATTTATACAACTTAGACAAGTAGAATTGTCACATTGTCTTTCAACAAAATACGATACTCAATAATGAACTTATGAAACATAGTAAACTTTGTCTTTCACGTTGGCTACTCTAACAAAATTTCTATGTACTTAGTGAGAATGTTGTATTTTGTCTTTCACGTTGGCTACTCGAACAAAATACAACATTCATAACTTAGGGCATGGAGCAATTTTATTTTTCAGATTGGCTACTCAAGTAAAATTTCCTATGCAACTTAATGACTTAGATTATAGTAATTTTGTCGTTCACGTTGGCTACTTAACAAAATTTCTATGAAACTCAATAAATTGAGAGCATACTTTAAATTTGTTTTTCACGTTGGCCACTTAACAAAAAAATACTATGCAAAACTAAATCATACAGTGGAAGCTAAAATTACTAAGTGGGCATGCTTAAATTGTGAAATTTAATGGAATTTCACAACATAATATACCGAGCATAAACTGAATTCATTACTGAATTACAGAGAAATAAAATACATTAAAACATATAGAAAAATCAAAATAAATGTCTCAACTTATTAGTTAATCATTCTCAATCCTTTTAAATGTAGATCTAAATTGATGTTAGCCCATACTAAAATCACGGCGAAATGAAATGCCCACTCTTCTAAAATCATGGATTTTAGTTCATGACTAAAATTCCAAAACTGTGCGAAATACTATTTTGTTTTCTAGAAAACAAAAAACACAATTTAATTTTCTGGAAACCAGAAAAATACTAATTTTATTTTCTGTAAAACAGAAAATACTATTTTTTTATTTTCATTAGAACAGAAAATACAATTGTAATACTTTACTAAATGATCTACATCCATTTTATTTAATCAGTGGGTCCCACATAAAACTTATTGTCCATATTTTCTAAAAAATACAGAAAAAACTAAAATTAACCCACTGCTAAAAATAGCCCAAAAGATTCTAATATGGCCCAGCCCAACTGAGGAAAATTCAGTGCTAAAAGAATAAAATTGAGTGGCCCAAAATTCTTTGGAACCCACCCACTAAGAAGAATAGGCCCAGAGGCTCAACTGAATATTTTGCGAAACTTCCCATGAAAAAAGATAAAGAGAATTTGGCCCAAAGGCTCTATTTTCTCACAGAATGGGTCCAAAGCCCAACTAAAATTCGTGGTCAATTCCTGAGAAAATTTGAAATCGGCCTTTGTGGCCCGACCTCCCTGATGTGGCCCACGACCTTCTTAGAAAATCCGGCAGGGTCTGCAGGAAATGGAAAAAAGCAGCCCAAGTCGGCCAGTTTCCAACCCGCATGGGCTCCTGGCCCGGGTGCGCGCGCCGCCTAATGGTGGTCGTTGGATGAAGAACTGACAGGCATAAACTGAGTAGCGGTGCAGCCTTTAGCTGATCTGAACCATTCATCGGAGATCCTACGGTTATGGGGAGATCAACATAGGTACTTAGGCTGGATTCCTTGAAACCCTAATTCATTCTTTCAGTTCCCCTGATCCGCTTTCTTCCTCCACCGAAGAAAAAGTGGCGCTAGGCGAGTGAGGGTGAACGGGAGAGAGGTCCGGTGCGGAGGGTGCTCCCAGTGCCGCCGTGAGCTACGCATCGGCGCGGGCGTGCTCCCCATGAGGCGAGCTCGTGGCCCAGTGGTGGATCGTCGACCGGCTTGCCATCGAAGGAGTCCTACCACCTAATAGCGCTTGGGTTAGGGTTCGGTCACTGGAACACTAGGGTTCCTAGCGGCTGGCGTGGCCCTGCCCGAGCAAGCTGAGTTCGGCGCCACTGTGGATCTACTCGTTGGCGTGTGCAACCGCCGTTGGGTGGACGCACGGCTGTTGAGTGGTTCCAAGGCGGCACGATTATGGCTCAGATGGCAAAACCCTAGGTTTTTCTTCCCCGGCCTTCCCGAAGAAGACAACGGGTGGTAGAGCTCTGACGAGCCCATAGAACAGCGCGGTGGCCGTCGGTTGTCCCGAAGGACAAGGGTCGTTTGGAAGCTCCTAAGGTGAGTCCGAGATGCTGATTTATATTTGGATTTTTTTCTTAGTCTTGATTTGCATCAAGCTCTGAGTTGACTATGGGTTTGATTCAATTCGATCTCAAGATTGGATTGAATCCTAATCGCTTCACTGATTTGGTTCATTTTGGAACCCTAATGTTTCATATCCTTCTAAGTTCTGTGGGATCTTAAGTCTTAGGGTTAGAGATCAAATTGATCTCTCTGAGTCAATCGATTGTGATTGATTTTAGGTAGAAAACTGAGCAGGTTGCAACCTAATCCAATTAGGTTGGCTCTTGATACCAATGTTAGAACTGATGGTGTGGTGTTCGATGCCTAATTGGCTATTAGGTTCGACCATGGTGATTAACAGGGAGCATCAAGACATTAAACATAGAGAGAAGAGGGTCTGCCGCACCTGAGAGAATACCTTGTGATGTCGATGATGAAGATGCTGCCATGGAGTTGATGGAGATGGTTGATGTAGTGGAGCAATGCTGGTGACGGGGATGTTAGGAGGTCTTCCTCGTACTTCTCCTCCTCTCAGATCGGGTTGCTTAGGGTTTAGGAGCCTAAATATGATTAGATTGATTCATCTCTGACGAGGGGGCCTCCCAACATGAGTGAGTTGGGATTTGGAGTCTCCGATCAAGACTCCTCAAGGGTGTCTGTTGGGGTTAGTTATTTCCATAACTAACCCCCTAAATGTGATTAATTACTAACAAGTTTGGTCATCACATTCTACGCCAGCCGTTGTCTTCCATGGATTTCTACCGCTATATGAAAATGACAGATTGAACAAAGAATCAATTGATTTGTGAAGAATTGCAGGATATACCGGAGATATGTATCAAGGTGTTCAAGGAAATGTCAAAGTAAAGAACATCTAACAGAGTAAGAGATGTCATCCATTCTCATCCCACTTTGTCCATCTAACCAAACAAAAAAAAAACAGGAATTGTTCCATCCCTCGAAACTGAAAGTGCATCTAGGCTAATCCCCGTGGGTTTTGACGATTAATGAAAATACTTAAGGGACTGAGCTTTGAAAGTGTAAGCACATGTGATTGAAAGATGGAAAACATTGGATGCACTCAAAAAGGAAAAAGAGAAGAAAATGTGAAGAACTCAAAGAATCGAACTTGATCTTTTAAATTCTTTGTGTCGAGTTTAGTGACTTAGCTTGAGTGTGTTCAATGAGTCAATGTGTTAGAATATCCTAAGAGCTCATAGTCCAAGTTAGACAAGATTGAGATATGAGTTGAATCAACCCTAAGGACAGGGTCGGACTTGTCTGGGCAGCAAGGCCGGACTAGTGTGACACCCGGTTCCGAGAAAAGAACCAAGCGAACGCATATGTGCGCCCAGGACGTTCAACACACATACATGAGTGCATTCACAAAAGGATATACATAAAATTACCACATAACATGATTAATTAAGCACTTTTATTACACAATTCAGAATATCCTCGAATACAAGCTTTAATGAATAGTAATGACAAGTTTGAACTAATACAGTGGAAATAAACTAAATAAGCAAACTAAGCATCTAAGCAAATAGGATAGCATGACTCCAAGCAACACCACAGGCAAAGATGACGGCAGATACGACCTAGAACTCCGCATTATCATCGTTATACTCCCAATCCTAACCTGTAACTATTGGTGGGAGAATTGCAAGGGTGAGTACATGTCGTACTCAGCAAGTGTGGAAAGTATGACATGTAGCTGTTTTAAATGACGAGTATAATAATGGCTAAGTGTTGAAAAGTACATTAAAACATTTGAAAAGCAATATATTGTATGTATGTGAAGTAAACCCATTATAAACCATGTAGTTATCATAATACCAGTCCATATTTCATTACCATCATCCATATTCCAGATTTCTCATTACCATCAACCATATCCATTGCCATAAACCATAATACCATCCCATAACCAGTAACAAACCATAACCAATACCAATACCAAAACATAACCAAACCATAACCAGTACCAATACCAAAACATAACCAAACCATCCCAATCCCAATTCCCCTCTAATCATGGAAGTTGTCGAGGTGCTCATAACCGGGAGCACGGCTATCATGATAGTTTTAAGACACACTCTGCAGAGGTTGTACCGCTTTACCCAAATGTTTGTGATTTCAGCACCTTTCGATGATTGTGGAACCTCTATTATGCCGTATCACACTTCCTTAGGTGTGTGGCCAAGAGATCACAAAATAGATTTTACAAAGGGATTACTAGCATGTATGGACCCACTGAGGTTTCACCGGTGGCGATGTCTCCAACTGAGCACATCTTCAACCAAGGGCCCCCTCTTGTGCCGTTCGGATCCTAGGGAGTCCCGCCAACCATATCCAAACCCAATCAGGCTCCCCGTCCCCAGTGCGCCAAATGATCCGAGCAATACTAGCAACACCCTAATTAATCAGCTACGCCGCACCCATGCTTGGGCTCGTGGTGGCACTGTTGTCCTGGCATATTCTCGTATGAACCAGTCCTTAGATCTAAGTCAAGCAAACCACCATAATATCCAACCCATCCACATACCAGACTTGCTTAGATCACCCATTACCATATCATATTAACCAGTTCATATTAACCATAATCTCATTAATGCATAATTAAATAGTTTAGTTGTTTTCTCATCCCAATTAATTAAGCGAAGCAAAGGTAAAAAACCCTTCCCGACTCTACCATATATTCCAGGTGACAAGGGTGGTCAAACAAAACTAGTAAACTTTCTATCATAGGAGTCCCATCAAATTGACACAAGCATGCAGTTTTGAAAACAAACCATTTATTGTCTAAACAGGATCAATATGTTCATGGACACTTGCTTTGCTCTTGGGCTTGTTTTGGGCTGTCTTCAAATGCCTGGTTCTGGAGGTCCTCCGCTGCACTTTCTAGTGCAAATCTGTCTAAATCGTGCAACGAACGTACAAGACAAGAATCACAATCAATAAGTGCACATATATTACTCAATATGACATGACATGCATGATTAATGCAAATGCTAAGCAAAGATAGTTAATCAGTTGCTTTTAATGTTTACTAATCAATTACAATGGTTATTAACAAGTCTACACAGGTTTGGAGTTGATTCGAATCGATTTAGAATTAATTCAGCAGGAAATAGATTGCAAAATCGGACTAGTCCGCTTGGGACCGGACTAGTTCGCCCTTCCCAGGAATAGCGAACTAGGGTTTTCTAGATCGACGTGAATTTGGAGAAACGGGGTTGAATTCACATGAGAAAGAGGAAGTAGAAGGTATACCAGGTGTTTAGGACTCCAATGAATCAAGGGTTTTGGAGGCAACACTTGGATTTTGGCGATCTAGGGTTGATGAAGAGCTTGAAGGTGAATTGTTGATGAAGAACGAAAACTTGATGGAGATCTTGATCCTCTTTCGTTTCCTCCTCTTCTTCTCCTTGCTCGGGATCTCCTTCTCCCTCCTTGGTGGCAGCTACCCACGAACTAGGGTTTGTGGTCTTTCAATTGAGACAAAAGGATGTAAAGTCAAGGGGTGAGGTTGTTTATATAGAGGTGGAGGGCTAGGGTTCGATGGATTTTGAGTTTGGGGAGGGTGGAGGCCAGTGTTGGGTCTGACATGGGCTCGAAAAAGAGTTAGACACAAGGTCCTTAGGCCCACTTAAGGTAAAACCCAAAAACAAATCGTGAAACAAAAGATCAACTAGGAATCACAACTTACCGGACAAGTCCGCAGAAGGCCGGACTAATCCGAAGATTGAAATAGGCAAAAACGGACAAGTACGCACTATATCGGACAAGTTCGAACTTTGTCAAAGGAAAATCATACAAGTCTAGCCAAAACCGGACAAGTCTGATTTTAGTCAGAGAGAAAACGGACAAGTCCGCTGGACATCGGACAAGTTCGAACAAGTCCAGGGACTTTGCGAAATTTTGAGGAATTGGAATACCGGACTAGTACGCAAAGGACCGGGCAAGTCCGAAAACGGTACAGAGAGAAAAATGGACTAGCCGCAGCAAAAAAAAAACGGACTTGGCCGATGGAGGTCAGAGAGAAATCGTACTAGTCCGCACCAACAAGGGACTAGTCCACACTTCTCAGAACTTTTGAGTGCGGTTTTACTCTAAGTTCATTTTAAACTCATTCCTTTTTATGTGGATTAATTTTAAACATGCATATGAACTTATGCAATGCATGATGCATGAAAATGAGGGTGTTACAAACCTACCCCCCTTAAAATGAATCTCGCCCTCGAGATTCGACGCGGAAGAGAAAAGATAGGGAAATTCCTTCTTGAGGTCATCTTCCAGCTCCCATATTGCCCCTGATTATGTATGATGCTTCCATTGAACTTTACACCATCGAATAACCTTGTTCCTTGTGACTCTCTCCTTGTTTCCCAAGATTTTGACCGGTTGCTCGACATAAGTCAAATCTGCCTCTAGTTCCAATTTTTCCATTGAAACTAGTTCTTCCGGCACTCTCAAGCACTTCTTGAGCTGGGAAACATGAAAGACATCATGAACATATGCTAAGTGAGCTGGCATCTCCAACTTATATGCTACTTCTCTTTTGTCTGAAATCTTGAATGACCCAATGTATCAAGGTGCTAGCTTGCCTCTTGTGTTAAACCTCTTATGACCTCTCACGGATGATACTTTGAGATATACGAAGTCTCCCACTTCGAAGGCTATTTTCCTTCTCCTATTGTCCGCATAGCCTTTTTGCCTCGATTGAGCAGCCCTCAAGTTTTCACGAATAATCTGGACTTGTTTCTCAGCTTCCTACAACATGTCAGGTTCAAACACTTGGTTCTCTCCTGTCTCATTCCAGAACAATGGTGTCCTACACTTCCTCCCATATAGTGCTTCATAGGGTGACATCCTTAAGCTTGCTTGGTAACTATTGTTGTATTAAAATTCTGCATATGGCAACCTTTTGTCCCAACTTTTTCCAGGCTTCAAGGCACAAGCTCTTAACGTGCCCTCTAAAATCTGATTGCTGCTCTTAGTTTGTCCATTCGTTTGAGGGTGATAAGCTGAGCTAAAATTCAACCTTGTTCCCAATGCTTCATGCAACTTCTGCCAAAACCTGGAGGTAAATTGAGAACCTCTATCCGAGACTATTTTCTTTGGGACTCCATGTCGACACACAATGTGCTCCATATATAGCTCTGCAAGCTTCGTGGTGTTATAGGTGGTCTTGACAGGAACAAAATGAGCTGACTTGGTCAAACGATCCACAATAACCCAAATTGAGTCCTAACCAGACTGGGTATGTGGTAAACCAACTGAAGTCCATACCAATTTCTTCCCACATCCATTCCGGAATCTTTAATGGCTGCAATAATCCAGCTGGTCTTTGATGTTCCGCCTTGAATCGTTGGCACACATCACACAACGCTACATATTCAGCTATGTCCTTTTTCATGCTGGCCCACCAATAACATGTCTTCAAGTCCTTGTACATCTTCGTACAATCGGGATGAATTTAGTATGGCGAGTCATGTGCCTCTTTTAATATTGTCTCCCGAATATGCTTCACATTAGGTATGACAATCCTTCTTCCAAGCCATAAAGTATCGTGTTCGTCTTCATCAAATCTAAATTCTCTCCCTTCTTGGGTCCTTTCCTTGATTTCCTGAATTTCCTCATCCTTTGTTTGACCCTCTCGAATTTCTTGCTCCAAGGTCGGATTTAGCTCCATTATCCCCATCTCATTCACAAATCCGAGATTCAACCATTCAAACTCCTTACATAACTCGGATGGCAACTCTCGAACCGTGAGTTGGTGGCTTACTCCCTTCCTACTCAAGGCATCGGCCACTACATTAGCCTTCCCTGGGTGATAGTTGATTCCCGCATTATAGTCCTTTATAAGCTCTAACCATCTTCGTTGCCTCAAATTCATGTCCGTTTGTGTGAAAAATATACCTGAGACTCTTATGATCCATACAAATTTCACACTTATGTCCAAGGATATAATGTCTCCAAATCTTCAATGCGTGTACCATGGCTGCAAGTTCCAAATCATGTATTGGATAATTCTGCTCATGTTTCTTCAATTATCTCGATGCATAGGAGACCACTTGACCTTCCTGCATAAGCACGCATCCAAGTCCTTGTATTGATGCATCGCAATATATATCAAAACTTTTGCTCACATCCGGCAATGTCAAGACTAGGGCTGTTGTTAACCTTTTCTTCAATTCCTCAAAACTTTCTTGACAAGCTTGCGTCCATTGGAAAGCTTTTCCCTTCATTAGAACTCCGTCATTGGCTTGGCTATCTTGGATAAGTCCTTGATGAACCTACATTATTATTCAGCCATTCCAAGAAAACTCCGGACCTCCTTTACGTTTTGCGGGGGTTCCCATTTCAACACGTCCCTCACTTTTTCGGGGTTGACTGATACTCCTCCTCCTGAGATGCTATGACCAAAAAACGACACCTCTTTCAACCAAAACTGGCACTTGCTGAATTTGGCATACAATTGATGCTCCCTCAATTTCTGCAACGTGAGCCTCAAGTGTTTCTCATGTTCCTTCTCATCCTTCGACTAGATCATAATGTCATCAATAAACACCACAACAAACTTATCCAAGTACTCCATGAAGACCTTATTCATGAGATACATAAAGTAGGCAGGTGCATTTGTCAATCCAAAGGACATAACTGTATACTCATAAGATCCATATCGTGTCCGAAAAGCTGTCTTGGGTATGTCCGATGGTCTAATCTTCATTTGGAAGTATCCCGACCTCAAATCAATATTGGAGAAGATAGAAGCACTCTTCATCTGATCAAACAAGTCTTCTATGCAGGGAAAAGTATACGTGTTCTTGATGGTCACCTCATTGAGAGCTCGGTAATCTACACATATCCTTTGTGATCCGTCCTTCTTGTCCACGAAAAGAACGGGCGCTCCTCAAGGTGAAGAGCTTGGGCGAATGAAACCCTTCTCTAGCTGCTCTTGAATTTGCTTCTTGAGCTCCGCTAATTCCTTAGGAGACATCCTATATGGTCTCTTAGCTATAGGTGCAGTTCCAGGTATCAACACAACAACAAATTCTATATCTCGATTAGGTGGCATACCTGGCAACTCATCCAGAAACACATCTAAAAATTCGCACACCACTGGAATCTCCTCAATTACGGCACCGTCCATGTGTTTCAGCTCCAATTGCTTCGGTGCTGTTGAGATACTTCAAACTCTATGGTGATCCCTTCCTCATTGGTCAACTTCACCATCTTTGTGTCACATTCAATGACTCCATTGTGCTTCCTCAACTAGTCCATACCAATTATAATGTATAATCCTTGAGAATCTAAGACAATGAGGTTGGCAAAGAAGTCTACCCTCTTATTCTAAGGCTTACTTTTAGACATACTATATTTGTCCTCATCTCCTCCGGGAGACTTAACCAATAGAGTAAACTTCATATGAGAGATAGGCAAACTATACTTGGCAACATACTTTGATGCAATGAATGAATGCGATGCTCTAGAATCAAATAACATAATCGCTGGGTTGGAGTTTGCAAGAAACATACCAATGACCACGTCATCCGCTTGTTGCGCTTCCTCCGTAGAGACATGGTTCACATTGCCACGAGCAAAATTATGCTGACCACGGTTCCCTGCGGCTGTCCTCCATTTGGTCTTGAGTTCTATCTTGGCGCATTGCTATCTTGATCAAGGCGTGACTTAGGACATTGATGTGAAAAGTGTCCTGCTTCTCCACATGTATAGCACTTCCTAACTGCACCAGAATGATTGGGACGAGCTTGATTTTGAACATTTGCACAGGAAAATTGGCACGAGGTGCATAAGACATTGGAGGCCTAGGTGCTTGGACGACAGGGCATTGCTGCACAAACTGAGCTGGGCGCGGTGCATAACAAGGGCGTTGAGCAGGCGCAGAAGAGCTATAATAAGGCGCATTGCATCGTGCAAAGCGAGAGCGCACATTACTTCTTTGTTGCTGTCTTTGATATGGTGCCTTCCTCTTGGTGTCTTACTCCATCTCACGGACTTTGTTTTCCACAACAATTGCTTTGTCCACTAGCTTCTGAAAGTTAGCATAATCACAATTGAGCAATTGCAATTGGATCTCATTGTTCAAGCCCCTCATGAACAAGTATTGCTTCCGGCTGTCCCGACTCACATCCTCAGACACATACCTTGAAAGTTGAATGAATTTGTTGAGATATTCACCCACACTCGATCTTCCTTGCCTCAAGTTCTCAAATTCTTGCCTCTTCAAGATCATAACACCTTCCGACACATAATGAGAACGAAAACTCTACTTGTATTCGGCCCAAATAATCCTCTCTTGATTCTCATGAGCATTGCATAGCGAGTCCCACCAATCGGCAACTGCTCCAAAGAGTTGATGAAATGCAAATAGCACCTTCTCCCAGTCACTGCATTGGACTATTGCAAGTTTCTTCTCCACGGACTTGAGCCAATCATCGGCATCCATAGGGTCACCAGCTTGAGCAATGGTCAGTGGACTAGTCCTCATGAACTCCCCCAACCGGTTATGAGGAGGCAGGGGTGGCGGTGGAGGCATGTGGGGCTGATTTTTGTTGCTGCCAGCCTGCGCCTGTCCCATAGTCTGTATCATGGTCTGCATGAGATGGTTTTGCATAGCCAATAGCTGCTCAATATTGATAGCTCCCTGAGTAGGTCCTTGTCCATCGTTGTTCTGAGATGCTCCATTGTTCTCCTTCTCATCATTGCCATCCATCTGGTTGCGAGTCCTCACCATCTGAAGAAAAGCAAGAGAAAAGAATTCAGAAAACGTCCCCAACTATATGCATCAAGGGATATGAAACTAAGCAACTACCTATACTAGCCTATGTGGACATGGCAATGCTAAAGCATCCCAAAATCCTCTACTAAGCACACAAGCAGCAATACATAACAAACAACACACCAAGCAAATACACATCGATTCCTGAGTACTCTTATGTGCTCTAAAGTGTCCATTCTATATAGGTCGCATCCTACGTTCAACCTGTGGCTCTGATACCAATTTGTGACACCCTGATGATGACATCATAACAGTGGAGATGCACATTGAACTGCAAGGACCAATCACAAGAGCACGAGCACAGTTAATAAATCAGCAGGTGAATTCGTTCCTAACTTTACATGTGAGTTTGAGAATAGATTGCTATGTGATGATTTAATTGTCATTAGGAACAATGGAGAAGATCAACAAGTGAAGAAAAGAGGCCTTGGTAACATGGAGAACCTGCTGGGACGTCCACAAGTTGATGGAATCAGTTTACAACTCGGACTTGAGTTCAACTCGGAGTCCAGGAGCAGTCCAACTTAAAACGGACGCCTAGGATGCATACGGACTCCGTTTCAACGTTCCACATAAGCATGGAAAGAGGAGAAGATAAACTTTCCAATGACTCTGGTCCCACCTCAAAATCCCCCGGAGTCATTGGGAATCATCAAAATAGTCGAGTCCAGATTTCTATTCAGTGCTGCACCACCGAATCGGGCCTTTGGGCCTTGTATCCCGTATGAGTCCATTAGGGATGCGTCTAAGCATGTTTTGGCCGAACCCTAGCCTTTAAATACTGCAGCCGCTGGTCATATTTAGTGGGTTTTGCTTATATCAATAATATCGCCGTTCTACGGTTTGTGAGACCCCAACTTTGATTTCAGATCGTGTCTTCGATGTTCTTACTTGTGTTCTCGGTTGCACTTGCAGGTATTAGCCTTCTTGGCGAGGTCTAGCGTGTGCAGCACGTTTGATAACCAACGGAGCAGTGGTGTAGTGATTGCAGGGGTACTCGAACTGCTTGTGTGTCACGGATCATCAACGTCGAGTTCTCCACCCCAATTGACTTACCTTTCGGAAGATCGGGCCTAAACTACTCATCAATTGATATCAGATTTCGAGGTTGCCTGTGAGGTATCATTGTTTTCATTACATTAGATTGCTTTCTTTTCGTACCTAGAGTCCACAGAAAAGCCACAAAAAATTAAATCGTTTTTACCGCTTCCTAGACTATAGTGCCTGTAGTTTCGTTTTTCAGTTTGCATTGTTGAGTTTGCATTTGTGTGGTCGAGTCTTGTTGCTGGTTTAGCTTTGTATTTTGGGTCCTAGTTATCGTGTTTCATCATTGTTTTCTTGCTGTTCGATACCTATTCCACAATCCCTAAACAACAAACCGATCCACCACGTTCATCGATTTGCCCTAGCTAGCCGCCTTGCATAAACTCCCGCATTGCCAGCCCTAGATTAGGTGACAAACCTTTGTGACACTCATCCTTGAATCATCACACACCACCCCATTAGTTGCTGTGCAAATTCCCGGTCGTTTTCATATCCGATTGCGAGTTCTGTTCTGAAATCGAGTTGGAATCAACATCCAAAAACCGTAACTCGGACAACCTACCTTAAAACGACCATAACTTTCGCATACGAACTCGAAATCGGGGGATTTTTAATTCAAATTGATCTACGCAAAATTTCGCATCTGGTTTTCCATTGCTTCGCTGCGTTTAGCGAAATTTAGATTGCTAAAATTGCCATCGGAAGATAGGCTATCCGGCCTTCAAAGTTTCAACACGAATTTTAAAGAGTCTTCTTGATTTTCTATAGGCCGCATATTACATTCAATTGAGCTGAAAATTTGTGTGCTTCATATTTTTGTGCTCCTGAGTAAAGAAAAAATATTACAAAAAGAAAAAAAAATAGTGAAGAGCACGCTTATTAAAGCAATTGGCCTATACTACTTGTGCTGTGATTGTTGGTTATACATTCTGTCTTCCTTTTGCCTTGCTACTTCCTTGTGTTGTGCTAGGCTCTAGAGCACTTGGCTGACCAACAACAGTTTCCTACATTGAATTCTTATTCAACTTTGTTTACCTATTAACGATTTTATGCTTATTAGCCATCATATTGTGCAATCCAAGCTCCACCTTTCTCTTGAGCAGAACAGATACCTTTGCAATCGCCCCACGCTTCATTGGTTCATCTCACCGTCCACACCACCTGCTGTGTCAGTAAGAACACTTGTAAGAGCGTGGTAAGACGCTTGAGCGGGAGAGATTTTTTTCTTCCACCTTTCACATTGTTACTGTAGTTGATAGGGATAACATATTTTTGTTGTCTTTTGTTTCCTACTAACAATGGCAGGAGAAGACAATGATGATGAATGTGTTCAACATGCTGAGTTATGTGATATGATGAAGACCATGACTGATATGTTCGCCAAATACAACGCATCAACGGAGGAGTCATTGGTGAACTTGACTCGCCAACTTGATGACCTTGCTCTTCGAATGAATACTTTTGAGGCTCGATTGCCTCTCGCTATAAGACATGAATACAATGATTATGATGATATGGAAGATCATAACAATTAGCCAAGACTACCACTTTATCGTCGAGGTATGGGAGGTAATAATCATCATAATAATTATAATTGTCCTCTTGATGATCCTTTTGTTAATGTGAAATTTACTATACCGTCTTTTTCTAGTGCTTATGATGTTGAGGCTTATCTTGATTGGGAGATGACAGTAGAGCAAAAATTTAATGCCCATCTTGTTCCTGAACAACATAGAGTTCATCAAGCCACTAGTGAGTTTAAGGACTTTGCTATCATATGGTGGAATGAACTTGTTAAAACTAGAACTGATCCTCCAACATGGGATAAATTAAAGGAAACTATGCGTGTTCGATTTGTTCCTCCATCTTTTCAGCGGGACCTTCGCAAAAAATTACAGCGCTTAGACCAAGGTAACATGTCCGTAGAGGAGTATTATCAAGAGTTACAAAAGGGTATGCTGCGTTGTGGGGTAGTAGAGGACATGGATGATAAAATAGCTCATTTTTATGGGGGGTTGAGGCGTGAAATTCAGGACATTGTTGATTACAAGGAATATGATACTGTTAACAGATTGTTTTAGCTTGCTATGTTGGCAGAAAAAGAATTGCAGGGCCGACAACAACAACAACAACGCACGAGGAGCAACTTCACACCGCGTTCGACGTCTACACCATCCAAAACAGCATGATCTTCGACCCCCCGTGCAGCGACTACACCATCCAATGGCGGCCAACGAGCTACACCTGCTGCTCCACCTTCTCGTGTGCCGGAGGGCAGCAAGGCGACATCAATCAAGCCTTCATCGTCCACTCCATCTAGGAGTCGTACTTCTGACATAAAGTGTCACCGCTGCCAGGGACTTGGTCATATGATGTGAGATTGCCCAAGCAAACGAGCATATATAGCATGCGAAGATGGCGGGTATGATAGTACTTCAGATGTTGAAGATGAATATTCTCTTGCTACTGACTTTACAGATCAAAATGACGAACACACCGAAGAAGAGATACTTGGTACAACAGAGATGGAGAACTATAGGAGGATCATTGTGCAGTGCCTTGAGCTCCAAAGTGGAGGCCGACGACAAGCTAGAACGGCACAACCTCTTCCACATGTTTCTCGTCGTCAAGGACTGCTGTGTACACACTATAATTGATGGAGGTAGCTGCAATAACTTAGTGAACACGGACGTCGTCGAGAAACTTGGTTTGACAACAAGAGCACACCCTCATCCATACGACATTCAATGGTTCAACAACAACGGTAAGGTTCAGGTAACACAAACAGCGAGAATACATTTTTCAATTGGTTCTTACCATGATTTTGCTGATTTTGATGTCGTGCCTATGGTACTTGTTCTTTTTTATTGGGTCGCCCTTGGGAATTTGATACAAATGCTATTCATCATGGTAGAACTAATAAATATACTGTCATGCATAAAAGAAAGAAAATCACTTTGCTCCCCATGACTCCTGCTGAAATTGTGCATTTTGAGAAGAGTTTAATTCGTGATGGCAAAGCAACAAAACTAGAATCTGAAAACAACAAGTCATTAAGTGAAAATCACCATCGTTGCTCGCAACTAAATCTGACCTTGCTGATTTATTCGATGCTAAGGGGATGTGCTATGCTTTAGTATGCAAAGAAGCCATGTTTTCACTTCATGAATTGTCTATTGCATTGCCCCCTACTATTTATAACCTTTTGCAGGAGTTTGAGGATGTGTTTCCCTCTGAGATACCCCCTGGTTTACCACCCATGAGAGGCATTGAACACAAGATCGATTTGATTCCAGGAGCAACCTTGCCAAATCATGCAGCATACAGGGGAATCCAGAGGAAACTAAGGAAATTCAGCGACAAGTCCAAAATCTTTTGGACCATGGGTACATTCGTGAAAGTCTTAGCCCTTGTTCCGTTCCTATTCTTTTGGTTCCTAAGAAAGATGGTAGTTGGCGCGTGTGTGTTGATTGTCGAGCGATTAATAACATCACCATTCGATATCATTATCCTATTCCTCGCTTAGATGACATGCTTGATGAATTGAGTGGTGCTATCATCTTCACAAAAATTGACTTGCGTAGTGGTTACCACCAAATTAGAATGGGAGATGAATGGAAAACTGCATTTAAAACCAAGTTTGTACTTTATGAGGGGTTAGTCATGCCTTTTGGTTTAACTAATGCACCCAACACCTTTATGCGATTAATGAACGAGGTTTGACGTGCTTTCATTGGACAATTTGTTGTGGTTTACTTCGATGATATCCTCATTTACAGCAAGTCATATTATGAACATCTTTATCATTTACGTGTTGTTTTTACTGTTTTGAGAGATGCACGTTTGTTTGGTAACCTCGAAAAGTGCATCTTTTGCACCAATTGAGTCTCGTTTCTTGGCTATGTCGTTTCATCGCAGGGAATTGAGATGGATGAGGCAAAAATTGAAGCTATCACTAGTTGGCTGACCCCAACAACCGTCATGCAGGTTCGTAGTTTTCTTGGTCTTACAGGTTTTTATCGCCGTTTTGTGCGGGATTTCAGCACCATTGCAGCACCTCTACATGAGCTAACTAAGAAGGGAGTGCCATTTCGATGGGGCAAATAACAGCAACAAGCTTTTGATGCTCTCAAATCAAAGCTTACACAAGCACCATTGCCACAACTTCCCGATTTTGACAAGACCTTTGAGCTAGAATGCTATGCAAGCGACGTTGGTATTGGAGGCGTTCTCATACAAGGAGGTAAACCCATTGCTTTCTTTAGTGAAAAACTTCATGGTCCTTCTCTGAATTATTCTACTTATGATAATGAATTGTATGCCTTAGTGCGAGTATTACAGACTTGGCAACATTGTCTTTGGTCTAAGGAGTTTGTCATACGTTCCGATCATGAATCATTGAAGTATCGTAAGTGACAAACCAATCTGAATAAATGACAAGATAAATGGATTGAGTTCATGGAGTCGTTTCTATACATCATTAAGTGTAAGAAAGGGAAGGAAAATGTCATTGCCGATGCATTATCTAGACGTTATACCATGCTGTCCTAACTTGATCATAAAATCTTTGGTTTGGAAACAATAAAAGCATTATATCCTACTGATTTAGACTTCAAAGATGCTTTTGAAAATTGTAGAGAAGGAAGAACTTGGAATAAATATGTGCTGCGAGAGGGTCTCCTCTATCGTGCTAACAAGCTATGCATTCCAGCTAGCTCTGTTCGTCTACTACTTTTGCAGGAAGCACATGGAGGAGGTTTGATGGGACATTTTGGAGTGAAGAAAACTGAAGACGTGCTTGTTGGACAATTTGGACATTTTGATGGGACATTTTGATGGCAACACTTCTTTTGGCCAAAGATGCGGTGTGATGTCGAGCGCTACGTGTCACAATGCACTACTTGCAATAAAGCTAAGTCTCGCCTTAACCCACATGGTCTTTATATGCCTCTTCCTGTTCCTAGTGTACCTTGGGAGGATATTTCTATGGACTTTGTTTTGGTATTGCCTAGGACTAAGAGGGGGAGGGATAGTATTTTTGTAGTTGTTGATCGTTTCTCCAAAATGGCACACTTTATACTTTGTCATAAGAATGATAATGCCTCACACATTGCTGATTTATTTATGACGGAAATTGTTCGTTTACATGGTGTGCCAAATACCATTGTTTCTTATCGTGATGCAAAAATTTTAAGTCATTTTTGGAGAACTTTGTGGTATAAATTGGGAACCACGTTGATGTTTTCAACTACATGTCACCCACAAACGGATGGACAAACCGAGGTAGTTAATCGTACTTTATTCACTATGTTGCGGGCTGTCTTGAAAACAAATTTGAAGTTGTGGGAGGAGTGTTTACCACATATAGAATTTGCTTACAACAGATCCGTTCACTCCACGACGAAGGTAAGTCCATTCCAGGTAGTGTATGATTTTAATCCCCATGCTCCTATTGATTTACTACCTTTGCCTCCTTCTGAAACTATAAATTTGGATGCTACAAAACGATCTGAATTCATTCTTAAGATGCATGAAACTACAAAGAAAAATATTGAAAAGATGAATGAAAAGTATAGGATTGCAAGTAGTAAAGGTAGAAAAGAAGTAAAACTTGAACTGGGTGATTTGGTGTGGTTACATTTGACAAAAGAGCGATTCTCTGACTTGAGAAAATCTAAACTTATGCCACGAGCTGCTGGTCCTTTTAAGATTGTTGAAAAGATTAATGATAATGCATATAAGCTTGAGTTGCCTCTCAATTTTGGGGTTAGTCCCACATTTAACATTTCAGATTTGCGACCGTACTTGGGAGAAAAAGATAAACTTGAGTCGAGGATGAATCCAATTCAAGAGAGGGAGGATGATAAGGACATTACAACAGCGGAGATGCACATTGAACTGCAAGGACCAATCACAAGAGCACGAGCACAGTTAATAAATCAGCAGGCGAATTCGTTCCTAACTTCCTTTGCATGTGAGTTTGAGAATAGATTGCTATGTAATGATTTAATTGTTATTAGGAACAATGGAGAAGATCAACAAGTGAAGAAAAGAGGCCTTGGGAATGTGGAGAACCTGCTGGGACGTCCACAAGTTGATGGAATCAGTTTACAACTTGGACTTGAGTTCAACTCGAAGTCCAGGAGCAGTCCACCTTAAAACGGATGCCCAGGATGCATACGGACTCCGTTTTCGAAGTTCCACATATGCACGAAACGAGGAGACGATAAACTTTCGAATGGATCTGTTCCCACCTCAAAATTCTTCCGGAGTCATTAGGTATCGTCATAACAAGTTGAGTCCAGATTTCTGTGCGGTGTTGTGCTACCGAATCGGTCCTTCGGGGCTTGTATCCCGTATGAGTCCATTAGAGATGCGTCTAAGCGTGTTTTGGCCGAACCTTAGCCTTTAAATACTGCAGCCGCTGGTCATATTTGGTGGGTTTTTCTTAGATCAATAATATCGCCGTTCTATGGTTTGTGAGACCCCAACTTCGATTTCAGACCGTGTCTTCGAAGTTCTTGCTTGTGTTCTCAGTTGCACTTGCAGGGATTAACCTTCCTGGCGAGGTCAAGCGTGTGCAGCACGGTTGATAACCAAGGAGAAGTGGTGTAGTGATTGCAGAGGTACTCGAACTGCTCGAGTACCGCGGATCATCAACGTCGAGTTCTCCATCCCAATTGACTTACCTTTTGGAAGATCGGGCCTAAACTACTCATCACACCCGGTTCCCAGAAAAAAACCAAGCGAACGCATATGTGTGCCCAGGACGTTCAACACACATACACTAGTGCATTCACAAAAGGATATACAGAAGATTACCACATAACAAGACTAATTAAGCACTTTTATTACACAATTCAGAATATCCTCGAATACAAGCTCTAATGAATAGTAATGACAAGTTTGAACTAATGCAGCGGAAATAAGCTAAATAAGCAAACTAAGCAGCTAAGCAAATTGGGTAGCGCTGATCCAAGCAACACCACAGGCAAAGCTGACTGCAGACACGACTTAGAACTCCGCATTATCATTGTTATACTCCCAATCCTTAGCTGCAACTGTTGGTGGAGGAATTTCAAGGGTGAGTACATGTCGTACTCAGCAAGTGTGGAAAGTATGACATGTAGCTGATTCAAATGAGGAGTATAATAATGCTTAAGTGCTAAAAAGTACATTAAAACATTTGAAAAGCAATATATTGTATGTATGTGAAGTAAACCCATCATAAACCATGTAGTTATCATAATACCATTCCATATTTCATTACCATCATCCATATTCCAGATTTCTCATTACCATCAACCATATCCATTACCATAAACCATAATACCATCCCATAACCAGTACCAAACCATAACCAATACCAATACCAAAACATAACCAAACCATAACCAATACCAATACAAAAACATAACCAAACCATCCCAATCCCAACTCCCCTCTAATAATGGAAGTTGTCCAGGTGCTCATAACCGGAAGCATGGCTATCATGATAGTTTTAAGACACGCTCTGCAGAGATTGTACTGCTTTACCCACGTGTTTGAGATTTCATCACCTTTCGATTACTATGGAACCTCTATTATGCCGTCTCACACTTCCTTTGGTGTGTGGCCAAGAGATCACAAAATATCTTTTACAAAGGGATTACTAGCATGTATGGACCCACTGAGGTTTCACCGGTGGCGATGTCTACAACAGAGCACATCTTCAACCAAGGGCCCCTCTTCCGCCATTCGGATCCCAGAGAGTCCCGCCAACCATATCCAAACCCAATCCGACTCTCCTTCCCCGGTGCGCCAAATGATCCGAGCAATACTAGCAATACCCTAATTAATCAGCTATGCCACACCCATACTTGGCCTCGTAGTGGCACTGTTGTCCTGACATATTCTTGCATGAACCGGTCCTTAGATCTAAGTCAAGCAAACCACCATAACATCCAATCCATCCACATACCAGGCTTGCTTAAATCACCCATTACCATATCATATTAACCAGTTCATATTATGTGAGACCTATGCGTGCTGAATACAATTCATGTGGAGGTGTTTCTTGAGTTCAAGTCATGGCTGGTGACAGGATCCTTTGGACTAGTCTCAGGGAGGAGATGAGGTTCCAACAACCAAGTTTAGGAGGAATTGTGGTTGAACGGGTCAGGAGGTCGCGCAGGATGATTGAATCAAGGGCAGTGCATATGAAGGTTACTCGACGTCGAAGAAAGGTGTTCGCACGTATGCATGCAGTGCATGACGTGGAAACATGGTTCTGAAGACGGGTTATGGAAGGAACATCTGAAGGATCAGATCATATCGCATGATGACTTCGGCTGCTGGCTGAGTCGGTTATGCCTCAATATGGAAAGTATTGAGTTGGTTATGGTAGTTTTCGTGTGCCACACGAAAGTCAAGCTGTTTAGGAATACGGGATGTGTTCCGGGTTTGTTAGGAAGTCTCGAGATTGTTTCTATCTATGAATAGAAAGTCTTGAGCAGTTATGGGAAGTTTTGATTCGTGATTTGAATAGGATTAGAGTCCTCATTTGAGTTGGTTTGGCCTTCGGCCTGGTTATATAAGCAAGGGAGGCCAGAACTCATGATAGACGACTTTTGGGATGTTCCTCTTGTGTTCAATTGAATAAAGATTGTATTTTAAAGGAACTTTTGTGCCTTGTTCGTCCGACCTGTTCTAGACAAGTTTTCCTCATTGAGTTTTCCGCACAACACTACCTTTCTTCGGTGGTTTTATCATAATTCGAGTTTTACAGATCCGATTGACATGATTCTTTTCGGGTTGTCTTCGCAACTTGATTTTCTATCACCTGTTAAAATCTCACAGTCATTGAATTTGTGGTTTCAAATCTACACGAGTTTCTTTGACAAAAAACAGAACTGTTTTTACTGAGTAGAACAGATTGATCTTTGTTCGGTCTTTCGGTCGTAACTTGAGTTTCTCTCGACGGATTTGAGTGATTCTTGTTGTTGTGACACCCGGTTCCAAACAATGAACCAAGTGAATGCATATGTGTGCCCAGGACGTTCAACACACATACACGAGTGCTTTCACAAAAGGATATACAGAAAATTACCACCGAACAAGATTAATTAACCAAATTTTATTACACAAACCATATTATCCTCTAATACAAACCCTAATACTAATGCAGCGGAAATAGACTAAATATGCAGCTAAGAAAAAGAGATAGCGCAGCTCCATGCAACACCACAGGCAAAGCTGACGGCAGCACACAGCCTAGAACTCGGCATTATTAACGTAATACTCCCAATCCTGACCTGCAACTGTTGGGGGGATTGCAAGAGTGAGTACATATCGTACTCAACAAGTGTGGAAAGTATGACATGTGGATGATTCAAATGATGAATGTAATAAAGGCTAAGTGCTGAAAAGTACAGTAAAACATTTGAAAAGCAATATATTATGTGTATATGAAATAAACCCATCATAAACCATAACTAAAATCATAGTACCAGTCCATATTCCACATCCATCATCATATACCAATATCCATATTCAATACCAGAAATTAATTCATAACCATCCATAACTAAAATACCAACCATAACCATCCCAAATACCATCCCAATACCGAGTTCCCTCTAATCATGTGAGGGTCCAGGTTGCTCATAACCGGGAGCACGGCTATCATGATAGTTTTAATACTCTACAGAGTTTGTACCACTTTACCACATGTTTGTGATTTCATCACCCGTCGGCGACTAAAGAACCTCCCTTATGCCAATTACACTTCCTTTGGTGTATAGCCAAGAGATAATAAAATAGCCTTTACAAAGGGATTACTAGCCTTTTTATACCCCACTGAGGTTTCACCGGTGGCGATGTCTCCAACTGAGCATATCTTCAACCAAGGGCCCCCTCTTGAGCCATTCGGATCCCAGGGTAGTCCCACCAATCATCAACAAACCCAATCCGACTACCCCTTTCCCGAGCATCCTTAATAGTCCAAATAGCACTGGCAAAGCCCTAATTAATCAGCTACGCCGCACCCATACTTGGCCTCGTGGGGGCACTGTAAATCCTGGATGGTCGCTCCCCAAACTGGTCCTTAGATCTAAAGCAAGCAAAACCACCATAACATCCAACCCATCCACATACCAGACTTGCTTAGATCACCCAATACCATATCATATTTAACCAGTTCATGTCGACCACAATATCATTAATGCATAATTAAATTAAGTAGTGTATTTGTTCTTCCATCCCAATTAATTAAGCTAAGCAAAAAGGTAAAAATCCCATCCCGACTCTCTACCATATATCCCAGGTGACAAGGGTGGTTAAACAAAACTAGTAAACTTCCTACCATAGGATTCCCATCAAAACTGACACAAGCATGCAGTTTTGCAAACAAAACATTTATTTTAAAACAGGATCAATATGCTTCAAGGACACTTGCCTTGCTTTGGCGGATAGGGTTGCTCAAGCGCTTCGAAGTCTTGGTTCTCAAAATCCTCGTACACGACTTCTTGAGCACTTCCCTCTACTCGCGATCACACATACAAGAAAACATAAACAAATCAACATGATGCACACACATTAATCAACATGCGATGATATGCATGCATGCAAAGATCAATTATTAATTAACTATGGTTGTTTATTAATTAGATGCAACTAGTTCATATGTGTTCATATGAGTTTACGGGGGTTTTAGCGAGAATTAATGCGGCTGAAAATAAAAAGACGGTGCAATTAAAATCAATTTACGTCTATTAGATTTAATATGTCGCTAAAATTCGCATCGGAAAAATGAATCCTACCGTAGATGTGACGGCTTCGACGATCGCGGGATGATGGTGACGCGTAGATGAAGTGGATGGCGCAACGATCCTCCGGCGGCACGACAACGGCGACGCGACGACGACGATCTCCGGCGGACGACGGTACCCTCCTCTTTTTCTTCCTCTTCTTCCCCTCTTTTTTTCTTCTTTTTCTTCCCCTGGCGGTGCCTCTATTCTTCTCTTTATTTTTTGCACGGTGGCTAGGGTTTTCTGGTGCTCTGGTGGCGCTGGATCGCTTTTGGCGTCGGGAAAACCGAGTCCTCGGTGGGTTTTATAGCCAGCGCGGCTAGGGCACGCAGGGCCAGGCGCGTTGGGCACGCGATCGAGCGCGGGGCGCGAGATTGGGCAGAGCGCGGGTGGCTCGGGCGGGAGCGGGGTCGCGCCAGGCGCGGTCGGGCGTGCGGGCGAGCGCGGGGTGGGGCCGTCGGGCGGGGCGCGCGGGCGCTAGGGCGCGCGCTGGCTGGGTCGTCTGCCTGGCCGGCGGTGCTGCTCATTTTTTCTTTTCTTCTTTTTTTTCTTTATATTATATTATTTATTTATTTATATTTTTTTTTTGTTATTTCTTTTTTTTTCATTATTATTATTATTCTTTATTATTTTTTATATATTATTATATATATATATATATATATTATTTATTATTATTTTTTACTGATTCCCTATTATAAGTTTTATGCTGTTATTTTCTTTTTCTTCTTTTGCTACACATATTTGTACATGTATGTTCTATATTTTAATATCTTTCTTTTACTCTATTAATGTTTAATGCATGAACATGTATGCAATGCATGATGAAAAGATTTAGGGTGTTACAAACCTACCCCCCTTAAAGTGAATCTCGCCCTCGAGATTCGACAGCATGGAGAAAAGATGAGGGAATTCAGTCTTCAAGTCTTCTTCACGTTCCCACGTAGCTTCAGCTTCCGTATGGTGGTTCCATTGCACTTTGCACCAACGGACTCTCTTATTCCTCGTGACCCTTTCCTTCATGTCCAAGATCTTGATAGGTTGCTCGACATAGGACAAAGCCTCCTGAAGTTCTAACTCGTCCATCGGCACTTGTTCTTCCGGCACCCCGAGACACTTCTTGAGTTGAGACACGTGAAACACGTCGTGTACATTGGAGAGATACGCCGGCAGCTCAAGTCAATAAGCTACCTCTCCTCGCTTGTCAAGAATCTTAAATGGCCCGATATAGCGAGGTAATAGTTTTCCTTTGACGTTAAATCGTCGCTGACCTCGGATAGGTGACACTTTGAGGTATACAAAATCTCCAACTTCGAAAGTCAGACTCCTTCGCCTATTATCCGCATAACCCTTCTGTCGAGACTGGGCAACCCTTAGGTTTTCCCGTATTATTTGAACATGTCTTTCAGCGTCTTGTAACACATCCGGACCAAATACTTGATTCTCTCCTGTCTCATTCCAAAACAAAGGTGTTCTACACTTCCTTCCGTATAGTGCTTCATAGGGTGACATTTTCAAGCTGGCTTGGTAACTATTGTTGTATGAAAATTCTGCATATGGCAAGCTCTTATCCCAACTTTTCTCATGCTTTAAAGCACAAGCTCTTAACATGTCCTCTAAAATTTGATTGGTCCTCTCGGTTTGTCCATCCGTTTGAGGGTGATATGCTGAACTAAAATTCAACCTCGTTCCCAAAGCTTCATGCAATTTTTGCCAAAACCTGGAAGTTAATTGTGAACCTCTATCCGAGACTATCTTCTTCGGAACTCCATGCAAACATACTATTCTTCCCAAATACAGTTCCACCAATTTATCTCCATTATAGGTGGTCTTGACGGGAATGAAGTGAGCTGACTTAGTTAATTGATCCACAATTACCCAAATCGAGTCATATCCGGACTGTGTACATGGTAATCCAACTATAAAGTCCATACCAATCTCTTCCCACTTCCACTCTGGAATCTTTAATGGCTGCAATAATCCTGCTGGCCTTTGATGTTCAGCTTTAACTAGTTGGCACACATCACACAACGCAACATATTCGGCTATATCCTTTTTCATGCTAGCCCACCAATAGCATGTCTTCAAATCCTTGTACATCTTTGTACAACCGGGATGAATTGAGTACAGCGAGTCATGTGCCTCCTTTAATATTGTCTCCCGAATATGCTTTACATTAGGAACAACGATTCTCTTTCCAAGCCATAAGGTACCATGTTCGTCTTCATCAAATCTAAATTCTCTCCCTTCCTCGGTCCTTTCCTTGATTTCCTTGATCTCCTCATTCGTGGTTTGTGCTTCTCGAATTTCTTGCTCCAAGGTTGGATTTAACTCCATTATTCCCATCTCATTCACAAATCCGTGGTTCAACCGTTCAAATTCCTTACATAGCTCGGATGGTAACTCTTGAACTGTGAGTTGATTACTTACTCCTTTCCGGCTCAAGGCATCAGCCACTACATTGGCCTTTCCTGGATGATAGTTGATCCCCACATCATAATCCTTGATGAGCTCCAACCATCTTCGTTGCCTCAAATTCAGATCCGTTTGTGTGAAAATATACTTAAGACTCTTGTGATCCGTATAAATTTCACACCTATGTCCAAGGATGTAGTGTCTCCAAATCTTCAATGCATGTACCACGGCTGCTAGTTCAAGATCATGTGTAGGATAATTCTGCTCATGTTTCTTCAATTGTCTCGATGCATATGCAACCACTTGACCTTCTTCCTTAAGCACGCATCCGAGTCCTTGTCTTGATGCGTCACAATAAATATCAAAACTCTTGCTCACGTCCGGCAATATTAAGACTGGGGCTGTAGTTAACCTCTTCTTCAACTCCTCAAAACTGTTTTGACAAGCTTGAGTCCATCGGAAAGCCTTTCCCTTCATTAGCAATTCCGTCATTGGCTTGGCTATCTTGGAAAAGTCCTTGATGAATCGTCGGTAATATCCAGCCATCCCAAGGAAACTCCTTATTTCCTTAACGTTTTGCGTTGGTTCCCACTTCAACACGTCCCTCACTTTACCGGGGTCAACCAATACTCCTCCTCCTGAGATGATATGACCCAAAAATGGCACCTCTTTCAACCAAAACTGACACTTGTTGAACTTGGCATACAATTTATGCTGCCTCAATTTCTGCAACGTGAGCCTCAAGTGTTCCTCATGTTCTTTCACATCCTTCGAGTAGATCATAATGTAATCAATAAACACCACAACGAACTTATCCAATTACTCCATGAAGACCTTATTCATGAGGTACATAAAGTACGCAAGCGCATTTGTCAATCCAAAATACATCACGGTGTACTCATAAGATCCATACCGTGTCCTAAATGCTGTCTTGGGTATGTCCGACGGTCTAATCTTCATTTGAAAGTAACCTACCCTCAAATAATTCTTGGAAAACACACAAACACCTTTCATCTGATCAAACAAATCCTCTATATGGGGCAAGGTGTACTTGTTCTTGATGGTCACCTCGTTGAGAGCTCGGTAATTCACACACATCCTTTGTGTTCCATCCTTCTTGTCCACAAATAGAACGGGCACTCCCCAAGGTGAAGAGCTCGGGCGAATAAAACCTTTCTCTAATTGCTCTTGAATATGCTTCTTGAGCTATGCTAATTCCATAGGAGGCATCCTATACTGCCTCTTAGCTATAGGTGCAGTGCCAGGTATTAAATCAATAACAAACTCAATGTCTCGATCAGGTGGCATACCTGACAACTCGTTCAGAAAAACATCCAAAAATTCACACACCACCGGAATCTCCTCAATTGTGGCGCCGTCCATATGATTCAGCTGCAATTGCTTCGGTGCGGTTTGAGATGCTTCAAATTCTATGACGATCCCTTCCTCATTGGTCAACTTCACCGTCTTTGTGGCACGCTCAATAACTCCATTGTGCTTCCTCAACCAGTCCATACCAAGTATAATATCCAATCCTTGAGAATCCAAAACAATGAGGTTGGCGGAGAAGTCTACCCCCCTTATTCTAAGGCTTACTTTTGGACATACTATATTTGTCCTCATCTCTCCTCCAGGAGACTTAACCGATAAAGTAAACTTCATATGAGAGATAGGCAAAATATACTTGGCAACATACTTCGATGCAATGAATGAATGTGATGCTCCAGAATCAAACAACATAGTCGCGGGGTTGGAGTTGGAGAGAAACATACCAATGACCACGTCATCCGCTTGTTGAGCATCCTCCGTAGAGACATGGTTCACGTTGCCACGAGCAAAATTCTGCTGTCCGTGGTTCCCTTGTGACTGTCCTCCATTGGGTCTTGGGTTTTGCCTCAGTGCATTACTTCCTTGACCAAGGCCTGTCTTAGGACATTGATGCGCAAAGTGTCCAGCTTCTTCACAAGTATAGCACTTCTTAACTCCACCAGAATTATTGGGACGAGCTTGGTTTTGAGCATTGGCACCAGGATAATTAGCTAGAGGTGCAAAAGGCATTGGAGGCCTAAGTGCTTGCATAACGGGGCACTGCTGCACAAACTGAGCTAGGCGCGGTGCAAATCCATGGCGTTGAGCAGGCGCAGAAGAGCTGAAGTAAGGCGCATTGGGCGGCGCAAAGCGAGGGCGCACATTACTTCCTTGTTGCTGTCCTTGGTATGGTGCCTTCCTCTTGTTGTCTTGCTCCATCTCACGAACCTTGTTCTCCACCACAATTGCTTTGTCCACAAGCTTCTGGAAATTGACATAATCACAGTTGAGCAATTGCACTTGGATCTCATTGTTCAAGCCCCTCATGAACAAGTATTGTTTCCGGCTGTCCCGACTAACATCCTCAGGCGCGTATCTTGAGAGTTGAGTGAACTTATTGAGATATTCACTCACAATTGATTTTCCTTGCCTCATGTTCTCAAATTCTTGCCTCTTCAAAATCATAACTCCTTCCGACACATAATGAGAACGGAAACTCTCCTTGAATTTGACCCAAGTAATTCTCTCTTGGTTCTCATGAGCATTGCATAAAGAATCCCACCAATCCACAACTGCTCTAACTAGTTGATGAGAAGCGAATAAGACCTTCTCCCAGTCACTGCATTGGACAACAGCAAGCTTCTTCTCCACAGACTTGAGCCAATCATCCGCGTCCATAGGGTCAACAGCTTGAGCAAAGGTCGGTGTCCTAGTCCTCATAAACTCTCCCAATCGGTTATGAGGAGGAGGGGTGGCGGTGGAGTCATGTGGGGCTGATTGTTGATGTTACCAGCCTACAACTATCCCATAGTCTGTATCATGGTCTGCATGAGCTGGTTTTGCATAGTCAATAGCTGCTCAATGTTGATAGCTCCATGAGCAGGTCCTTGTCCATTGTTGTTCTGAGGTACTCCATGGTTCTCCTCCTCATCATTGACATCCCTCTGGTTGTGAGTCCTCACCATCTGAAGAAAAGCAATAGGTAAGAATTTAGGAATGTCCCCAACTAAATGTATCAAGGGATATGAAACTAACCAACTAGCTATACTAGCCTAGGTGGGCATTGCAATGCTAAAGCATCCCAAAATCCTCTATTAAGCACACAAGCAAACAATATATATAGCAAACAGCACACCAAGCAAGAACACATTGATTCCTGAGTGTTTCTATGTGCTCTAAAGTGTCCATTCTATCTAGGCTGCGTCTTACGGTCAAGTTGTGGCTTTGATACCAATCTGTGACACCCGGTTCCGAAAAATGAACCAAGTGAACGCATATGTGTGCCCAGGACGTTCAACACACATAAACGAGTGCTTTCACAAAAGGATATACAGAAAATTACCACAGAACAAGATTAATTAACCAAATTTTATTACACAAACCATATTATCCTCTAATACAAACTCAAATGAATATTAATGACCGGTTCAACTAATGCAGCGGAAATAGACTAAATATGCAGCTAAGCAAAAGGGATAGCGCGACTCCATGCAACACCACAGACAAAGTTGACGGCAGCACACAGCCTAGAACTCACCATTATTGACGTAATACTCCCAATCCTGACCTGCAACTGTTGGGGGGGATTGCAAGAGTGAGTACATGTCATACTCAGCAAGTGTGGAAAGTATGACATGTGGCTGATTCAAATGACGAATGTAATAAAGGCTAAGTGCTGAAAAGTACAGTAAAACATTTGAAAAGTAATATATTATGTGTATGTGAAATAAACACATCATAAACCATAATTAAAATCATAGTACCAGTGCATATTCCACATCCATCATCAGATACCAATATCCATATTCAATACCAGAAATTAATTCATAACCATCTATAACCATAATACCAACCATAACCATCCCTAATACCATCCCAATACCGAGTTCCCTCTAATCATGTGAGGGTCCAGGTTTCTCATAACCGGGAGCACGGCTATCGTGATAGTTTTAATACTCTGCAGAGTTTGTACCACTTTACTTACGTGTTCGTGATTTCATCACCTGTCGGCGACTAAAGAACCTCCCTTATGCCAATTACACATCCTTTGGTATATAGCCAAGAGATCACAAAATAGCCTTTACAAAGGGATTACTAGCCTATTTAGACCCCACCGAGGTTTCACCGGTGGCGATGTCTCCAACTGAGCACATCTTCAACCGAGGGCTCCCTCTTGAGCCATTCGGATCCAAGGGTAGTCCCACCAATCATCAACAAACCCAATGCGACTACCCCTTCCCCGAGCATCCTTAATGGTCCAAATAGCACTGGCAAAGACCTAATTAATTATCTACGCCGCACCCATACTTGGCCTCGTGGTGGCACTGTAAATCCTGGATGGACGCTCCACGAACTGGTCCTTAGATCTAAAGCAAGCAAAACCACCATAACATCCAACCCATCCACATACCAGACTTGCTTAGATCACCCATTACCATATCATATTTAACCAGTTCATGTCAACCACAATCTCATTAATGCATAATTAATTTAAGTAGTGTATTTGTTCTTCCATCCCAATTAATTAAGCTAAGCAAAAAGGTAAAAATCCCATACCGACTCTCTACCATATATCCCAGGTGACAAGGGTGGTTAAACAAAACTAGTAAACATCCTACCATAGGATTCCCATCAAAATTGACACAATCATGCAGTTTTACAAACAAAATATTTACTTTAAAACAGGATCAATATGCTTCAAGGACACTTGCCTTGCTCCGGCGGATAGGGTTGCTCAAGCGCTTCGAAGTCTTGGTTCTCAAAATCCTCGTACACGAATTCTTGAGCACTTCCCTCTACTCGCAATCACACATACAAGAAAACATACACAAATCAACATGATGCACACACATTAATCAACATGCGATGATATGCATGCATGCAAAGATCAATTATTAATTAACTATGGTTGTTTATTAATTAGATGCAACTAGTTCATACGTGTTCATATGAGGTTACGGGGGTTTTAGCGAGAATTAATGCGGCTGAAAATAAAAAGACGATGCAACTAAAATCAATTTATGTCTATTAGATTTATTACATCGCTAAAATTTGCATCGGAAAAACGAATCCTACCGTAGATGCGACGGCTTCGACGATCGCGGGATGATGGCGACGCGTAGACGAAGTGGATGGCGCACCGGTCCTCTGGCGGCATGACAACGGCGACGTGATGACGACGACGATCTCCGGCGGACGACGATACCCTCCTCTTTTTATTCCTCTTCTTCCCCTCTTTTTTTCTTCTTTTTCTTCCTCTGGCGGTGCCTCTGTTCTTCTCTTTTTTTTCCACGGCGGCTAGAGTTTTCTGGTGCTCTGGCGGCGCTGGGTTGCTTCTGGCGTCGGGAAAACCGAGTCCTCGGTGGGTTTTATAGCCAGCGCGGCTAGGGCACGTGGGGCCAGGCGCGTTGGCAGCGCGTTGGGCACGCGATCAAGCGCGGGGCGCGCGGTTGGGCAGAGCGCGGGCGGCTCGTGCGGGAGCGGGGTCGCGCCAGGCGCGGTCGATCGTGCGAGCGAGCGTGGGGTGGGGCCGTTGGGCGGGGCGCGCGGGCGCTGTTGCGCGCGCTGGTTGGGCTGTCGGCCTGGCCGGCGGTGCTGCTCTTTTTTTCTTTTCTTCTTCTTTTTTTCTTTGTATTATATTATTTATTTATTTATATTTTCTTTTTGTTATTTCTTTTTCATTATTATTATTATATATTATTCTTTATTTTTTATATATTATTATTATATATATTATTTATTATTATTTTTATATTGATTCCCTATTACAAGTTTTATGCTATTATTTTCTTTTTCTTCTTTTGCTACACATATTTGTACATGTATGTTCTATATTTTATTATCTTTCTTTTACTCTATTAATGTTTAATGCATGAACATATATGCAATGCATGATGCAAAGATTTAGAGTGTTACAGTTGTGTTGTTTTCATGACTTGATTCTCTCTGATATCTACAATTTTTGTCACGATTGAACACATTTAAGATCATTTGCACACACGGTTTATCAATTGTTTGATTTTCTACCTAAGGGGTTGATATTTAATTGTTTTTGCTGCGTAAGATTTTTGAATCTACCATTCACCCCCCCTCTGGTAGCTTTTTACATATTCTTCGATCCTACATATTAACCATAATCTCATGAATGCATAATTAAATAGTTTAGTTGTTTTCCCATCCCAATTAATTAAGCGAAGCAAAGGTAAAATTCCCTTCCCGATTGTCTACCATATATTCCAGGTGACAAGGGTAGTCAAACAAAACTAGTAAACTTCCTATCATAGGAGTCCCATCAAATTGACACAAGCATGCAGTTTTGAAAACAAAACATTTATTGTCTAAACACGATCAATATGTTCAAGGACACTTGCCTTCCTCTTGGGCTTGGTTTGGGCCAAAGTCTTCAAATTCCTTGTTCTGGAGGTCCTTCGCAGCACTTTCAAGCGCAAATCCGTCTAAATCACGCAACGAACATACAAGACAAGAATCACAATCAATAAGTGCATATATATTACTCAAATGACATGCATGATTAATGCAAATGCGAAGCAAAACTAGTTAATAAGTGGCTTTTAATGCTTACTAATCAATTACAGTGGTTATTAACAAGTCTACATAGGTTTGGAGTTGATTCAAATCGATTTAGAATCAATTTAGCAGGAAACAGATTGCAAAATCAGACTAGTCCGCTTGGGACCGGACTAGTCCGCCCTTCGCAGGAATAGCGAACTAGGGTTTTCTAGATCAATGTGAATTTGGAGAAACGGGGTTGAATTCACGTGAGAAAGAGTAAGTAGAAGGTATACCAGATGTTTAGGACTCCAATAAATCAAAGGTTTTGGAGGTAACACTTGGATCTTGGCGATCTAGGGCTGATGAAGAGCTTGAAGGTGAATTGTTGATGAAGAACGAAAACTTGATGGAGATCTTGATCCTATTTCGTTTCTTCCTCTTCTTCTCCTTGCTCAGGATCTCCTTCTCCCTCCTTGGTGGCGGCTACCCACGAACTAGGGTTTGCGGTCTTTCAATTGAGGCAAAAGGATGTAAAGTCAAGGGATGGGGTTATTTATATAGAGGTGGAGGGCTAGGGTTTGATGGATTTCGAGTTTGGGGAGGGTGAAGGGCGGTGTTGTGTCCCACATGGGCTCTGTCGGCACCCAGCATATCGGGTACCCTCGCGCACAGGTTAAAGCCACCTAGGTACCCTCGCCTCCAACAGAGGCGGGGTCCTAGGGCGCCACGTGTTCAAGAGACTCGGACCCATCAGCCACAGACTGGAGGTCCAGGAGATCCACAAGAAACCCGATGGAGGAGCTCGGCACCCTCTTTCGGAGAAAAGCCTCTGGATAAACCATGTATCCAGCAGGTAAGGACCCCTCCTCCCCATGAGGCAAGGTTCCAGAGCTGCCACGTGGAAAGAGACATCAGGCGAACCACCTCCTGAATGGGTGGGCTTCGACACTGCCACGTATATTGCAAGGCGGGCCCTAATCTCCACCACGGAGGTGAGCTCCCGACACCAATGCATATCCAGGAGGACGAGACCTAGCCATCCTCGCAGAGGAGTAAAAATAGCACGTAAATGATAAAGATGTTCATCATATGACTTGCTGTAAATGAGGATATCATCGAAGTAAACCAGCACAAATTGTCCAATGAAAACACGTAAAACCTCGTTCATTAATCGCATAAAGGTGTTGGGTGCATTAGTTAAACCAAAAGGCATGACTAACCACTCATAAAGTACAAACTTGGTTTTAAATGCAGTTTTCCATTCATCTCCTAGTGCCATTCTAATTTGGTGGTAACCACTATGCAAGTCAATTTTTCTGAAGATGATAGCAGCACTCAATTCATCAAGCGTGTCATCTAAGCGAGGAATAGGATAACGATATCGAATGGTGATGTTATTAATCG
The DNA here is from genome assembly GCA_036927565.1 of Tuctoria greenei. Taxonomy (NCBI): domain Eukaryota; kingdom Viridiplantae; phylum Streptophyta; class Magnoliopsida; order Poales; family Poaceae; genus Tuctoria; species Tuctoria greenei. Next base: position 178,352,544 of record JAYESD010000006.1, read on the forward strand.
CTCGACAATCAACACACATGCGCCAACTACCATCTTTCTTAGGAACCAAAAGAACAGGAACGGAACAAGGGCTAAGACTTTCACGAATGTACCCGCGGTCCAAAAGATCTTTGAGTTGTCGCTGAATTTCCTTAGTTTCCTCTGGATTACCCTGTACGCTGCACGATTTGGCAAGGTTGCTCCTGGAATCAAATCGATCTTGTGTTCAATGCCTCTAATGGGTGGTAAACCAGGGGGTATCTCGGAGGGAAACACATCCAAACTCCTGCAAAAGGTTAGTAATAGTAGGGGGCAATGCAATATACAATTCATGAAGTGAAAACATGGCTTCTTTGCATACTAAAGCATAGAACATCCCCTTAGCATCGAATAAATCAGCAAGGTCAGTTTTAGTTGCTGAACAACGATGGTGATTTTAACTTAATGACTTGCTGTTTTTCAGATTCTAGTTTTGTTGCTTTGCCATCACGAATTCTACTGTTCTCAAAATGCACAATTTCAGCAGGAGTCATGGGGAGCAAAGTGATTTTCTTTCTTTTATGCATGAGAGTATATTTATTAGTGCTACCATGATGAATAGCATCTGTATCAAATTCCCAAGGACGACCCAATAAAAGAGAACAAGTATCCATAGGCACGACATCAAAATCAGAAAAATCATGGTAAGAACCAATTGAAAAATGTATTCTCGCTGTTTGTGTGCCCAAACCTTACCGCTGTTGTTGAACCATTGAATGTGGTATGGATGAGGGTGTGCTCTTGTTGTCAAACCAAGTTTCTTGACGACGTCCATGTTCACCAAGTTATTGCAGCTACCTCCATCAATTACAGTGTGTACAGAGCAGTCCTTGACGACGAGAAACATGTGGAAGAGGTTGTGCCATTGTAGCTTGTCGTCGGCCTCCACTTTGGAGCTCAAGGCATGCTGCACAATGATGCTCCTATAGTTCTCCGTCGTCGCTGTACCAAGTACATCTTCTTCGGTGTGTTCATCATTTCGATCTGTAAATTCAGTAGCAAGAGAATATTCATCTTCAACATCTGAAGTACTATCATACCCGCCATCGTCCCATGCTATATATGCTCGTTTGCTAGGGCAATCTCACATCATATGACCATGTCCCTGGCAGCGGTGACACTTAATGTCAGAAGTACAACTCATACAAGGAGTGGATGACGAAGACTTGAATGATGTCGCCTTGCTGCCTCCGGCACGCGAGAAGGTGGAGCAGCAGGTGTAGCTCATTGGCCGCCATTGGATGGTGTAGTCGCTGCACGGGGGGTCAAAGATGGTGCTGTTGTGGATGGTGTAGACGTCGAACGCGGGGTGAAGTTGCTCCTCGTGCGTTGTTGTTGTTGTTGTCGGCCCTGCAATTCTTTTTCTGCCAACATAGCAAGCTGAAACAATCTGTTAACAGTATCATATTCCTTGTAATCAACAATGTCCTGAATTTCACGCCTCAACCCCCCATAAAAATGAGCTATTTTATCATCCATGTCCTCTACTACCCCACAACGCAGCATACCCTTTTGTAACTCTTGATAATACTCCACTACGGACATGTTACCTTGGTCTTATACATTCATATACATGTTTAACATTAACCAACATAAAGAGGAATGAGTTTAAAATTGATTTGGAACAAAACCGCACTTAAAATGCTGAAAAGTGTGGACTAGTCCGATTTTGGTGAGGACTAGTCTGATTTCTCTCTGACTTCAAATGGACTTGTCCGTTTTTGCTACGGACTAGTCCGATTTTTCCTCTAGACACTTTTGGACTTGTCCAATTTTATGCAGACTAGTCCGGTGTTCCAAGAATCCCTGAAATTTTGCTAAGTCCCTGGACTTGTCCGGACTAGTCCGGTGTTCTAGCGGACTTGTCTGTTTTCCTCTCTGACTAAAGTCAGACTTGTCCAATTTTTGGCCAGACTTGTCCGATTTCTTTCTCACTAACTTCGGACTAGTCCGGTCCTTGTCAGACTTGTCCGATATTTTGTGACTCCAAATTTATCCTTTGTTTTATGACTTTTTTCTTTGGTTTCACGTTATGTGGTCCTAGGAACGTCGTTCCTAACTCTTTTAGAGCCCATGTGGGACTCTAAACCGGCCTCTACTCCTCTGAAACTCAAAATCCATCTAACCCGAGCCTCCACTTCTATATAAACAACCCCACCCCTTGGCTTGACCTTTATTTGCCACTTTTCCACCCCACCCAAACCCTAGTTCGTGGAGAGCCATCATCAAAGAGGGAGGAGGAGATCCCAAGAAAGAAGAAGAGGAGGAAATGAAAGAGGATCAAGATCTCCACCAAGGTTTGTTCTTCATCACCAATTCATCTCCAAGTGCATCATCAACCCTAGATCGCCAAGATCCAAGTGTTGCCTCCAAGTTTCTTGATTCATTGGAGTCCTAAACACCTGGTATACCTTCTATTCTCTTTTTCTTACGTGAATTCAACCCCAAGTCTCCAAATTCAGGTCGATCTAGAAAACCCTAATCTACTAATCTCGCGCAGTACGGACTTGTCCGGTCCTATGCGGACTAGTCCGATTTTCCTGGCTAAATTGTGTTGCATTGATTCTAAAAGTAGATCTAATCAAATCCAAACCTGTATAAACTTGTTAAAATCTATTAGAACTAGATAGTGATCATTTAAAAGCAATCTATTAACAAGTTCTACCTTGCATTTGCATCAATCATGCATATCATGTCACATTGAGTAATATTCGTGCACTCTTTGATTGTGTTTCTTGTCTTGTATGTTTATTTTGCGGATTAGACAGATTTGCGCTAGAGAGTGCCGCGGAGGATCTCCAACACCAAGAGTTTGAATTCTTGGATCCTAATCAATCCCAAGAGCAAGGCAAGTGTCCTTGAAGCATATTGATCCTGTTTTGAAATAAATGTTTTGTTTGCAAAACTGCATGCTTGTGTCAATTTGATGGGAAATCCTATGGTAGGAACTTTACTAGTTTTGTTGACCACCCTTGTCACCTGGAATACATGGTAGAGAGTCGGGATGGGTTTTTTTACCTTTTGCTTCGCTTAATCAACTGGGGTGAGAAAACAACTATACCACTCAATTTAACTATGCATGGATGAGATTATGGTTAACATGAACTGGTTAATATGATATGGTAATGGGTGATCTAAGAAAGACTGGTATGTGGATGGGTTGGATGTTATGGTGGTTTTGCTTGCTTTAGATCTAAGGACCTGTTCGTGGAGTGACCATCCAGGATTTACAGTGCCACCATGAGGCCAAGTATGGGTGCGGCATAGCTGATTAACTAGGGATTTGCCAGTGCTATTTGGACCATTAAGGATGCTCAGGGAAGGGGTAGTCAGATTGGGTTTATTGATGATTGGTGGGACTACCCTGAGATCCGAATGGCTCAAGAGGGGTCCCTTGGTTGAAGATGTGCTCAGTTGGAGACATCACCACCGGTGAAACCTCAGTGGGGTCTAAATAGGCTAGTAATCCTTTTGTAAAGGCTATTTTTTGATCTCTTGGCCTCACACCTAAGGAAGTGTGAGACGACATAATTGAGATTCTATAGTCATCGAAAGGTGATGAAATGACAAACACGTGGGTAAAGCGGTACAACCTCTGCAGAGTGTGTCTAAAACTATCATGATAGCCATGCTCCCGGTTATGAGCAACCTAGACCCTCACATGATTAGAGGACAATTGGGATTCAGGATGGTTATGGTTGGTATTATGGTTATGGATGGTTATGAATTGAAGTCTGGTATTGAATATGGATATTGGTATATGACGATGGATATGGAATATGGACTGGTATTATGATAACTACATGGTTTATGATGGGTTTATTTCATATACATATATTATATTGCTTTTCAAATGTTTAAATATACTTTTCAGCACTCAACCATTATTATATTTGTCATTTGAATAAGCCACATGTCATACTTTCCACACTTGCTGAGTACGACATGTACTCACTCTTGCAATCCCCCCAACAGTTGCAGGTCAGGATTGGGAGTTTAGTGGCAATAATGCAAAGTTCTAGGCCATGTCTACCGTCAGCTTTGCCTGTGGTGTTGATTGGAGCTGCGCTATAACCTATTGCTTATGATGCCTAGCTGTTTAGTTTGCTTATTTAGTTTATTTGCACTGCATTAGTTGAACTTGTCATTAATATTTATTAGAGCTTGTATTCGAGGATGTTATTAATTGTGTAATAAAATCTGTCAATTAATCCTGTCTGTGGTAATTTTCTGTATACTCTTTTGTGAATGCACTCGTCTATGTGTGTTGAATGTCCTGGGAACGCATATGCGTTCACTTGGTTCATTTTCGGAACCGGGTGTCACAGATCGGTATCAGAGCCACAGGTTGACCGTAGGACGCAACCTAGATAGAATGGACACTTTAGAGCACATAGGAGCACTCAGGAATCGATGCGTTTTTGTTTGGTGTGCTGTTTTCTATATATATTGTTTGCTTGTGTGCTCAATAGAGGATTTTGGGATGCTTTAGCATTACCATATCCACGTAGGTTAGAGTAGCTAGTTGTTTAGTTTCATATCCCTTGATGCATATAGTTGGGGACGTTTTCTAAATCTTATCTCATGCTTTTCCTCAGATGGTGAGAACTCGCAACCAGAGGGATGCTAATGATGAGGAGGAGAACCATGGAGCACCTCAGAACAACAATGGACAAGGACCTGCCCAAGGAGCTATTAATATTGAGCAGCTATTGGCTATGCAAAACCAGCTCATGCAGACCATGATACAAACTATGGGACAACTGCAGGCTGGCAACATCAACAATCAGCCCCACATGCCTCCACCGCCACCCCCACCTCCTCATAACCGGTTGGGAGAGTTTATGAGGACTAGGCCACCAACCTTTGCTCCAGCCGCTGACCCTATGGATGCGGATGATTGGCTCAAGTCCATGGAGAAGAAGCTAGCTACTGTCCAATGCAGTGATCGGGAGAAAGTGTTTTTCGCTTCCCATCAACTAGTTGGAGCAGCTGCGGATTGGTGGGATTCCTTATGCAATGCTCATGAGAACCAAGAGAGAATTACTTGGGCCAAATTCAAAGAGAGCTTTTGTTCTCATTATGTGCCGGAAGGTGTTATGATTCTAAAGAGGCAAGAATTTGAGAACTTGAGGTAAGGAAGATCGAGCCTGGGTGAATACCTCAATAAATTCACTCAACTTTCAAGGTATGCGCCTGAAGATGTGAGCCGGGATAGTCGAAAGCAATACTTATTCTTGAGGGGCCTGAACAATGAAATCCATGTGCAACTACTCAACTGTGATTATGCCAACTTTCAGAAGCTTGTGGACAAAGCAATTGTGGTGGAGAACAAGATTCGTGAGATGGAGTAGGACAACAAGAGGAAGGCACCATATCAAGGACAGCAACAAGGAAGTAATGTGCGCCCTCGCTTCACACCGCCCAATGCACCTTACTTCAGATCTTTTGTGCCTACTCATCGCCCTGGATTTGCACCGCGCCCAACTCAGTTTGTGCAGTAGCACCCTGTCATGCAAGCACTTAGGCCTCCAATGCCTTTTGCACCTCGTGCTAATTTTCCTAGTGCAAATGTTCATAACCAAGCTCGCCCCAATAATCCCAGTGGAGTAAAGAAGTGCTATACATGTGGAGAAGCTGAACACTTTGCACATCAATGTCCTATGTCAGGCCTTGGTCAAGGAAGCAATGCACCGAGGCAAAACCCAAGACCCGATGGAGGACAGCTGCAAGGAAGCCGTGGACAACAGAATTTTGCTCATGGCAACGTGAACCATGTCTCTACGGAGGATGCTCAACAAGCGGATGACGTGGTCATTGGTATGTTTCTCGCGAACTCCAACCCTGTGACTATGTTATTTGATTCTGGAGCATCGCATTCTTTCATTGCATCAAAGTATGTTGCCAAGAATAGTTTTCCTAACTCTCATATGAAGTTTACTCTATTGGTTAAGTCTCCTGAAGGAATGATGAGGACAAATATAGTATGTCCAAAAGTAAGCCTTAGAATAAGGGGGGTAGACTTCCTCGCCAACCTTATTGTTTTGGATTCTCAAGGATTGGACATTATACTTGGTATGGACTGGTTGAGGAAGCACAATGGAGTTATTGAGTGTGCCATGAAGACGGTGAAGTTGACCAATGAAGAAGGGATCACCGTAGAATTTGAAGCATCTCAAACCGCACTGAAGCAATTGGAGATGAATCATATAGACGGTGTCGCAATTGAGGAGATTCCGGTGGTGTGTGAATTTCTGGATGTTTTTCCGGACGAGTTGCCAGGTATGTCACCTATCAAGACATTGAGTTTGTTATTAATTTAATACCTAGAACTGCACCTATAGCTAAGAGGCCGTATAGGATGCCTCCTGTGGAATTAGCGGAGCTCAAGAAGCAGATTCAAGAGAAACTAGAGAAAGGTTTTATTCGCCCTAGTTCTTCACCTTGGGGAGCGCCCGTGCTGTTTGTGGACAAGAAGGATGGAACCCAAAGGATGTGTGTGGATTACCAAGCTCTCAACGAGGTGACAATCAAGAACAAGTACACCTTGCCACGCATAGAAGACTTGTTTGATCAGATGAAGGGTGCTTGTGTCTTCTCTAAGATTGATTTGAGGTCGGGATACTTTCAAATGAAGATTAGACCATCGGACATACCCAAGACAGCTTTTAGGACACGATATGGATCCTATGAGTACACCATGATGTCTTTTGGATTGACCAATGCACCTGCCTACTTTATGTACCTAATGATTAAGGTCTTCATGGAGTACTTGGATAGGTTCGTTGTGGTGTTTATTTATGACATTATGATATACTCGAAGGATTAGAAGGAACATGAGGAACACTTGAGGCTTACGCTGCAGAAATTGAGGGAGCATCAATTGTATGCCAAGTTCAACAAGTGTCAGTTTTGGTAGAAAGATGTGTCATTTTTGGGTCATATCATCTCAGGAGGAGTATCGATTGACCCCGGGAAAGTGACAGATGTGTTGAAGTGGGAACCACTACAAAATGTAAACGAAATAAGGAGTTTCCTTGGGATGGCTGGATATTACCGTCGGTTCATCAACGACTTTTCCAAGATAGCCAAGCCAATGACGAAATTGCTAATGAAGGGAAAGGCATTCCAATGGACTCAAGCTTGTCAAAACAGTTTTGAGGAGTTGAAGAAGAGGTTGACAACAGCCCCAGTTTTGGTACTGTCGGATGTAAGCAAGAGTTTTGACATATATTGCGACGCCTCGAGACAAGGACTTGGATGTGTGCTCATGCAAGAAGGTCAAGTGGTCACCTATGCGTCAAGAACACTGAAGAAACATGAACAGGATTATCCAACGCATGATTTGGAACTTGCAGCTGTGATACACGCATTGAAAATTTGGAGACACTACATTCTTGGACATAGGTGTGAAATTTATACGGATCATAAGAGTTTGAAGTATATTTTCACACAAATGGATATGAACTTGTGGCAATGAAGATGGTTGGAGCTCATAAAGGATTATGACTTGGGAATCAATTATCATCCAAGGAAGGCTAATGTAGTGACCGATGCTTTGAGTAGAAAAGGAATAAGTCATCAACTCACAGTTCGAAAGTTACCATCCGAGTTATGTAAGGAGTTTGAACGGTTGAAGCTTGGATTCGTAAATGAGATGGAGATGATGGAGTTAAACCCAACCTTAGAGCAAGAAATTCGGGAAGGCCAAACTAAGAATGAGGAAATTCAGGAAATCAAGGAAAGGACCCAAGAGGGGAGAGAATTCAGATTTGATGAGGATGAACATGGTACCTTAGGGTTGGGAAAAAGGATTGTCGTGCCTAGTGTGAAGCATATTCGGGAGACGATATTAAAAGAGGCACATGACTCACCATACTCAATTCATCCTGGTTGTACAAAGATGTACAAAGACTTGAAGACTTGCTATTGGTGGGATAGAATGAAGAAGGACATAGCTGAATACGTAGCATTGTGTGATGTGTGCCAACGAGTCAAGGCGGAACATCAAATGCCATCTGGACTATTACAACATTAAAGATTCCGGAGTGGAAGTGGAAAGAGATCGGTATGGACTTCATAGTTGGTTTACCTCGTACTCAGTCCGGTTACGACTCAATTTGGGTAATTGTGGATCGGTTAACTAAGTCAGCCCACTTTGTTCCCGTCAAGACCACCTATAATGGAGAGAAATTGACGGAACTGTATATGGGAAGAATAGTATGTTTGCATGGAGTTTCGAAGAAGATAGTCTCAGATAGAGGTTCACAATTCACTTCCAGGTTTTGGCAAAAATTGCATGAAGCTTTGGGAACGAGGTTGAATTTAGTTCATCATATCACCCTCAAACGAATGGACAAACCGAGAGGACCAATTAGATTTTAGAGGACATGTTAAGAGCTTGTGCTTTAAAGCATGGGAAAAATTGGGACAAGAGCTTGCCATATGCAGAATTTTCATACAACAATAGTTACCAAGCAAGCTTGAAAATGTCACCATATGAAGCGCTTTATGGAAGGAAGTGTAGGATACCTTTATTTTGGAATGAGGCAGGAGAAACTCAAGTATTTGGTTCGGATGTGTTGCAAGAAGCCGAAAATTAAGTCCAAATAATTCGTGAGAACTTGAGGGCTGCCCAATCAAGACAAAAAGGCTATGCAGACAATAGGAGAAGGAAATTAGCCTTTGAAGTGGGAGATTGTGTTTACCTCAAGGTGTCACCAATGAGAGGGCATAAGAGGTTTAACATAAGAGGCAAGCTAGCACCTCGTTATATTGGACCATTCAAGATTTTGGACAAAAGAGGAGAAGTAGCGTATAAGTTGGAGATGCCAGCTCATCTTTCGGATATCCATGATGTGTTTCATGTTTCCCAGCTCAAAAAGTGTTTGAGAGTACCAGAAGAACAAGTTCCAATGGAAGGATTGGTATTAGAGGCAGATTTGACTTATGCCGAGCAACCGGTCAAAATTTTGGAAACCAAGGAGAGAATCACAAGTAACAAGGTTATTAGATGGTGTAAAGTTCAATGGAAGCACCACACATAAAAAGAAGCAACATGGGAGTTGGAGGATGATCTCAAGAAGGAATTTCCCTATCTCTTCTCTTCCACGTCGAATCTCGAGGGCGAGATTCATTTTAAGGGGGGTAGGTTTGTAACACCCTCATTTTCATGCATCATGCCCTACATACATTCATATACATGTTTAACATTAACCAACATAAAGAGGAACGAGTTTAAAATTGATTTGGAACAAAACCGCACATAAAATGCTGAAAAGTGCGGACTAGTCCGATTTTGGTGAGGACTAGTCCGATTTCTCTCTAACTTCAAATGGACTTGTCCGTTTTTGCTGCAGACTAGTGCGATTTTGCCACTGGACACTTTCGGACTTGTCCGACGGACAAGTTCGATGTTCCAAGAATCCTTGAAAATTTGCTAAGTCCCTGGACTTGTCCAGACTAGTCCGGTGTTCCAGCAGACTTGTCCGTTTTCCTCTCTAACTAAAGTCGGACTTGTCTAATTTTTGGCCAGACTTGTCCGATTTCTTTCTGACTAACTTCGGACTAGTCCAGTCCTTGTCGGACTTGTCCGATATTTCACGATTCCAAATTTATTTTTTGTTTTATGACTTGTTTCTTTGGTTTCACATTAAGTGGGCCTAGGGACGTCGTGCCTAACTCTTTTAGAGCCCATGTGGGACTCTAAACCGGCCTCTACTCCTCTGAAACTTGAAATCCATCTAACCCTAGCCTCCACTTCTATATAAACAACCCCACCCCTTGGCTTGACCTCTATTTGCCACTTTTCCACCCCACCCAAACCCTAGTTCGTGGAGAGCCATCATCAAAGAGGGAGGAGGAGATCCCAAGCAAGAAGAAGAGGAGGAAACGAAAGAGGATCAAGATCTCTACCAAGATTTCATTCTTCATCACCAATTCATCTCCAAGTTCATCATCAACCCTAGATCGCCAAGATCCAAGTGTTGCCTCCAAGTTTCTTGATTCATTGGAGTCCTAAATACCTGGTATACCTTCTATTCTCTTTTTCTTACGTGAATTCAACCCCAAGTCTCCAAATTCGTGTCGATCTAGAAAACCCTAATCTACTGATCTCGCGCAGTACAGACTTGTCTAGTCCTATGCGGACTAGCCCGATTTTCCTGGCTAAATTGTGTTGAATTGATTCTAAAAGTAGATCTAATCAAATCCAAACCTGTATAAACTTGTTAAAATCTATTAGAACTAGACAGTGATCATTTAAAAGAAATCTATTAACAAATTCTACCTTGCATTTGCATCAGTCATGCATATCATGTCATATTGAGTAATATTTGTGCACTCTTTGATTGTGTTTCTTGTCTTGTATGTTTATTTTGCGGATTTGATGGATTTGCGCTAGAGAGTGCCACAGAGGATCTCCAGCACCAAGAGTTTGAAGTCTTTGATCCTAATCAATCCCAAGAGCAAGGCAAGTGTCCTTGAAGCATATTAATCCTTTTTTGAAATAAATGTTTTGTTTGCAAAACTGCATGCTTGTGTCAATTTGATGGGAATCCTATGGTAGGAAGTTTACTAGTTTTGTTGACCACCCTTGTCACCTGGAATACATGGTAGAGAGTCAGGATAGGTTTTTTACCTTTTGCTTCGCTTAATCAACTGGGGTGGGAAAACAACTATACCACTCAATTTAACTATGCATGGATGAGATTATGGTTAACAAGAACTGGTTAATATGATATGGTAATGGGTGATCTAAGCAAGCCTGGTATGTGGATGGGTTGAATTTTATGGTGGTTTTGCTTGCTTTAGATCTAAGGACCGGTTCGTGGAGTGACCATCCAGGATTTACAGTGCCACCACGAGGCCAAGTATGGGTGCGGCGTAGCTGATTAACTAGGGCTTTGCCAGTGCTATTTGGACCATTAAGGATTCTCGGGGAAGGGGTAGTCAGATTGGGTTTGTTGATGATTAGTAGGACTACCCTAAGATCCGAATGGCTCAAGAGGGGGCCCTTGGTTGAAGATGTGCTCAGTTGGAGACATCGCCACCGGTGAAACCTCAGTGGGGTCTAAATAGGCTAGTAATCCCTTTGTAAAGGCTATTTTGTGATCTCTTGGCCACACACCTAAGGAAGTGTGAGACGACATAATTGAGATTCTATAGTCATCGAAAGGTGATGAAATGACAAACACGTGGGTAAAGCGGTACAACCTCTGCAGAGTGTGTCTAAAACTATCATGATAGATGTGCTCCCGGTTATGAGCAACCTGGACCCTCACATGATTAGAGGACAATTGGGATTCGGGATGGTTATGGTTGGTATTATGGTTATGGATGGTTATGAATTGAATTATGGTATTGAATATGGATATTGGTATATGATGATGGATATGGAATATGGACTAGTATTATGATAACTACATGGTTTATGATGGGTTTATTTCATATACATATATTATATTGCTTTTCAAATGTTTTAATATACTTTGCAGCACTCAACCATTATTATATTCGTCATTTGAATCAGCCACATGTCATACTTTCCACACTTGCTGAGTACGACATGTACCACTCTCGCAATCCCCCCAACAGTTGCAGGTCAGGATTGGGAGTTTAATGGCAATAATGCGGAGTTTTAGGCTGTGTCTACCGTCATCTTTGCCTGTGGTGTTGATTGGAGCTGCGCTATACCCTATTGCTTATGATGCCAAGCTGTTTAGATTGCTTATTTAGTTTATTTCTGCTGCATTAGTTGAACTTGTCATTAATATTTATTGGAGCTTGTATTCGAGGATGTTATTAATTGTGTAATAAAATCTGTCAATTAATCCTGTCTGTGGTAATTTTCTGTATACACTTTTGTGAATGCACTCGTGTATGTGTGTTGAACGTCCTGGGCACACATATGCGTTCACTTGGTTCATTTTTGGAACCGGGTGTCACATCACCCAGCTGGTCCTCCACCAAAACCACCAGCAACGCCGCCACCCTACGCCGGTGTGCCTCCACCAACTCTGACGGAGCCACTCCTCGAGCCTCCCGAGCTGCCGACGACGTCGGTTCGAGGCCTTTTTGCCTGAGGTTCCGTAGGTTTGACGTTGCGGGAGCCCCTTGTGGCACCTTGGACCGCGCTGGCAACGGGGATGCGGGATGACGTGTCGACCGCCGATGGCGGTGGAGCCGCCATTTGACAGACTGAGCCTCCCCCCGAAGAATCGCCGACGCCCAATACTGAAGAGTGGCGTGTCGGGGGACATTGACTTGGAGGGAAGGCCATCTGTGTCGGCACCCTCGATGGTGACCGAGGGCGTTTCTGCTTCACGACCTCGACCACCAAGGCCTTACCCTTGCCTATGTCGAGGACCGGTGCCTTCCCCTTGCCTGCGTCAGGGACCGACGCCTTGCTTTTCCCTCTAACAGCGGGAGCCTCCTCCGTCCTGGAAGCTTCGGAGCCTGAAGAAGGTGTGGACTCCTCTGAAGAGTAGACGATGGCCAAGACCTGACTCTCATCACCAACCTGCAGCGGCGCGAGGCCGATCGCGTCCAGGTTGGGCATCTCCTTCAGATCCTTCGTACGAAGGTCCTGATCCGTGCAAAGCGGTGGGCAGGCCCGCGGGAAGTTGAAGACGTTGTCCGACAGCAGGTCGCCACACGCCTTGGACATTGCGTTGAGGACCTCTTTTCGGGTCACCTCTGTGTCGTGATCCCGCAACAGCCGGGTGCAATCCTGTAGCCCAAAATAGAGACAGGCAGGATGACAAAGATGCTGAAGGGGGGCCAGGCGTCGACGGATGAAGTCTGCCATCACCTTCAACTCTGACAGACCATGATCTACAAGGAATTGGATCCTCTCCATCACCGGGGTGTAGGCTTGCTCCCACTCTGGCCGCTCCTCCCAGGCCTCCTTCCTGGTCCTCGCCCATCCGGCAGGCATAACCAGGTGGTTGTGGGCGTCAACATGTACGATCACCCAGTCCTTTCTCCAATCAGCCCACTTCACCGAAGAGAGTGGTGTGATGTACATGAAGGGGTTGTTGGCCCAATGCTGGAAGCAATAACCGCCGAGGAAGTTGGCTTTGTTGTTCTTCCCGGTTCGCCTCAGCACGAAGAACTGCCGGAACACTGGTACACTCGGATACACCGCAATGAACATCTCACAGAAATGAGAGAACACCACCGCCACCACCAGAGAGTTCGGCGACAGGTGATGAAACAGAATCCCAAGGACTTCCAGGAGTGTCACCAGGAAGGAGGAAACAGGAGGGATGAACCCGGAGTATGCGTATTCCTAGAAGAATACGATCTCCTTCTCCCCCAACTCCAGTGGCAAGGAGTTGGGACAGATCAGATCCCATTGCTCCTTGTCCTCCCAGCGAAAAAGCCGCCTCACAGGAGAGACATCCTCCATCCAGGAAGAAGTAGAGCCGAGTCCATTGAAGCATGGGTCGAGAACCTCAAGGGTGGGTAGACTCTTAAGGAGGAATACGAAGGCTCAAATGCTTGGGGCATGCGGGAGTAAGGAACCTCCATCATGCACAAAGGTACCCCTTTTAAGCACCTTAGTGGCGTTTGGGAGTACCGTGTAAATTTGAACAAGCTCCGATCAACGTCTTGTACCACGGCGTCCATGACAAATGGGCCCAGGTCCCCCGTCAGGAAAACCGGCCCGGGCAGTTCTCCGCCTAAGAAGGCAACCCGATGGTTCCCAAAAAGACGGAAGTGAAAGCAGCAGAAGTGCAACAGGCGCCTTGGGAACCGTTGATAATGTTGTAGCAAGCAAGGATCCCGTCGCCACGACCCCTCAACCAGAGAGGGACGCGTGCTAACAGCAGCAGAGGAGCACACCGCTTTGTCTGATCACGACAAAATTAAAAGGCTGCGCGGGAAAGCAGGATAAGGGCTCCACCCTCGGGCTCATCGCCTCCCCCCAAGGTGGACCCAGGGGCCACTGTCAGTACCCTGCATACCGGGTACCCTAGTGCACAGGTTAAAGCTGCCTAGGTACCCTCGCCTCTAGCAGAGGTGGGGCCCTAGGGCACCACGTGTTTAAGAGACCCGGACCCATCAGCCACAGATGGGAGGTCCGGGAGATCCTCAAGAAACCCGATGGAGGAGCTCGACACCCTCTTTCAGAGACAAGCCTCTGCGTAAACCACGTATCCAGCAGGTAAGGACCCCTCCTCCCCGTGAGGCAGGGTTCCAGAGCTGCCATGTGGACAGAGATATCAGGCGGACCACCTCCCGAATGGGTGGGCACCAGCGCTACCACGTACATCGCAAGGCGGGACCTAATCTCCACAATGGATGTGAGATCCCGGCACCGATGCATATCCAGGAGGACGAGGCCTAGCCATCCCCACAGAGGTGAGCTCCCGAGCCGCCATGTGGCCCGCAAGGAGGGACCTCACCTCCGCCATAGAGGTGAGCTCCCGAGCTGCCACGTGGTTTGCAAGGCAGGACCTTACCTCCCATGCAGAGGTGAGCTTCCGAGCTATCACATAGTCCAGCCACTTGCCCTGGGCGGAAGGATGTGAGAGTTAAGAGGACGGTGCGTCTTGTCCCTTTTAAGGATTGAAGATACGCGACTTCCCAAGACGCATGGCGCGACGCACGCCTAATGTTAGGTACCGCTGCGACCAATCGCAATTAGTGAAGGCACCGCAGGCCTATCCCACTTTGTCAAGTGGGTAGCTTACGGTGACAGAGACAGTTGGACAGGACATCCCCTGCCAATGTCAGCAACAGCGCATGGGCTACTGACAATGTAGGCGGAAAGACGGCGAGTCTTCAAGTCCACGTCAGAGCAAGCTTACGGAAGAAGCCTTAGATATTTAGGATAAGATCACCCCAGGACCACTTGTCGGGCCCCGGGATCCCACTTCTAAGGCGTCTGACCTTGTCTATAAAAGGCTCAGACCGCCACCGTTACAGAGGACCAAACCCAGAATCCCCGATATATATACACACACACACACGCATACACACTCACCAGCAATACAATCCACCATGAAGTAGGGTGTTATGCTCCTTGTGGCCCGAACCACGTAAAAACCATTGTCTCTAAATAAATCCGCTAGTAAACTTGATTGAGGCCTAATCCCTGCCGAACAAAGAACCTCTGCGGGCTGCTCCTTAGCAGATCCGGATGAAGTATCACTCTAACACTTCGACAGGTTCCAAAAAGAGTTATGCATGACGTCCTTAGGCCCACTTAAGGTGAAACCCAAAAACAAATCGTGGAACAGAAGATCAACTCGGAATCGCGACTTATCGGACTAGTCCGCAGAAGGCCGGACTGGTCCAAAGTTTGACAGAGATGAAAACGAACAAGTTCAGACTATATCGGACAAGTCCAAACATGGTCAGAGGAAAATCAGACAAGTCTGGACAAAACCGGACAAGTCCAATTTTAGTCAGAGAGAAAACAGACAAGTTCACTGAACATTAGACAAGTCCAAGGACCTGGCAAAATTTCGAGGAATTGTAATATCGGACTAGTCTGCAAAGGACCGAACAAGTCCGAAAATGGTAGAGAGAGAAAAATGGACTAGTACGCAGCAAAAAACGGACATGTCCGATGGAGGTCAGAGAGAAATCGGACTAGTCCGCACCAACAACAGACTAGTCCACATTTCTGAGAACTTTTGAGTGCGGTTTTACTCTAAATTCATTTTAAACTCATTCCTTTTCATGAAGATTAATTTTAAACATGTATATGAACTTATGCAATGCATGATGCATGAAAATGAGGGTGTTACAACTAGTCTAGCCATATTGGACTGATCCGATGTTAGGCGGACCAAAGCATTCTGTGTAAGTTCAAAACTTTCCGTTGGGGGACAGACTAGTCCGTGGTGAGTGTGTTTGTGCCCCTATGGGACTAAGTCCTGAAGGATCGGACTAGTCCGCCCTAGGGGGGCAGACTGGTCCGCTTGGATAGACTAGTCCGTTTCAGTCCGAAAAAGTAGTTCCTGGCTGAGTCCGGACTAGTTTGTCCCTTGATAGACTAGTCTGCTATGGACTTGGAGATGGCTGCTAAGACTAAGTCCTAGACAGACGGCCAGACTTGTCCGCCCTCAGGGGTCGGACTAGTCCGGTGCGTCAGACTTGTCCGTTGTCAATCGGAACATATTGTTCTGTGTGAGATCAGACTAGTTCGTTGTTGGACGGAGTAGTACATGGTTTGGTGACCATTTGAATTCAAAAGGTGGCGGGGGGCTTTGTGGTTGGTCAAGGATGGCATCACTAGTCCCCACAGGCCGGACTAGTCCGGGGTCAAAGGACGGACTAGTCCACACTTTTTCTGGTGGCAACGGCTAAGTGTCGGGACCCCTATAAAAATGGATCCTCCGGCCTCACAAAGCCCACTCTCAAACCCTAGCGCCTCCATAGACTTCTAGAGCCATCCTAGCCCTCTCTCAACCATTCTTGGAATCCTAAGAGCGATTCTTGAGGATTTGTGAGGATTGGAAGAGGAAAAAGAAGGGTTTGTTCAATCTTGAGCTCGTGGGTTGATTCTCTCGGTTTCACTGATTGATTTGAGTTCATGTGGGTGTTGATCTTCATTCTTTTCGAGTTGTAAACTTGTGGGAGCCTCAGGTTGTGAGTTGCCCCACAGATTTGGTGATTACCCTTTTGATTTAGTGGAAGAATAGCCGGCCTTCGTGGTGGCTAAGTAAGGAAAGGGTTTAGTGGAACCCTGCCTTTCGTGGGTATCCTCAACGTGGATGTAGGCTTCTTTGTTGGGTTTAACCACCAAATAAATATTGCGTCTTGTGTATTTTATTTGACTTCCTCGTTCTTCTCTAGATCAAGTTAGGGTTTTACGCATTCTTTGCTTCAATCTCGTGATCCGCCTCTGTCTAGTTGTTATTACTTCTTGCATACCATCTACTAGATTACTAGGCTCATATACTTTACATTTCATCAAGTTAAGCCCTTTAGATCGCTTAAAAATCTCACCATTGGTCAATCTGTTATCTTGACCAGACTAGTCCACCCCCAAGCCAGACTGGTCCACATTCTGTGATTTGATTAGCTTTTATTGAGTTAAATTTCAGGTTATCCGCCTATTCACCCACCCTCTAGGCAACTTTCAATTGGTATCAGAGCCTAACTCTCCCAAAAGCTTAACTGTTTGGAGAGGATATGGGGGAAAATGGGAAAGGAGATGTTGATCATCGACACCACTGGCACCAGCGAGAACAGCCATAACGGCGAACCAGGATCCAACTCTTCGCACAACAAGACTAGCGACACCACCAAAAGAAAGTAAAAGCCTCCACCCTTTTATGGTGAAACCGAAGATGAAGATGAAGAAGTGAAGCGTCTTGCGGATCTTCTTCAAAAAGTAAGAGATGAGGCCAAGAGAAGGAGAAGAATTGAGAAGGAGAAGAAGCTCAAGAAGCTCAAGGAGGATTACACATGATATCCTTTTTACTATGAGAGCCTCAACTCTCATTCAAACTATCTTTCGATTCCAATGGGCAAAGCTCCACACTTTTATGGGACTAACTACACCATGTGGAAGCACAACATGAAGTTGCATCTTATTTCTTTCAATTCATTACTTTGGCATGTTGTTTGCACAGGTGTAGATATCCCTGTGGGTGATGAAGAGTTGACTCCAGAAGAAGAATAACTCATTCAACGCAATGCTCAAGTGGCGGCCGTTCTCAACTCAGCCTTGAACCAAGAAGAATTCAACAAAGTGGATGGGTTGGAGCAAGCCAAGGAAATTGGGGACATTCTCAAGATTGCTCATGAAGGAAACCGGTCCGTGAGGGAAGCTAAGATTGAGATGATCGAGGGGGAGCTTGGAAGATTCACCATGGAAGAAGGCGAGACCCCTCAAGAGATATACAACTGACTCAAGACTCTCATCAATAGGAGTCGGGCGTACGGATGCAAGAAGTGGACCAATCATCAAGTTTTCAAGAGAATGATTATAGCTTTCACGCCTCGGAATGTGACGCTTTGCACTCTCAACCTCAAGAGTCCCAACTTTCACAAGATGACTCCGGATGAGGTTCTTGGCAAGATCATCAACCACGAGATGATGGATATGGAAGCACGCCATGTCAATGATCTTGCCAAGATCACATCCTCCAAGAAGAAAGGCATTGCTATCAAAGCCTCATCCAAGTCCAAAAGCAAAGAGGTGCACGCTTCAAGCAATGATGAAGAAAGTGAAGAAGAGGAAAGCACTAACATGGATGAAGAGGAAATGGCCTTCTTCATCAAAATATTCAAGAGAATGATGAGGAAGAGAAGAGGGTCAAACAATGAGAGCAAGGGCAAGGACAAGAGCAAGTCAAGACCAAGGAGAGCATGCTACAACTATGGTGAGCATGGACACTTCATGTAACACCCTCATTTTTATCCATCATGCATTACATACACTCTAATACATGTTTAACATTAAGCAACATAAAAAGAAATAGGTTTGAAATGAATTTAGAGTAAAACCGCACATTAGAATTCTGGGAAGTGCGGACTAGTCCGTTTTTGGTGCAGGCTAGTCCGATTTCTCTATGACCTTCGTCAGACTTATCCGTTTTGCTGCGGACTAGTCTGTTTTTCTCTCTGGACACTTTTGGACTTGTCTGGTACTATGCGGACTAGTCCGGTATCCCAAATCCTTGGAAATTTTTCTAAGTCCCTGGACTTGTCCAGACTTGTCCGGTATTCCAGCGAACTTGTCCATTTTTCCTCTGACTAAAATCGGACTTGTCCAATTTTGGCCAGACTTGTCTGATTTCTCTCTGACCAAGTTTGGACTTGTCTGATATCTCTCTATCTAACTTCGGACTAGTCCGACCCTTTTCGGACTTGTCCAGTAAATCGCTACAACAAGTTGATCTTTTGTTTCATGACTTGATTCTGGGTTTTACGTTAAGTGGGCCTAGGCATGTCGTGCCTAACTCTTTTAGAGGCCATGTGGGACTCCAAACCGACCTCTACTCACCTCAAACTCAAAATCCAGCCAACCCTAGCCTCCACCTCTATATAAACAACCCTACCCCTTGGCTTGACATCTATTTGCCACTTTTTCACCTCACCCAAACCCTAGCTCGTGGATAGCCGCCACCAAGGAGGGAGAAGAAGATCTAGAGCAAGAAGAAGAGGAGGAGGAAACGAAAGAGGATCAAGATCTCCATCTAGTTTCCTTCTCCATCACCAATTCACCACCAAGTTCATCATCAACCCTAGATCTTCAAGATCCAAGTGTTGTCTCCAAAACTCTTGATTCTTCGGAGTCTTGGACAACTGGTACACCTTCTACTTCCTCCTACATGAATTCAACCACAAATCTCCAAATTCACGTTGATCTCGAAAACCCTAGTTCGTTGTTCCTGCGACGAGCGGACTAGTCCGGCCTCTTGCGGACTTATCATCCGATTTTGCGGTCTATTTCCTGTTGAATTAAATCTAAATTGATTTGAATCAATTCCAAGTTTGTAAAAACTTGTTAGAAGCTATTAGACTAGTTAGTGAACATTTAAAGCAACTCATTAGCAAGTTCCACCTTGCATTTGCATTAATCACGCATGTGCACTTATTGATTTTGTTTCTTGTCTTGTATGTTTGTTGCGCGAAATAGACGAATTTGCACTAGAGAGTGCTGAGGAGGACCTCCAGCACCAAGAATTTGAAGTCTTTGATCCTAATCAAGCTCAATAGTAAGGCAAGTGTCCTTGAACATATTTATCCTGTTTTGAAATGAATGTTTCATTTAAATAACTGCATGACTGTGTCAATTTGATGGGAACCCTATGATAGGAAGTTTACTAGATTTTTTGACCATCCTTGTCACCTGGAATACATGGTAGAGAGTCGGGATGGGACCTTTACCTTTTTGCTTCGCTTAATTAATTGGGATGGAAAACAACTATACCACTTAACTTAATTATGCATTTATGAGATTATGATAAACATGACTGGGTAATGGGTGATCTAAGCAAGCCTGGTATGTGGATGGGTTGGATGTAATGGTGGTTTGCTTGCTTTAGATCTAAGGACCGATTCATGCGAGAATAAGACAGGACTACAGTGCCGCCACGAGGCCAAGTATGGGTGCAACGTAGCTGATTAATTAGAGTTTTGCTAGTGCTGTTTGGACCATTAAGGATGCTCGGGGAAGGGGTAGTCAGATTGGGTTTGTTGATGGTTGGTGGGACTACCCTGGGATCCGAATGGCTCAAGAGGGGGCCCTCGGTTGGAGATGTGCTCTGTACGAGACATCGCCACTGGTGAAACCTCAATGGGGTCTAAATAGGCTAGTAATCCCTTTGTAAAAGCTATTTTGTGATCTCTTGGCCACACACCAACAGAAGTGTGTAATGTGATTGATGGGTCACGGGCATAAGGGAGGTTCTTAGTCACCGAAAGGTGATGAAATCATGTACACGTGGGTAAAGTGGTATGAACTCTGCAGAGTCTAATAAAACTATCATGATAGTCGTGCTCCCAGTTAAGAGCACCTGGACAACTTCCATGATTAGAGGGTACTTGGGATTCGAGATGGTTATGGCTGGTAATGGTCATGGATGGTTTATGGCTTATGTTTATGGATATAAATTTGAGTTATGGTAACTGGACATGGATAATGATGATGATAGCAATAATTGGATATGATTTCATATTATGTCAATATGATGGATATGATTGGATTAACTCACATAGACATAGTATAATGCTTTTTACTTTTTTTAATGTACTTTTCAGCACTTAGCCTTTATTATATTCGTCATTTGAATCAGCTACATGTTACACTTTCCACTCTTGCTGAGTACGACATGTACTCACCCTTGCTATTCACCCACCAACAGTTGCAGGTCAGAATTGAGAGTATTATGGTGATAATGCGGAGTTCTAGGCCATGTCTACCGTCAGCTTTGCATGTGTAGTGTTGGAGCTGTGCTATACCCTATTTGCTTAGCTGCTTAGTTGCTTATTTAGTTTATTTCCGCTGCATTAGTTCAAACTTATCATTAATATTCATTATCGCTTGTATTCGAGGATATTCGGAATTGTGTAATAAAAGTACTTCATTAATCTTGTTATGTGTTAATTTTATGTGTATACTTTTGTGAGTGCACTCGTGTATGTGTGTTGAACGTCCTGGGCACACATATGCGTTCACTTGGTTCATTTTCGGAACCGAGTGTCACAAGTTGGTATCAGAGCCAGGTTGACCATAGGACGCAGCCTAGATAGAATGGACACTTTAGAGCACATAGGAACACTCAAGAAGTGATGTGTTTTTGCTTGGTGTTTTTGCTTTGTATTGTTGCTTGTGTGCTTAATAAAGGATTTTGGGATGCTTTAGCATTAGGGATGGCAATCCTACCCACGGGTGCGGGTACCCGTCGGGTTTGGTACCCGACGGGTGCGGGTACGGGTACAAAATTTTACCCGCGGGTCATACCCGCACCCGACCCAACATGTTGCGGGTACGGGTTCGGGTTTCACTCCTCACCCACGGGTAACCCGCGGGTACCCGAAATCGTATTGTTTCATGTCGGGTACCCGCGCCCAAGCCCATATAAAACAACCCATATAAATATGTGACTCTAACCCTAAAACATTCACTTGCTCGCCCACAAAACATCCCAGCGCTTGCTAGCCTATTCCCCCGCCATCTCCAAGCCCCCTGTTCCCTTTCGGCCCGAGGCCCCGACATTGCCACCCGCCTTCCCCGCTCGGCTCGCCCTCCGCCTCGCCCTCCCCGCTCGGAGTCGACCTCTACCCCACCCTCTTCCCCGCTCGACGTCGGCCTCTACCCCGCCCTCCTCCCTGCTTGATTGGGCCTCCACCACCCCTCCCCGCTCAAAGCCTTACCCCGGCCAAATCCGCCGCCACCCCCGCTGCCGAATCGAGCTTTGACGGCTTGGCTCCCTCCGCTGCCTCCTCCGTGAGACCAGTGCTCTCCCTACAAGCACTTGCTTTTGATCTAGCTTCATTCGGTGCGGTGATCAACATGAGGTCGCGAGGACGCTGTCGCCATCATTGGATCTGACCAATTCTGTAACCCTAGCGGGTACTCGTTGGGTACCCGATACCCGCCCAAAACCCGTCGGGTACGGGTTCAGGTACGAAAAATTACCCGCAGGTACGGGTTTGGGTAAGAAAAATTACTCGCATCCATTTTTTTTTGGGTCAGGTTTTTGCTCTACCCGACCCAAACCCGACCTGTTGCCATCCCTATTTAGCATTGCCATGTCCACATAGGCTAGTATAGTTAGTTGCTTAGTTTCATATCCCTCGATGCATATAGTTGGGGATGTTTTCTAAATTCTTATATCTTGCTTTTCTTCAGATGGTAAAGACTCACAACCAAAGGGATGCTAATGATGAGGAGGAGAATAATGGGGCACCATAGAATAATAATGGACAAGGACCTGCTCAGGGAGCTATCAATATTGAGCAGCTTTTGGCTATGCAAAACCAGCTCATGCAGACCATGATACAAACTATTGGATAGCTGCAGGATGGTAACATCAACAATCATCCCCACATGCCTCCACTGCCACCCCCACCGCTGCAGAACCGATTGGGAGAATTCATGAGGACTAGGCAACCAACCTTTGCTCAAGCTGCTGACCCTATGGATGCCAATGATTGGCTAAAGTCCGTGGAGGAGAAACTTGCAATAGTCCAATGCAGTGAACGGGAGAAGGTGCTATTTGCGTCTCATCAACTTGTTGGAGCACCTGCCGATTGGTGGGATTCCTTATGCAATGCTCATGAGAACCAAGAGAGGATTACTTGGGCCGAATCCAAGGAGAGCTTCCGTTCTCATTATGTGTCGGAAGGTGTTATGATCTTGAAGAGGCAAGAATTTGAGAACTTGATGCAAGGAAGATCAAGTGTGGGTGAATACCTCAATAAATTCACTCAACTCTCAAGGTATGCGCCTGAGGATGTGCGCCCGGACAGCCGGAAGCAATACTTGTTCATGAGGGACTTGAACAATAAAATCCAAGTGCAATTGCTGAACTGTGATTATCCAAACATCCAGAAGCTTGTGGACAAAGCAATTGTTGTGGAGAACAAAGTCTGTGAGATGGAGCAAGACAACAAGAGGAAGGTGCCATATCAAGGACAACAACAAGGAAGTAATGTGCGCCCTCGCTTTGCGCCGCCAAATGCGCCTTATTTCAGCTCCTCTACTCCTGCTCATTGCCCTGGTTATGCACCGCACCCAACTCAGTTTGTGCAGCAACGTCCTATCATGCAAGCACCTAGGCCTCCAATGCCTTATGCACCTTGTGCTAATTTTCCTGGTGCAAATGTTCAGAACCAAGCTCGTCCCAATAATTCTGGTGCAGCAAAGAGGTGTTATACTTGTGGAGATGTTGGACACTCTGTGCATCAATGTCCTAAGTCAGACCTTGGTCAAGGAAGCAATACGCCGAGGTAAAACCCAAGACCCAATGGAGGACAGCCGCAAGGGAATCGTGGACAGCAGAATTTTGCTCGTGGCAACGTGAACCATGTCTCTACGGAGGATGTGCAACAAGCGGATGACGTGGTGATTGGTATGTTTCTCGCAAACTCCAACCCGGCGACTATGTTATTTGATTATGGAGCATCGCATTAGAAGTATGTTGCCAAGTATAGTTTGCCTATATCTCATATGAAGTTTACTCTATTGGTTAAGTCTCTTGGAGGAGAGATGAGGAAACATATAATATGTCCAAAAGTAAGCCTTAGAATAAGGGGGGTAGACTTCTTCGCCAACCTCATTGTCTTGGATTCTCAAGGATTGGACTTACACTTGGTATGGACTGGTTGAGGAAGCACAATGGAGTCATTGAGTGTGCCCGAAGACGGTGAAGTTGACCAATGAGGAAGGGATCACCATAGAGTTTGAAGCATCTCAACACGCACCAAAGCAATTGGAGCTGAACCACATTGACGGTGCCGCAATTGAGGAGATTTCAGTGGTGTGTGAATTCTTGGATGTGTTCCCGGACGAGTTGTCAGGTATGCCGCCTGATCGCGACATTGAGTTTGTTATTGATTTAATACCTGGAACTGTACCTATAGCTAAGAGGCCATATGGGATGCCTCTTAAGGAATTAGCAGAGCTCAAGAAGCAGATTCAAGAGCAACTAGAGAAGGGTTTTATTCGTCCCAACTCTTCACCTTGGGGAGCACCCGTGCTGTTTGTAGACAAGAAGGATGGATCCCAAAGGATGTGTGTGGATTACTGAGCTCTCAACGAGGTGACCATCAAGAACAAGTACACCTTGCCACGCATAGAAGATTTGTTCGATCATATGAAGGGTGCTTGTGTATTCTCCAAGATTGATTTGAGGTCGGGATACTTTCAAATGAAGATTAGACCATTGGACACACCCAAGACAACTTTTCGGACACGATATGGGTCTTATAAGTATACCGTTATGTCCTTCGGATTGACCAATGCACCTGCCCATTTTATGTACCTCATGAATAAGGTCTTCATTGAGTACTTGGATAAGTTTGTTGTGGTGTTCATTGATGACATAATTATCTACTCGAAGGATGAGAAGGAACATGAGGAACACTTGAGGCTCACATTGCAGAAATTGAGGGAGCATCAATTATATGCCAAATTCAGCAAGTGCCAGTATTGGTTGAAAGAAGTATCATTTATGGGTCATATCATCTCTAGAGGAGGAGTATCGGTTGACCAAGGAAAGGTGAGGGACGTGTTGAAATGGGAGTCACCGCAAAATGTAAAGGAAATAAGGAGTTTACTTGGAATGGCAGGATATTACCGTCGATCATCAAGGACTTTTCGAAGATAGCCAAGCCAATGACGGAGTTGCTAATGAAGGGGAAGACTTTCCAATGGACTCAAGCTTGTCAAGAGAGCTTTGAGGAATTGAAGAAAAGGTTAACAACAGCCCTAGTTTTTGTTTTGCCAGATGTAAGCAAGAGTTCTGACATATATTGTGATGCATCGAGACAAGGACTTGGATGTGTATTGATGCAAAAAGGTCAAGTGGTTGCCTATGCATCGAGGCAATTGAAGAAACATGAGCAGAATTACCCAACACATGATTTGGAATTTGCAGCCGTGGTACACGCATTAAAAATTTGGAGACACTACATTCTTGGTCATAGGTGTGAAATCTACACGGATCATAAGAGTTTCAAGTACATATTCACACAAATGGACCTGAATTTGAGGCAATGAAGAAGGTTGGAGCTCATCAAAGATTATGATGTGGGAATCAACTATCACTCGGGAAAATCCAATGTAGTGGCCGACACCTTGAGCCAGAAAGGAGTAAGTCATCAACTCGCAGTTCGAGAATTGCCATCCGAGTTATGTAAGGAGTTTGAACAGTTGAATCTCGGATTTGTGAATGAGATGGGAATAATGGAGTTAAATCCGACTTTGGACCAAGAAATTTGAGAGGGCAACCGAAGGATGAGGAAATCCAAGAAATCAAGGGAAGGACCCAAGAAGGAAGGGAATTCAGGTTTGATGAGGATGAAGATGGTACCTTATGGCTCGGAGAAAGGATTGTCGTGCCTAATGTGAAGCATATTCGGGAGACAATACTAAAGGAGGCACATGACTCGCCATACTCGATTCACCCCAGTTGTACGAAGATGTACAAGGACTTGAAGACATGTTATTGGTGGGCTAGCATGAAAAAGGACATAGGTGAATACGTAGGCTTATGTGATGTGTGCCAACGAGTCAAGGCGGAACACCAAAGGCCAGCCAGATTATTGCAGTCATTAAAGATTTTGGAGTGGAAGTGGGAAGAGATTTATATGGACTTTATAGTTGGTTTACTGCATACTCAGTCCGGTAATGACTCAATTTTGGTAATTGTGGATCGGTTGACTAAGTCGGCTCATTTCATCCCTGTCAAGACCAAGTATACAGCTGCACAATTGGCCGAAATATACATGAAGCATATTGTGTGCTGGCATGGGGTACCAGAGAAGATAGTATCGGATAGAGGTTCTCAATTCACCTCCAGGTTTTGGCAAAAATTGCATGAAGCATTGGGAACAAGGCTAAATTTTAGTTCAACATATCACCCTCAAACGGATGGACAAACTGAGCGGACCAATCAGATTTTGGAGGACATGTTAAGAGCTTGTGCCTTGAAGCATGGGAAGAGTTGGGACAAGAGCTTGACATATGCGAAATTCTCATACAACAATAGTTACCAAGCAAGTTTGAAGATGTCACCTTATGAAGCACTATATGAAAGGAAGTGTAGGACACCTTTATTCTGGAATGAGATAGGAGAAACTCAAGTATTTGGTCTGGATGTGTTGCTAGAAGCTGAAAAACAAGTTCAGGTTATTCGTGAGAACATGAGGGCTGCTCAATCAAGGCAAAAAGGCTATGCAAACAATAGGAGAAGGGAACTAGCCTTTGAAATAGGAGACTTCGTTTACCTCAGGTGTCAACAATGAGAGGTCATATGAGGTTTAACATAAGAGGCAAGCTAGCACCTCACTATATTGGACCATTCAAGATTTTGGATAAAAGAGGAGAGGTAGCATATAAGTTTGAGATGCCAACTCACTTATTAGATGTTCATGATGTCTTTCATGTTTCCCAGCTCAAGAAGTGCTTGAGAGTACCGGGAGAACAAGTGCCAATAGAAGAGTTGGAACTAGAGGCAGATTTGACTTATGCCGAACAATCGGTCAAAATCTTGGAGACCAAGGAGAGAGTCACAAGGAACAAGGTTATTAGATGGTGTAAAGTTCAATGGAACCATCACACAGAATCGGAAGCTACATGGGAGTTGGAAGATGATCTCAAGAAGGAATTTCCCTATCTCTCCTCTTTTGCGTCGAATCTCGAGGGCATGATTCATTTTAAGGGGGGGGGGGGAGGTTTGTAATACCCTCATTTTCATCCGTCATGTATTGAATACATTCTAATACATGTTTAACATTAAGCAACATAAAAAGAAAAAGGTTTAAAATGAATTTAGAGTAAAACCACACATAAGAATTCTGGGAAGTGCGGACTAGTCTGATTTCTCTCTGACCTTCGTCGGACTTGTCCGTTTTGCTACGGACTAGTCTGTTTTTCTCTCTGGACACTTTCGGACTTGTCCGGTCCTATACAGACTAGTCCGGTATCCCAATTCCTTGGAAATTTTGCTAAGTCCCTGAACTTGTCCGGACTTGTCCGTTTTTCCTCTGACTAAAATCGGACTTGTTCGGTTTTGGCCAGACTTGTATGATTTCTCTCTGACCAAGTTCGGACTTGTCCAATATAGTCCAGACTTGTCTGATATCTCTATGTCTAACTTCGAACTAGTCCGTCCCTTTTCGGACTTGTCCTGTAAATCGCGACTCCGAGTTGATCTTTTGTTTCACGACTTGTTTCTTAGGTTTTACGTTAAGTGGGCCTAGGGATGTTGTGCCTAACTCTTTTAGGGCCCATGTGGGACTCCAAACCAACCTCTACTCACCTCAAACTCGAAATCCACCCAACCCTAGCCTCCACCTCTATATAAACAACCCCAGCCCTTGGCTTGTCATCTATTTGCCACCTTTTCACCTCACCCAAACCTAGCTCGTGGATAGCCACCACTAAGGAGGGAGAATAAGATCTAGAGCAAGAAGAAGAGGAGGAAAAGAAAGAGGATCAAGATCTCCATCAAGTTTCGTTTTCCATCACCAATTCACCTCCAAGTTAATCATTAACCCTATATCTTCAAGATCCAAGTGTTGTCTCCAAACTCTTGATTCTTTGGAGTCTTGGACACCTGGTATACCTTATACTTCCTCTTCCTTAATTGAATTCAACCCCAAATCTCCAAATTCACGTCGATCTATAAAACCCTAGTTCGTTGTTCCTGCGACGGGCGGACTAGTCCGGCCTCCTGCGGACTTGTCCGATTTTGTGATCTATTTTCTGTTGAATTAAATCTAAATTGATTCGAATCAATTCCAAACTTGTATAAACTTGTTAAAATCTATTAGAACTAGTTAGTGAACATTGAAAGCAACTCATTAACAAGTTCCACCTTGCATTTGCATTAAGAATGCATGTCATGACATATTGAGTAATATATGCGCACTTGTTGATTGTGTTTCTTGTCTTGTATGTTCGTTGCGCGGATTAGACGGATTTGCGCTAGAGAGTGCTGCGAAGGATCTCCAGCACCAAGAATTTGAAGTCTTTGATCCAAATCAAGCTCAAGAGCAAGGCAAGTGTCCTTGAACATATTGATCCTGTTTTGAAATATATGTTTTGTTTACAAAATTGCATGCTTTGTGTCAATTTGATGGGAACCCTATGATAGGAAGTTTTCTAGATTTGTTGACCACCCTTGTCACCTGGAATACATGGTAGAGAGTCGGGATGGGATCTTTACCTTTTTGCTTCGCTTAATTAATTGGGATAGAAAACAACTATACCACTTAACTTAATTATGCATTTATGAGGTTATGATAAATATGAATGGTTAATATGATGAGGTAATGGGTGATCTAATGAAGCCTGATATGTGGATGGGTTGGATGTAATGGTGTTTTTCTTGCTTTAGATCTAAGGACTGGTTCATGCGAGAATAATCCAAGACTACAGTGCCGCCACGAGGCCAAGTATGGGTGCGGCGTAGCTGATTAATTAGGGATTTGCTAGTGCAGTTTGGACCATTAAGGTTGCTCGGGGAAGTGGTAATCGGATTTGGTTTGTTGATGGTTGGTGGGACTACCCTGGGATCCGAATGGCTCAAGAGGGGGCCCATGGTTGAAGATGTGCTCTGTAAGAGATATCGTCACCGGTGAAACCTCAATGGGGTCTAAATAGGGTAGTAATCCCTTTGTAAAAATTATTTTGTGATCTCTTGGCCACACACTAATGGAAGTGTGTAACGTGACCGACGGGTCACGGGCATAAGGGAGGTTCTTAGTCACCGAAAGGTGATGAAATCACGAACACTTGGGTAAATTGGTACGAACTCTACAGAGTCTAATAAAACTATCATGATAGTCGTGCTCCCGGTTAAGAGCACTCGGACAACTTCCATGATTAGAGGGTACTTGGGATTCGAGATGGTTATGGTTGGTAATGGTTATGGATAGTTTATGGCTTATGTTTATGGATATGAATTTGAGTTATGGTAACTGGACATGGATAATAATGATGATAGCAATAATTGGTTATTATATCATATTATGTCAATATGATGGGTAAGATGGGATTATCTCACATAGACATAGTATAATGCTTGTTACTTGTTTTAATGTACTTTTCAGCACATAGCCTTTATTACATTCGTTATTTGAATCAGCTACATGTCATACTTTCCACACTTGCTGAGTACGACATGTACTCACCCTTGCTATTCCCCCACCAACAGTTGCAGGTCGGAATTGGGAGTATTACGGCGATAATGAGGAGTTCTAGGCCGTGTCTACCGTCAGCTTTGCCTGTGGAGTGTTGGAGCTGCGCTATACCCTATTTGCTTAGCTGCTTAGTTGCTTATTTAGTTTATTTCCGCTGCATTAGTTCAAACTTGTCATTAATATTCATTAGAGTTTGTATTCAAGGATATTCAAAATTGTGTAATAAAAGTACTTAATTAATCTTGTTTTGTGTTAATTTTATGTATATCCTTTTGTGAGTGCACTCGTGTATGTGTGTTGAACGTTCTGGGCACCCATATACGTTCACTTGGTTCATTTTCAGAATCGGGTGTCACACTTCATTGTGAATTGCCCATACGAAAAGGAAGATGACAAGAAGAAGAAGAACAAGGATGAGAAGCCTCAAGAGAGGAGAATGTTAATGAAGAAGAAAGCTCATGGGCACGCTCCTGTTGGCAAGGAGTGGGACTCCAACGATGAGTCCTCCTTCAATGATGAAGCGGGAGTGGCAACCATCGCTATCAAGAAGCCAACAATTAAGAAGACACTTCTACCAAACAACGAAGAGTGGAAAAGCTCAAGCCACACTTGTATTATGGACAAGGAAGGAAAAAGAAAGGTTAAATCTAAACTCTCCTTGTGTTCCATTAAAGATGAGGATTTCGATAGTGATAGTGAGAATGAATATATGTTTGAAGGCTCGAGTAAAAGTTCTATCATTAAAATGAAAAAGCTCTCTGATGAGATTTTAGACAAGGAAGAGCTTCTCGAGGAACAAGATGACTTGCTTGTCAATGAGAAGAAAAGGAATCTTAACCTGAAGAGGCTCCTTGAGCTTGAGAAGGAAAAGAACAAGGCACTTGAACTTGAACTTGTGAAATGCAAGGAGGCTTCTTGAAGGCTTAAGAGTTTGAATGTTGTGCTTCAAGATGAACTTGTGAGCTTTAACAAAGCTCAAAAGTGTTATGAGGCACAATTCACAACTCTCAAGTCAGGTGTCTCTTCTTCTTCCTCAACAAGCTCAGACATGCCTAAAACGGATTCAAACACTAAAACTTGCAAATGTGCTAACCTTGTGCTTGATCTAAAGAATGACCTTAATTTGGAAAAGAGCAAGATCACACCTAAGGGTGGCATCTTTGATAAGGAGAATATCAAGTATGCACGTAGTGCATATTCGAACACAAGATCTCCCTTGATCAAAGATGGACTTGGCTATTCAAGAGGAGGAAAGCAAAATGCTAAAATTCTCAAGAATAACAAGATGCAAATTGAATTTGTCAAAGAGGGTACATTTCAAGTCAAGAATGAATATCATGCATCTACATCTAATGAGATAGTGAAACTTGACAAAGATGCTCAAAATGCTAAAAATGTCAATCTAACCATGTTTCATGATTTTGATGCATCTTATGTGCTTATGAGAAACAAATTTGGTTATACTTATGCTAAATATGTTGGGCCACACCGCAAGAGCCCAAAGCCTTGTGCGTGGGTGCCCAAATTCCTTGTGACTAAAGTCAAAGGACCCAACCAAGCTTGGGTACCTAAAACCAAAGTCTAAACTTGTCTTGTAGGCTTACTCCTGTGGCGGTTCAAAGTGGGTCCTAGATAGTGGCTACACCAATCATATGACCGGAGCGAGAAGAATGTTTGTAGAGTATGAAGAAAATGAAGACCCAAGTCAAGGTATCTAATTTCGCGACAATAGCCAAGGCAAGGTACTAGGTATGGGTAAAATATCTATTTCTCCACAACACACCATCTCTCAAGTCATGCATGTTGAATCGTTAGATTATAATCTCTTATCCATTTCTCAATTATGTGAAAAAATATATAATTGCTTGTTTTCTAATGAGGGTGTGGTTGTCACTAGAAGAATTGATAACTTGATTGCCTTCAAGGGTGTGCTCAAGGGAAAGCTTTATCTTGTGGACTTCACCGTGGATAAAACTCAACTTGACACATGCTTGATTGCAAAACCAACATGGGTTGGTTGTGGCACCGAAAACTAGCCTATGCTGGTATGAGGAATCTTCAGAAACTTCTAAAAGGCAATCACATCCGAGGTCTTAAGAATGTTGCTTTGTAGAAAGATAGGCCTTGTAGCACGTGTCAAGCCAGGAAACAAGTCAGAGCAGCTCATCCCGCCAAGAATGTGATGATGACAACCAGACCACTGGAGATTCTACACATAGACCTCTTTGGTCCTTTTGTTTACATAAGCATTGGCGGTAACAAATATGGCTTGGTTATTGTTGATGACTTTTCCCACTTCACTTGGGTGTTTTTCTTGCATGACAAAGGTGAAACACAAGGTGTCCTCAAGAGTTTCTTGAGGAGAGCTCAAAATGAGTTCTCCTTGGGAATCAAGAAGATAAGAAACCACAATGGCACCAAAATCAAGAATACTCAAGTTGAAGAGTACTTGGACGAGGAGGGCATCAAGCATGAGTTTTTGGCACCCTACTCACCCGAACAATATGGGGTGGTGGAAAGGAAGAACCAAACTCTAATAGAGATGTCAAGGACCATGCTTGATGAGTACAAGACTTCCGATAGGTTTTGGGCAGAAGCGGTAAACACCGCTTGCCATGTCACAAACCGTCTCTACCTCCATCGCCTATTGAAGAAGACTCCATATGAACTTCTAATGGGTAACAAACCAAACATCTCATACTTTAGAGTCTTTGGTAGCAAATGTTATATTCTCAACAAGAAGCCTAGAATTTTGAAGTTTGCTCAGAAATCCGATGAAGGTTTCTTGCTTGGTTATGACTCAAACACCTACACCTACCGTGTTTTCAACAAAACCTCTGGTTGTGTTGAAATTGCACGTGACGTGGTGTTTGATAAAACTAATGGCTCTCAAGTGGAGCAAGTTGATCAATGTGTGCTAGATGAAGAAGAGGCACCATGTGTTGC
Organism: Tuctoria greenei; assembly: GCA_036927565.1. Taxonomy (NCBI): domain Eukaryota; kingdom Viridiplantae; phylum Streptophyta; class Magnoliopsida; order Poales; family Poaceae; genus Tuctoria; species Tuctoria greenei. The sequence goes on from JAYESD010000006.1 coordinate 178,384,851, forward strand.
ATTGAGAAGCATGGCTGTAACACCCTCATTTTCATGCATCAAGCATTGCATAAGCTCATATACATGTTTAATATTAAGAAACTTAAATAGGAAGGAGTTTAAAATGAATTAGAAGCAAAACAACACTTAAAAGTCTGTAGGAGTACGGACTTGTTCGGTTTGTACCCCAGACTAGTCCGTTTTCCCTCTCTGTTGCCCTCCGGACTTGTCCGTCTTAGCTGTGGACTAGTTCAGTTGAGCCTCTGTTCCATTCCAGACTTGTCCGTGATTGAGTGCAGACTAGTCCGATAATTGGACCGGTTTTCGAATAAGTTGTCAAATCCCCGGACTTGTCCGATCTATGCCGGACTTGTCCATTTTCCTCTCTGGACAAGACCGGACTTGTCCGGACCTCCTACCGGACTTATTCATTTTTGTCTCTGTCTAACATCGGACTAGTCCGGTCCCCTCAGCGGACTTTTCCGGTGTGCCCGACTCGGATTCAAACTTTTCCTCCACGACTTGTGTTTGGGTATTTACCTTAATTGGGCCCAAGGACGTCGTGCTTAACCCCTGTGGAGCCCATGTGGGACCCCTACACGTCCTCCACCCACCTTAGACTCGAATTCCATCAAACCCTACCACCCCCACCTCTATATAAGCAACGCAACACCCCAATTTTTCACCTCTTTGGCACAATTTATAGAACACCAAACCCTAGTTCGTGGATAGCCGCCGCCCAGGAGGGAGAAGAAGATCCTGAGCAAGAAGAAGAAGAGGAGGAACGAAAGAGGATCAAGTAATCGAGATCTCCACCAAGTTTTCATTCTTCATCGCCAACCCTCCATCAAATCTTCATTATCAACCCTAGATCGTCAAGATTCAAGTTCCATCTTCAATTCTTGATCTTTGGAGTTCTAAACACGTGCACCTTCTACCTTCTCCTTCCCACGTGAGTTCAATCCCAATTCTCTAAATTCTCGTAGAGCAAGAAAACCCTAACTCGCTGGTTCTGGCCAGAGCGGACTAGTTCGGCCCTAATACCGGACTTGTTCGGTCTCTGAATCTGAATGGTGCTGAATTAATCCAAATTGACTCGAATCAATTCCAAACCTATCCAAACTTGTTAAAAACCATTAGAACCAGTTAGTAAACATTAATAGCAACTCATTAACAAGTTTTACCACATAATTGCATTAGTCATGCATGTCATGGCATATTGAGTAATATATGAGCATTTATTGATTGCAATTCCTGTTTTGTATGTTCGTTGCGCGGAATAGAAGGTGATGCGCTAGAGAGTGTTGCGGAGGACCTCCAGTACCAGAATTTTGAATTCTTTGACCCTAACCAAGCTCAGGAGCAAGGTAAGTGTCCTTGATCATATTGATCCAGTTTTTTAATGTTTTGTTTGTGAAACTGCATGCTTGTGTCAATTTGATGGGAGACCCATTTATAGGTGTTTACTAGACTTGTTTGACCATCCTTGTTGCTTGGGATATGTGGTAGAGTATCGGGAAGGGCTTTTTGCCTTTTTGCTTCGCTCTAAATTAATTGGGATGGGAAAACAACCAAATGACTTAATTATGAATTAATGACCCTACTGATGATATGAATTGATGAATATGGTTAATTGGTAATATGGAACTTGGGAGATCTAAGAAAGCATAGTTTGTGGATTGGGTCGGATGTTATGGTGGTTTTGCTTGACTTGGATCTTAGTACGGGTTCATGTGAGAATAGGCCAGGACTACAGTTCCACCACGAGGCTAATTATGAGTGCGGCGTAGCTGATTAATTAGTATATTGCTAGTATTGCGCGGACCATTTGGAAGAGCGGGGAAGGGGAGTCGGATTGGGTTTGTATGAGTGGCGGGACTCCCTGGTATACGAATGGCACAAGAGGGGGCCCTTGGTTGAAGATGTTCTTAGTTGGAGGCATCTCCATCGGTAAAACCTCAGTGGGTCCGTACATGCTAGTAGTCCCATTGCAAAGGCTATTTTGTGATCTCTTGGCCTAACTGAAAGTGCATCTAGACATCCCTTGTGGGTTTTGGTTGATTTATTACAAACAAATGAGATCCTAACCACATTATTGATATGAGCGTAGGTTTTAATGAAAGAATGAAGAAAGCGCCAAAAAGAAAGGAGAATGAGGATACATTCGGAAAAGAGCTCAAGAACTGAATAGAATACATCATTGTGTAGGGAGTGTGTTGGTGTAACACATCCCACCAAGAGATCAAGCACAAAAGAAATCCTCACACACTTCACATTTCATAGGAAAAAATGGACTAGTCCAATATACACCAGACTAGTCTGATATCCTCTCTGGACAGGTTCGGACAAGTCCAGCCAATGCGGACTTGTCCGCACTGGACTAGTCCGATAATGCCTCTGACTAATATCGGACAAATCCTCCAAGTGCGGACATGTCCTATATTCACTAAGGGTATCACCACATCGGAATAGTCCGATATCACCACGAACAAGTCCGAAAACCTTTCTGGCTAAAATCGGACAAGTCCGCTCCTAGTCGGACAAGTCCGATATTCCTGGACACTTAGGATTTCCTGCACGCCGCACACCGGACGAGTCCGGAGTACACCACGGACTAGTCCGGACCCTCAAAACCCTGACGGTAACTCTTGAAAACCCTAATATAAATAGATGTGCACGGCCCAACTATCATCACTCTCGACACCCTGCGCCATCACAACCTCCAAGAGCCTAGAAAACACATCTCTCCATGCAACCAACGCAAGAAATATCAATACCTTGAGGATTCACTTTGGATCAAAGGAGAGACACGATTCCACACGTTTGAGCTCTTGGGTTTTATATCTAACACACTCCTGTTGTTTTATTGTCGATCTTATGAGTGTGTTTTTGGTGGTGTTTGAATTGTAATCTTGGGGAGCCCTCAACTTGAGAGAAGGCCCCTTGAACTTGGTGATTTGCCCCTTTGTGATAGTGGAAGAAGAATTGGCCTTCGTGGCGATTTGCCGAGGTTAGGGTCAGCGAAGACTCGGTCCTTTCGTGGGCTCCTCAACGTGGATGTAGGTTGCCTCTGTGGGAACCGAACCACATGATAAAATCGTGTGTCAAACTTGTTCTTAAGTTTCTCATATCATATTCTAGGGTTTGATTGATTTTGTCCATATTATATTAAAACCTTCAATTCAAAGTTAATTTGCACTACACTTGACTTCATTGACTCAATACTTGCAAGTTACACACTATATTCCGCTGCATATTGCACTTGTATTGAAATCATTGATCGAACTTGATCAATTTAGTTCGCACGCACCGGACTAGTCCGCACTGTACCGGACTAGTCCGACATCTCGGGGTTTGATCTGTTTGTTAAGTGTTGCAGGTTCCGACTAAAATTCAAAAAGTCCTATTAACCCCATCCCCCCTCTTGGCCACATTCAATTGGTATCAGAGCGGGACTCTTCGCAAGAGACTAATCGCTCGAAGAGAACATGTTGGACATGAAGGATGTACACAAGAGTCTTAACCAAGAGAAAGTTGAAGACAAAAAAGCTCAAAAATTGGAGAAGCTCCTCGATGCCATCCAAGACTACGAGGATGACGATGAGGAGACACTTGAACTCAAGGCGCTCCTAAGGAAGAAAGCACTCTCGAAAGGGAAAGTGAAGGTCGAGGACAAGAAGAAGAAGAAGGGGGGTAGTCACACCGACTACTCCCGATATCCTTTTAATTATGATCGTTTAAATTCTAACAATAATCACTACCTATCTATTCCCCTTGGAAAAGCCCCAGACTTTGATGGCAATGACTACTCAATGTGGGGGCAAAACATGAAAATGCAATTGATCTCACTCAATCCCAGCTTGTGGCACATTGTGGTTACAGGAATAGATATCCCCAAGCTGCAGCAGTCATTACATCCTCTATAAGTCGGGACGAGTTCACCAAGGTGGATGGGCTCGAGATTGTGAAAGAAATCTAGGATACATTGCAAACCGCACATGAAGGCGATCGTCATGTGCAAGAAATGAAGATCGAAATGATTGAAGGCGAATTGGGAAGATTCGCCATAGAAGAAGATGAGTCGCCACAAGACATGTACAACAGGTTAAAGACGCTCATCAACAATGTTCGAGCATACGGAAGCAAGAAGTGGAACGATCACGAGGTGGTGAAGCTCATCCTTAGAGCTTTCATGCCTCGCAACGTCACCTTGTGCTCGATGATTAGAGAAAGCCTCGGGTACAAGAAAATGACCCCGGATGAGCTACTTGGGAATATCATCAATTTCGAGAAGATGGAAAAGCAGGCAAAGCATGTCAAGGAGATTGCGGACCTCACCTCGACAAAGAATAAAGGGGTCTCTTTGAAGTCCACTTGCAAGCCCTTGTCTAAAGAAGCTCGAGAAGCTCAACAAGAAGAGGACAACGATGACGAGAGCAGCGACATTGACGAAGAGGACATGATCCTCTTTATGAAGAGATTAAAGAAAATGATGAAGAAAAGACAATGGGGAAAATCAAGTGAAGTAAAATATAAAGAGAAGTCAAGACAAAAGTTGAGGCGGGCATGCTATAACTGTGGTGAATATGACCACTTTATAGTTGATTGCCTATATGAAGAAAACAAGAAGAAAGCAAAGGAAACAAGACCTCAACCCAAGAAATTCTTCAAAAAAAAGAAGCAAGCTGGACAAGCGCATCTAGGAAAGGAGTGGGACTCAAATGACGAGTCCTCATCCGAAGAGGAAGAGGAGATGGCTAGCATAGCCATCGAGAAGACATCCAAGAAGTCCACCCTCTTCCCAACTCTAGGCGCATGGAAGGGCAACAACACTTGCCTCATGGCAAAGGAAGGTAAACGAAAGGTAACAACCAAATCCTCTTCCTTGCATTCCTATTCTAGTGATATTGAAGTTGCTAGTGATAATGAAGACATGCTCGTTGGCTTAGATAAGAAAACAGCAGCAAAAATGAAATTTCTACTTGATCAGCTTGTTGGGAAGGAGAAGTTAATCAACCGTCAAGAAGATATGATTATCTCCCAAAAGGAGGAATATCTTGAACTTGACACACTTCTTGAACTTGAAAAGGAGTGAGGCAAGTCACTGGAACTTGAGTTAGCCTCAAGCAAGGAAGCTTACTTGAAGTTAAGCGACTCAAACACCACCATCAAAGATGAACTTGCTAACCTATCCAAGGTTAACAAAATTCTTGAGGTACAAGTTGAGTCACTCAAACAAAGTGACCCCTCATCCTCTTCAAGCTCACCTTCTCAACCACTTAAAACTGAAGCTACTATTACGTGTTCATGTGCTAAAACTGACACTAGCTTGAAGGAAAAGTCAACCTCTACCAAGGACAAGCATCCTTCCCAAAGTGGCATATTTGACAAGGAGAAGATCAAATATGCACGTAGTGCATACTTGGTCACAAGACCTCCTAATGTCAAATATGGCATTGGTTATTCTTATGGTAAAAGCAATATGCTAGAAGCCATAAAATAACAAGGAAAGCATTGCCTTTGTGAGGGGAAACTCCTCTCAAGATAGAAAGACCAATAATGCTAATAAGTCCAAGATAGTCAACACATACAATAACCGGACTAGTCCGATCCTTACTCGGACAAGTCCGGTCCTCCGGACAAGTCCGATTTTCTGGACTAGTTCTGTTCATAAACAACAACAAATATTATTCAGGACTTTCGATGCATCCTACGTAATGAGAAGCAATTTTGGTAAAGTTTATGCTCATTATGTTGGGCCACGCCATGGGAACACCAGGTCTCATGTGTGGGTGCCCAAATCTCTTGTAACTAACCTCAAAGGACCCAAGCAAGCTTGGGTACCTAAAACCAAGACATGATTTGTTTTTGTAGGCCTATCCCTCCGGTGGATCGAAATGGGTGCTAGACAGTGGTTGCACCAACCATATGACCAGAGAAAGAAGGATATTCGTAGAGTATGAAGAAAATGGGGATCCAAGCGAGGGCATCTATTTTGGAGACAATAGTCAAGGAAAGGTGCTCGATACCGGTAAAATTGCTATATCATCTCAACATACTCTTTCTCATGTGTTACATGTCGATTCTTTAGATTATAACCTGCTGTCCATATCTCAATTATGTGAGAAAGGTTATAATTGCTTTTTCACTAATGAGGGTGTGACCGTCTCTAGAAGGGGTGATGGTTCCATTGTATTCAAGGGTGTGTTAAAGGGGAAGCTTTACCTTGTTGACTTCAACAAAGATAAAGCCGAACTTGACACATGCTTGATTGCAAAGACCAACATGGGTTGGTTGTGGCATAGATGTCTAGTGCATGTTGGTATGAAGAATCTTCAAAAACTCCTCAAGGGCGATCACATCCGAGGTTTGAAGGATGTTGTTTTTTAAAAAGACAAGCCTTGTAGAGTGTGCCAAGCCGAGAAGCAAGTTGTAGCACCTCATCCCGTGAAGAACGTCATAACTACAACAAGACCGCTCGAGCTGCTTCACATGGACTTATTTGGTCCAATTGCTTACATACGCATCAGCAGTAACAAATATGGATTAGTAATTGTTGATGACTTTTTGCGCTTCACTTGGGTCTTCTTTTTGCATGATGAGACAGAAACTCAAGGAACCCTCAAGAAGTTTCTCAAGCCTGCCCATAATGAGTTCTCACTGACGATCAAGAACATACGAAACGACAACGGCACGGAGTTCAAAAACACTCAAGTTGAGGAGTACCTAGAGAAGAAGGCATAAAGCATGAGTTTTCAGCACCTTACTCTCCTCAACGAAACGGAGTTGTCGAAAGGAAGAACCGAACCCTCATAGAGATGGCGAGAACAATGCTCGATGAATACAAGACCTCAGATCGGTATTGGGTGATGAGTACAATATAACACCACTTGCCACGCCATAAACCGACTCTACCTTCATCGACTACTCAAGAAGACATCATATGAGCTACTCATCGGTAACAAGCCAAATATTTCGTATTTTTGAGTCTTTGGTTCTAAATGCTATATTTTGAACAAGAAGTCGAGGACTTCAAAGTTCCCTTCAAAGTCTGATGAAGGTTTCTTGCTTGGCTATGATTCGAACACTTAGCCTATCGTGTCTTCAACAAAGTCTCCGGACTTGTTGAAGTAGCACGTGACGTAGTGTTCGATGAAACTAACGGCTCCCAAAAGGAGCAAGTTGATCCATGTGTGCTAGATAGAGAAGAAGCTCCATGTCAAGCATTGAGAAGAATGGCATTGGGCGATGTTCGACCACAAGAGCCACCTCTACATGTGCATGAGGAAGATGAACCACAAATGGAGGCCAATGATCAAGGGGGAGCTTCCACACAAGATCAACCTCAAGAAGATGAAAATGATCAACAAGTCAATGAGGGCAACCATCTAGGGGGAGAAGAAGAAGATCATGAAGATACAAGACCGCAAGTGCCACACCCAAGAGTACACCAATGCGTCCAAAGAGATCACCCAATCGACAGCATAATCAGTGACATCCAAAAGGGGGAAACAACTAGATCTCGCATAGCTAACTTTTGTGAGCATTACTCTTTTGTGTCCTTTTTGGAACCACGCACGATTGAGGATGCATTGAAAGATCTGGATTGGGTGGTGGCGATGCAAGAAGAACTGAACAACTTCAAACGGAACAAGGTGTGGGAACTCGTCGAAAGACCTAACGCGAACGTCGTCGCCACCAAAGGGGTCTTTTGCAACAAACAAGACAAACACGGGGTGGTGACAAGGATCAAAGCACGACTTGTGGCTAAAGGGTATTCACAAGTCGAAGGTTTGGATTTTGAGGAAACCTTTGCTCCCGTGGCTAGACTTGAATCAATTAGAATATTGCTTGCATATGCTACTCACCATGATTTCAAGCTCTACCAAATGGATGTGAAAAGCGCCTTCCTCAATGGTCCAATCAAGGAGGAGGTGTACGTGGAGCAACCTCCTGGATTTGAAGACAAAGAGTTCCCCGACCACGTCTTTAAACTGCGTAAGGCTCTCTACAGCCTCAAAAAAGCTCCTAGAGCTTGGTATGAGTGTCTTAGAGATTTCTTAATTGAAAATGGTTTCAAAATTGGAAAAGCATATTATACATTATTTACAAAATACTTCGACGATGATCTCTTTATCTGTCAAATCTATGTTGATCACATTATCTTTGGTTCAACTAACAAATCCTTTTGTGAAGAATTTAGTAAGATATGACAGATAGATTTGAGATGTCTAAGAATTTAGTAAGATATGACATATAAATTTGAGATGTCTATGACGGGAGAGCTGAAGTACTTCTTGGGATTCCAAGTAAGACAACAAAAGGAAGGGACATTCATAAGCCAAACCAAGTACACTCAAGACATACTCAAGAAGTTTGGGATGGACAGGGTGTAAGTGCATCTAGGATATCCCTTGTGGGTTTTGGCTAATTGATGACAAACATATGATATCCTAATGAATCCACAGAGATGATTGCAGGACAAACAAGTGAAACAGCTCGGTGCACACAAAAAGGTGAAAAATGAAGTGGTGTTCAAAGAAAGATACTTTGATGAAGCTTGGAAGACTAAATTAGATTTTGAATGTATAGGGAGTGTATGAAAGACACACTCCAAGAGCTCACAACTTTGCGCGAGGGTAAGGGATTAAAATTAACCTAACTTTCACAAAGCACCGGACTAGTCCGATCATGGACCGGACTAGTCCATTCATCTTTCTGGAATCTCACTTATTGGGAGACCAGACTAGTCCGTGCATCCACCGGACTAGTCCGTTGATGTTTCTGGAATCTCTCATATTGAGGGACCAGACTAGTCCGATCATGGACCGAACTAGTCTGTTGAACTTTCTGGAATCTCCCATTCGTGGAGATCGGACTAGTCCGCGGACTAGTCCGTTGAACTTTCTGGAGTCACCTACACACAGCACCGGACTATTCCGAGCTTGGACCAGACTAGTCCGGCAGACTTTCTGGACTTCAAAATGCACAGTGACCGGACAAGTCCGGACTTGCACCGGACTAGTCCGGTGTTAGGGTTTTTCAACGGCTATCTTTTGGAAACCCTATAAATAGAGAGTCCACAGCTTTCCTATTAACACACACGTCGAATACTGATCAAAGAACAAACCCTAGCGCCGCCACTTCGTCCCAAGAGCCCAAAACACATCTCCCCACACATCTAAAGTGCAAAAAGAGTGAAATCAATTGAACACTTGGATTCGGGATTGGGAGATCGTCGTTCTTTCATTGCGAGCTCTTGGGTTTTGATCTTTCTACACTCATACTCTGCATTGTAATACTTTTGAGTGTATTTGATCACTTCTTTCGTTGTAATTCTCGTGGGATCCCTCAATGTGTGAGGTTGCCCCACAAACTTGGTGATTACCCGTGATAGTGGAATCAAGTCGACCTTCGTGGTGACTTGAAGAGGGAAAGGGTTGGAGACCCGGCTCTGTGTGAGCTTCCTCAACGAGGACATAGATCTCGTGGTGAGATCGAACCTCGGGAAAAATTCGTGTGTCTTGCGCCTTATTTCATTTAAATTTTGTTCACTAGATCACTTAAGTGCTAAAACATCAACCTAAGGCAATTGTAAGTTTTACCTGCATTCTTATATTAATCTCAAATAAAAATATCAGTTGTTCTCATTTCCGCTGCTAAAGAAATTTAGATTCCCAATCAACACTTGATCAACACACATATTTTTAGCTCACCGGACAAGTCCGCCCACACGACCGGACTAGTCCGGCCAACCAAGGTTTGACGATTCTATTAAGTGTGCAGGGAATTCAAAAGGCCTATTCACCCCCCCCCCCCTCTAGGACACATTCAATTGGTATCAGAGCGAGGTTCTCCACCAACGAGACTCACATCTCGGAGAGATCAATGGCCTCTGAGAAGAACAACGATATCTCGAAGATGAACATTAATGAGGAGGAACAAGAAACTAAAACTTTTGATGTGCTGAAAGAGAGCCCACACGATGATGAAGAAGTGCGACAATTGAAGGCACTTCTCAGAAAGAAACTGCTAGGACAAAAGGGAAAAGAAGAAGACAAGACGACGGGGAGTGGTCATCACGACTACTCCCGACAGCCTTACAACTACAACTGTCTCAATTCAAACAACCATTTGCTTTCCATTCCTATGGGAAAACCTCCACAGTTTGACGGAAGCGACTATACAATGTGGAAGTACAACATGAAAATGCATCTAATATCCCTAAATCCTAGTCTATGGCACATTGTTTGCACTGGCATAGACATCCCGGACACGGATGAAGAGCTCACCCCAGAACAAGAACAAGAGATTCACAGAAATGCACAAGCCGTCGCCGTGATCACATCATCACTAAGCAGAGAGGAGTTCACCAAGATTGATGGCTTAGAAAGTGCAAAGGAAATCTGGGATACACTCAAGACAGCTCACGAAGGAAATAGATCGGTCCGTGAAGCAAAAATCGAAATGCTTGAAGGAGAGTTGGGGAGATTCACTATTGAAGAAGGCGAATCACCTCAAGACATGTACAACCGGATGAAGGCACTCATCAACAAAATACGTGCCTATGGAAATAAGAAATGGACGGATCACGAGGTAGTCAAGAGAATGATTAGAGCCTTCATGCCAAGAAATGTCACACATTACTCAATGATTAGAGAAAGCACCGGGTTTCACAAAATGACTCCCGATGAGTTGTTGGGAAAGATCATAAACCATGAAATGATGGAGAAAGAGGCACAATACGTCAAAGACTTGGCCGAACTCACTTCCTCCAAAAAGAAGGAGGTTTCTCTCAAGGCAACATGCTGACCCAAACTCAAAGATGCTCGTGAAGATCAAGACGATGGGCATACAAGTGACGAGAGCACCGATCTTGATGATGAAGAAATGGTACTCTTTATCAAGAAGTTCAAGCGAATGATGAAAAGAAGACACGGCAACAACTCAAAAGAAGGCAAAAGCACGGATAAAGGAAAATCCAAGGCTGGACGCACTTGCTACAACTGCGGAGAGTATGGTCACTTCATGGTGGACTGCCCTTATGAAGAAAAGAAAAATTTCAGAAAAAGAAGACAAACCCATCAAGCTCACATTGGCAAGGAGTGGGACTCAAACGACGAGTCATCCTCCGATGAAGAAGAAGAAATGACCACTATCGCAATCAAGAAACCTACTATGAAGGCCACACTCTTTCCAAACATGGGAGGATGGGACATGAACAACCACACTTGCCTTATGGCTAAGGAAGGCAAGAAAAAGGTACGGCTCACTCCTCCTACGCTAAATTCCTCTATTGATGACTTTGACAGCTCTAGTGATAATGAAGAAATGTTTAGAGGACTAAGTAAAATTGCTCTAAAGAAAATGGAAATGTTGTCGAACGAAATCTTTGAAAAGGAGGAACTTCTTGAACGACAAGAAGATATGCTCATCCGTGAAAGGAAGAGATATCAAGAAGTTGAAAAGCTTCTCGAGCTTGAAAGAGAGAAGAACGAGTCAATTGAAGTTGAGCTAGCCTTGAGTAAGGAAACTTACTCAAAGCTAGAAGACTCGCATATTGCAATCAAGGAAGAACTTGCTAACTTGTCAAAAGCTAACAAGATCCTTGAGATGCAAGTCGAGTCGCTCAAGCAAAGTGACTCCTCATCCTCCAAGAGCTCCTCCTCCAAAGATATGAGTTCGACAACAATCGGAACTTGCACTTACTCTAGTAAGAAGAATATTATTTCTAATACTTCAACTTCTCATAATATGCATGCCCCTCCAAGCGGCATCTTTGATAAGGAGAAGATCAAATATGCACGCAGTGCATATATGGTCACTAGACCTCCTAATGTCAAAGATGGCCTTGGTTTTGATAAGAACAAACACATGTCTACTTCTAATCATGCTAAAAATAGAATTCTCTTTGTTAAGGAAAATCCCATGAATCTGAACCACAAATATTGTTTCATACATTTAACACCTCTTATGTTCTTATGAAAGCCAAATATGGAAAAGTCATTGCCAAATATACAGCGCCACGCCACAAGAACTTGAAAACTTGTGTGTGGGTGTCCAAGACTCTTGTGACTAACCTGAGAGGACCCAAGCAAGCTTGGGTACCTAAAACCAAGGAATAATTCTTTCTGCAGGCTTACTCCTCCGGTGGAACAAAATGGGTACTTGATAGCGGATGCACAAATCACATGACCGGAGAGAGAGGTATGTTTGTAGAGTACGAGTACAACAAGGATCCAGGTGAAGGCATATACTTTGGAGACAACAGCCAAGGAAAGGTCCTTGGTAGCGGTAACATTGAAATATCCTCTCAACATACCTTATCAAATGTGTTACACGTAGATTCTCTAGATTATAACCTTTTGTCAATATCCCAACTATGCGACAAAGGTTACAACTGTTTATTCACTAATGAGGGTGTGACTGTTTTTAGAAGAAGCGATGGCTCGATTGCATTCAAGGGAATGTTGAAGGGCAAGCTTTATCTAGTTGACTTCAACAAAGATAAAGCCAAACGCAACACTTGCTTGGTTGCTAAGACCAACATGGGATGGCTGTGGCATAGACGGCTAGCCCATGTTGGGATGAGAAATCTGCAGAAACTTCTAAAAGGTGGTCACATCCGTGGTCTTAAGGATGTGGTTTTTAAAAAAGACAGGCCGTGCAGCGCTTGTCAAGCAGGAAAACAAGTCGGAGCACCACACCCTACCAAGAATGTGATGACTACCGCAAGACCGCTGGAACTTCTCCACATAGATCTTTTTGGTCCAGTTTCGTACATCAGCATCGGCGGTAACAAATACGGTTTATTAATTGTTGATGATTTTTCAAGATTTACCTGGGTATTTTTCTTGTATGATAAATCAAAAACTCAGGGGATCCTCAAGAAGTTCCTGAAAAGAGCTCAGAACGAATTCTCATCAACCATAAAGAACATCTGAAGTGACAACGGGACAGAATTCAAGAACCTCAAAGTTGAAGAGTTTCTCGATGAAGAAGGGATAAAGCATGAATTATCGGCACCCTACTCCCCTCAACAAAATGGAGTGGCCGAAAGGAAGAACAGAACATTGATCGAAATGGCGAGAACTATGTTGGATGAATACAAGACATCAGATCAATTTTGGGCAGAAGCGGTGAACACCGCTTGCCATGCCATGAATTGACTGTATCTCCATCGACTACTGAAGAAAACTCCATATGAGCTCCTTACCGGTAAAAAGCCTAATGTTTCTTATTTTAAAGTTTTTGGTTGCAAATGTTTTATTCTGAACAAGAAACAGAGGGCCTCGAAGTTCGCTTCAAAGTCCGATGAAGGATTCTTGCTCGGTTATGAGTCGAATGCCTAAGCCTATCGTGTCTTCAACAAGGTGTCCGGCCTTGTTGAAGTAGCACGTGACGTAGTGTTCGATGAATCTAACGGCTCACAAGTGGAGCAAGTTGATAAGTGTATGCTAGATAAAGTGGAAGCTCCATTTGAAGCACTGAAGAAAATGGGACTTGGTGATATCTTACCACAAGAGCAAACATTCGACTCAAAGGCACAAGATGAACCTCAACACGGAGGCAATGATCAAGGGGGAGCTCTTGCACAAGATCAAGAGGAGGAAGATCAAGAAGATCAGGACAATCATGGAAACAATGATCTAGGAGGAGACAATGCACCTAAAGATAATGAAGAACAAGCAACTACACAAGCTCCACACCCAAGAGTACACCAGAGCGTGCAAAGAGACCACCCTGTCAACAATATCATCGGAGATATTGCTAAGGGAGTAAGTACTAGATCTCAAATTGCAAATTTCTGTGAATCCTACTCTTTTGTGTCTTTTATGGAACCATACAGGGTAGAAGAAGCCTTAAGGGATCCAAACTGGGTGATTGCAATGCAAGAGGAGCTAAACAACTTCAAGAGAAATGAAGTATGGGAGCTGGTGGAGAGACCAAAGGCGAACATAGTTGGAACCAAATGGGCCTTTCGGAACAAGCAAGATGAACATGGAGTAGTAACAAGAAATAAGGCAAGACTGGTGGCCAAAGGTTATTCTCAGGTCGAAGGTTTGGACTTCGATGAAACTTTCGCTCCTGTAGCTAGACTTGAGTCCATTCGTATTTTATTGGCATATGCTACTAACCATAATTTTAAGCTGTATCAAATGGACGTCAAGAGCGCTTTCTTAAATGGCCCAATCAAGGAGGAAGTTTATGTGGAGCAGCCACTAGGATTCGAAGACCAGAAATATCCCAACCATGTCTACAAACTGCGTAAGGCTCTCTATGGCCTCAAACAAGCTCCTCGAGCTTGGTATGAGTGTCTTAGAGATTTTCTAATTCAGAATGGATTCAAAATTGGTAAAGCTGACTATACAGTTTTCACTAAACATTGTGATGATCATTTATTTGTATGTCAAATTTATGTTAATGACATTATCTTTGGATCCACTAACAAATCCTTCTTTGAAGAATTTAGCAAAATTATGACAGATAGGTTCGAGATGTCAATGATGGGCGAATTAAAGTTCTTCTTGGGATTCCAAGTGAAGCAACTAAGAGAAGGTACATTTATAAGCCAAACCAAATATACACAAGACATTCTCAAGAAATTCAATATGGACAAAGCCAAGCCCATCAAGACACCCATGGCCACTAATGGACACCTCGACCTCAATGAAGATGGTCCAAATGTGGACCAAAAGGTATATCGGTCCATGATTGGCTCCTTACTTTATTTATGTGCATCTAGGCCAGATATTATGCTTAGTGTTTGCTTGTGTGCAAGGTTTCAAGCTGCACCTAAAGAGTGTCATTTAGTTGCTGTAAAAAGAATCCTAAGATACCTTGTGCACACACCCAACTTGGGCCTTTGGTATCCCAAAGGATCCAAATTTAACTTGATAGGGTATTCCGATGCCGACTATGCAGGATGCAAAGTCGATAGAAAGAGCACGTCAGGGACTTGTCAGTTTCTTGGTAGGTCCCTGGTATCTTGGTCATCTAAAAAGCAAAACTTCATTGCCCTTTCCATAGCAGAAGCAGAATATATTGCAGCCGGTAGCTGTTGCGCCCAATTACTTTGGATGCGACAAACCCTTAGGGACTACGGCTACAATATTAACCATATCCCACTACTATGTGACAATGAAAGTGCTATAGAAATTGCACACAACCTGGTAGAGCACTCAAGAACTAAGCACATAGATATCCGTCATCATTTTCTTAGAGATCATTCATTAAAAGGTGACATTGCTATTTCTCATGTTAGAACTGAAAAACAACTTGCGGATATTTTTACCAAACCATTGGATGAGAAAAGGTTTTGTTAACTTAGGAATGAACTTAATATTCTTGACTCCCGAAATGTGGCTTGAAACATTGCACACCTGGTTGAAACTTCAAATGTTACATTTTATTGCTAAAACTTCCCCTCACCTCTTTTTCTTCTAAGAAAACTAATTTTAATGAAGAAATCTTGGAATTTATGACCATTCTTTTGTGTTGATTGCTTTCTGGTCATAATCACCAAGATTATTTGCAAAACTTGTCCTTGAATCACCTTTAGTTATCTCTAAATACTCAGTTTTTCCAGGGACACCGGACTAGTCAGGTTTGCCACTGGACTAGTCCGGACGGTCCCTCCTTCTAGGTTTTCCAGGGGCATCGGACTAGTCTGTCCTCTGACCGGACTAGTCCGATCGGCCGCGTATATAAGCAGCTGGCCGGCCCAAAACCGTTTCAAACCTCCCTCCACTTTGAGTTGAACCCTCACCTCTCAAACCCTAGCCCCCAAAAGTGATTTTCAAGTTGAGCCCTCAAAATCCAAGCTTCCTCCGTGGGAAATCCTCCCCTCGTCGAGTTGATACTCCACTCCAAACTCATCCGGGGGAGATTTGTGCTCCTTCAACGCGAATCTTCAAAAATCAAACTCTCAACTTTTCTAGTTCTAGCTTATTTCTCTTGATTCCAGGGAAGTACATTAGCTTCAGAGATGTATTTCTTTCACCTTCATGCTCCCTTGCATCCTTAGATAGAAGTTGTGATTCTAGTTTTGTTAGGGTTCTTGTGCCAGGCCGGACTAGTCCGGCTCCCAGATACGGACTAGTCTGGTACACCGGACAAGTCCGCACTCTAAAATCGGACAAGTCCAGTCTCTGACATTTGAATCCTCACATCATCTTCATTCTTAGTTCATTCTCATCTAAATCATGAACTCCTTGTTAGGCACGATGTCTTCAAGCTCAGATGACAGCTCCTTCCATGTTGATGAAGAAGTTGAACGCGAAAAAGTGAAGAGAGCCAAGGAGAGGTACATGAAGAAAAGGCATGATGTAAATGTGCACTCTCCACCCTCCGACGACAACTTGCCCAAGAAAAGGAGGGTAGTTGTGAAGAAGGCGCAAGGAAAGGCTGGTGAGAGCTCCTCGGGGCCAAAGAGGACTCTCAACAAAGGAAAGGGGCTTGCTAGTGGTCCCATTGGACCCCTGAAAATGAAGAACCCAAGTCACCGCAACAGGCAGCGCTCAAGTAAGGATTTCACCGGAAAAGGGGGGAGCTTGCCGATAGCTTCAGGCAGGTTAATGTGTATGCTCAACCTCGGCAATGCTCAGACCCAAGATTTTGGAGCAACTTCCATGCTGACTACTACGAGCATGTATACATGAAGATGAAGAATCCCGTTGTGAAGAGTCAATGGGTGAACATTGGGTACATGCAGTCGAAGAAGTATCCTGCCTTCCGTGAGGTGGTTGAGTCCCTGGAGAGGCACAGACTGAAGGAACTATTTTCCTTTGCGAATGACTGGAACAATGAGGTCATCACCCAATTCTACTCTACCCTCTACTTTGCTCGTGGTGATGGAGACAGTCTTACTTGGATGACTCATGGTTCCAAGTATAGTGTTACTTATGATGAGTTTGCAAGAATTCTCCACCTTGAACACACTTTGGATCATGATCTTTTTATCCACAATCTGCAACCCTTGGAGAAGGATGAGCTCAAATTTCTCTATGACACAAGGATGCCTTATGTCCCTCCCAATATCAATTATTTGAAGCCCTTCTATGTGGTCCTCAACAGAATTTTGAGGAAGACAATAGCCCCGAAAGATGGAGATGCGGGGACTATTCAAGGAACTATGAGGACCCTAATGAAGGTCATTGGTGGGAGGAGACCGTTCAATATCTTTGAATACATCTACAATGACATTGTGAACATCTCAATCACTCCAAACAGATCATGCGGGTATGCCCCATACATCATGTTCATGATTGAGAAGGTGACTGGACTTGAGTTCGTCAAGGATGTTCACCATACGGGGTTGAAGCCACAAAATCCCACCGAGTACACTCTACCTTCGGCTCCTGATGCACCTCCCTCCCCTGAAGCTGAGAGGAGGACTAAACAAACTCGGGGTGTGAATGTCACAAGATCTTCAGCTGCTCCTCCTAGCTCTGCACCTGCCCATGAATCCTTCCGGTGGTGTGCTCAAAATGCTCACCTCTATCTTTGCCTGTTGTTGCAATATTGAAGTCAGGCAGAAGAAGCGTCAACAATATGTCAATGCCAACATCAAAGCTATCTGTGACAAGCTGGAGATTGAGCTGGTGGGATCCCCGCCCGCCTTCGAGGACTCCAAGGAAGAGTCTGCTCTGGCGAATGATGATGATGGTGGTGAAGATGAGGACCGGACCGAGACTGAAGAAGAGAGTGGCGATGAGTGATTCCCCTCAATTTTTCCCCTTTTGGTGCCTTGATGCCAAAGGGGGAGAGATTGAGACTAGTAGCTTGAGACCATCTCTAGTTGGTGTCTTCATGTTTTTGTGATCAAGGACATGTACTTATTTTTAAAACCTTGTAATGCACTATTTCTTCTCTTATGTGTGATGCTTATTGTTGCTTGGATGATTATCTCTATGCACATTATTGATTACCTTTACTTCATCACACCTTGTTAATCACACACCTGTTAGGCACCCCACCATAAGGTGTGTGCATATGTGAGAAGTTTTTTGTGGACTTATCATTATTCTCATATGTGCACACCTTATGAAAATCAAGATTTTATCTCAATTGTGATATCTCAAATGGTTGTCATCAATCACCAAAAAGGGGGAGATTGTAAGTGCATCTAGGATATCCCTTGTGGGTTTTGGCTAATTGATGACAAACATATGAAATCCTAATGAATCCACTGAGATGATTGCAGGACAAACAAGTGAAACAGCTCGGTGCACACAAAAAGGTGAAAAATGAAGTGGTGTTCAAAGAAAGATACTTTGATGAAGCTTGGAAGACTAAATTATATTTTGAATGTATAGGGAGTGTATGAAAGACACACTCCAAGAGCTCACAACTTTGCGCGAGGGTAAGGGATTAAAATTAACCTAACTTTCACAAAGCACCGGACTAGTCCGATTATGGACCGGACTAGTCCGTTCATCTTTCTGGAATCTCACTTATTGGGAGACCAGACTAGTCCGTGCATCCACCAGACTAGTCCGTTGATGTTTCTGGAATCTCTCATATTGAGGGACCGGACTAGTCCGATCATGGACCGGACTATTCCGTTGAACTTTCTGGAATCTCCCATTCGTGGAGATCGGACTAGTCCGCGGACTAGTCCGTTGAACTTTCTGGAGTCACCTACACAGAGCACCGGACTATTCCGAGCTTGGACCGGACTAGTCCGGCAGACTTTCTGGACTTCAAAATGCACAGTGACCGGACAAGTCCGGACTTGCACCGGACTAGTCCGGTGTTAGGGTTTTTCAATGGCTATCTTTTGGAAACCCTATAAATAGAGAGTCCACAGCTTTCCTATTAACACACACGTCGAATACTGATCAAAGAACAAACCCTAGCGCCGCCACTTCGTCCCAAGAGCCCAAAACACATCTCCCCACACATCTAAAGTGCAAAAAGAGTGAAATCAATTGAACACTTGGACTCGGGATTGGGAGATCGTCGTTCTTTCATTGCGAGCTCTTGGGGTTTGATCTTTCTACACTCATACTCTGCATTGTAATACTTTTGAGTGTATTTGATCACTTCTTTCGTTGTAATTCTCGTGGGAGCCCTCAATGTGTGAGGTTGCCCCACAAACTTGGTGATTACCCGTGATAGTGGAATCAAGTCGACCTTCGTGGTGACTTGAAGAGGGAAAGGGTTGGAGACCTGGCTCTGTGTGAGCTTCCTCAACGAGGACGTAGATCTCGTGGTGAGATCGAACCTCGGGAAAAATTCGTGTGTCTTGCGCCTTATTTCATTTAAATTTTGTTCACTAGATCACTTAAGTGCTAAAACATCAACCTAAGGCAATTATAAGTTTTACCTTCATTCTTATATTAATCTCAAATAAAAATATCAGTTGTTCTCATTTCGGCTGCTAAAGAAATTTAAATTCCCAATCAACACTTGATCAACACACATATTTTTAGCACACCGGACAAGTCCGCCCACACGACCGGACTAGTCCGGCCAACCAAGGTTTGACGATTCTATTAAGTGTGCAGGGAATTCAAAAGGCCTATTCATCCCCCCTCTAGGCCACATTCACAAGGCGTAGCCTATCAAGACTCCCATGGCTACTAATGGACACTTGGATCTCAATGAACATGGACTAAGCGTGGATCAAAAGGTATATCGCTCTATGATTGGATCCTTATTCTACCTATGTGCATCTAGGCCTGATATTATGTTGAGTGTATATTTGTGTGCGAGATTTCAAGCCAATCCTAAGGAGTGTCACTTGACAACCAGTAAAAGGATCTTGAGATATTTGGTTCATACACCCAACCTAGGCCTTTGGTACCCCAAAGGTTCGAAGTTCAATCTCATTGGATACTCTGATGCAGATTATGCCGGATGCAAAGTAGATAGAAAAAAGTACCTCTGGCACCTGCCAATTTCTAGGTAGATCCCTATTTTCTTGGTCCTCCAATAAACAAAATTCCATTGCCTTATCCACGGCCGAAGCGGAGTATGTAGCAGCCGGGAGTTGTTGTGCACAACTCCTTTGGATGCGACAAACTCTAAGGGATTACGATTACAATAGGAGCCATATTCCACTCCTTTGTGATAATGAGAGTGCCATCAAAATTGCTCATAATCCAGTTGAACACTCTAGAACCAAACACATAGACATCCGACATCACTTTTTGAGAGATCATTCAATGAAAGGAGACATAGCTATTTCCCATGTCAACACCGAAAAACAACTAGCCGATATGTTTACCAAGCCACTTGATGAACAACGTTTTTGCGAGCTCCAAAATGAACTAAATATCCTTGATGCTCGAAATGAGGCTTGAAAACTTGCATACCTGTATGGACTCTTCAAAATATATTGTTTGAGTTGCGAAAATCATCTTTCTCAAATTTCTCCAAAACTATTTCAAATACTTGATCTTGATGAATTATGGTCATTGCTTGATTGTTGTATGCTTACTGATCATATTCATTAAGATTATTTGATTTGCTTTGCCCCCCTATTTTCTTAATAAGTACCTTCGAATATATACGAATGGACTAAGCATTTCTTTTCTGGTGACCACGGACTAGTCCGTGGTTACCCGGACTAGTCCGCCCCTGCAGACTAGTCCGCAGAGTGTCCGGTAGTCCGGACTAATCCGGCGGACCACGGACTAGTCCGATTTAGGCTCATGAAAAGTTTGGACTAGTCCGATTATTTTCGGACAAGTCCGATTTTTCGACTCCATAACCCTAGCCGCCGCCAAACCCTAATCTTGTTCATCCTCACAACTTGCCTCACGCTCTCTCTCCTAGCTCGGGTTCTCCCAAGGTGATTTCCTTCGTCCTCCATCAAATCTCTTCGTGTTTTTGTGGAAATCGACCCCCATTGCATAGGGATTGAAGACCACGGACTTGTCTGCACCTTGAACCCGTCCATCTCCAAGAATCGAGCAATTTTGGTAAATTTTCCTTCCAAACCTAGAAATCATGATTTCCTTCGTTGTTGGCCAAATAGCCTAGTTCCTTCTAGGTAATACATGCCCCCTAGCTGTATTACATTTATGTTAAACTTGTCTTGCATTGGGAATCACCATTTGTTGTTGTCGAAGTGTGGAATACGACACTTCCCCTGGACCCATTGAGAAACAGCCCGTGGAGGTTCTTTTGTGATTAGGGAGCTCAAGATCAATATCAAGATGGTGATCTCAGAGATTTAGGTGGTTCAGGCCGCCTAAGCGTAACACCATACTCCACGGGGTTTGTGTAATTGTATTGAGTGAGTTCGCTATGGTCAAGTTGCGATCGCCTGGGCTTCTCGTACTCGCGCGGTGCAGCCTTTTTATAGTTCTAAGGACTGACCGTTACAAAGCTAGCCTGACCCGACATGTGGCCCTGGCGTGCTTAATGACCTAATACACTGTCTAAAGAGTATTAAGTACAATTAATGGTGTGGTAATGTGCCTTCATGGCAGCGATACCATTATTAGTGGTACATTGATCGTGTGTCATTAATATGGTATTAATGACACATTATAAGACCTTGTAACTGCCGCTTTAACCATCCTTGAATGTCTATAATGGTCTTGTCCGGCTTGTATTTCCGTTAGTGATGAATGTCCGGAGGCTCCACACGCAGCAGATCCGGAGCTTTCCCTTGCGGAAGGGTAGGTTTGGGGTTATTGTACACATGTCAGTAACGGAGCTCCTCTTTGATAGGGGCTAGGTCCGGGGTTGTTGTACACGTGTAGTCGCCGGAGCTTCCCTTGGTTGGGAGTTTTGTTCTGGGCTTATGTTACACGTGTTAACCTGGGAGCCAGCCATGTGAGGGGAGCAGGTCTGGTGCAACATGACATGTGGGACTAGCAAAGGCCTTCGACTCTGACGGGTGTAACTCCCTTGCACTTGTTGCGGTATCATGGGGTACCCGGTACATAGGGTACCGACAGTGGCCCCCGGGCCCACCTCAGGAAGAAACCCCTTGGGTTAAGTTATTCTGCCGGAGGTGGGGCCATTCTTGATTCCCGCGCTTCGATTTTCAAAAAGTCCTCTCATGCGCCGATAGAGTGGCGGTTCGGGGGTGAACCTTCGACGCGTGGCTTGTCATGAATACGGAAGATGAGATCTTTGAGTGCGGATCTCACGCAATTGAAGGTCGTTGGTTCCCAATACGAAAATCGTATCGGTTCCGTGCGCCCTGTCAGAGCATCGACTTTGGGTTTCTCGCCGCTCATCATGGCAATGGTTGGCCTTGGGTAAGGACCTCGATCTCTTCGTCGGGGTGGCCCCTAGGCCCACTCGTCATTGACGGGGTAGATTTTGGAAACGTACTCTTGATCTCATTGCGGTTTCCATCCAAGCGTCGCAGAGGCTTACTTAAGAAGGAAAGTGTGCACGGGTTGAGGACTCTTTATGCCTTCGATCATCTTTGTGCTCAGAACCTCCCAAACTCTTCCTAACTTTCCATCTTTTGCTCCACTTTGCTGCGATGGAGTTGGGTCTCCCCAAGAGCCGCCTCAAGAGCGATGATGATCTGAAGAAGGTCCGGACCTACATGGGGTGGTCCAGCGACTCCTTCAACCATCTGGTCCGCGTCGGCAAGCTCCCGTTCAAGAAGGAGTGCAGCAGCGACATGGTGTACTTCTCTGCGTACGCCATGGTGGTGCTGATCCCACCTTTCTCAACTTTCCTTTTGATGCTGCTGGACTTCTATGGTCTGCAGATGTACCACCTTGGCCCCCATTTTCTTCTTCCCGTGTCAGCATTTGTCCACTTTTGCGAGATGTGGGTGGGTATTCCCCCCTGTGTCGAGCTCTTCCGCAGCTTCTTCACCATCCACACCACCGGGAAGGGGTCCGAATTTCTTGGCTTCTACTATTTCGTGAAGCGCAAGAATGCCCCTTGAAATACTTGAGGTTGTTTCCTTCCGGCAAGTGGGAAGACTGGAAGAAAGATTAAATTATCGTCACGGCAGGGGAGCACGAGAAGTTGGAGCTGCCCGAAGGTCTCCCAAATGTTGACACTGATGCATGGAGTGTGGTTCCGGTGCTTCTAGAGGCCTTCAACCCTGCTTTGACCAGAATCCGCGAATGTGTGGAAGGTGAAGTGACCCCCCAGATGGTCTTTTGCAACTTCCTGGTCAACAGGTGGGCTCCGCTGAAGAAGAGGGAGAAGCTTGCGTGGGCCCTCAACAGCGTGATGGATGAAGACCGGATTGAAATCGGTCTAAAATCCAATTTGGAGGGCGCACCTTTGGAGCTTCATCTCAAGAAGTTCCGACATGGAATTGACGTTGAAGGCGACGACTTAACTCCGCCGGCAGCTTTTCTTCCTCTGAACATGGAGGCGCAGTTCAACAGGGAGCTCCAGAGGAGTATGCCGGCGCTTGACGATCTTGGTGAGGTGGAGAGGCTTCCAACCACTAGATTGGTGATCCCCGGAGCTTATGAGGGCGTTCTTGTCCCCGCCCCAAGCCGAAGGACTGAAGATGTCGGCAAAAGCAAGGCCAAAGAGCCAGTTGAACCTTCCAGCCGGAAGCGGAAGTTGAAGCACGCTGACGGGAGGTCCGTCAGGCCTACTCCTTCCATGATGGCTGCTTCTCCCCGAGGGGGAGGTCTTCTGCTACTACCCCTGCTCCAGTGCAAGCGCCTTCAAGAGGCGTGAGCTCCAGGCAGTTGACTCCGGTTGCAGTGCCGGCTAGGGGCTCCAAGTCCGGGAGTTCTTCCCGTCGAAGGGAGGCTTCGGCCGAAAGAACTCCAGTGGTTGCAAGTGTTCCTCAACCTAGGTCCGAAGCAGTTGTCTCACCAGATTTGGTGGGCTCTAGCTCCGGTCCTCAGAAGAAGAGGTTCTGAGGCGACTGGGGTGGTAGCATCCCGAGGTAAGCATTGATTGCTCACTCTGAAATGTTAATATTGCTTTTGGATATGTCTTTTAATGTTCTCTTCCCTTTATTTTTAGGATATCGAAGAAGGGACCCGGAGCTTCAACACTTGTTGCAACGGCTGGGGCTACACCTGTTGAAGCTCCGGCTTCGATTATTGAACCTCCTGGTCAAGCGGAGGTGGAAGTCGTGGTAGCTCCGGCGCCAGCTGTCGTGAGCGTAGACTCGAAGTCCTCGCCTGAAGCTCTTTTGGTAGCGCCGGACTGCAGGAGGGAAATTGAAGAAGTGCCCCTGGCGGCAGAGGCTGATGCTCTGGCACTGACGACGCCAGAAGCTCCAGCTTCCGAGCCGAAAGTTGTCGAAGCCCTGTCTGTTGAGCCAGAGGTCGTCGAGGCTCCGGCCCTTGTGTCGGAAATGGTTGAAGATCCGGCAGCAGAGCCGGAAGTTGTAGAGGGTCCGGCTGCTAAGCCGGAGGAGGTTGGAGGTCTGGCAATTGTGCCGGAGGTGGTTGAAGGTCAGGAGGCTGTGCCGGGGGTAGTCATGGCACCGGGGCCCGAACCAGTGGAGGTCGAGGCCCCAATTGAAGCTACTGCTGCTGCTCCAGAAGTGGTGGTCCAGGAGGTACCAGCGCCGGAGCCAGAGCAGCTCGCATGACCAATGACAGGTCCTTCGACATTGGAGCCATCGACTGAAGACCCGGAAATGGTGCCTTCACCTGCTCTGGAGGCGGAAGTTCCCCTTGTGGGTTCTTCTGTTGCCACTGAAGGGCTCCAAGAGAGCGGTCCCAGCGCCGCAGGAGTACCGAGGACCACTATTGTAGAGTGGGACCCCATTTTTGTTATGGAAAACCTACTTGAGCCTGCAGAAATGATCCCGGCAGGCCCTGAACCTATCCCTCTGGCATTGTCCATAGACAACGCCTGCTCAAGCCTTCGACAGGTCCAGCTAGCCTTCGACCATGAGAGCAAAGCTTTGGAGGAGGAGCGCAACACCTTAAGGCATTAGCGCAATAGACTCCATTTTGAGACCAAGCTCACTCAGACAAGGCTAGCTGACCAAAGGGAATGGATACAAGGGGAGAAGGCCCGGTTAGAGTAATGGGACAAGTTGATGGAGGAGAAGGAGGCTGCCATCCGGGCGCTCGATGCTAACTCCAGAGAAATTCTGGAGCAAGCAAAAGAGGGACGTGACCCTGCTGACGATCGTTACAAAAAGCTTGCAGAGTTGAATGAAACTCTCATGAAGCATCGAGCGGACCTAGAGGCGAGGGAGGAAAAACTCCTGGGGCAGCAGGAGGATGTGGTGAGGAAGGAAGCAGAGGTCACCCAGAAGTTGGCTCTGGGTGAGAAAAATTTGGCGGATCGTAGCAAAAAGCTAGATCTATGGAAGGAGGAAGAGAGGAAGAAGAACTGGAAGGTGGGGCAAGAGCTCTCGAAGAGAGAGTCTGACATTGCCACTAGGGAGTAGAGAGTCAAGTGAAGGGATAAGGACCTAGCTGAGAGGCGGAACCGCATTCACCTCCGGGACAAGGAGCTGGCTGACCAGGAGAAGCAAGTTGCTGAGGTCAAGCAGCAGCATGCCAAGCTGGCTGAGCGACTTGCTCGTGAAAGCTCGGAGCTTAGGGCCGCCTAAAGGTCACTGGAGGAGCTGCGAGGCTTGAAGGAGACCGAAGATATTCAAGTATGGGACTTCCTCGGACGAGCGAATGACACGCTAACACCGCTGGGTTTCAGTTTAGTATGTCCAGATAACCCAGAGCTGGATCTGGACCGAGCGCTGGTGGCCCTCAACGGTGCTGGTTGCAAACTTCATGCAATGGGCGACGTCATCGCAGATCAACTGGAGATAGAGGGGAAAACTCTGGCTACAAACATCACAAAGTATGTGCTGACGTGTTATCAACGGTGCTCGAAGGTCCCGTTGCTGAAGAGGAATACACCACCAAAGCCAGCGTCCAAGAGGTTGCCCAAAAAGTATCTTCGTTCTTCCGCAAGTCTTAGGTCTTCCAGTAGCTTGGACTTTTCTCCTTTTGTCCCTTGTAATCTCAATTTTGTAATCCAGTTCTTCTGATAAATGAAATCCTCCTTTTTGCCTTGAATTTCAATTTGTCTTCAATATACTATGTCGTGTCTTGCCGGCCCCCTGGTACATGTGTACAGTTGAGGTGTGTACATATACCAAAGGTTACGATAGTATGTTGAAGTCTTCAATTTTGAAACATCGAAGACAGGCCCCCTGGAATGGTCGGAGCTTGGTAGCTCTGGTGTCAACATATTGGATGTCGTCGGCAGACCTATCTTGGGAGATGTCAGAGCTTAGTAGCTCCGGTGTTTTCCATCATCACTATGAATTTTTTCTTTTCCTGCACATTAAAGGCTAGAGAAAAGTAAAATTCGTCCTCTTGTCTATAAATTGGTTGTGACTTATTATTCTTATTTGAACTTTTAGATTCGAAGAAACTCAATATGATAACAAGCGTTTCGATAGAATCTTCTTAGATCCACGTGCCTTTCTAGTACTCACCCTACTGAGGCCTGCCAGGGTGTAGGTAGAGTGGCGTACTTAGGGTGCAGGACCAGGCTAAGTCGATAGCACACTCCGGACCTAGGTTGGCTTGGCGTTCAGGTAAGTAGACTATGTAGCGGTGTTAAGATCCAAAAATACTATCAATAAGGCTTGTAATGCATGTGAGTTACTTGGAACAAAATTCAAGAAGATTTGCACAACTTCATTATAGACAAGCAGGGTAAAATAATTTAACATATTGAGCCTTGTACAAAAGGTAAATGCACGTGGAGTCTGTTTTCACACAACATTGCTTTTTATTATAGGTCCGGATTACAGGGAGACAAGGACACACTTAGGTTGTTGGACCAAGCTAAATGTGCTATACATCTTGTGCTAGCCCAGAGCAAGTAGTTATACTTTTAGTACTGTGACTGTGTCAAGTGTTACTTGAACTTTTTGGACCCTCCCGGAGGGGTCCGGATGTTCTCTCCGGAGGACTTGCTCGACTCTGTATAATGGCTCTATAACATGCATTGTGTGTAATTACAGACTCACCTCTGTGATTCTAAGTATAAAACTTACGGAGGTGCTCGATGTTCCAAGGATTAGGGAGTGGGATCTCATCCTCAGTTGCTAAGCGAACGCAGCCTGGTCGAGATACTTTAATGACTCGGAAAGGACCCTCCCAGCTGGGGGAAAGTTTGTTCATCCCTTCACGAGTTAGTATCTTGCGGAGCACCAGGTCGCCTTCTTCAAGCTGTCGGTCACATACATGCCTTTGATGGTAGCGCTGGAGCGCTTGGCGATAACATGCATTCCGAACAGCTGCTTGGCACCTTCCCTCGTCGACGAGATCAAGGTCTTCACGCCGGAGCTGGTCTTGCGTGGCTTCGTCGAAGGTCTGTGTGACGCCCAGTTCCGAAACTGAACCAAGCTAACGCATATGTGTGCCCAGGATGTTCAACACACATACATGAGTGCAATCACAAAAGAGTATACAGAAAATTACCACAGAACAAGATTAATTATCAAATTTTATTACACAAAATATATTATCCTCGAATACAAGTTCTAATGAATATTAATGACAAGTTCAACTAATGCAGCGGAAATAAACTAATTAAGCAACTAAGCAAACTAAGCAAAAGGGATAGCGCAGCTCCAATCAACACCACAGGCAAAGCTGACGGTAGACACGGCCTAGAACTCCGCATTATCACCATTAGACTCACAATCCTGACCTGCAACTGTTGGGGGGATTGCAAGAGTGAGTACGTGTCGTACTCAGCAAGTGTGGAAAGTATTACATGTGGTTGATTCAAATGACGACAATAATAATGGCTAAGTGCTGAAAAGTACAGTAAAACCATTTGGAAAAGCAATGTATCATATTTATGTGAAGTAAATCCATCATAAACCATGTAACCATCATAATACCAGTCCATAATTTACCATTGCCAATAACCATAATCAATGTCATAACCATGATTCCATCCCATAACCATAACCATAACCATAACCATAATATCAACCATAACCATTACAAAACCATAACCATCCCAAATCCCAATTTCACACTAATCATGTAGGTCATCCAGGCACTCATAACCGGGAGCACGGCTATCATGATAGTTTTAATACTCTGGAGAGTTTGTACCACTTTACCCACGTGTTTGTGATTTCATCACCCGTCGGCGACTAAAGAACCTCCCTTATGCCAATTACACTTCCTTTGGTGTATGGCCAAGAGATCACAAAATAGCCTTTACAAAGGGATTACTAGTCTATTCAGACCCCACTGAGGTTTCACTGGTGGCGATGTCTCCAACTGAGCATATCTTCAACCAAGGGCCCCCTCTTGAGTCATTCGGATCCCGGGGTAGTCCTGCCAATCATCAACAAACCCAATCCGACTACTCCTTCCCCGAGCATCCTTAATGGTCCAAATAGCACTGGCAAAGCCCTAATTAATCAGCTACGCCGCACCCATACTTGGCCTCGTGGTGGCACTGTAGTCCTGGCCTATTCTCGCATGAACCGGTCCTTAGATCTAAAGCAAGCAAACCACCATAACATCCAACCCATCCACATACCAGGCTTGCTTAGATCACCTATCGTATTGACCAGTTCACATTAACCAGAATATCATTGATGCATAATTAAATGTGTAGTGTTGTTTGCCATCCCAATTAATTAAGCGAGGCAAAAAGGTAAAAAGCCCTTCCCGACTCTCTACCATATATTCCAGGTGACAAGGGTGGTTAAACAAATCTAGTAAACTTCCTACCATAGGATTCCCATCAAATTGACACAAGCATGCAGTTTGCAAACAAAACATTTATTTTAAAAACAGGATCAATATGCTTCAAGGACACTTGCCTTGCTCCGGCGGATAGGGTTGCTCAAGCGCTTCGAAGTCTTGGTTCTCGAAATCCTCGTACACGACCTCTTGAGCACTTCCCTCTACTCGTGATAACACATACAAGAAAATGTATACAAATCAATATGATGCACACACATTAGTCAACATGCGATAATATGCATGCATGCAAAGATCAATTATTAATTAACTATGGTTGTTTATTAATTAGATGCAACTAGTTCATACGTGTTCATACGAGTTTACGGGGGTTTTAGCAAGGATTAATGCGTCTGAAAATAAAAAGGCGATGCAACAAAAATCAATTTACGTCTATTAGATCTAATACGTCGCTAAAACTCACATCGAAAAAGCGAATCCTACCGTAGATGCGACGGCTTCGAAGATCACAAGGGTGAAGGTGACGCGTAGACGAAGCAGATGGCGCAAGATCCTCCGGCGGCATGACGACAGCGACGCGACGATGAAGATGATGATCTCCGGCGGACGATGGTTTCTTCCTCCTTTTCTTCTTCTTCTTCCCCTCTTTTTTTCTTCCTTTTCTTCCACTGGCGGCGGCAGCCTCTGGTCTCCTTTTTTTCTGTACCGGCGGCGAGGGCTTTCTGGTGTTGAGGGAAAACACGAGTGCCTCGGTCTTTTTTATAGGCAGCGGGACGCGCTGCCTCTTGGCCGACTCGGCCACGGGGCTCGGGCGCGGGTTGGGCGAGGCCGGGAGTCCGGCGGTGCGGGAGGCCAGGCGGGCGAGCGGGCGCGTGCGGCTCGGGTCGGTCGGCTGAGCGGGCGGTCGGGCGGGGCTGCTTCCGGCGGGGCGCAGCGCTAGGGCACGTGGGACCGGGCGCGGGAGCAGGCGGGGCGTGGGGCCAGGCGCGGGCGGGGTCAACGCTGCGAGAGGGACCGCGGGGTCGCGCGCTGGGGCCGGCGGGGCTGGCGTGCTGGCTGGGCCGTTTGGCTTGGCCAGCGGTTGGTTTTTTTTCTTTTTCTCTTTTTCTTTTCTCTTTTTTTTTTACTTTCTTTTTCTTTTATTTTTTATATTATTATTATTATTATATATTTTATTATTTATATTTTATTTTTTATATATTATTATATATATTATTTATATATACTTTTTATATATATTATTATTTTTTTATACTTATTCCCTATTACAAGTTTTATGCTATTATTTTGTTTTTCTTTTTTTGTTTATTTATTTATTTATTCTTTATGTTATATTTTTCCTTTTTCTTTTCTTTTCTTTTCTTTTCTTTCATATATAAATATTGATATATATATAATTATTATATTTATATATATATATTATTATATGTATTAATCCCCTAATACATGTTTTATATTGTATTATCCTTCTTTCATTCCATTAATGTTTAATGCATGAACATGTATGCAATGCATGATGCAAATATTTAGGGTGTTACATTCCGGACCTGGAGGGACCCCAAGGTGATTTCTGGAGGAAGGATTACTTCAGCTCCGTACACCAAGAAGAATGGAGTTTCCCTAGTTGACCGATTAGGTGTTGTTCTATTTGCCCATAATGTGGACGGAAGCTCTTCAATCCAGTTAGCTCCATACTTTTTCAAGCGCTCATATGTGCGCGTCTTGAGTCCTTTTAAGATTTCTGCATTTGCTCTCTCGGCTTGGCCATTGCTTGCTGGATGTGGTACTGAAGCATAGCTAAGTTGAATGTCGAGGTCTTTGCAATATTCTTGGAATGCAGCACTTGTGAATTGAGTTCCGTTGTCAGTTATGACTTTGTTTGGAACTCCAAATCTGCATATAATGGACTTCAAGAACTTGATTGTTGATTGTTTGTTGATTGTTACTACTGGAGTTGCTTCCGGCCACTTGGTGAACTTGTCGATGGCGGCATATAGGAACCAGAAACCTCCGACGGCTTTTTGCAAAGGTCCCAAGATGTCCATGCCCCACACAATGAATGGCCATGTAGGAGGTATCATCTGCAGTGATTGAGCCGGTGTGTGAATCTGTTTTGCATGGAACTGACATGATTCACATTTTTTCACCAACTCAACCGCATCCGGGAGTGTTGTAGGCCAGTAAAAACCATGCCAGAAGGCTTTACCGACCAGCGTGCGAGAAGATGCATGGTTCCCGCACTTGCCTCCATGGATTTCCGCGAGGAGATCGTGGCCTTCTTCCCTTGCAATGCACCGCATTAGGATGCCATTGGCACCATGTCGGTAGAGATCCCCTTCTACCAACGTGTATCTTTTAGCCAATCTGACAACCTGATCAGCGGATACACTGTCTTCAAGAAGGATATTGTATTTCAAGTAGCTCCAGATCTCTGAGATCCATGCATCGGAGCTACTTGAGCTTCTGAGTCTTGCGTGCTGGGTTGCTCAGAGCTTCCGACAGCACCTACGACCCTTGGTGAACGCCATGGTAACAGGGCCACCGGGACCGCCAGCTTTGAGGTGCTGGTCTCGACCCCTTCGCTCAGTTCGGCAGGCTGAGCTGTTGGATTTGACAACCTCCGGACGAAGATTCTGTCAGGAGCCAGAGCTCCGGTTGAGGCTTTCATCGAGATTTCATCAGCTTCGGGGTTATGAAGGCATTGAACATGATGGAGGTCCAGGACTTCGAAGTCCTTCTGAAGCCACTGGACTTCAAGGAGATAAGCAACTAATTTGGAATTGTTACAGGAGCATTCACCTTTCACTTGCTTGATGATGAGCTGTGAATCTCCCTTCACCAACAGCTATTTGACACCATAAGATAGTGCCACCTTGAGTCCATAGATGAGGGCTTCATAATCTGCCATATTGTTGGTTGCCTTGAAGTCAAGGTGTACCATATACTTGACCTTCTCTCTAGTCGAAGCTAGGAGAAGAACTCCAGCTTTGGCCCCCTGCTTCTGCATGGAGCCGGTGAAGTAGAGAGTCCAGTGAGACTCAGTGAATACCGGAACTTTGGGCTCTGGTTTCTGCTCACTATGGCCCCCAGGGCTTGATGGAGAGGGAGTCCACTCCGCCACAAAGTCAGCCAAGGCTTGACTTTTAGTTTCTTGTCTTTGACACGGATTCTAGATCGAATTCTGCTAGCTCTGCTGCCCACTTTGCAGTATTCCCAGTAGAATTAGGGTTATGCAAAATTTTACGTAGTGGAAAAGAAGTTACCACTGATATTTTGTGGGCTTGGAAGTAATGATGAAGCTTTCTTGAGGCAATGAGACTTGTGTAAAGCAGTTTATGCACCTCAATATATCTTGTCTTGGCGTCGTGGAGTACTTCACTGATGAAGTACACTGGGCGCTGGACTGTCCAGACTCTCCCGGAGTGGCCCGGAGCTTCCTCTTCATCCACCTGGACCCTTCCGGAGGGGTCCGGACCTTCTTCTGGAATTTCCTGGTCCCTTCCAAAGGAACCCGGAGCTTCTTCTGGAGTGACCCAGACCCTCCCAGAGGGGTCTAGATCTTTTTATTTAGCAGCAGTTGCTCCTTCATTTGAAAGAGGTTGATCCTCCAGCATCTTGCCTTGAGGATATGTGCGTGAGGGTTGGTCCCCAGACTCACCTTCAGGTAGTTCCGACCCTCCCGGAGGGGTCTAGAGTCCTGATTGGGGATGGCTCCGGTCTTTCCGTGACCAGGACCATACTGACAACCTCTGTAGTTGCTGAAATATAAAGCAGTAAAGGCTCACTGGGGTTCGGAGCTACCAGAATTGGTAGTGTGGTGAGGATCTGCTTTAGCTCTTGAAATGCCTTTTCTGCTTCTTTAGACCAATGAAATGGCTCGGATTTCCTCAAGAGTTTGAAAAAGGGTACTGTCCATTCTGCCAATCTTGAGATAAACCGACTAAGCGCGGCGAGACATCCAGTCAACTTTTGGACGTCTTTAATGCGAGCTGAGGGTCGCATTTCTTCTATAACCTTGATCTTTGCTGGATTGCTTCGATTCCTCGATGAGTCACCAAGAAACCCAAAAGCTTCCCGAAACTAACCCTGAAGACCTACTTGTCTGGGTTCAGCTTGGTGCATGTAGTATGCAACTTGTCGAAGACGGCTTGTAAGTTGTCAAGGAGTGATTCCTTGTTTTTAATCTTCACAACGATGTCATCAACATACACCTCCACCAAGTCTCTAATTAGCCCTCAAAATGTTTTGTCCATAGCTCGCACAAAAGTTGAAGCAGCATTTTTGAGACCAAATGGCATGGCAGTATAACAATACAATCCATCTACTGTTATGAAGGCAGTATGGTCTTCATCTTCCTTAGACATTTGGATTTGATGATATCCAGAATATGCATCTAAGAAACACAGTAGTTTGCACCCGGAGGTGGAATCCACTATCTGATCTATTCTAGGTAGTGGAAATGGATCTTTCGGACATGCCTTATTTAAGGTGGTGTAGTCGATACACATCCGAAGCTTCCCACCTGCCTTGGGTACAACAACTTGGTTTGCCAGCCATTTTGGATGGAAGACTTCTCGGATGAATCCAGCTTCGAGCAATTTCTTGATTTCCTGTCGGATGAAGTTTTGTCGCTCGATTGATTGTTTCTGGGGCTTCTGGTGTACAGGTCGGGCGTTTGAGTAAATCTTCAGATTGTGCTCAATCACCTCCCTATGGATCCCAGGCATTTGTGATGGTAGCCAGGCAAACATGTCGATATTAGCCCAGAGGAAAGTGATGAGCGAGAGTTCCTATTTGTTGTTCAGATCACTCAATATACGGGTAATCTGAGCAGCATCGGAACCAATTTGGACGACTTTGACGGGAACGTCGGAGTCGCCGCTTGGTTGCACACGAGGTGCGGATGTAGATCCTTTGTGGCGAATGCTTGGAGGATTCGCAGCTGGCTCTTTTCCAGATGCTTCATCTTGCGCTGTGGTAAGCGCATAGAGTTCTTCCAGAGCTGTGACTCATACGGTGCGATCTCCACGGATCCGGAGAACGCTCGTAGGTGTTGGCACCTTCAACACCAAATAACCATAATGGGCAGCAGCCATAAATTTGTATAAAGTTGGTCTGCCTAAAATGGCATTGAAAGGCAGACTGATCTGCGTAACGTCGAAGATCAACTTCTCGATTCTGTAGTTTTCATGGGTACCGAAGGTCACCGGAAGTGTAATAGAACCAAGGGGAGTGATGGTTCCCGGACCTACTCTGGAGAAAGGCCGGGATGGACGGGGGTCCGAAGGCCAAAGCTGAAGTTTAATGAAATCTTAGAAGCTTATGAGGTTAAGCCCAGAACCTCCATCCACCATCACATGGTGAATTTGGATATTGTTAATGGTGGGTGACACCATCAACGGGAGTTGACCAGCCCCGATCATGTTTCAAGGACAGTCCGAAGCATCGAAAATGATGGGCGTGTCCATCCACGTCCGATGTGGTTCTGCCTTAGCAGCAGGAGCTACCATGGCCATGTCCCACCGCATTGTCTTGAGGATGCGACGAGAAGTGATGTCCCAAGAACCACCATAGATGGTGTTAAGGGTTTTCCGATGTTCGTTGTCGGAGGCGTCGGAATCGTCGTCGACAGTGTTGTAGACGGCTTTCAAGACCTTTTTAGGGTCCTGGAACCCTAGCTCTTCATCAGATGGAGCTTCATCGACTTTTTGTTTTCCTTCCCTTTGACGGAAAGGAGCTTCTTCCCGGTGCTTCTTGTAGCGCTCGACAAGGTTCTGGACCTCCCGACACTCTTCCAAGCTGTGTCAATTCATCTTGTGAATCGGGCACCATGCTTTGGAATTGTTGTCGTCTTCTGATGAAGGATGAGGTCGCTTCTCGGGGCGTGGCCCTCGGCTTCCAGGAGCTGTAGCAGCAGCAGCTGGAGCGTCGACCGATGACTTCTTTTTGCCGTTGGACTTCTTCTTCTTCTTGCCACTACCGGAGGTAGCAGCTTCAGTTTTGGAGGACTTTTGGTTGGCCTCCGAAGCTGGTTTGGAATGCATTTCACGGCCCTCCGCAGCTCTAGCGCATTTGTCGGCTAGGCTAAAGAGTTTCGTGTCGCTGGTAACTTTCTTAATAGCCAGCTTCTCTAGCATCTTCTTATCTCAAACACCCTGTCTAAATGCAACAATAACAGAGGAGCTCAAGATTGAAGGTGCATACTTGAGAGAATCGCTGGATGAAGGACCATAACAATTCCCCCGACATTTGCTTTAAAGCAAACAAGTCCAGTTCAGTGTCGGGTCGGGTGTAGGAGCTCCCAAAATTAGCAGTGAATTGTTGGCATAGTTCTGCCCAACTATTGATGGAGTCAGGTGGAAGACTCATGAACTAGGATCTTGCAGTCCCGGTTAAGGCCACAGGGAAGTAATTGGCCATTACAACTTCATCACCCCCCGCTGCCAGTATGGCAGTAGAGTAGATTTGTAGAAATTCAGCGGGGTTGATTGTCCCGTCGAATTTTCCCGGCAAGTGAGGCCGGAACTTCTGTGGCCACCTAACCATACGTAAGTGCATGGCCAGGGAAGGACAACCTCCACCTACTCCTTGAGGAGAAGGGTTGTCCCGCGCCTCTCGCCTTTCGCGAGCACGCTCGATGTGGACTCAGCCGTCCTGTTGCCGGTAACGACGATCCAGTTCCGACCGAAGGTCATGGGTCGGAATTCTGGTGATGATATGGGTGTGTCGTGCTCCGGGGGGCAACGAAGTCACCTGTTGGGAGGTGGTATGCCTCCTTTGTTGAGAGGCTTGTGGACCAAGCCGACCAGACAAGGTCCGTCGTTGTGAAGGTGCCCTTCCCGAAGGAGGTGGACCTTGGTTACTGATGCCTGCAGCCGCAGCTATGACCAGATGGTCAACATCAGCCCTCCACTGCTCCATAGCACCATGGGGTGCTGCTGGAGGTGGTGGATGTTGCAGAAGAGCTCGCGCGGTGATGAGCGCATGCTCGGGGTTATTGTTTGCCGATGCAGTGATCGATGCAGATGTTCCATCTCGTTGACCGGCATTGTTTGCCAGAACAGATGGTGCTGCAGTGCCTGCCGGAGCGTTGGCACCTGCTGGTTGCTGAATGTTGGTGGGGTTGCATCCAACAGGTTGTTCAGCATGATTGTCGTTGGATGATCTAGCAGCTGAATTCACCATCTTGTGATCTCGAGATCAAAGCCCCCCTTCCTGGCGCACCAAATGTCGAAGTGTGGAATACGACACTTCCCCCGGACCCATTGAGAAACAGCCTGCAGAGGTTCTTTTGTGGTTAGGGAGCTCAAGATCAATATCAAGATGGTGATATCAGAGATTTACGTGGTTTGGGCCGCCTAAGCGTAACACTCTACTCCACGGGTTTGTGTAGTTGTATTGAGAGAGTTTTCTATGGTCAGGTTGCGATCGCTTGGGCTTCTCCTACTCGTGTGGTGCAGCCCTTTTATAGTTCTAAGGACTCACGGTTACAAAGCTAGTCTGGCCCGACATGTGGCCCTGGCGTGCTTAATGACCTAATACACTGTCTAAAGAGTATTAAGTACAATTAATGGTGTGGTAACGTGCCTTCATGGCAGCATTACTGTTATTAATGGTACACTGATCGTGTGTCGTTAATATGGTATTAATGACACATTGTCAGACCTTGTAACTACCGCTTTAACCGTCCTTGAATGTCTGTAATGGTCTTGTCCGGCTTGTATTTCCGTTAGTGATGAAGGTCTGGAGGCTCCACACGCGGCAGATCCGGAGC
Organism: Tuctoria greenei; assembly: GCA_036927565.1. Lineage (NCBI taxonomy): Eukaryota > Viridiplantae > Streptophyta > Magnoliopsida > Poales > Poaceae > Tuctoria > Tuctoria greenei. Next base: position 178,421,220 of record JAYESD010000006.1, read on the forward strand.
TTTCCCTTGCGGAAGGGTAGGTTTGGGGTTATTGTACACGTGTCAGTACCAGAGCTCCTCTTTGACGGGGGCTAGGTCCGGGGCTGTTGTACACGTGTAATCGCTGGAGCTTCCCTTGGTTGGGAGTTTTGTTCCAGGCTTATGTTACACGTGTTAACCTGGGAGCCAGCCATGTGAGGGGAGCAGGTCTGGTGCAACTTGACATGTGCGACCAGCAAAGGCCTTCGACTTTGACGGGTGTAACTACCTTGCACTTGTTGAGGTATCATGGGGTACCCGGTAAGTAGGCTGTCGATAGTTGTCGAGTTAGGGTTTGAGATGATGAACACCGGACTAGTCCGGTCCATGTACGGACAAGTCCGGTCACCCGAACTAGTCCGTACCTGTACGCCGGACTAGTCCGATTTTTTCTGAACTCAACCCTAATTACTCATTCCTCGATGCACCTCCTTGCCATCAATTCTCATCCATATCTTGTGTAATCAATTCTCAGGACAATGTCGAGCTCCAACGATGATATCTCTGATTTCGAGGCTGAGATGGACCAAGAAGCCTTGCTTCGGTCCTCGACGGGCCAAGGCAAGAAGCGCCAAGAGTGCCCATCCGAGCCGGCACCCTCTCCACCTCAGGCTCGACGCAAAGTTCTCACCATGAAGCCTGCCTCCAAGGCTTCAGCAGGTGGTGGCCCTAGCTCGGTGGTTGTTCGCCAAGCTAAGGGCAATGGCAAAGGGATTGCAACGAGCCCGATCGGCCCACTCAAGTTGCATGCTCTGAGGCAGGGAAACAGAGATCCCTCCGAGGAGAAGTTCAACGGCAAGGTAAGCGACACTGCTTCCAAACTCAGATTCATTCATTGCTACAGTTGTTCCAAGAAAGATGTTGATGCTAGGTTTTGGAGCAACTTTCATGCAGATTTCTACAGTTCAATCTACCTCACTATGAAGACCCCAGTTGTGTGCAGCGAATGGATTGATTGGGCACACTTTGACAAGAAGAGTTGCTTAGCCTTTGATGAAGTAGTTCAAGCTGTAGAGAGGCATGGCTTGAAGGATCTCTTTGCCTATCGGAACAACTGGAACGATGAAGTCATTGCCCGATTTTATGCTACTTTTTCTTTGCCAGTGATGAGGAGGAAAGGGTGACTTGGATGACTCATGGATCCAAGTACACCATCACCTATGACGAATTTGCAAGGTTGCTACATCTTGATAACTAAAGCAACGACAACTTGATCATTCACAACATTGGGGTCCTTGAGAAGGACAAAATGAAGCTCCTCTATGACACCCGCTCAACTTTCAACCCTCCTTCCACCAAGAATATGACACCATTCTTTGTGGTCCTCAACAGGGTTCTAAGGAAGACTATTGCCCCGAAGGATGGGGATGCAGGAAGTGTCCAAGGCTATCTCAGTACACTGATCAAGGTGATAAGCAAAGACAGGAAGTTTGATGTCTTTAACTACATATGGAATGACATGGTGAACATATCTTGCACTCCTAACAGGTCCTGTGGCTACGCACCTTACTTGATGTTCATGATTGAGAAGGTCACAGGGATCGAGTTTGTGAAGGACGTGGAGCACACCCCTCTGAGGCCCCAAAAGCCTCCTCAAGCCACAGTTCAAGCTGCTCCTTCTCTTGTGTCTAGTGAAGAGGCACCAAGGAGAGCTAGAGGTGATGCAAGGGCTGATCCCACTACTAGGGCCCCTCCCCAAAAAGGGTCTCCTAGTGGAATTCTAAAGTACTTGGCAGCAATCTTTGCCTCATGCAAGAAGGCAGAAGTGAACACACACGAGTTGAACAAGGTGAGGAAGCCTGATATGCGATATGTAAAAGAAAATGTCAAACGCATTTGCCAGAAGCTAGAGATCGAGCCCATTTGATCTCCAGTCATTTCTGAAGATTAGCATCGTATTTCACCGAGCTCGGTCCTTTGACTCCCTCTGAGCTTGCTTATTTTGGCATGGGGGGCTTGAGTGGATCCGCTCCTCCTCCTCCTCCTCAGCCCAAAAATGAAGATGAATATGATGAGAGGACCAACAGCGAGGACTGAAGTTCTTAGATCCCTCCTCTCCTTCTTTTTGGTGTCTTGATGCCAAAGGGGGAGAGATTGAGGGGGAGTTACTAGGTCTTAGCTATAGGTTGAGAGATGAGAGCTTCACTTATGCATCTTTTATCTCTTTTGGGTTGTAAGACTTCATATTATGCTCTTTTGATACTTTTGTTCTTGTGATGCAATGTTATGAACTATTTATGCTCATATTTATGAAATCTGTGATTTTGCTCTGAAATTGACATATATGCTTGTTGTTGATATATTCATGTCAATTATTTCACTATCATCATGATTACTGCTCTCACTCACTTAGTTTTGCATCCCACCATAAAGAGTGCACATATGTCTTATGTTGTCATTGCTAAATAAGTTTCAAGCTCATATGTGCACACTTTATGAAAATTATGCATTTTTATCATATTTTGTGAAATCACAATTGGTTGTCATCAATCACCAAAAAGGGGGAGATTGAAAGTGCATCTAGGCATCCCTTGTGGGTTTTGGTTGATTTATGACAAATAAATGAGATCCTAACCACATTATTGATATGAGCGCAGGTTTTAATGAATGAAGAAAGCGCCAAAAAGAAAGGAGAATGAAGATACGTTCGGAAAAGAGCTCAAGAGCTAAATAGAATACATCATTGTGTAGGGAGTGTGTTAGTGTAACACATCCCAAGAGCTCAAGCACAAAATAAATCCTCACACACTTCACATTTCATAGGAAAAAACGGACTAGACCGATATACACCGGACTAGTCCGATATCCTCTCTGGACAGGTTTGGACAAGTCTAGCCAATGCGGACTTGTCAGCACCGGACTAGTCCGATAATGTCCGGACTAGTCCGATAATGCCTCCAAGTGCGGACTTGTCCTATATTCACTAAGGGTATCACCACACCGGACTAGTTCGATATCACCACGGACACATCTAAAAACCTTTTTGACTAAAATCGGACAAGTCTTCTCCTAGCCGGACAAGTCCGATATTCCTAGACACTTAGGGTTTCCTACACGCCGCACACCGGACTAGTCCGGACTCCACCACTGAGTAGTCTGGACCCTCAAAACCCTAATGGTAACTTTTGAAAATCCTAATATAAATAGATGTGCACGGCCCAACTATCATCACTCTCGACCCCCTGCGCCATCACACCCTCCAAGAGCCTAGAAAACACATCTCTCCATGCAATCCAACGCAAGAAAGATCAATCCCTTGAGGATTCACTTTGGATCAAAGGAGAGACATGATTCCACATGTTTGAGCTCTTGGGTTTGATCTCTAACACACTCCTGTTGTTTTATTGTCGATCTTACGAGTGTGTTTTTGGTGGTGTTTGAATTGTAATCTTGGGGAGCCCTCTACTTGTGAGAAGGCCCCTTGAACTTGGTGATTTGCCCCTTTGTGATAGTGGAAGAAGAATTGGCCTTCGTGGCGATTCGACGAGGTTAGGCTCAGTGAAGACCCGGTCCTTTCGTGGGCTCCTCAACGTGGATGTAGGTTGTCTCTGTGGGAACCGAACCACAAGATAAAAATCGTGTGTCAAACTTGTTCTTAAGTTTCTCATATCATATTCTAGGGTTTGATTGATTTTGTCCATATTACGTTAAAACCTTCAAATCAAAGTTAATTTGCACTACACTTGACCTCATTGACTCAATACATGCAAGTTAGACACTATATTCAGATGCATACTGCACTAGTATTGAAATCATTTATCAAACTTGATCAATTTAGTCCGCACGAACCGGACTAGTCCGCACTGTACTGGACTAGTCTGATATCTCAGGGTTTGATCCGTTTGTTAAGTGTTATAAGTTCCGACTAAAATTCAAAAAGGTCTATTCACCCCCCCCCCCTCTAGGCCACATTCACTTACACCAAAGGAAGTGTATTGGCATAAGGGAGGCTCTTTAGTCGCCGACGGGTGATGAAATCACAAACACGTGAGTAAAGTGATACAAACTCTGCAGAGTCTTAAAAACTATCATGATAGTCATGCTCCCGGTCAAGAGCACCTGGATGACCTACATGATTAGAGGGGTTTTGGTATTGGGATGGTTTGGTACTGGTTATGGGATGGTATTATGGTTTATGGCAATGAATATGGTTAATGGTAATAATAAATCTGGAATATGGATGATGGTAATGAAATATGGACTGGTATTATGGCAATTACATGGTTTATGATGGGTTTACTTCACATACATATAATATATTGTTTTCCAAATATTTTAATGTACTTTTCAATACTTAGCCGTTATTATATTCGTCATTTGTATCAGCTACATGTCATACTTTCCCACACTTGCTGAGTATGACAGGTACTCACCTTGCGATTCCCCCACCAACAGTTGCATGTCAGGATTGGGAGTATCATGACGTTAATGAGGAGTCCTAGGTTTTATGCTGCCGTCAGCTTGCCTATGGTGTTGCTTGGAGCTACGCTACCCTATTTGCTTAGATTGCTTATTTCATTTAGCCCAGTTTAGTTTATTTCCGCTGCATTAGTTCAAATTTGTCATTAATATTCATTAGAGCTTGTATTTGAGGATATTATGAATTATGTAATAAAAGTGGTTAATTAATCTTGTCTTATGGTAATTTTCTGTATATCCTTTTGTGAATGCACTCGTGTATGTGTGTTGAACGTCATGGGCACACATATGTGTTCACTTGGTTCATTTTAAGAACCGGGTGTCACAAATTGGTATCAGAGCCACAGGTTGACTGTAGGATGCAGCCTAGTTAGAATGGACACTTTAGAGCACATAGGAACACTCAGGAATCGATGTGTTTTTGCTTGGTGTGCTGATTGCTATGTATTGCTGCTTGTGTGCTTAGTAGAGGATTTTGGGATGCTTTAGTATTGCCATGTCTATATAGGCTTGTATAGGTAGTTGCTTAGTTTTATATCCCTTGATGCATATAGTTGGGGATGTTTTCTAAATTATTCTCTCTTGCTTTTCCTCAGATGGTGAGGAATTGCAACCAGAGGGATGCCAATGATGAGGAGGAGAACAATGGAGCACCTCAGAACAACAATGGACAAGGACCTGCACAGGGAGCTATCAATCTTGAGCAATGCTTGGCTATGCAAAACCAGCTCATGCAGACCATGATATAGACTATTGGACAGCTGCAGGCTGGCAACAATAACCATCAGCCTCACATGCCTCCACCGCCACCCCCACCCCCTCATAACCGATTGGGAGAGTTCATGAGAACTAGGCCACCGACTTTTGCTCAAGCTGCTGACCCTATGGATGCCGATGATTGGCTCAAGTCTGTGGAAAAGAAACATGCAATATTCCAATGCGGTGATCGGGAGAAGGTTCTATTTGCTTCCCATCAACTAGTTGGAGCAGCTGCGGATTGGTGGGATTCGCTGTGCAACACCCATGAGAACCATGAGAGGATACTTGGGCTGAATTCAAGGAGAGCTTTTGTTCTCATTATGTGTCAGAAGGTGTTATGGTCTTGAAGAGGCAAGAGTTTGAAAACCTAAGGCAAGGAAGATCGAGTGTGTGTGAATACCTCAACAAATTCACCCAACTCTCAAGATATGCGTCTGAGGATGTGAGTCGGGACAGCCGGAAGCAATACTTGTTCATGAGAGGCTTGAACAATGAGATCCAGGTACAATTGCTGAATTGTGATTATGCCAACTTTCAGAAGCTTGTGGACAAAGCAATTGTGGTTGAGAACAAGGTCCGTGAGATGGAGCAAGACACCAAGAGGAAGGCGCCATATCAGAGACAACAACAAGGAAGTAATGTGCGCCCTCGCTTTGCACCACCCAATGTGCCTTATTACATCTCTTCTGCTCCTGTACAGCACCCTGGTTATGCACCGGGCCCAGCTCAGTTTGTGCAGCAGCGCCCTGTCATGCAAGCACCTAGGCCTCCAATGCCTTATGCACCTTGTTCCAACTTTCCTGGTGCAAATGTTCAGAATCAAGTTCGTCCCAATAATTTTGGTGCAATTAGGAAATGCTATACATGTGGAGAAGCAGGACACTTTGCAATTCAATGTCCTAAGACAGGCCTTGGTCAAGGAAGCAATGCCCCATGACAGAACCCCAGACCGAATGGAGGAGCGCCACAAGGCAACCGTGGATAGTAGAATTTTGCTCGTGGCAACGTGAACCATGTCTCTACAGAGGAAGCTCAACAAGAGGATGACGTTGTTATTGGTATGTTTCTCCCAAACTCCAACCTAGCGACTATGTTATTTGATTCTGGAGCATCGCATTCATTCATTGCATCGAAATATGTTGCCAAGTATAGTTTGCCTATCTCTCATATGAAGTATACTCTATTGGTTAAATCTCCTGGAGGAGAGATGAGGACAAATATAGTATGTCCAAAAGTAAGCCTTAGAATAAGGGGAGTAGACTTCGTTGCCTACCTCATTGTTGTGGATTCTCAAGGACTGGACATAATACTTGGTATGGACTGGTTGAGGAAGCACAATGGAGTCATTAAATGTACCACAAAGACGGTGAAGTTGACCAATGAGGAAGGGATCATCGTAGAATTTGAAGCATCTCAACATGCACCGAAGCAATTAGAGTTGAATCACATGGGCGGTGCCGCAATTGAGGATATTTCAGTGGTGTGTGAATTCTTGGATGTGTTTTCGGATGAGTTGCCAGGTATGCCACCTGATCGTGATATCTAATTTGTTATTGAATTAATAACTGAAACTGCACCTATAGCTAAGAGGTCACATAGGATGCCTCCTAAGGACTTAGCGGAGCTCAAGAAGCAGATTCAAGAGTAACTAGAGAAGGGTTTTATTCGCCCAAGCTCTTCACCTTGAGGAGTGCCGGTTCTTTTCGTGGATAAGAAGGATGGATCACAAAGGATGTGTGTGGATTACCGAGCTCTCAATGAGGTAACAATCAAGAACAAGTACACCTTGCCCCGCATAGAAGACTTGTTTGATCAGATGATTGGTGCTTGTGTTTTCTCCAAGATTGATTTGAGAAGGCTACTTTCAGATGAAGATTAGACCATCGGGCGTACCTAAGACAGCTTTTCGGACACGATATGGATCTTATGAGTATACAGTTATGTCTTTTGGAATGACGAACGCACCTGCCTAATTTATGTACCTCGTGAATAAGGTCTTCATGGAGTACTTGGATAAGTTTGTAGTGGTGTTCATTGATGACATTATGATCTACTCGAGGAACGAGGAGGAACATGAGGAACACTTGAGGCTCACGTTGCAAAAATTGAGGGAGCATCAATTGTATGCCAAGTTCAGCAAGTGCTAGTTTTGGTTGAAAGAGGTGTCATTTTTGGGTCATATCATCTCAGGAGGAGGGGTATCGGTTGACCCAGGAAAAGTGAGAGATGTGTTGAAATGGGAACCCCCACAGAATGTAAAGGAGATCCAGAGTTTTCTTAGAATGGCTGGATATTACCGCCGGTTCATCAAGAACTTTTCCAAAATAGCCAAGCCAATGACAGAATTGCTAATGAAGGGGAAAGCTTTCCGATGGACTCAAGCTTGCCAAGATAGCTTTTGAGGAGTTGAAGAAGAGGTTAACTACAGCCCCGGTGTTGGTATTGCCAGATGTGAGTAAAAGATTTGATATATATTGTGACGCATCAAGACAAGAACTTGGATGTGTGCTCATGCAAGAAGGCCAAGTGGTTGCATATGCATCGAGACAATTGAAGAAACAAGATTAGAATTATCCTACACATGATTTGGAACTTGCAGCCATGGTACGCGCATTGAAGATTTGGATACATTACATCCTTGGACATAGGTGTGAAATTTATACGGATCATAAAAGTCTCAAGTACATATTCACGCAAACGGATCTGAATTTGAGGCAACGAAGATGGTTGGAGCTCATCAGGACTATGATGTGGGGATCAACTATCATCCAGGAAAGGCTAATGTAGTGGTCGATGCTTTGAGTAGGAAAGGAGTAAGTCATCAGCTCACGGTTCGAGAATTGCCATCCAAGTTATGTAAGGAGTATGAACAGTTGAATCTCAGATTTGTGAATGAGATGGGGATAATAGAGTTAAATCCAACCTTGGAGCAGGAGATTCGAGAGGGTCAAACAAAGGATGAGGAAATTCAGGAAATCAAGGAAAGAACCCAAGAGGGAAGAGAATTCATGTTTGATGAGGATGACTATGGTACCTTATGGCTTTGTAAAAGGATCATCGTGTCTAATGCGAAGCATATTCGGGAGACAATATTTAAGGAGGCACATGACTCACCTTACTCAATTCATCAAGGCTGTACTAAAATGTACAAGGACCTGAAGACATGTTATTGGTGGGCCAACATGAAAAAGGACATAGCCGAATATGTAGCCTTGTGTGATGTGTGCCAATGGGTTAAAGCTGAACATCAAAGGACAGTCTGATTATTGCACCCATTGAAGATTCCGGAATAGAAGTGGGAAGGAATCGGAATGGACTTCATAGTTGGATTACCGCGAACCTAGTCCGGCTATGACTCAATATGGGTTATCATGGATTGCTTGACCAAATCAGCTCATTTCATCCTTGTCAAGACCACATATACCACCGCGAAGCTGGCAGATCTATATATGGAGCACATTGTGTGTCGACATGGAGTCCCAAAGAAAATAGTCTCGGATAGAGGTTCTCAATTCACCTCTTGGTTCTTGGAGAAACTGCATGAAGCTATGGCAACTCAATTGAATTTTAGTTCAACATATCACCCTCAAACCGATGGACAAACTGGGAGAATGAATCAGATTTTATAGGACATGTTAAGAGCTTGTGCTTTAAAGCATGGAAAAAGTTGGGACAAAAGCTTGCCATATGCGGAATTCTCATATAACAATAGTTACCAAGCAAGTTTAAAAATGTCACCATATGAAGCACTGTATGGGAGGAAGTGTAGGACACCATTGTTTTGGAATGAACAAGGAGAGAGCCAAGTGTTTGGACTTGAAATGTTGCAAGAAGCCGAGAAACAAGTCCATATTATTCGTGAAAACTTGAGGGCTGCTCAATCAAGGAAAAAAGGCTATGGGGACAATAGGAGAAGGAAACTAGCCTTTGAAGTGGGAGATTTTCTTTACCTCAAGGTGTCACCAATGAGAGGTCATAAGAGATTTAACATAAGAGGCAAGCTAGCACCTCGATACATTGGGTCATTCAAGGTTCTGGACAGAAGAGGAAAAGCATCATATAAGTTGGAGATGCCAGCCCACTTATCAGGCGTCGATGATGTGTTTCATGTTTCACAGCTCAAGAAGTGCTTGAGGGTACCGGAAGAACAAGTGTCAATGGAAGAATTGGAATTAGAGGCAGATTTGCTTATGTTGAGCAATCGGTCAAAATCTTGGAAACCAAGGAGAGAGTCACAAGGAACAAGGTGATTTGATGGTGTAAAGTGCAATGGAAGCATCATACAGAATTAGAAGCAACTTGGGAGCTAGAAGATGATCTCAAGAAGGAATTTCCCTATCTCTTCTCTTTCGCGTCGAATCTCGAGGGCGAGATTCATTTTAAGAGGGGTAGGTTTGTAACACCCTCATTTTCATGCATCATGCATTGCATAAGCTCATATACATGTTTAATATTAAGAAACATAAAAAGGAAGGAGTTTAAAATGAATTAGAAGCAAAACAGAACTTAAAAGTCTGTAGGAGTACAGACTTGTCCGGTTTGTTCTCCGAACTAGTCTGGTTTCCCTCTCTGTTGCCCTCTGGACTTGTCCGTCTTAGCTGTGAACTAGTCCGATTGAGCCTATGTTTCAGTCCGGACTTGTCTGTGATTGAGTGCAGACTAGTCCGTTAATTGGTCTGGTTTTTGAATAAGTTGTCAAATCCTTGGACTTGTCCGATCTATGTCGGACTTGTCTGTTTTCCTCTCTGGACAAGACTGGACTTGTCCGGACCTCCTACCGGACATATCCATTTTCGTCTCTGTCCAACATCGGACTAGTCCGGTCCCCTCAGCGGACTTGTCCGGTGTGCCTGACTCGAATTCAATATTTTCCTACATGACTTGTGTTTGGGTATTTACCTTAATTGGGCCCAAGGACGTCGTGCTTAACCCCTGTGGAGCCCATGTGGGACACCTACACGGTCTACACCCACCTTAGACTCGAATTCCATCAAACCCTACCACCCCCACCTCTATATAAGCAACACAATACCCCAATTTTTCACCTCTTTGCCACAATTTAAAGAACACCAAACCCTAGTTCAGGGATAGCCGCCGCCAAGGAGGGAGAAGAAGATCCCGAGCAAGAAGAAGAAGAGGAGGAAACGAAAGAGGATCAAGTAATTAAGATCTCCACCAAGTTTTCGTTCTTCATCGCCAACCCTCCATCAATTCTTCATTATCAACCCTAGATCGTCAAGATTCAAGTTCCATCTTCAATTCTTGATCTTTGGAGTTCTAAACACGTGGTAAACCTTCTACCTTCTCTTTCCCACGTGAATTCAATCCCAATTCTCTAAATTCTCGTAGATTAATAAAACCCTAACTAGTCCGGCCCTGGTACCGGACTTGTTTGACCTCTGAATCTGAATGGTGCCGAATTAATTCCAAATTGACTCGAATCAATTCCAAACCTGTCCAAATTTGTTAAAAACCACTAGACCCAGTTAGTAAACATTAATAACAACTCATTAACAAGTTTTACCACATAATTGCATTAGTCATGCATGTCATAGAATATTGAGTAATATATGAGCATTTATTGATTGTAATTCATGTTTTGTATGTTCGTTGCGCAGAATAGAAGGTGTTGCGCTAGAGAGTGTTGTGGAGGACCTCCAGTACCAGAATTTTGATGTCTTTGACCCTAACCAAGCTCAAAAGCAAGGCAAGTGTCCTTGATCATATTTATCCAATTTTTAAATGTTTTGTTTGCGAAACTGCATGCTTGTGTTGTGACGCCCGGTTCCAAAAAATGAACCAAGCTAACGCATAAGTGTGCCAAGGATGTTCACCACACATACACGAGTGCAATCACAAAAGAGTATACAGAAAATTACCACAGAACAAGATTAATTAACCAAGTTTTATTACACAAACCAGATTATCCTCGAATACAACCTCTAATGAATATTTATGACAAGTTCAACTAATGCAGCGGAAATAAACTAATTAAGCAAACTAAGCATAAGGGATAGCGCAGCTCCAAAAACACCATAGCCAAAGCTGACGGTAGACACGGCCTAGAACTCTGTATTATCGCCATTAAACTCCCAATCCTGACCTGCAACTGTTGGGGGGGGGGGGATTGCAAGAGTGAGTACATGTCGTACTCAGCAAGTGTGGAAAGTATGACATGTGGTTGATTCAAATGACGACAATAATAATGGCAAAGTGCTGAAAAGTACATTAAAACACTTGAAAAGCAATATATTACATGTATGTGAAATAAACCCATCATAAGCATAAGTAATATCATAATACCAGTCCATATTCCATATCCATCATCCATATACCAATAACCATATTCAATACCAAAATTTAATTCGTAACCAGCCATATCCATTACCAGACATAACCATCCCAAATACCATCCCAATACCGAGTTCCCTCTAATCATGAAAGTTTTCCAGGTGCTCATAACCGGCAGCACGGCTATCATGATAGTTTTATTTAACTCTACAGAGTTTGTACCACTTTACCCACGTGTTTGTGATTTCATCACCCGTCGGCGACTAAAGAACCTCCCTTTTGCCAATTACACTTCCTTTGGTGTATGGCCAAGAGATCACAAAATAGCCTTTACAAAGGGATTACTAGCCTATTTAGACCCCACTAAGGTTTCACCGGTGGCGATGCCTCCAAATGAGCACATCTTCAACCAAGGGCCCCCTCTTGAGCCATTCGGATCCCAGGGTAGTCCCACCAATCATCAACAAACCCAATCCGACTACCCCTTCCCCGAGCATCCACAATGGTCCAAACAGCACTAGCAAAGCCCTAATTAATCAGCTACGCCGCACCAATACTTGGCCTCGTGGTCGCACTGTAGTCCTGGCTTATTCTCGCATGAACCGGTCCTTAGATCTAAAGCAAGCAAACCACCATAACATCCAACCCATCCACATACCAGGCTTGCTTAGATCACCCATTACCATACCGTATCGACCAGTTCACATTAACCAGAATATCAATAATGCATAATTAAGTGTGTAGATGTTGTTCTCCCATCCCAGTTAATTAAGCGAAGCAAAAGGTAAAAAGTCCTTCCCAACTCTCTACCATATATTCCAGGCGACAAGGGTGGTTTAGCAAATCTAGTAAACTTCCTACCATAGGATTCCCACCAATTTGACACAAGCATGCAGTTTTGCAAACAAAACATTTATTTTAAAACAGGATCAATATGCTTCAAGGACACTTGCCTTGCTCTTGCTGTTGATTAGGATCAAAGCCTTCAAACTCTTGGTGTTGTAGATCCTCCACGGCACTTTCTAGCGCAAATCCGTCTAATCCACACAATAAACATACAAGACAAGAAACACAATCAAAGAGTGCACAAATATTACTCAATATGGCATGACATGCATGATTGATGCAAATGCAAGGTAGAACTTGTTACTAGATTGCTTTTAATGATCACTAACTAGTTCTAATAGCTTTTAACAAGTTTATACAGATTTGGATTCGATTAGATCAAATTTTAGAATCAATTCAACACAATTTAACCAGAAAGATCAGACTAGTCCGCTAGGGACCGAACAAGTCCGCACTCTGCGAGATCAGCATATTAGGGTTTTCTAGATCGACGTAAATTTGGAGATTAGGGGTTGAATTCACATAAGGAAAAGATAATAGAAGGTATACCAGATGTTTAGGACTCCAATGAATCAAGAAACTTGGAGGTAGCACTTGGATCTTAATGATCTAGGGTTGGTGATGAACTTGGGGATGAATTGGTGGTGAAGGATGAAACTTGGTGGAGATCTTGATCCTCTTTCGTTTCCTCCTCTTCTTCTTCTTTCTTGGGATCTTCTCCTCCCTCCTTGGTGGTGGCTCTCCACGAACTAGGGTTTGGGTGGGGTGGAAAAGTGGCAAATAGATGTCAAACCAAGCGGTGGGGCTGTTTATATAGAGGTGGAGACTAGGGTTAGATGGATTTCGAGTTTGGGATGAGTAGAGACCGGTTTAGAGTCCCTCATGGGCTCTAAAAAGTTGGGCACGACGTCCCTAGGCCCACTTAACGTGAAACCCAAGAAGCAAGTCGTAAAACAAAAGATCAACTCGGAGTCGCAAAATATCGAACAAGTCCGGAAAGGACCCGACTAGTCCGAAGTCGTCCAGAGAGAAAATTGGACAAGTCTGGCCTAAAATCGGACAAGTCCGACTTTAAACAGAGAGGAAAACGGACAAGTCCGCTGGAACACCGGACTAGTCCGAAAAAGTCCAAGGACTTAGCAAATTTTCAAGGATTCTTGGAATATCGAGCTAGTCCGCACAAAATTGGACAAGTCCGAAAGTTTCTAGTGCCAAAATCGGACTAGTCCGCAGCAAAAACGGACAAGTCCGTTTTTAGCCAGAGAGAAATCGGACTAGTCCTCAGTAAAATCGGACTAGTCCGCACTTTTCTGTATTTTAAGTGCAGTTTTGTTCCAAATCAATTTTAAATGCTCCAAATCAATTTTAAACTTGTTCTTATTGTTGTGTGTTAATGTTAAACATGTATATGAGTTTATGTAGGGCATGATGCATGAAAATGAGGGTGTTACATCTTGTCATTATTGATTCTATTGAAGATCATTCTAGTCAAATATGTGTGATGATGCTAAATTAAAATCTGAGATGCATACCTCATTTCACATTTCACATCTCAACACTTGCATCGCACGTAGGCACTCCACCATAACGCACAAATGTATAAGCCTCCCATAGACTTCATTCTTGTGCATCTAACTTATTGCAAATTATCTATGCACACATTTAGGGGGAGCTCCTTATACACATGTGTGTTATGAAAATCAGCTCAACTTTATTATTTATCAAAAACCTCAATATGTTGTCATCAAATCACCAAAAAGGGGGAGATTGAAAGTGCATCTAGGCTAATCCCCGTGGGTTTCGATGATTAATGACAACACTTAAGGGACTAATGAGCTTTGCAAGTGTAAGCACAGGTGATTGAAAGATGGACAGCATTGGACACTCAAAATGGAAAAAGAGAAGAAAATGTGAAGAACTCGAAGAATGGAATTTGAGCTTTTAAATTCTTAGTGTCGAGTTTAGTCACTTAGCTTGAGTGTGTTCAATGAGTCAAAGTGTTAGAATCTCCTAAGAGCTCATAGTCCAAGTTAAGCTAGATTGAGAGATAAGTTTAATCAGCCCTAAGGACAGGGTCGAACTTGTCCGGGCAGGAAGGCCGGACTAGTCCGGCCACATCGGATTGATCCAATGTTAGGCGAACCAAAGCATTCTGTGTAAGTTCGGACTTGTCCTTTTGTGGGCAGACTAGTCCGTGGTGAGTGTGTCTATGCCCCTCTAAGACTAAGTCCTGAAGGAATGGACTAGTCCGCCCTGGGGGCGGACTAGTCTGCTTGGACAGACTAGTCCATTTCAGTCCGAAAGAGTAGTTCCTGACTGAGTTCGGACTAGTTCGTCCCTTGACAGACTAGTCTTCTGTGGACTTGGAGATGGCTGTTGGACGGTCGGGCTTTTCCGCCCTCAAGGGCCGGACTAGTCCGATGCGTCAGACTTATCTGTTCTCAACCGGAACAAACTGTTCTGTGTGAGATTGGACTAGTCCGTTGTTGGACGGACTAGTCCATGTTTTGGTAACCGTTAGAATTCAAAAGGTGGGGGGGATTTGTGGTTGGTCAACGATGACATCACTGGTCCCCACAGGCCGGACTAGTCCGGGGTCAAAGGTCGGACTAGTCCGCACTTTTTCTGGTGGCAACGACTAAGTGTCGGGACCCCTATAAAAAGGGATCCCCCGACCTCCAAAGGCCCACTCTCGAACCCTAGCACCGCCATAGCCTTCCTAGAACCATCATAGCCCTCTCTCAACCATTCTTGGAGTCCTAAGAGCGATTGTTGAGGATTTGTGAGGATTGGAAGAGGAAAGAGAAGGGTTTGTTGAATCTTGAGCTCTTGGGTTGATTCTCTCGGTTTCACTGATTGATTTGAGTTCGTGTGGGTGTTGATCCTCGATCTTTTCGAGTTGTAAACTTGTGGGAGCCTCAGGTTGTGAGTTGCCCCACGGATTTGGTGATTACCCTTGTGGTTTAGTGGAAGAATAGTTGGCCTTCGTGGTGGCTAAGTGAGGGAAGGATTGAGTGGAACCTTGCCTTTCGTGGGCATCCTCAACGTGGATGTAGGCTCCTTTGTGGGGTTGAAGCATGGGATAAATCATGCGTCTTGTGTCTTTGATTTGACTTTTTTGTTCTTCTCTACATCAAGTTAGGGTTTCACACGTTCTTCGCTTCAATCTCGTGATCCGCCTCTATCTAGTTGTTATTACTTCGTGCATACCATCTACATCTAGATTACTAGACTCATATACTTTACATTTCATCAAGTTAAGCCCTTTAGATCGCTTAAAAATCTCACCTTTGGTCAAATTTAACACCCTAAATCTTCGCATCATGCATTGCATACATGGTCATGCATTAAACACTAGTAGAATAAAAGAAAAATAATAAAACATATGCATATACAAATACGTGTAGCAAAAGAAGAAAAAGAAAATAATAATTATAGCCTAAAACTTGTAATGAGGAATAAGTATAAAAAAAATAATAAAAATATATATAAGTATATATATAAATAATATATAACAATATATAAAAATAGGTAAAATATTAATATTAATAATATATGTTATAGAAATAATAAATAATAAATAATAAATATAATGATATATATATAAATATATATATAATAAATTATAATAAAGAGTAAAAAAAAAGGGGGGGAGCCGCCCGGCGGCCAGGCCAGCGGCCCAGCCGGCCGAGCCGGCCCCGCTCCGACCGCGCCCCGATGCCGCGCGCGCGACGCCAGCCCCAGCCGCCACGCGCCCCGCCTGGGCCCCGCCTCCCGCTCCCGCACGGACCGGCCCCGAGGCGCCGTACCGCGCGCTGAGTCGCGCGCCCGCGACCGCCCGGGCCCCGGCCACCGTACGGCCCCGCGCCCGAGGCCCCGCCCCCTCGCTCCGCAGCCGGGCCCCACCCCCTGGCGCGACGCCGCCCGCCCGCCCCCTGACGCGACGCCGCCCGCGTGGCCCCCACCCCGGTCTCCCGCGCGAGCGCGCCTGCACACGCGCGACTCCCGCCCCGCTCCGCGCGACTCCCAGCCGGCCACGCGCCGAAATCGCAATCGAGTCGGTTGCTTGCCGCGTCCACGCCCCTATAAAAAGGATCGAAGCCCTAGGCTTTTTCCCGATACGCAGAGCAGCCGCCGCCGTTTCCAGAGAAGAAAAGGCCGTCGGGAACAGAGAAACAGAGGCGCCCAGGGAAGAAAAAAGGAGAAAAAAAAAGGGGAAGAAGAGGGAGAAAAAGAGGGGGGCACCATCGATCGCCGGAGATCGTCGCCGACATCGCGCCGCCGTCGTCGTGCCGCCGAAGGACTGCTGCACCATCTATTTCGTCTACGCGTCGCATTTATTCCGCGACCATCACGCCGTCAGATCTACGGTAGGGTTCGTTCCCGATGCGAATTTTTGCGATCATATTGAATCTAATAGGCGTAAATTAATTTTAGTTGCACCATAAATTTTATTTCAGCAGCATTAATCCACCCTAAAACCCCCGTAAACTCATATGAACACGTATGAACTAGTCGCATCTAATTAATAAACGACCGTAGTAAATTAATTATTAAACTGTGCATGCATGCATGTCATTGCATGTTGATTATTTTGTGTGCATTATGTTGAATTGTATATGTTTTCTTGTATGTATGATCACGCGTAGAGGAACGTGCTCAAGAGGTTGCATACGAGGATTTCCAAACCCAAGACTTTGAAGCGCTTGAGCAACCCCATCCGCCGGAGCAAGGCAAGTGTCCTTGAAGCATATTGATCCTATTTAAAATTAAATGTTTTGTTTGCGAACTTGCATGCTTGTGTCAAATTGATGGGAATCCTATGGTAGGAAGTTTACTAGTTTTGTTTGACCACCCTTGTCACCTGGAATTTATGGTAGAGAGTCGGGAAGGGTTTTTACCTTTTTGCTTCGCTTAATTAATTGGGATGGCAAACAACCCTACACATTTAATTATGCATCAATGATATTCTGGTTAATGTGAATTGGTCAATACGATGGGTGATCTAAGCAAGCATGGTTATGTGGATGGGTTGGATGTTATGGTGGTTTGCTTGCCTTAGATCTAAGGACCGGTTCATGCGAGAATATGCCAGGTCAACAGTGCCACCACAAGGCCAAGTATGGGTGCGGCGTAGCTGAATAATTAGGAGCGCTGCTAGTATTGTATGGACCATTGGATGGCGCGGGGAATGGGAGTCGAGGAGGACTGCCCTGGGATCCGCATGGCACACGAGGGGACCCGTGGGTGGGAGAATGGAGATTCAAGCCTGCTGGTGAAACCTTAGTGGGCCCGTACATACTAGTAGTCCCTTTTGAAAGGCTATTTTGTGATCTCTTAGCCACACACCTACGGAAGTGTGAGATGGCACAATGGAGGTTTCTTAGTCATCGAAAGGTGATAAAATCACAAACATGTGGGTAAAGTGGTACAACCTCTGCAGAGTGTTTAAAAACTATCATGATAGCCGTGCTCCCAGTTATGAGCGCCTGGATGACCTACATGATTAGAGTTGGAATTGGGATTTGGGATGGTTATGGTTGGTTTATGGTTGTGGTCTGGTAATGGTTATGATTTATGCACTATGGACATGGATAATGGTAATGTTGGCAATAATTGGATATGGTTTATATTCTATTAAATGATGGTTATGATGGGATTGTTTCACATAGACATAGTATAATGCTTTTCAAATGTTTTACTGTACTTTTCAGCACTTAGCCATTATTATCGTCGTCATTTGAATAAGCCACATGTCATACTTTCCACACTTGCTGAGTACGACATGTACTCACCCTTGCAATCCCCCCCAACAGCTACTGGAGACAATTGGGAGTACCCTGAGGATCACGAGGAGTACTAGGTTGCGTACCGCCGTCAATTGCCTGTGGATTGGAGTCGTGTTGCTTAGTTTATTTTCCGCTGCAATTATTTAGAGTTATATTATTCGTGAACTATTGGATTATTGTAATAAAGTACTTATGTATTAGTTAAGACGTGGTTAAATTCTGTTTATCATTTGTGAATCACTCGTGTATGTGTGTTGAACATCCTGGGCACACATATGCGTTACGCTTGGTTCATATTCGGAACCGGGTGTCACAAATTGGTATCAGAGCCGCGTTGACCGTAGGACGCAAGCCTAGGTAGAATGGACACTCTAGAGCACTTAGGAACACTCTTCTAATCTGCTATTTTCGAAAAATTTTGCTGCTGTTTTGTTTCCCTTGTTTTCAGCCGCAAAAAGTATTGATCGCTGCTGCGTTTTTGATAAAAATTTTCAGAAGTGAGCAATATTAAGTGCTGCTGTTTTGCTGTATAAATTTTCGCGAAAACGGTGTGTTTTGCTGCTATTATGTGTGGGTAAAATTATTGTGTTGGTTGCTGTAATTTTTCTCTTTATTTTTCGTTCTTTTGGAACCGCTGCACTGCTCTTTGTCCGCCGTTTAGCTGCTGAAATTTTCAGATTTGTTTTTCATTATTTTTCTAATGTATTCTTGTTTCTTGTAGATGGCCCGCACCAAAACAACCCCCCGTAAGTCGACCGGTGGACTCGTGCCCCCGCGTAGGTTGGCTAGTCGCTCTCCGGCCGTCGACCCCCGTCACCCCGTGGTGATCCGTTCTGACGGCAGAGCCGCAGGACAACTGCGACACCGTCTCCGTGCCCTACTCCGTGAGGCTGGCTACCGCCACCACAGTCTCTCGCTCTCCTACCACACCACTGGAGTGCAGCGCCCCGGCAGGAAGGAGTGGAGCTGCAAAATCTATATCTACTACGGTGACGAGTTGGTGAAGACCCACAGCAGCCCTGCTTGGAGGAGCTCCCGCCGATCTGCAGAGCAGGATGCTAGCTGGGAAGCAGCCACTTTCTGGAGCCACGCCCGTCGTTTCCGTCTGGAGGACACGGTTCACGCCTTCGTCCCGCAGCGTCCCAGTGGTACTGCGCGCTTCGTCTCGAGGCACGTGGAGGGACCCCTGGACCTCCCGCAGTCTCGTCAGACTGTTGGCAACGTGACCCAGCTGAGTGCCCGACTTCAGAGGGCGCAGCAGGAGATCCAGGATGGACGCGACCTCGCCCAGCGCCATGAGGCGATAATCAGGAGGTATCGTCGGATCACGGACGAGGACCCGGACGACTAAGCGTCCGACACCCCGATGTGGACCCCAGACTCTCCAGACCGTCGCAAAGGTCAGCGTGAGTCGTCTTCTGAGGAGTCCTCTGACGAGGAGCCTTCCAGTGTGGCGTCTACTGCACCACCGCCGCCTGCTGCCTCACCACCCCAGGACCCACAGGACCCCGAGGACCCCGACGACGATGACGACGACGACGAGGACCCGGATGAGTTCCCGCTCGACGACGAGTAGTCCTTGACCTATGCCACGACTCAAGGATAGGCACACCCCCATTAGTAAATAAGAGCGATGTAGATATACTTGTGTGACCTTGAGTTGTGTTACTTCTTTTAGGATCTTTGTAAATTCTGTTTGGTGCTTGTTTGAGTGCTTGTGTGCTTAGTAGAGAGTTGTGGGATGCGTCGGCAATTGTCCACATCCTCTTAATATAGGTCTATATTAATAAAGGATTATTTAGTGTCACATACCTTGATGCATATAGTTGGGACGTTTCCTTCCAAATTCTAAATCTTTCTGTCCCTACCTTTCTTTCGCCAACAGATGGTGAGAACTCGTAACCAGAGGGATGCCAACGATGAGGAGGAGCGCAATGAAGTACCTCAGAACAACCAGGGACATGCTCATGGAGCTATCAACATTGAACAACTGTTAGCTATGCAGAACCAGCTCATGCAGACCATGATACAGACCATGGGACAGCTGCAAGCTGGCAACAACAATCAGCCCCACCTGCCTCCACCGCCACCCCCGCCACATCACAACCGTTTGGGAGAGTTCATGAGGACCAGACCGCCTACCTTTGCACAAGCCACAGACCCAATGGAAGCTGATGATTGGCTGAAGTCCGTTGAGAAGAAACTTGCTATTGTCCAGTGCACTGACAGGGAGAAGGTTCTCTTTGCATCACATCAACTAGTTGGAGCAGCCGCTGACTGGTGGGAAGCTCTTTGCAACGCTCATGATAATCAGGAAACAATCACTTGGGCTGAGTTTAAGCAGAGTTTCCGTTCCCACTATGTACCTGAAGGAGTTATGATACTAAGAAGACAAGACTTTGAAAATCTCAGGCAAGGAAGGATGAGCGTGAGTGAGTATCTCAACAAATTCACTCAATTATCAAGATATGCTCCAGAAGACATCAAAACTGATAATAGGAAGCAGTATCTATTTATGAGGGGTCTCAACAATGAAATTCAAGTCCAGTTGCTCAATACTGATTATCCAAACTTCCAAAAGCTGGTTGACAAGGCTATTGTGGTTGAGAACAAGATTCGTGAGATGGAGCAGGACAACAAGAGAAAGATGTCACATCATGGACCGCAGCAAGGAAGCAATGTTCGCCCCCGCTATGCACCACCTACTGCACCACAATACAACCCCTCTGCTCCTGCATACCGCACTGCTTATCCGCCCCGCCCAAATCAGCCACCGCAACAACGCCCCGCCATGCAAGCGCCTCGCAATCCTGTGCCATCTGCGCCGCGTCCTAACATGGCGGCAAATGCTCAAAACCAGATGCGCCCAAACTTCCCCAATGCTATGGGTGGTAAGACATGCTATGCGTGTGGAGAACCCGGACACTTTGCAAGTCAATGCCCCAAGAGAAACAATGGACCTATGAACAATGCACCAAGGCCAAATCACCCGCGACCAAATGGAGGAGCTCCACAAGGCAACCGTGGACAGCAGAATTTTGCTCGTGGCAATGTGAATCATGTCTCTACTGAGGAAGCCCAACAAGCTGATGACGTCGTGATTGGTATGTTTCTCGCCAACTCCAACCCCACGACTGTTTTATTTGATTCAGGAGCATCTCATTCATTCATCTCGTCAAAGTATGTTGCCAAGTACAATTTTCCTATATCTCATATGAATCAAACTATGCTAGTAAGTTCTCCTGGCGGAGAGATGAGGACAAATATAGTATGTCCGAAAGTAAGCATTAAAATAAGGGGGGTAGACTTTCTCGCAAACCTCATAGTATTGGACTCCCAAGGAATAGACATAATACTTGGAATGGACTGGCTGAGCAAGTATAATGGAGTCATTCAATGCGCCGAGAGGATTGTGCAGTTGACAAGTGAACATGGTACACGCATTGAAGTTGAAGCAGCCCAACCTGCAAGAGGGGAAGCGATGCTGAATCACGTGGAAGAAGTGACATTGGAAAGCATTCCGATCGTTCGCGAGTACCCGGACGTGTTTCCAGACGAGTTGCCAGGTATGCCACCTGATCGTGACATAGAATTCGCCATTGAGTTGATACCCGGAACTGCACCTATAGCTAAGAGGCCGTATAGGATGCCTCCTAAGGAATTAGCAGAGCTCAAGAAGCAAATTCAAGAGCAGCTAGAGAAGGGTTTTATACGCCCAAGTTCATCCCCGTGGGGAGCCCCAGTGCTCTTCGTAGATAAGAAGGATGGAACCCAGAGGATGTGTGTGGACTATAGGTCTCTCAACGAAGTGACAATTAAGAACAAGTACTCACTGCCCCATATTGAGGATTTGTTCGACCAAATGAAGGGTGCCTGTATCTTCTCCAAGATCGACTTGCGGTCAGGATACTTCCAAATGAAGATTAGACCATCAGACATACCCAAGACGGCATTTCGGACACGATATGGATCTTATGAGTACACCGTCATGTCATTTGGATTGACGAATGCGCTTGCGTACTTTATGTATCTTATGAATAAGGTCTTCATGGAATATCTGGATAAGTTCGTTGTAGTGTTCATCGATGATATTATGATCTACTCGAAGGACGAGAAGGAACATGAGGAACACTTGAGGCTTACGCTGCAGAAATTGAGGGAGCATCAATTGTATGCCAAGTTCAGTAAATGTCAATTTTGGTTACGGGAAGTTTCTTTCTTAGGCCATATTATTTCCGGAGGAGGAGTATCAGTTGACCCAGGGAAGGTGAGAGATGTGCTTAAGTGGGAACCGCCACAGAATGTTAAGGAAATTCGGAGTTTCCTTGGAATGGCTGGATATTACCGCCGATTCATAAAGGATTTTTCCAAAATAGCCAAGCCTATGACCGAATTACTCATGAAGGGAAAGGCATTCCGATGGACTCAAGCTTGTCAGGATAGCTTTGAAGAGTTAAAGAAAAGATTGACAACCGCCCCAGTGTTAGTATTACCGGACGTGAGCAAGAGTTTTGATATATACTGTGATGCATCAAGACAAGGATTAGGATGTGTGCTCATGCAAGAAGGCCAAGTGGTAGCTTATGCATCGAGGCAACTAAAGAAACATGAGTTGAATTATCCTACGCACGACCTTGAACTCGCAGCCGTGGTACACGCCTTGAAGATATGGAGACACTATGTTTTTGGTCACCGATGTGAGATTTATACAGACCACAAGAGTCTCAAGTACATATTTACGCAAACGGATCTGAATCTGAGGCAACGCCGACGGTTGGAGCTCATCAAGGATTATGACGTGGGAATCAACTATCACCCAGGGAAGGCCAACGTAGTGGCCGATGCCTTGAGCCGTAAAGGAGTAAGTCATCAACTCACAGTTCGAGAGCTGCCATCCGAGTTATGCAAGGAGTTTGAACGGTTGAACCTCGGATTCATAAATGAGATGGGAACGATGGAAGTCAACCCAACATTGGAGCAGGAAATACGGGAAGGACAGAAAAAGGACAAGGAAATACAAGAAATCAAAGAAAGGACCCAAGAAGGAAAGGAATTCAGATTTGATGAGGACGAACAGGGTACCTTATGGCTTGGAAAGAGGATTGTGGTACCTAATGTTAGGCATATCCGGGAAGCAATATTGAAGGAGGCACATGACACGCCTTACTCAATTCATCCCGGCTGTACAAAGATGTACAAGGACTTAAAGACATGTTATTGGTGGGCCAGCATGAAAAAGGACATAGCCGAATATGTTGCACTTTGTGATGTGTGCCAACGAGTTAAAGCTGAACATCAAAGGCCAGTCGGATTGTTACAACCATTGAAGATCCCGGAGTGGAAGTGGGAAGAGATTGGTATGGACTTTATAGTTGGATTACCGCGAACTCAGTCTGGCTATGATTCAATATGGGTTATTGTGGATCGATTGACAAAATCAGCTCATTTCATCCCCGTCAAGACCACATATACCACCGCAAAGCTAGCAGAATTGTATATGGAGCATATTGTGTGCCGACATGGAGTTCCAAAGAAGATAGTCTCGGATAGAGGTTCTCAATTCACCTCCAGATTTTGGCAGAAATTGCATGAAGCAATGGGAACAAGGCTGAACTTTAGTTCGGCGTATCACCCCCAGACAGATGGACAAACCGAGAGGACCAACCAAATTTTGGAAGACATGTTGAGAGCATGTGCTTTAAAGCATAGGAAAAGTTGGGATAAAAGTTTGCCGTATGCTGAATTCTCATACAACAATAGTTACCAAGCAAGTTTGAAAATGTCACCCTATGAAGCATTATACGGAAGGAAATGTAGGACTCCCTTGTTTTGGAATGAAACCGGAGAGAATCAAGTGTTTGGTCCCGACGTGTTACAAGAAGCTGAAAGGCAAGTCCAAATAATACGGGAAAACTTAAAGGCTGCCCAGTCTCGACAGAAAGGTTATGCTGATAATAGGCGAAGGAGTTTGACCTTTGAAGTTGGAGATTTTGTATACCTCAAAGTGTCACCTATCAGAGGTCAACGACGGTTTAACGTCAAAGGAAAACTGACACCACGTTACATCGGACCATTCAAGATTTTGGACAAGCGAGGAGAGGTAGCTTATCGACTTGAGCTGCCGACGTATCTCTCCGATGTACACGACGTATTTCACGTCTCTCAACTCAAGAAGTGTCTCAGGGTACCGGAAGAACAAGTGCCGATGGACGAGTTAGAACTTCAAGAGGATTTGTCCTATGTCGAGCAACCTATCAAAATTTTGGATATGAAGGAAAGGGTCACGAGAAATAAGAGGATCCGTTGGTGCAAAGTGCAATGGAAACACCATACAGAAGCCGAAGCTACATGGGAACGTGAAGAAGACCTGAAGACAGAATTCCCTCATCTTTTCTCCACGCTATCGAATCTCGAGGGCGAGATTCACTTTAAGGGGGGTAGGTTTGTAACACCCTAAATCTTCGCATCATGCATTGCATACATGGTCATGCATTAAACACTAGTAGAATAAAAGAAAAATAATAAAACATATGCATATACAAATACGTGTAGCAAAAGAAAAAAAAGAAAATAATAATTATAGCCTAAAACTTGTAATGAGGAATAAGTATAAAAAAAATAATAAAAATATATATAAGTATATATATAAATAATATATAACAATATATAAAAATAGGTAAAATATTAATATTAATAATATATGTTATAGAAATAATAAATAATAAATAATAAATAATAAATATAATGATATATATACATATATATATATATATATATATATAATAAATTATAATAAAGAGTAAAAAAAAGGGGGGGAGCCGCCCGGCGGCCAGGCCAGCGGCCCAGCCGGCCGAGCCGGCCCCGCTCCGACCGCGCCCCGATGCCGCGCGCGCGACGCCAGCCCCGGCCGCCGCGCGCCCCGCCTGGGCCCCGCCTCCCGCTCCCGCACGGTCCGGCCCCGAGGCGCCGTACCGCGCGCCGAGTCGCGCGCCCGCGACCGCCCGGGCCCCGGCCGCCGTACGGCCCCGCGCCCGAGGCCCCGCCCCCTCGCTCCGCAGCCGGGCCCCGCCCCCTGGCGCGACGCCGCCCGCCCGCCCCCTGACGCGATGCCGCCCGCGTGGCCCCCACCCCGGTCTCCCGCGCGAGCGCGCCTGCACGCGCGCGACTCCCGCCCCGCTCCGCGCGACTCCCAGCCGGCCACGCGCCGAAATCGCAATCGAGTCGGTTGCTTGCCGCGTCCACGCCCCTATAAAAAGGATCGAAGCCCTAGGCTTTTTCCCGATACGCAGAGCAGCCGCCGCCGTTTCCAGAGAAGAAAAGGCCGCCGGGAACAGAGAAACAGAGGCGCCCAGGGAAGAAAAAAGGAGAAAAAAAAAGGGAAGAAGAGGGAGAAAAAGAGGGGGGCACCATCGATCGCCGGAGATCGTGGCCGACATCGCGCCGCCGTCGTCGTGCCGCCGAAGGACTGCTGCACCATCTATTTTGTCTACGCGTCGCATTTATTCCGCGACCATCACGCCGTCAGATCTACGGTAGGGTTCGTTCCCGATGCGAATTTTTGCGATCATATTGAATCTAATAGGCGTAAATTAATTTTAGTTGCACCATAAATTTTATTTCATCAGCATTAATCCACCCTAAAACCCCCGTAAACTCATATGAACACGTATGAACTAGTCGCATCTAATTAATAAACGACCGTAGTAAATTAATTATTAAACTGTGCATGCATGCATGTCATTGCATGTTGATTATTTTGTGTGCATTATGTTGAATTGTATATGTTTTCTTGTATGTATGATCACGCGTAGAGGAACGTGCTCAAGAGGTTGCATACGAGGATTTCCAAACCCAAGACTTTGAAGCGCTTGAGCAACCCCATCCGCCGGAGCAAGGCAAGTGTCCTTGAAGCATATTGATCCTATTTAAAATTAAATGTTTTGTTTGCGAACTTGCATGCTTGTGTCAAATTGATGGGAATCCTATGGTAGGAAGTTTACTAGTTTTGTTTGACCACCCTTGTCACCTGGAATTTATGGTAGAGAGTCAGGAAGGGTTTTTACCTTTTTGCTTCGCTTAATTAATTGGGATGGCAAATAACCCTACACATTTAATTATGCATCAATGATATTCTGGTTAATGTGAACTGGTCAATACGATGGGTGATCTAAGCAAGCATGGTTATGTGGATGGGTTGGATGTTATGGTGGTTTGCTTGCCTTAGATCTAAGGACCGGTTCATGCGAGAATATGCCAGGTCAACAGTGCCACCACAAGGCCAAGTATGGGTGCGGCGTAGCTGAATAATTAGGAGCGCTGCTAGTATTGTATGGACCATTGGATGGCGCGGGGAATGGGAGTCGAGGAGGACTGCCCTGGGATCCGCATGGCACACGAGGGGACCCGTGGGTGGGAGAATGGAGATTCAAGCCTGCTGGTGAAACCTTAGTGGGCCCGTACATACTAGTAGTCCCTTTTGAAAGGTTATTTTGTGATCTCTTGGCCACACACCTACGGAAGTGTGAGATGGCACAATGGAGGTTTCTTAGTCATCGAAAGGTGATAAAATCACAAACATGTGGGTAAAGTGGTACAACCTCTGCAGAGTGTTTAAAAACTATCATGATAGCCGTGCTCCCGGTTATGAGCGCCTGGATGACCTACATGATTAGAGTTGGAATTGGGATTTGGGATGGTTATGGTTGGTTTATGGTTGTGGTCTGGTAATGGTTATGGTTTATGCACTATGGACATGGATAATGGTAATGTTGGCAATAATTGGATATGGTTTATATTCTGTTAAATGATGGTTATGATGGGATTGTTTCACATAGACATAGTATAATGCTTTTCAAATGTTTTACTGTACTTTTCAGCACTTAGCCATTATTATCGTCGTCATTTGAATAAGCCACATGTCATACTTTCCATACTTGCTGAGTACGACATGTACTCACCCTTGCAATCCCCCCCCCAACAGCTACTGGAGACAATTGGGAGTACCCTGAGGATCACGAGGAGTACTAGGTTGCGTACCGCCGTCAATTGCCTGTGGATTGGAGTCGTGTTGCTTAGTTTATTTTCCGCTGCAATTATTTAGAGTTATATTATTTGTGAACTATTGGATTATTGTAATAAAGTACTTATGTATTAGTTAAGACGTGGTTAAATTTTGTTTATCATTTGTGAATCACTCGTGTATGTGTGTTGAACATCCTGGGCACACATATGCGTTACGCTTGGTTCATATTCGGAACCGGGTGTCACACAAATCTGTTATCCTGACCGGACTAGTCCGCCCCCAGTCCAGACTAGTCCGCACTCTGTGATTTGATTAGCTTTTATTGAGTTAAATTTTAGTTTATCAGCCTATTCACCCCCTCCAGGCAACTTTCAGAAACAAACAAAAAATAGGATCATTCCATTTCTAAAAACAGAAATAGATCTAACGCATCCTACCATGTCTTCAAACCAAACGCACCCTAACAAGATGGGCTCCTCATCCATCTTCGTGTGCACCTGGCACAAACTTATGTAGGTCCCTGCCAGCACTGTTGAACCCCAGTTGGAGAGAGGCATCTCACCCTCACTCTCACTGTCGTCCGCAATCTGCCTCGCATACGGGAGGGCAATCTCCTTGTGTACAATGTAGTCGTAGGTGCTGCAGAACGTCACCCACCCAAACCACCATAGTAGGTACGTCTCAAGATGTTGAGTCAATGTGTACTCGTCAGCGTTGGGGTGCATGTGGTTCATCTAACACGTTACAATTATCATAGAGTTATGAACATAATATAGTATTAATTTTATATTTAAATAGTCATGAACATTGTCTTACCTTGTACTCCCTCTGTCCCATTCTAACTCTATTTCTAGAATTGGTCAAAGTCAAATTAATCTAACTTTGACCAAATTTATACAAAAGAATATTAACTTTCATAAAATCATATTAATACCATTAGATTCATCATGAATTATATTTTCATAGCATATTTATTTTATATCTTAGAGATTTATATATTTTTTATATAAAATTGGTCAAACGTAAATGAGTTTGACTTTGACCATTTCTATAAATAGAGTTGGAATGGGACGGAGGTAGTACAGAGGTAGTAATGTGTAACCCAAGCCTTCGAGAGGCCACTCATGTCCATCAGCGACTCCCTGAAGTGAGGCAGGTTTGGAATTCCGGACAACGGAATAAGCATGTGAAATTGGGCCCACTTATCAGCCCGCCAAGTCGACTCCACGTCTTGTGTCATAACCGCAAGCCTGATCAAGGTAGCCAGAGCACGTCCGCCACGTCCTGCAACGTCGGGACAACCTCCCCAAAGGGCAGATAAAATGTGTGCATATCAGGCTTCCACCTATCCAGCAACGCTGCTAGAAGAGACCCGTCGACCTGCAATGAGGTAGCCATTGAGACTCGAGAGCATCCATCACATAGGAAGAAGTCTATCCTCTCGCAACATACATAAAAACTTTAAATTACAAACATTCTAAATTTAATGCTAACTACACATCTAACGACTAAACAAATGCTCACATCGAAAACCACAGGAGGTTCATTCGCAACATCTCGTCCGACACTCATGAGCGCACCGTCGCTATCCACTTGTACCGCATCCAGTGTTATCCTAAACAGTAAACGGTAGACAGTCAGTGGAGCTCTGTTTACCGTTTAGAAGGTTTAGATGGCGTTTAAACTGTCTTTAAACGGTGTGTACTATAGCAGCAAGGAAAATAATTGTCTTATTGCCCTGCTCTACGGTAGATCTTCAAATCAAGTTCAAACTCATGTTTAGAAATAGGAACCAATTTAACTTCGACATCATATAAAAGTTAAAGAGACTATCATAATACCACACTACCAAATAATAATATTGAGACTGAAAAACAGTGCATGTAGTAACCTAAACAAATATTTTGACCTTCAGCTGCTAATAGTTGTTTTATTATATTTTTTTGAAACACAAGTAATATTACTTCTAATGTGTTTGAGTGAAGCTT